>JAEQBH010001577.1:0-632655 GCA_016808115.1 Tetrastigma voinierianum
AATCTTTCTGTTGCAGCTGAGAAATGGTCGACATAAAACAGGCTATGAGGTTAAGGGCATGCTTGTTCCTCGTTGAAACATGTATAACATCATTTTGGACAAGGCTCCTCTCGACATTTTGTTCTCGATCTCCGACTTAATATTATGTTTTTCATGTTAGAAAGAAAAAGAAAACGGAACTAAAAGATTCTCCTTATTTTTAAGCAATGTAAAATAGCTTTTTAAAAAACAGAAAAAAACAAGTCCGAACTCTTTCTTTAGTTCTCCAAAGGAACAAAGAATCACTAGTCATGGTTGGTGAGTAGTCGAATTAAGCTTAACCGAACCGACGCTGCTTCTTCCTTGCTTTTGTGAATTAAAACAGTTTTCAAAAACAGGAAATAAAGAAGTCCTGACTCTTTCGTTTTTGCTTTCTCCTAAGGAACAAAGAATCACTAGTCTTGGCTGGTAAGGAGTTTGAATTAGGCTTCTTCAAATATGGTGAGTCAAAGAATGGCTTCTAAGGAATTTGATTAAAGAATCAGTTCCTACTTACTCTATATATCAGAAGTGACGGGAACATGGGGGTGATGGATATAAGGGAATTTCCTTAATACTGAACAAAGGTATGCTTGCAACTAGTGGTAAACACATGCACAAAGCTTCCAGAGGGAGCAAAGATGGAAAAGCAGAGCACCAATTTCCCAACTGGGGTTATTTGACATCGACACAGATCATGTTAGGGGACAGTTCCGGTCTCGGCTAAGTCTATTTGACCCCTCTACTGGGCCCTTTTCAATAAGCCTGGATGGCGAAACAGGACACTGTACACACTTGGCATTGAGATGACATTTCAAGTTTCACAACACAATGATTCTTCAAATGACCACGGTTCTTCTTCCAGAATTCATCGTGAAAATAACACTTTACCTATGCGTCAAACAGCATGAGATTTGTATCACGTTGATACTAGAAAAAGGCTTTGATCTACGAAAAGATGGTCGGCTACGGGGTTGGTGGATCCAAACCATTTTATGTTCAATGAGTGAGCTTCAGACCATCTTTTCTTAGGTGAGTCTTTTATGAGTCCAAGAAAGTGCAGAAGATAGGCTGACCATGTCAAGTGTTTCAATCATTTGCAACAAAAGAACGATTTTACCAATTCCAAGACAGCCAATATTTCATACTTCAATTAGAGTTCAAGGCAGTGATTCACAAATGGAACGCCAAAACACTCCTTGAATCATGTAACACTCCCTGTAAACTAAGTTATGGATTCAATCCCAGTTTCCAGAACAATTTCTTACTAATTCTTGTTCCACTTTCTGACTCGTCTTCTGCATTGAATAGCAGAACAAGCTATAACCTATCCCATTCATGCAAAGTTTAATTGCATATTTAAAAATTTACACTCATCATTTTCTGACTTTATTTTCTTTATGTCAATGGTTCATACCCATATTAGTTCATTTCCCATCATAATTCATTTTTATGTAAAGATTCTAGTTTCGAGATTTTCTCCTCTCGAATTGATTTTTATCCAATAAATTTTAGTTTAATCAAACCCATTACTTCTCTAGCTTAGGTAGGGATACACACAAAACCTTGCCCATATCTTTCTTACAGATAGTTATGTTAATATATATCCATCTTCCATTAATTAAAAGATGTGATAAGTATCATATAAACAGAAATGGAATAATCAAATAGAATGGAACACAGAAATTTATAAATATAATTCACCTTTGGATGTTTTAATTATAGCCCTTGCCCAAACAGTTGAGACATTTTTTGCACCCTGTAATACCATGGGAAACCATCAATTCTTAACAGCAGAAAAAAATAAAAAGAATAAATATATTGAAAGCTGGTTAAGAATCAAATTTGATTCTAACCAGCTTTTTTGCACCCTGTAATACCATGGAAACCATCAATTCTAACAGCAGAAAAATAAAAGAAGAAAATATATTGAAAAAGCTGGTTAAGAATCAAATCGATTCCTAAATTTTGAGAGCAATCAAACTGAAATAAATAGAAAATAATTTTCAAATAAATGTAATCTGACCTGTTTCCTGTCACAAGTAGGGCAAACACAAGGGCTTATAGCAACAGGGTCGCCAGAGGGAGACCATTGGATTGTGGAGTTTCCCTTGCATAATTTGCATATGTAAAAGCCTTTCCCCCTACAAACCCCACAAGGCAATGCAACAATTTTCTGCAGAAATTCCAAAAAACCAGAAAACCCCATCAAAATTATGTACATATATATGAGTACAGAGAGAACGAGGCATCTCTCACCCGTTTAGCGTCGGCAGCTGCTCGAATCGCTCGCACGGTGACAGAGGAAGCTAAAGAGAGACCTAACATTCCGCAGAAAATGACAGCAGCTGCAGCACCCATGGCCCTGAGCGGCTGCGGCACACCGCCCATCATCTTCTTTCTCAGAGGCTTTTCCTCAAACACTTGTGTGCCTGTAAATAAAATACTTGGAATTGGGATAGTTCCCTTTCTGAAGCACAAGCACGAGCTCAAGCATGTTAGTATAGCTGCTGGAGAATTCGTTGTCGGCCCAAATGGGCCGAGCCTATCAGGTCATGTACTTATTTTAAATTATTTTTTATACAAAAGTATTATTTTATTTTATTAAAAAATTATTTAATAACTATTATTTTCTTAAAGCTAATAGTTTTAATAATTAGAAATTATTGTATATTCATTTAAAATATTTAAAATAGAAAAACGGGTCAAAATGGGCCGCGCCTATGAGAGCCGAGCCAATAAACTCTAATTTCATCCGAATCACAATTTCTAAATTCTCAAAAATTAATGGCCAAAGCGAGCCAACCTATTGGGGGCCGAACCATTATCCCTCCTCTAACATAAGAAGGACAAGTGGTAGTTAAATGGGCCTCCTACAGTCCAGTCCATTCATTTAAAGGCCCATATCCAACCCACTAACGTATCAAAAGGACAAGCATACCCCTAAAGATCAGATGGGTAACTGAATTAACTGCCAACAGAAGGGGCTTCCACAAAATAGGGATGCCTCTTCACCTCTGTTTCCTTCCTTTCTCATTCTCAATTCAAGGTAAAAAATCTTGTTTTGGGTGCTTTCAGAAACAAATCTCCAAAACCCAAAAACAACCAAAAACACTTCCATTCCCAAAAAAGAAAAAAGAAAAGAAAACATTTCCGAAAACTAAAACAAAACAGCTATTTGGCAACGGTTTGTTCTGGCCAGAAAAAGTAGAAAAAGGGCAAAATCCCTGTAAAAAAGGGGAGGAGGAGAGCTATGGCGAGAAGAGTTCCCACATCAGAGACCCACCTGATTTACCCTGCCCTCTCTATCTCCCTCCTCGCTGCCTGGATTGCCGCGACGATCGCCATTGTCGCTGCTCTCTGCGGCGATCGATCCCGGAAAAAACCGACCCCGCCGCCCTCCGAATCGTCTTCTGTAAACCTAACAACCAAAAACCTAGAAACAGGATCAGACCGAAATCCGGAGACGGAGAAGAACGAAGAAGCGGAGGCGGAGGAGGAGCCGCTGCCGCCGATCCGGCGAGTGAAAGAGACGACTCAGCCGCAAATGCCGAGATCGCGCCAGGCGCATCACAAGGGAGGCTTTGGTGAGTCCGAGCATGAATCTGGGAGAAGCTGATGGCGAAGTGGCGAAACACCACTCCGCCGTTTACGAAGGAGGAGAGAATGCATGGGAGGAAAGCATAAAGGGAGGCAGTCGGATTCGCTATGGATGAAGACAATAATTCTGGGAGAAAAAAATAAGGCTCCGAATGAAGAAGAAGAAGTATACGATGAAAAGGGGCAGAAGGTGGAGACGTACCGGCCGAAGGGACCGCGATCTTTGCCGGTTTCTCGGACGAATTCTTTCATCGATCCAGAAGCAGTTCCGAATCCTGGATGAATGAAGGAAATCGAAGAAAACTGTGGGTGTTCATTCAATCCGCCATCTCTATCTCTGTGTTATACATGGAGTTTTTTGCTACTTTCAGGACGATTGCAGAATGAGAGAAATTCCCATTTTTGCTGCTCCACTCTCTGCCTCTGTTTTGTGAGCGACATGAAAATTCTGAAATCTCAGCTAAAAGTTTTTTTTTTAATTAGATAAGAATAGTTAGGGCATTTTAAGGTAAATTAAATTGATTTTCATCTGGGCTGATTGCGTCTCTTTTTTTTAAGCTGGTCTTGAGAACCAACTTTTGAAAAACCAGAAAACACCATTTTTAAATGGTGTCTTATTATCTTAATTAGGTTTTTTTTTTGTTCTTCGTGTTTCTTATACTTAAACGGGTTTTTCATATTTTCCTTATTTTTCATAGCAATTTTCAAAAATATAACCAAACAAACCCATAATCTTTTATCAATTTTTAACATTATTCTTAACAAAATATCTTGATCATTTTCATAAAAAGTAACCCTTTCTTTTATATATATATATATATATATATATATATATATGGTATATATATATATATATATATAAATGACATTTATTCAAAACAAGTTTTTTTAATGAAGCTAGCTAAATTTACAAATATTAGGTTATTTGAGACATTTCACTAAGTATTTCTTTCTTTTTCACTGTGCTTGAAAAAGAAGAAATTAGCGGCTTGAATAAAGTAATGAAAGGGTGGTAAAAGGTTACGGGATATCTCAAACTCTAATTATTGTAAGAATAGTTTTACATTGTAATATGAAAAGTGAATAAAAGTATTATAAGATAATATACAAATGAATAAAAGTAAACAAAATTATGATTTTAACGGAATTTAGACAAATCATACTTTGTAAGTGTATATATGGTGTCCCACATCGCTAAAGAAATGAACAAGTAACGCCCATATACGTAGCATTTTAATTTAATATTATCGCTTATTTTCGGCGTGATAAAGATAAAGAAAATCGGGAACGGACCTGCATGAAGTCGCAGGCTACTATACCCCTATATGTTTATAAAGTAGGACTGCAGTGGCGTCGCAGGCAAAGACATGCTAATGAAAATATTGAGTCTTATGGAAGCGGATTGCCTCACATCTCTAAGGAAATAAAGATTACCGCCCATATAGCAAGAACACTTTAACTTAATAATATCGGTATTATTTTTCGGCGCATAAACCCAACAAAAAGCAAAATCATAGCGACCGTAGGGAAGCCATATGTAAGCATTATAACAATGAATCGGACTACATCGGACGGCAGTTTCGTCATTATAAATAGTATCAAAATTTGATATTTAGCCAAACCCTAGGTCTCAAGGGGGTGAATTGTGGTGTCCTACATCGTTTAAAAATATTAAAGTCCATACGTAAAGTTAACTTTAACTCAATATTATCGAAACTTTTTTGGTTTATAAACAAAACTGCCGCCGGGAGCAGTGAAGCCATGCTGCGCCTTACTATAAAACCTAAATCAAACATAAAGAATTTGGGTAATTACAATAACACTATAATTAAAGTTTTTAGTCACAAAAGTATTGTATTTATAAATGGAAACACCTTTTCTTTCCTTTATCATCCACACCTTAATAAATCTGGTCAAATTTTATTTGATAAGGTACCATTGATACAAATTTTATTAATTTTTCTAAATTTTTATACCATTCTAACTAGGTGACAATTCATATCGATGATCGTGATTCGCTGTATCATTGTACATCGTATCAACATTCAAGAACTCCAACCGACACGAATAATAAACGGCTAATATTCACTTCAACCTAAACTCAACTCATTTATTATTCGTTTTGCGCAGTTTCAATACACGAATACGACTCCATTTCCCATTCGATTATTTAAAATAATAACACTATAATCAATCATCCATAATGCTTAACACAACCTATTAAATTTAACATGTTTATTAATTTTATTATTTAAATTAATAGGAATTATAATTAATAATTCATATTTAACACAAATAACTTATTAAATAGGTTAATTAATTAATATAATAATTAAACAGCCACCCTGATCAAATTCATGCTTGGGACAAAAGCCAAAACGAATATGACCCATTTATCAAACGTGTTAAGCGTCAAGACAAATACGATCCAAACACGATTATACTCACTCAAACCCGTGAAAAACCGCGGTTGGTTCGTGTCAGGATCTATGTGTCGACCGACGACGCGCTTTTCAACCGAATCGGGTGGAGCGCGGTTAAATTGTCGTAATGGCCGGCCGACCGCTACGGACTTACAAAATAAGAAACAAAAAGGATCGGCTGGGTCGCCCGCCGGGCCTCCGATGCCTGTCGGGCCTTCCCAAGAGGCGATCAACCGGCTTAGCTAGAACAATCTTCGCACTGGGCATCTTCAATCGACGCTGGCTAATGACATTTTATAAACGACGATCACGGCTAACTCTCTCCCTACGACGACGATAGCGATATTTCTCCCATTAGGGTGAGAATTTTCTTCCTTATCGTTAACCGATTAATAAGTGATAATTGATAACTTTCCTAGTTGGATGATGATACGATATTCCTCCCATTGGGCGAGATTTTCTTTCCTTATTGTTAACCGATTAATAAGTGGGAGTAATTGATAATTTTCCTACACGATAATACGATATTCTCTTATCAAGGAGAGATTTTTTTCCTTATCGTAAACCGATTACGTAGTTAATTTTAAAAATTCCAATTTCTCGAAAAAGTAAGAAATAGTAATTTCGGTCAAAACCCAAATTTTTCTAGATCCTCGGATGACGAAATGGATTTCACCGCTGAAACCGCCTCTCATTAAATCTAGCTAACACGCCGGACATTCTCGTCGACCCGGTGATATTTAATTTACACGCTTTTCTCGAGGCATCGAGTTCGGGGCGCAAGAAACGACATGTGACGCTTACGGTAGTCACCTGTGAACAGTAATTACGTGACACATGTTGCAGCAGCAGGTAAAACGATTTAAATCTGGACACGGTATAAATAAACGCCGAAAAATCAAAGCCTTAGGACATGTGATGGGAATTTGTGGAATGTTAATGAGCTAAAAGACAAAATAGCTACAGTTATCTTCTCAAACAAAAAGAGAAAAGGGGCAGTGGCTGGACGAAAAACGGGATAGTGAGCAGCAGGTTGAGGGTTTTGAGTTTTTTTTAGAGAGAGAGCACCTTCTCTAAGATCCCGGCCGACGGACCATTCGAATTGGCCGGGACAAGAAGAAAGTCGCCCACGCAAAGGAGGCCTACGCTGGCTCGTTTTGGCGAGCTTTGACAAACTCCTGCGGGAGGAGGTTTTATCTCTACTAAGTTACACTTTACGGCTGCTTAGAATGCCGGCCGGCCAATGCCTGAATCTGCCAAACATCGGTCCCCAAAACTCGACCGAATTGTGGGAATTTTTAGAGCCTATTTTGGCAGCCCCTCGCGACAAGCATACGCACTTTTTTGGGTCGCTTGGTTGTGCTTTGTGCTATAAATTGTGCGTTGATGTGTATAAGGCCGAAATGCATTATGAAATTCGGTTCACAAATTGAATCGATGATCGGATGATTGGCCAGAACAGAATCGAGGGTTTTGATCGCTCACGTGAAATGTTGTTGTGAATATTTTTGTAGTGAATTTTATAATGTTGAAACGATTCAAATCAATTACTATGATTGCTAATTCACCCATGCAGCCAATTCTTTGCCAGAATTGTCGGGTAAATCGCATAACATGTTTGTGTGATTAAATTCATGTAAATGTAAGGTCATGTTATATATATTTGTGTGTGTTATATAAATTGTATCGAATCGCATCATGCATTCCATACGCACCGGGCATCCTAACAATGTGAGTGGAGTGCATGAGGTGGTTTATTGAGAGAATTGCTTCGAGGGTCGACTAATAATAATACCATCGAGTAAAGCCCATTACACATCGGCGGGTAGTCCATATAAATATCAATCGTCGAGTCTACTTCAATTGAGATGATACATTAACGAGCTGGTCTTACCAAATGTATAATCGAGCTCTGGCCCACTACTTATATCGGAGGGCTTAAATAAATTAAAAACAAATACCTTTGTTTTTAAAATAACGCTTCTCATACGTTTGTAAATGCGAGGAGCTCGCTGGCGACTCGCACACGTTATCATTTAAACATTCAAGAGTGATCACGATTGTCAACGCAAGGCATAGATCATTGCATATGCACTTAGGGTGGAGAGAGTAACCCATTTAGTGGTGATTCCACTACTCACAGACAAATTTCTCACCCGTCTGTAATTATATTATTCTTGCGCATAATGGAGCGTTAATAAAGGAGACGATCGCCATCCTAGAGGTCGAGTATCAAGAAAGTCTGTGGCTTTGGTGTTAGAGTGATGCATTACATGTATTAGAATTTAGAATTTTAATACATGTTGTATAAGAGTAATTAAATTATTAACTCTTGAAACTATTGTATATAGTTGGGATTTATTTGGATGAGTATTGGTTTACGCCCAAGCTCGACCGCTTTTACCTACGATATGTCTTTGATGCAGATTGGGACAAAGTTTTGTATCTGGGGTAGAGCTCCCACAAAAAGGTGACTCTCGCCCCACTTTATGAATGCTTGTCGGCTAATTCCGACATTCACGAGTATTCCGCGGCCGACGCCTAGGTAATAAATCTGACACCCTGTGCCTGGGGCATCACGGGACAATATGATAATTGATGGCCACAATTGCGGTGGCCACATGCTTTTCCTAATTGGTGGAGATTGTGTATTTTCCTTAATACGAATTCTTTCTGGACATTACCAAATTTTTGAAGCAGGAATTGGGTCCTTTGTTTTAGCCTATCTGGGGATGTCATCAAGGGCCTAGCACTGTACTCAGTCCTGGCTTCTAATTCCTTCTAAGCCTAGCATTTAGGTTTCATGCTCGCTAAGCCAGACGCTTCTATTATTTTAAACCCCATCACGTCGAGCCACAAAGCGGTGTATATAAAGTATTGTGATTACTGACATTAATTTTTCGTTGATATACCGGATTTGTTTGACAATATTGTTTTGCTAAACTGAGATGCTTGATTCCTAACTGCCTGAGCTGCTTAGGCCCCAACCGAGCTATCGGGCTCTAGGCTATCAGGTATTTAAAGCAATTAGGCTCGAAAAACTAAGCCACTAGGCCCCGGGCGACAAGGTTACCCCCCCGAAATGTTTTCCCGTGAACCGAGCCAAGGTCATGCACGCTTGGCGCTTCCCCGAAATTAAGTGTTTTAAAACTGGAAATAAACATAAGGCTCGGGCGCTAAGACTTTCCCGAAGCTGTTAAGCCTCGCAACCGAGTCATTGGCCCCGGGATGCTGGCTACCTTCCCGAAATTGTTAAGCCTCTACAACCGGAAGCATAGTACCCTGCGCCGGCGCCTTCCCGAGCTATTAAGCTTTGCAAACCGAGCTACCTGGCCCCCGGCGCCTAAGGCCTTCCCGAAATGTTGCTCGCAACCGAGCCACTGGCCGTGGGCGCGAAGGCCTTCCCGAGCCGCTGCTCGAAAACTGGTGCCACAGCTCCCGGGCGCCGAGGCCTCTGGGCGAGCCGTTAAGCTTTGCAACCGAGCTACCGGGCCCCGCGCCGAGGGCCTTCTTGTCAAGCCAGCCCCACAAACCGGGGAAATTATGGCGGGCCCAGCGCCGAGGCCTTCCCCCGATCCGTTAAGCCTCGCAACCGAGCTACCGGGCGCTAAGACCCTCCCGCACGAACCGAGCTACGGGCCCCGGGTGTTAAGACCTCCCGAGTTGTTAAGCCCCATGTGCCAGCCACTGGCCCGGGCGCTAAGGCCTCCCGCGCGACCGCCATCGGGGCTCTCGGGCGGTAAACCCTCCCGATATGTTAAGCCTACAGCCGAGCCATCGGGCCCGGGCGCTAAGACCTCGCGAACCGAGCGGTCGGGCCTGTGCCAAGACCCCGGAGCCGGCCCGCAGCCGAGCCACCGGGCCCGGGCGCCAAGACCCTCCCGCGCCGAACCGAAACCACGGGCCCCCGGGCGCCAAGACCTCCCGAGCTGCTGCCCCACAGCCGAGCGCCACGGCCCGGCGCAAGACCTCCTACGCGACCGAGCCACGTCTCGAAAGCGCTAAGATCTCCTGAGCCGCTAAGCTCGCAGCGCATCGGCCCGAGAGCTAAACCTCCCGCGCTGAACCGAGCCATCGGGCCTCGGGCGCTAAGACCCTCCGCTGCCGCTAAGTTACTAGTTCGGCGCAGACCGGCACGAATCGGAAACGACAGCTCCCGGAGCCGGGCGGCATTCTCCTTAGCCGCTTGCTTTGGTAAGTCGAAGCATCGGATCTCGAGTACGCACTCGCTACGGACCTGAATGATCGTGGCCCCTCGCCGCTAAGACCCTCCCGAGCTGCTAAGAGGCTGCTAACAGGTCAGGGCGCGAGACCCCTCCCGCGCAACCGAGCTACTAGTGGTCCCGGGCGCTAAGATCCCTCCTTTCTACGCGACCGAGCCACCGGGCTCCCGGGCGCCGAGAGCCCTCCCAGCCGGTAAAGTTTCACAAAGCCGAGCCATCGGGCTCCGGTACGCAAGACCTCCTCGCGAACCAGCTATCGGGCCCGCCAGCTAAGACCTCCTGAGCCAGTATGTCAAGAGGCCGATACTGGGCTCGGCGCCAAGACCCTCTTACGCGACCGGTTACTAGGCCCTGTGGCCATGCAGACTCGTAGCTCCACTGGTCTGTGAGGTCTTTTGTTCCTTCGAACGTTCAGATCTACTGCATTCGAACTTTGGGCTTCAAGGGGAAATGCAAAAGACCCCTGCCGTGGGTTTTCGTGAATCTAGACTTGGCTATTTGCATCAGCAGCCCATTGAGACCGGAACTTCTGCCTCTACCGCTTCCCTTCATGTGGTCGATTTCGCTTCGATGTCCCCGATCCCTTCAGCCCCACGACTCCTCGCTACGATCCTTTCCGGTCAATGATCTCTTCCCCGGTGTGGCGGTTTCTCCTTCTCTATTCGCTTCGATGAGGGTCGAGGTATCGCTTTCCTGCAATGTGGTTTTGGGTCTTTTTCGCCCGCTGTTATTCTTTGGGCGTCAGATTTCCGCAGCTTGTTCCAACTTCTAAAGAAATTTCCGTCAGGACGCTGTGGAGAAAGCACTTCCACCTCGTCTGCCGCTCGCATGCCTCTAACGCGCTCCGGCAGTGCCTACCGTTTGCCGCCGCCGGCCGGGGTCTTGTATCCTTAGAGATTGGCGTACCATTGCGGTTCCGAAGCGATACCGACGCGTCGCTAAGAGGTCTTTATTTGTAAAAGCCGAACCGCCGCTCTACTGCATTCCGCCGCCAAACCGACGGATGCTTTTCAACCGGAACTGGCCGGAGCGTGCCGTGCTTGAATTGCGTTTGGCCCCCGTCACTCCGCACGCCGGACTCTTCGCAAAAATAAGTAAACAAAAAGCGACGGCGGTCATTCGTTGCCGCTTCTCCGATTTCTAAGTCAATTTTTTCCTGTGGAAAGAGAAGACAAATCACAGTGAATTTAATTCTTTTCAGGCGCATCTTTCTGCATCGACTGTGCCACTTGAGATGAGAATTCGGGCGATCATAACTTTCCTAACTACGATTTATACTGATATTTTCCCACGGAAGAGATTTTCTTCCATTGTTAACTGACACATGGATAATTGATGTCATCTTCTTTTCTTACGGATGACGTGAGACATATTCTTTCATCGGATGAAAGGAGCATTCTTTCCTTATTGCTAACCAGATTAATGTAGCCGATAATTGATAACTTTCCTAATGGGATGATAATAATGATATTCCTCCTATCGAGCGAAAGTGAGAGATTTTTTTTCCTAAACCGACATATCATGGGATAATTCAAGGTAATAATTATGAAATACATAAAGCCTTAATCAAGGGAGATCGAAGATTTTCCTTTAATACTAATTCTGATTACATTTCACAAATTTCACGACCGGAATTTGAGCGCCTATATTCTGATTAAGTAAAGGGCCTAACACTCAGATTTCAGCCTCGTTTAATCTCTTCTGGCTCGATATTTCGTGTGGGCCAGGTTCGGCCTGCATTTATTATTTTAAACCTCATCAATATCAAATTTTACCAACTCCTAATTTAACACTCTTAAAAAAATATATATATAAAAATTATTCTGCCACTTTAAAACAATAATGATTCTAATCGTTTTTTTTTCTTTTAATATCATTCAAACAACTTAGTAAGCAAGAAATAAAAGATTCACACCTCAAGAAAATGACTCCTTCTTATCTTTTTTTTTTTTTCTTTAAAGAGGATGTTACAAATTATTATCAAATTTCCCAAAATTATAATTCTCCACCTTAAAAGTGATATTCTCAACCATGGGGAACAAACCTCAACCGTTAATATAATAATATCAACATCTGGAAAAGTGGTAGTATACCCAAATAATGAGGAACCAACTCAACCACAAATAATAGTAATAATAACAATACTTAAAAAGAAAGAAATAATAATAATAATATATTAGGAACCTATCTTTTAAAATAGTATGATTCCTATATATCTTGAAGAAAAAATATGAATCTCTGTTTTCAAATATCATATCGCTTTTTTATCAGCCGACCACCTTAGAATATAACGAAAAAACCTTGTTTTCATAAACTTAAACTTCTTTGACAAATCATTGATACATAGATAAAATATTATTTTAAAACCTAAAATTCATCAAATCAGATAAATATGAGTAAAATCTAATATGCTTGAAAATTTATTATTTTATTTTGAAAAGTTTTAACTGGGGTTAAAATTTAGAATTTTCAAAACTATATTATTATATTTCAATTATTAATCTTAACTTCAATTCATTCTCTTTTAACTTTATTTTTGAAATTATGCATTTTTAAAAAATTATATTATAGTATTAGATTCTACAACGATTCCATCCCTGAGTTTTCTGTAAGTTAATTTTATCATTTTATTACATGAGTCTTATAAGGATTCGATTCAAAGTTGTCTCATATGCAGCTTTCACTTTTTATCATTTGAATTGTACTAAAAAGAATATTTTTTTATTTTATTTTTACATAAAAATACAGTGGGTTTGGAGAAAGAAAAAAAACTGATTTATATATTCATGAATTCAAATAAATGGCCATCACTATCAGTTTCCTTTGGCCAGGGGAAGTCTACTGTATGAACGCGAATCGCATGACGATCCTGGTGTGTCGGAGTCAAGAAGTTCGATACTACTACTCCTAACTCATTATTCGCCTTCCTCTAGCCCTTAAATTCGCATTCCTCAACCCTGATTAACTGGAGAGGAAAGTAGATTTATGGGAAGTTCAAGGAAACCATTCTTCCCACGACGAAGGAGATCAGGTTCCTTTGGATCAGTCACGTAACTGTTTTCCTTTCTTCCCTGGTGGGTTTTCTTTCCTAGGCATTTTCGGTCTCTCTCCTTCGTTTTTGGGCCTAGATCTTATCCGTTCTTGGTCAATTTCATCTGGGTTTTGGTCATTCGGTCTTGGGTCTCAACGGATTTCGATTTTGGATCCTGTTGCGAATTTTGGGTCAAAATCTTGGATAACGTTCATTGGTTTTCCAAAAGGGTGTTGATGGGTTGGCTGTAGGTTCATCAGGCATTGCAGCGTTGAAGGCGTTTTGATTGTTCAATCGGTCTGACGGCCGTGTTAATGTGGGTTTGTTTGTTTGCTTGGTGAATTTTTCAATTGAAATCTTGATATCCTATCGACAATCATAATGGGCGTTGGTCGGTTAGGCTAAGTGAATCCATGGAACAAATTTATAATATTTGGGGTTTGTTTGGATTATTTCCAGTGTTAACAATCGATTTTGATGTATATATTGTTATTGAGGAAAGCATCGGCTTGTGAAATCACACCCCTACCTGTTTCTGGGTGTTCTGTTACTACTGTGAGTTCTCTCCCCTTTGAAGAAAGGTGTTTTCTTTTGTATCCCTACCGATAGATGGATAAGGAATTCTTCGAGCTGCAGGTTGGATAATTGATTGAAATTTGAAGTCATATAGAGTGCTGAGGGTGTTGAATAGAATTAGCTGGGCTGGAAAATTTTGAGATGGTTCTTCTCAAGGGTTCACTTGTCCACAAATGTGGCAGGGTTTGTTGATGGGTCATCAGCTCAAAGCAGAGGTACTTATTACTGATGCCATGCCTGTTTATGTTAAGGAGCTTTATCGCCGGAGGTGCTGCCGGAGCATTTTCCAAGACTGCAGTTGCTCCATTGGAAAGAACTAAAATACTCTTCCAGGTAAAGCCTCTTGATTCTTCTTTTCATGGTTGGTCTGTAATGCTTTTTTTTCTTTTGGGCATATGTTTAATATCACTCTTGATGAAAATTTCAAGATTTTGTAGAACTTTTTATTTATATCTATAGATGCTTAGGGTTTTAATTGTTTTGAGTTGTTGGCTTTAGCTCTTAATTGTTTCGATCATTCTACTTTGATAAGATGGAACAAAAAAATGAATAGAGATGATAGTATCGTTGGAATGACAATATTGAAATGAATGAGTGGTTGGAAACGTTTTTTTGATGAGCATATGTTTTTGTGTTTCTTTAAGTTTGGAAGAAAGTATGCTCTAAGGATGTTGTAGATATTTCTTTTTTCCATGTTATAATGATTCATTTTATATTAAGAGGTCTTTGGGTGTCCTTCTAAATGAGGGTTGAGTTTTCTCAAGTATATTGGTTAGTAGATCTCACAAGTTACTGGAAAAAATTGCCTACTTGTCTATCTTAATACAGCATACTTTAGATGTTACAAAACCGCATACAGTTTCTGGGAGGATCTTCCTAATCCCTCTCTTCTGTATATGGATTTTTATAGACAAGAACAGAAGGATTCCAGTCTCTGTGTGTATCAATCTCTGAAGAAGTTAATAAAGCATGAAGGTGTTCTAGGATTTTATAAGTAAGTTTGAAGTTATTCACCTTATTCTTTGTTGATTCCCTAAGTTTTTCTAACTTATAATTAAATTTCTTCGTGAGGAAATGGTGCTAGCTATTTTCGTATAGTGCCCTATGCAGCCTTGCATTTTATGACATATGAGCAGCACTGATGCTGATCTTACCAATTGTCCTGCCATAGGAACAGGGCCAGTGGTAGATCTTTTAGCTGGTTCGGTTGCTGGAGGAACAGCAGTTTTGTGCACATACCCTTTGGATCTTGCTCGAACTAAGCTCGCCTATCAGGTAAATGACTTGCATAAATGCTGTTGTTAGTTTTTCTTCTTTATAATGTGTGTAACCCTGAGATCCTTTTATATTGTTTTTATGCTGATATTTCGATACTATTTCATCATTCATGTCCTAGGTTTGTGTTTAATTTGCAGATATGTTGTTTCTTCATGATTATTGCATAATTTTATATGCTTATGCGTTTCACATAGTGAATTTAATGGTTACCAATATTTATTATTATTTAATCTCGTTCCGAGTCTACTTAAAGTGATAAATTGTAATCATGTTGACTACTTTTGTCTGATGAATGCTTTGTTAAAAAATGTTTCAAAAGAAGACTTGATGTATGATATTCTCTAACTAGTTCTGAATGACCCGACACCTCTTATCGTATTTTCACCTTCTATAGGTTGTTGACCGCAGAGGATTTCGAATGATGAGAAGTTTGCATGCTCAACCTGCATATAACGGCATAAAGATGTTTTAAGAGTGTCTACAGGAAGGAGATGCGTGGATCTCCTTGGGTGTAGGTATGCTTACTGGTTATTTTACATCATAATACACAATCTTTATGGCTATATGTATATGTAATTTGTGTTGGTTCTGAATGAATAATGTGGTTGGTTGGAATCATTTGTAGTCTTTCTCAAATGTTTTCTCCTCACCCGATACCTTGGATTGGATTGTAAATGTTCTGTAGGTAGCTGTGGAATTTCTTACCCTTTAGTTAGATAATTTCCTTCATTTGATTCTTTGCTTCACTTAACTCTTTGCGAACCAATCCACTCTTCGTTTGCATATATCTTTTTGAGCAGGTCAAACTCTCTTTGGAATCCTTCCTTATGCTGGGTTGAAGTTTTACATATACGAAGCATGAAACCCATGTTCCTGAAGAGCACCAAAACTCTATTGTGATGCACGTCTGTCTTTGTGGGGCTCTGGCTGGCCTGTTTGGGCCGAACGTTCCGCATTGCCCATTGGATGTTGTTAGGAGACAGATGCAGGTATTTCTCGATTTTCTTGTCTTTCAATGTATTTGATGGATTGAAACTTTTTCCACATCTGGTTTCCATAGCATGAATTCTTTCCCCCAACAAACAGCACAAATGACTTGCACTGTGTAGGAATGGGAGTCTTAGGTTAGAGCATAAGGAGGAATAGTATGCTAAGCATGGATAATGGAGTTTGCATTTAGCATAAATAAGGAGTCACCTCACTAAAACACGTAACGAGGATATTTAGAGTGAAGGAGGCTAAAAGGGTTTTCAACTTGCAAGTAGATGCCCATTGTGCAAAAACAAAAAAAAAAAACTTGGGTTGCCCTATTTTAAATATTAATGAGATATTTATTGTCTAGTTAATATATTCTCAATTTGTGATAAAAAAAAAAAGTAGATGTCCTTTGTCTGAAAGATGAGGAAAACATAGACCACTGTTAGCTGCTGCCCTCATTTTGGGGTTATCGGGTTGCTCTATTTTCCCTGCGGGAATGGATTGAGTGTATCCTTTTCTGGTGGGTTGGACAACTTTCTAATAGTAGGAAAAAAAAAAGCAAAAAAACCTATGACGACCCTCTCTGGCTTTCTGGGCTGAGTGGAAGGCAATGGTGAGTCTTTGATAATGACAACTTCTCGAGAGAGAGGCTGAAACCTTCTTTATAAACTTCTCTCCTATACTTCTTGAGGCATGCCTTATTTTGCCTCCTCTAGTACTGGCCCTTTGTTTTGTTTGGGTGGTTTATTTTTCTTATGCTTTTTTGTTTTCTTTTCCTTGTATACAACTTCATGCTCTCAGGCATGGGCCTGTTTTGTTATTTTACTGTTCAGCTTATTTATCAAAAAAAAAAAAAAAAAAGGATATTTAAGGTGAAGCAGCCAGGCTTGACCATGGAAGCATCATCAGTTGAACCTTCTTAGTTTAATAGTTAGATTAGTCTGGATTCACTTGGTGACATCAACTCGATGTCTTTATCGTCTCGTAAATATTTCTTCAACAGTGTGGAGAACTAGAGTTGACCTTCTATTGACTTAATAAATCAAGAGTCATCCTCATGGTTACATTCTGTCCTGTTCCCGTCTGGTCTGTCGATGACCTGAATCGGCTAGTTGTCGTGTAAGTTCATCTGTTGATGTTTTGAGTGCTCAACCAACCATGTTAGTCCCCACATGGTGATGCCTGTCAACTTCCAGAATTATTTCATCGAAAAGTCAGGTTTTGAATTATTCGTCTCTGTGTTATTTTCAGGTCGAAAATATGCAACCTTCAATTCATGTTAATAATGCCAGATACAGGAGCACTTTGGAAGGGCTGGTTACCATTACGAATCAGATGAGTGGTTGGTTGCCGTAAGCATCAACTATATTAGGTAATAATATCCTTCCAACTCCTGCTCAAAATCATCACGCTTTAACCAACTCCAACCGCCAATCCTAATTTCTCCCAGTTTTACCATGGATGAACTAGATGCTTCTTCTTTTGGTTTTCAGCATTTTCATTGTTGGATTTTTGCATGTTTACTTGTAACTGATTCTCACCCAAAAATTTCTGCTTGGATTCTCAGCAAATTTTCATATTGTTTTCTCAATCATTCAGAAAGAAACAAAGAATTTAATGGCATCACTTTTCATTAATGAAGCTTTATAACTTGTGTCTGTAGATCGTTCCTTCATTTGGCAATTGGCTTCTGCATATGACATGATGAAATCATGGCTTCGCGTTCCTCCTCGACAGAAGACTCAGTCGATATCTGCTGCCCCTGATGAAACTATGGAGTATGACGAGAGTGCCAGTTTATCGTTTCTATTAATTAAGCATTGTTGAATCATCATCTACCCTTTTGATCTTCTTTGTTGGTGGTAAACATATCTGAAACACTCTGTGAGAAATCTGTTTGAAATAACGGCGCAATCTATGAACACCATTCATTTTCTCCTAAATTCTCTCAATGTTTGGTTTTTTTTTTTTTCTGTATAAACATAGATGGATAATTTGCTCATTATATGTATGCCTACGCTTAGTTAGGTATAGATTTAAAACTACAAGCTCCTTTGAAACCTGTAAAGTATTAAGAAAAGAAAATAAAAGAGGAAAATATATAAGGAAAAGTAGAATGAAAAGTGTTAGAAAAATAAATAATAGGTTTAAATTTAATAAATTAATTTTTTTGCTGTTTGTGTTTTTATGTATAGGATTAAGAAATTACAAAAATTGTGAAGAATTTTGATTCAATTTGATTTTTTATGTTTTCGATCGTGAAATTAAGCATCAGAAAATCATTTTTAGTTTTTCTTCTTTTTATAGTGCTTTTCGAATCAAACAGGACAATAGCGGATTAGCCCATTGGTTGAAGAAATTAAAAAAAACTAATTCTATAATTAGGGAAAACTAGTAACAACATTTTCATAAATCTTTAGCAAATTGACATCCCTCATCAATGGTGATTTATTTTTGTGCAAATTATACCAACTAACAATTCATATGGGATTATTAAAAAAAAACACAATTCATATAGGAAGAACATGATTCCATCAATTTCTGACAAATCATGATCATTATTGCCAAATCAAAATCATGAAATATTTGCTTAAACAAAATACATCAATAATTCGTGATCATAATAACCTAATTAAAACTCTGGTTCTTTTGACTCGTTTTGATGGTGGATGATGAAATAGGAAGCGACACAGCAAGATTAAGATCTGGACTTTCCTACCTGTTTTCTATTATTCTTTATGTTGCTGTAAAATTAAGACATGGCTTCTAATGTTGGGCGTAGTAAAGAAGATCAGGCCTTGATGATATGTTAATTAGTTTTAGAGATAATTTAAGCGTGTTTGAAATATTTTACAGATCGTATTATATGAGAACGTGTCGATCGTTCATTTATTGATTATGATATCTAACTTTCTTCAAATATAATCGTAGAATAATGAAACTATCGCATTACGGATTCAAAGCCACATACATCACATGTGGGCTTCCACTGAGCTTCCGATTGCCCTTCTGACGAGGCAACAATGGCACCTAAGTTGGCAGACATGAGCCAACTTGGAGATTTTTATTAAGCCATATAAAATCAACAATCTAGTCTTTCTATATATATATATATATATATATATATATATATAGCACCTAAGTTGAGACATGACCAACTCAGGAGGATTTTTATTAAAAAAATATAAAAAATCAACAATCTAGTCTTTCTATATATATATATATATATATATATATATTTAAGAGAAATAAGTATATTGCAATTATCAAAGCACTGATAAAGAAGCACAAATCTGTTTTTTTAAAGAGGAAACTGAGTTTCTAAAGCAGGTGACACGTTTGTTTTTATTTAATGTTGATTATAAATTTTTTGAGAACACAATGTTGAATAATATTTAATAATATTAAGTATTGAGTTGTTTGTTTTAACGTTGGGTAGTAAGTAGGAATATTGATAGAGATGATTATTTTAGGTTAAGATCCGTTTCAAAAATGTAATGGGATGAGTTTGATTTAATTGTAATCGGGTTTTTAGCAGTGCGAGATAGGTTTGGGAATTGTTTTTTAGCCTTACTTTTTCGATTATATTTTAAAATATTTTTTTATTATTTTATTTTATACGTTAATATAAATAATAATAGTTAGAATGTTCTTAATAAAAATTCATAATATTTTATTTTTTTAGGAAATATATTAATTTAATATAATAAAATTTAAAATTTTAAAAAAATATATAAAAATAAATAAAAACAAAAATAAAATATAAGCAGGTGGGTTGAGAATTTTCCCATCCACCTTGGCCTGCACTTGTCTTGTCGTTTAATTTTTTAAATGAGGCGTGTTTGAAGTGAAAGAGTAAAGCGAATTTAGGTCGGATGGGGAGTGCAATAAGGTCGAAGCCTCCGTTGTAAGTCACTAGTAATAGTAAGTGTTCTTTAGCCTTCTTTTTGTTGGCTATTGATAAAAAAATTTTATTTTAGTGAAAATAGCTTTTTTGAATAGGAAAAGCCAGAATATTTTGTTTTTACATTGAAAATTTTAAATTTTTAATAATAAGTCGTAAAATTTTTAAACAACAATTAAATAAGTGAAAATTTATTGAATTTTAGCAATTCAACCAAAAAAACAGTAGTACTATGTTTGTGTTTCATTTCTCTACTACTTAGGTTTCTCTGTTTTTCTTTCGATTCTACGGAATTAACAATTTATTGCAAGGTCAACTAGCTAACAACATCTTTTGATTTTGGAACTTGTTGGACCAAAATGGGTGGCCAACCACAACATAATTATCTTATCCAAAAAGGAAAAAAGAAAAAAAAAGAAAAAAAAAATAAAATATATATATATATATATATATATATATATATATATATATATATATATATATATATAGTACAGAGGAAATGTGGGGACAGGAGGAGATAGGGTGAATAGTATGCTAATTATTAAGAATTGGAGGTAGTTGAAGAGTAGCCATCAACATTGACACTTCATAAATCATAAATGAATATATTCATGCTGAAATATCCAACCCCAACTCCCCCAATGAAAATACAAGCTCCACCACAAGGCAAGTGGGTCTCTTTTGTTTATACTTATTTAAAGCCACTTTTTGTTTGAAAATAAAATAATTTGATAGTTACATCGCACACATACGTTAAAATCTTAAATCATAAAATAATATTTAGATTAATAATATAATAAATCAATTTAAATATTATAAAATTTATAATACTATAATCAGAAAAACATATTTGACTCAAGAAGTTTTATAATATCTTTGTGTCTTAATCTAGTTTATTATCTTTAAATATATTTTATTAGTACGAATTGTTCATATATTAATAAAACATTATGTAGATAATGATATAAAATCAAATTTCATAAAAAGATAAAATAAAACACAGATCTATGTAAGATAATCAATTTTTTTAACAAATAGATTAATAGAAATAAATATAGATATATGGTTTTAATATAAATACTTAAAGATAAGTTGAGAAGAAAATGAGATAATCTTATGTTTGATTGTATATTAAAATTTTAAAATCTCTTAGGCTGCAAAGCCACTTGTAGGGCCAAAAATACTTCTTCCCACCTCTTCTTTTTTCTAAACCTATCTCATGTTATCACACTTAGTCTGTTTTATAAGTAATCATAAAATGCCATATGTAGAAATTTATTTTTCTAATTTAAGATTACGGTATTTTCATTATTCCATGATATATATATATATATATATATATATATATATATATATATATATATATATATATATATATATATATATATATATATATATATATATAAAAGGAGTCAATAACATAGGTAACGTTAGATTCTACCAAACTCACCCACCAACATTTAATAATATTTTTTTTCTAATATCAATAACATCAATTCATCTTTAATATATTATAGAATTATACGACAATCAGACCCCAACTAACAAAATTTTAGAAATTATGATAAGATAGTATACCAATTTTATTTGATTTTTTTATTCAATTGAAAAAATAAACTAATTTAGTGGGTTCTTTATTAAAGTTTTTGTACCCCATATCAAAGTTAATTATAATCATTTTTTATTATGTTAAAAAATAGAAAATAAGAACCCTGTGGAGAATAGTTAAGCCATATAACAGGTCCAACCAAACCAAAACAAAATTTATAGTTTTCCTCCAAACTAAATTTAATAAAAATATAAATTAAAAAAACAACTTAATTTGATTGGGTTGATGAAAAGACAAATAAATAAATTAGACTTTAAATGTTGCACCTGCTCCTTGCAGATGTATTAATACTCAAGCATTAAAAGGT
This sequence comes from Tetrastigma voinierianum, assembly GCA_016808115.1. Taxonomy (NCBI): domain Eukaryota; kingdom Viridiplantae; phylum Streptophyta; class Magnoliopsida; order Vitales; family Vitaceae; genus Tetrastigma; species Tetrastigma voinierianum. The sequence goes on from JAEQBH010001577.1 coordinate 21,948, forward strand.
TGACTTCACAGTTCCCTCTACTCAAGGGTTTTCTCCATAATATTCTTTTATGTTTATGAATATTTTAATTTCCGCCTAGATTTTGACTCAAAAATAAAAGTTTGGTATTTTTAAAAAAGATTTATATATATATATATATATACACATAATAATATGGAAAAACTATTTGAGTTTGCTTTTACATAAATGTTTTTAAAAATAGTTTAAAAGTATTTTAAAAACTATTTTTTAAAACTATCATAAATGCCTTATATTGCAAATCGATACGTTATAGTGTTATATTAGCACATAAGGATTGAGTTAACCTCTGGATTTATCGCATCGTTTATCATTTGAGTTAGATCTTAAAGGGTATGAAATTTTATTAAAATAATGTGATGGTTTTGGATTCTAAAAAATATAAAAAAATTATTTTCTTATGTGAAAAATTTATAAAAATTAAATATAATTAAGTGAGTAAGAAATTTATAAATTTATGCATATTTAAATTATTTACCTTTTAAAAGTGAATTAAAATAAATGAAACAAGTTTAAAGTAAAAACTAAAAATAATTTATTCTACACTTATGAGAAACGACTAAGTGATAAGAGATGGAGTGAAAGTATGAGTGACAATACATATTAATAATAAGTATTTTATTGTATTTGTTAACTTGAATATGACATGAATAATAAATAGATCAAAAATTAACAAATTTAAACTTGATCAAATTAGTAATCGGGTAAGAAGACATGCTTATATAATATATTTATTAATTTGATAAATTTAAATAGTATAAATTATTATCAATTCATCGATATTTAACATAATTACATATTAAACAGAATTAATCTAAATTAAATACTAATTAATATTATAATTATATGAATTAATATGAGTAGTCGTATTATGTGGATGCAGCAAATACGATTATATTCGACGTAAAGCTACGCAAAAGTAAGTATGAGTTACCGTATTATATTCGTACGTTGTATCAAATTTTGTTAGACTTGGGCGTAGGTCCATGCTCGAAAACCTATAAAACAATGCTCAAAGAATGTAATGTAAAGATGATGTGGAAAAAAAAAAAATCTATTTTTTACTTTATTTATTTATTTCCTACTTATCTATTCTATTTCCGTTTTACCTTAGGTTGACTCTTAAAGTTTGTGAAGGTCAAGCACAAGAACACAATTCCCAAGAGGTGATATTTTTGAATGCTTCAAAGTTGGAAAATCTCACGTTGGAAACAGCGACCACCCTGTTTAACAGCTAAAAGACCAAGACCGTCAATTATTGAAGTTTCTCCATTCTTTCCTTTCCACCTTCATTGAAGCTTCACAAATCACCAACCAATTTCTTTCTTTCTTTCTTTTTTTTCCACATTTACTCCTGTTTTCCTTTTGAATCTTCTCCTCCTTCTTTGTAGTATAAATAGCGCAAGTTTGGTGGTCTTAGACATGTGCTTGGTTCTGTGGTCTTACTTTCAACGTCTGGTCTTCTTCAGTTGAGAGAGAGAGAGAGAGAGAGAGGGCAGAAAGGAGGATTTGGGAAGGCTTTGTTTAGATGACAGGTAAGCGGGGTGTTTGGTTTCCTGGTTCATTTCTCATCGTGTGTTCTGTCTGCCCTTTTGAGTTCATTACAGTTGATGGGGTTGTGTTTTTGTAATTTGTTTTCTGGTTTGATTGTGATTTTGAGTTCCGTGAAAAGAAAATCTTTCTTTTTCTTTTTTTTTGGGAAAATGGGTTGTCAAAGCTCACAAATTTAAGTTTTTGATTTTTTTTTGTGATCAGGGAAACTCACAGAATCTGAAATTTGCACTAGTTTTCCATCCACGCGCAGGACTGTCTCTTTCCTCTGTTTTTCAGCGTGAGATCAAATCTAGAACACCATTTTTCTGGTTCTCAAAACCTATAGAAAGATCATGGTAAAACACCTACCTTCAAGTCCGATGAACCAGAGATGAAAGATTCTCGAAAAGGTCAATGAGCTTCAAGAATTAGAATCCAGAATCAAAGAAGCCTGAACCACCCATTTCCTTTTCATCAAACAAGATAATCACGGAGAAGAAAGTGATTTAGATTCCAATCTCTTTGAATACTAAACCAGACCCTGAATTTTCTCCTGAACCCCATGATCTCGTTTCTCCAAACCCATGTCCCCCTCGATGTTGCTGCAACTAAGCTTCAGAGGTGTACAAAAAGCTATAGAACAGAGGAATCTTGCAGATTGTGCAGTAGTGGTTGAGGAGCTCTGGTTTTGTCCCTCAACATCAAGCTTTTTTTTTTTTTCAATTCTTTATGTTCTGGTTCGATAATTCTTATCAGGTGTCCAAAATTTGCGAAAATTTTCAGGTGGAAAGAACGTTAGATTTTGCATCTCTCTAAAGCGTAGCTCTGTATCATTCTTCAGCACTGAGAAATCAGAAGCTGCTGCATCGAAATGGACAAGGGCAATGACGAAACTCGCCAAGATATTCGATGAATGTCCTGCATGAACTTTCCATGTTTTTGTTTGAAATTATGATAATTATCATATTATTTTATGACTGAAATTAATCCTTTTTGTGGTTGCAGGTTGGGAAGGGTTTGTCCAAGGATGGCTCATATGCTAGCTCTACAACATTGGCTTGAAATGATAAGCTTTCTTTTCGACCTGGGGAATGCATAATGCGGCTGTGTTTATCGTATGATGATAATGCGGATGTGGTATGACTTAGAGGTGTTTTAATTGTGTGCAATGGCCCGTTAAAGACCGTCATGGTCTGAAAAAAAAAACCCGAAAAACTATTTAATATTTCTTGTTGGTATGCCTAATTGTTTCTTTTTTCTTTCTGTGCAGATTGATCCACGCCATAGGTATGGTCACAATTTACATTTCTACTATGATGCCTGGTCAGCTAGCAGAGCACACAGCCTTCTTCTTTTGGTAAGGACTCTTTGGAATACTATGTCTATTTTTGCTTGTATTTGTATGAGGAGAATAAGAATGACGTGTTTGGTTCGGTTTCTATTTGCTTTGAAAACACAGATAACACAAAAATCAGCAAATTCAGATAACAAAGACATTTGGTGTTATACGTGTTTTTAAGCGAGCTAAACAGACCCATTTCGCAGATTGCCCCGTCTTTTAACATATGATATTAACTCTTATTTTTGATTGAAAATGAAGGTTGGATGTTGGTGATGGTAAAGAAGTGAATCTTCAAAAGTGTCCAAGGGCGGTATTACAAAGCCAATGCATCAAATACCTCGGACCTGTGAGTCTTAGCCCTATGTTAATCATCATATGTTCTAATTGGTTCTTGCGTGGATAAATCTGTGAATTTTCCCCATTGATTTGTGGTTGTTTGATGTTTTTAGAAAGGGAAGCTTATGAAGTAATGGTGAGGCAGGAAAGCTAGTGTACAGGCAAAGTGGAATGGTTTGAACACTAATTAGGGGATTCTAAGTGGATCTTTGTGCTTAGCATCAGAGCTTTATGTGGGGCAGAAGAAGAAAGGAGTCTTTCAGCACTCAGCTTTCTTTCTGGTGGGGCGACGACTGCCGCAGGAAGATTGGTCGCCCATGGTGGGGTTCTTGAGGTATCACTTCATCCACTACATCAGGCTCGTAACCCGATGTTTTAAAAATTGGATCGTGGTTATATCGTGAATCAACAAGCAAACCGGCTTGGTTGAGGAAAAAACCGTTTTTCTTTAGACTTGACGGACCTAAATTTAGATTAGAGGACATACTTGAAAGGTAACTTGTGGTATAAGATTTTATTGATTCGGGGGTCATAATTAGGGTGAGGGTTCTAATCCAACCGGTTACATGCTCCCTCCTAGGCTAAGGCTCGGTCTATCATTAATCAAATCGGTGAAAGTTTGAATCCCGATCCAAACCAGCGATTATTGGAGCTGAATTGAACCAATCAAATTGATTTATAATTATTTTATTTTTAATAATAAATTAACTATGAACAGACATATTTTCCGATTCAGTTACCTGTCCTGGTCGTGACTTTCATGGTGTTTGTTCTATTTGTGTTTTTGTTTTAACCTTAATCATTCATGCTTTTTCTCTAGGCAATATGGCCATACAGTGGACACTACCTCCCCTCAGAAGAAAACTTCAGGGAATTCATCACTTTCCTTGAAAGACACAATGGACTTAACCAATGTCAAGGTAATTACTAATCAATCACTACAAAAAAAAAAAAAAAAAAAAGGAAAAACTCGTCTTCTTTCACATTGTGAAGCCGTGATGTCATATTAATCAATCCTCTGAAAACTTTTTAGGAAAATTGATCGTTTAACACAAACTCTATGGCCATGGGACTATACCTTGATCATGCTCAATTGTTTCAATTGTGTCCTCTACAGAAATGTGCAGTCGATGAAGATAGCTTTTCGTTTAGGTCAGCAGCGATGAGACCAGCCGGAAGCCGTGGAAACCGAGGAAGCGGGCCATCGTTGGTTGCTGCAAATGCTGAAGCGGGAGCAGCTCACCATGGACTCAGAAGTGTGGATCCAGAAGAAGAATCCACCATGGCAGCAGCAACAGCCATTGCAGAAGCACCACCGGTTTTCGAGCTGGCAAAGAGATTATCCTGCAAATGGACCAGCGGCGTCGGACCCCGAATCGGATGTGTTAGGGACTATCCGGCAGACCTTCAATCCAGAGCTCTGGAGAAGGTTAACCTGTCTCCAACAGACACTCCCAGGCATTCCAGGCACAGGTTTCCCATCCCTTCTCCAAGGCCCAGCCCCAAAATCAGGGTCTCACCAAGGCTTTCCTATATGGGATGCCTGGCCAAGGCTTTTCAGTTATGCGCTCTTACTTAGAAATGGAGTCGATGTTTTAAATGGATCGATGGCCCGAATCGAAAAAGTTAGTGGTGTAGCATTTAATAGGACCGGAAGGTCACCCGATCGACCTGCGTCTAGTGGCGGTTGGGTAGATTTTAAAAAAGCAACGGAATGGCCCAATAGTGACTGGTTCTTTGATTAGTTTATTGACAACAAACCTATTGTATATAGAAAGTTGATGAATAAGATTTGTAGTCTCAGTGCATTTAAATAATTTTGTACTGAGGATAATGACTTGTTTTTTTTTGTCCTGTTTTTGTAAGCTGTGAATAAGATGTTGTAGTGTACCTTCATGCCAAACAGATGTAAGCTGTGAATAACTTTTGTTGAATAATTGAAGGATTGCTTTCACTTTCTCGTCCTCTTGTTCTACATGACAAACCAGTGAATTTGTCTCTTTTTGGTTTTCTTTTTAGCCTTTCTTTAGCACCTCTACCTTTAACTTTAGGAAAGAAATGATAACTAACAAACATCATTTTTTTTTTCTGATGGGAAAAACAAATGAAAATATTTGATGTACTGGGGCTTATTTGAGGACTTCTGTCACATCAAGGCATAGAAATTTGTCTGAGAATTCAATATGAAATCATTTGCAAACATTTAGGAGTATGTTTTGCCCCGTGTTTAAAACTATTTTTGAGAAACGATTTTATAAAAAGCAATTTTGAGAATAGTTTTTAAAGCATCAAAAACATAAAAATAGTGTTTTATTATTTGAATTTAGTGGTTTTCTGTTTTTCTTAAAAAAAAAAAAACTAAATCATACAAGATTTTCTTGTTTTTCCCAGTTCTTCACTATTTTTAAACGAAAAACAGTTTCAAATAGTACTTATTCGCTGCATGTCGTATGGTAGGATTCAGTTCTTATAATGCTTCAGTATGGAATCTCTGGATTCCCTAACGCACCCCTTTGCACCTTTTTCTAACTTGAGCCAAATCTATATTTTGTAATTCTTCAAAAATTAAGGCTCTCTTTGGAGATACAAAAAGTACTAAAAAGAGTAGAAAGAAAGAAAAATGGAATAAAAAAATAAAAAAGTTTAAATTTAGCAAAATTAAATTTATATATTTTATGCATTTATTTTATTTGTTTCTCTTTGTATTATATATCTGAAAATTAAGAAATTTAAAAATATATAAAATTTTAATTATATTTGAATTTTTTTTTATATTTTATCTTGTAAAAATCACGCGCGTAAAAAATCGTTTTCTTTAATAATTTTTGTTTTTCATATTATTTTCAGGTTTGAAACGAAGCCTAAGAAAAGTAACAACGTGTGAATCAAGCCGTAGTTAGTGTACTGTTTGGTTTTGACTTTGGCACCAAAGAAAATTGAACAGAAAATTTTCCACTCATTTTTAGTTGGAAAGTCTATAAAATGGAGTTTTGTGAAAATGTTTTCCATGCTGTACTTTTGAAAGCATGATAAAATGGGGGTCAAAGTGGAATCAGTGTTTTCCTACAAAATCCACACTTTCTTTTTTTAGTGGCTGTCTAATTTAGAATTCCTACCCTTGGAACAATTGTATTTAAAAAAATTATAAATTTTTAAATTAATTTTAAAACCTTTAATTGCATTGTGATTCGGGTATGGCTTAGTGATAAATTGGAGAAACCAAATAAATTATATAAGAGAAGTATTTATAATAACTATGATTATGATAAAAATTACAAAAATACCCTTATACCTTATATGGTTGTATCATACAAAAATTACAAAAATACCCCTACATCCCTTCCTACATTTGCCCATTTTCTTTCATATATATTTCCCTCAAATATGAAATACATATTATAACATTTTGCAAATATAAAGATTTGACTCATTTATTTGTTTATCTCTATTTTACGTTAACTAAAAAGATTTTAAAATATAAAATTTTGATTATTATATTTGATTATATTTACATTTTAAACCGTTAAACAAAAGCATTATTTTTATTATTTTTTCTAGTCTTTTAGGTTTGAATCGAGCAGATATAATATTTTGATTTCCATTGTTTACGTTTCTATTCATCGATTTGGGTTTTATGTATATTTTTAAATATTGACATGTAAAATGACTAAAGTACCTTTCATACTCTAGACTCAGTACCTTAACTATTTCTTTTATATAACCGAAACAAGGTCAACTTTAAGTTTTAAAATTAAAATCAAGTAGTAGACCGTTGTATTTTATTTATTAGTATCTGGGTATTCTTTACATATACAAACTACTATTTTTCTTATTTATTCTATGTAGCAACTTCCCAGTATCAGTCATATTTTAATGTGTAGTTCTTATCCTAGGTTTTAGGTTTACTATATACCTATTAGTATTTTAAACTTAGGGTTGTCAGATTAGGTGAAATCACTTTTGTCTACATCATTGTGTTTGGACAGGTGGGAAAATGGAGAAAGAAAGAAAAGAAAGAAAGAAGGAAAACAAGTTTTGGATCATCATGGAAGTTGAGAGTTGGAAATAGTGAATTTAGCTTTAGCACTTTCTTATGTTTTGTTTTTATTTTTAATTGAAGAAACCACATAATTATTATCATCTCATGTATTTTTCCATCAGATAACCCAACAACTAAGGGCTTTTTGTTTTTGTTTTAAAGTTGTTTTTGAGAATGATTTTGAAAACATATAGAAACCTTGATTTTAATGTTATTTGAAATTTGTTTTTATTATCTACGTTAATGTTTTTTTTTTTTTTTGTGTGTTACCCGTATTTTCAAAGAAAAAGAAAAAGGAATAAATCGTATTTTCATATTTTCCTTATATCCTTTGGTTTGAGAACAAAATAAAATATAGTTTTCAATAAAAGAAACTAAGGGCATATTTGATTATTATTTTTGAAAACGAGCACTTAGAATTTGTGTTTATAAAAAAATCCTTATTATCTAAATTTAGTATTTTTTGTATTAACTTTGTGTTTTAAAAAAAAAAAAAAAAGAAACCAAGCCTGTTTTCCTTATTTTAGGACAAAAGCAGTTTTAAAAGCGTAATCAAATAGAACTCTAAACATCTTCCTTTGTTCTAAGGGTTTTTTCTTTTTTGATAACACCTTTGTTCTCATGGTTAATAAAAGAGAGAAATTTGAATATGACAAGATTTCACATTTTTAATCTAATATTAAAAAATAAAAATTATATTTTGTTTATGATAAAATAAATAAAACACAGGTAGAAATGCAACTGCTGTTTTATGTTCATTGTTAGAGCAAATTTTGTTTTAATAAATATTTTAAAACAAAAAAAATAAGGTGCTTCCATGCATGTGCCTGTTGGAATTTGGATCAGAAAAAGGACAGACCCATGATTAAAAAAAAAAAAAAGAAAAGAGGAAAATGTGTCAAAAAATGGAATTTTAAATGTCGGTATTTCAATTTTCAAACCTGACAAATGAGAAATCCAACTTGTTCATTTATATATTCTAGGTGACCAGTATACTTTTCTGAAAAGGTCAAGTCTTTGTCCTGCCCTCTATATTTATCCTTTAATATTAGGGTTGGCTTGACCCTCCTGTTTGGTTTAGTGGGAAAGTGGAGGAAAAGAATAAAAACAAATTTTGGGTCATAGATTTGGAGATTCCAAAGCAATGATGAATGTATATGCAAATTCAAAGTTTTTGCTTTCCAAAACCAATTACTCATTCATCTTTTCTTTTTAGGCAAAAGAAGTTATGTCAATGTGTTGGCAAATTTTATTTTTAAAAATTTCAAACTTTTTCTTAAATATTAAATCATCCTTATGTTTATATAAATTATTTTAAGATATATTGGCAAAATGATTTCTTTTTATTAAATGTAAGAAGTCCATAGATCCCAAGAATATAAAGAATGAACAATTTAATTATTTGAGCATAAAATTAAACTTATTTATTATCATAAAATTATTTAGTATCATAAGTAAATTTTTTTTGTCTTATTTATTTTTAAAATTAAAAAACTTACCTTGAAAAATTTGAAATATTGTACTTTTATAAATTTTATGTAAGTGAATGTATAAATAAAAGTAAGAAATATATTTTAAAAATTCCTTTGCTTTTCAATCCTCATTGAATTTTGATGGAATATTTGGATTAAAATAGTGATTACATTTACAATTAAAAAAACAAGTGATAAGGAAACCAACCTCATTTATATCAATATCTAGACCCAAAAGAAAAAAATGAATAACATTAAAGCCTACAATCATTTGGAAATGAAAAGAAAGAAAAATTATATATTACATTTGACACAAAATTTAATGGACATAAATGATCAAAAATTGGAAACATCATTCTAAAAAAATAATATTGTCTTTTGATTAAATATTATGATAACATATTAGATGCTATTAATATTAGATACTATCATAACATAATAGTTATAGTAATATCAATAATAAATTATAATAATATCTATAATATGTTAGGATAATATTTAACCAAACTCTAATTATTTTTAGCTATAATACTGAAACACATCTAATTCTAATCATAATCACTTATATCCAATTATTTTACATCCATGTACTCATACAATTCTTTGTTAGATTAATTTATTAATTAGACTAAACTTAATCATATTACAATTTTAATTATACAATTGTGTATGTTAATTATAGTAATTTATGAGATAGTTTAATATTAATTAGCCATGGACCCATGATTCTATCTTCTCCAATGTTTATTAAATCCATTAGACAAAACTTAATTGTTCATTTGTACTACATATATATAAGTAAATAGAGTGGCAAAAATTTGATAAAAGGTTTGGTATAACAACTACGAGAACAAATAAATAACTAATCTATCATTTATTTGATTTCATCTGCTACAATTTGGAGGTAATAATGACCAAATAATTTTGGATACATCTAGATATGTCTTTGTACCGGTATGAATTAATATGTTTATTTGATAAATAAAGTTGTTATTTTGTAATATGTTGTGGAGTCTTTTGATTATTGATCATTTATTTTTTAGGCTCAATAAATACTTTAATTTTATAAAATAATACTCTCTCTCCGTTTGAAAAAAAAAACTCTCGTTTAAAGGTTTTTACACATATTAAGAAAATTATTAAAACACTCTCCACAAAAAAAAAAAAGAAAGACTAAATTATCAGCATATCCATGCTCTTTATCTTTTCAAAAATTATCATTTTCTTATTTACTATTTATCTTCTTCTAAAAAAATTTATAAAGCATATACTAATTAAAATGTACAGTAGTATTCATATTGAGAATATATAAAACATGGTTCATATTTATTGAAATAACTTAAAAATTAAAAATCAATTAATGAGGTAATTTAATAAAATAAAAAGTAAAATTGAAAAATAATAATAAATTCTTTTAATTTTTAAAATAATAAATAAATAAAAACAAAACAAACTCATTATCAGAGCCCTTTACTTAACTTTGAAAGCTGTCATAATCGTATTTTTTGAGTTATATTTGCTTTTTGTTGATGTTCAAAACTATGAAAATTCCTTAGTATTTTGGTTTCCGTAAAATCTATCAAAAAAAAAACATTTTCTGACTGACCTTTAACGTCGTGGTTTTGATTTCCATGAGATAATCATGAAACTTTTTTTAAATTCAATTGAGAGCCAAAGGTCTCGGATTCCTCATCGTCCTTATTTTATTATTTTATTCAATGTCATTAATGATATGATATATTCGTTTTTAAGTCAAAACAAAATCTTGTTTTGAATTTCTTTTTAATTATATGACATATCCGTTTTTATTCCTAACAAAATCTTGTTTTGAATTCCATTTTAATGATATGACATCAATTAATATCAAAACGGATTTACAAGGGCCACAACATTACATTATTCCTTGATTAAATATGACATGTTTATTTTATTTTTAATTGATAATAATGATAAATACAATTTGAGCGTCATGACAGCCACACAGGAAATTTCAGTCCTTGAAATATTCCTCTTATTTTATTATTTTATTATTTCGTTATTTGATTATGATATATATGGGAAAACTCTATTTTCTTTGTGTGTTGTTGTTGTTGTTTTTTTTTTTAATGTTTTATCGATGAACTAAACAGTAGTGATTATATATATTATCCTTTGATGCATTGATTACTGGGGAAGTTTTGAGGAAAGAAATATAATAAAATATTCATCGCTTTTACTTATTCATCTTTTTTTTTTTAAATTATTCATGGACATATTTTTTTTAATCTAAATTTTATGTTTTTGTCACACTTTTACTCTACTATCATTAAATATAAAATTTGTTTTAGACAAAATTTAATTTTAACTTAATTTTGTAATATTTTTATTATTTATTTTTCACACATTTTACTTTAGCAATATGTTTATACTGTTGTGATTACTTATGGCATCATATTGTGAATATAGTTATTATTATTATTATTATTATTGCATTTTGGTAAAAATTTGAAATATTGGTCTTATGAACTTGCCTCTTGTGAGTCTAGCATGTGGGATAACAAATTGATGTTACAAGCTGTTATTTTTGTCTTAAACATCAATTTTGCTAAGATTTATCTGGATAGAAGTTGTCACATCGATGACTTTATCTCGTTTGGTAGGATGCTTAGTCACGGTGAAAAGATTTCATTAAGTGTTATGAACCGCAATTTTACTACCCTATAGATGAAATTGACTCATTTGGTTATGGCCGGTGGTGAATTGCTATGACTATGTATGGTCTTTTTGTATTTTATAGGCTACAATATTTGATGACCGCTTTGTGGAGTCATTTAGTAAGTCGAAGAGTGAGCAATTGTATGTCTTTGTTTTACATGTATTTTTACCTGCTTTGCTATTGTAACGTTCTAAAATACTAGCAGTTTTTATAACATGTTTAGGGTATAAAATAAATTAAATTGTATTTTTGCATTTAAATTGCTAAAAGCTTGAAAAATGATAAACTTGAAAATTATACAAGAGTCGAGATAAATTTGGTAAAAAAGTCAAATGAGGACCCAAAGGTCATAAATGAAAGGAGTGTAAATGTCAAAATGAAAATGTGATAAAGTGTATTGAAAATAAAAGTGAAATGAAGCCTTAAAAATGCAAAAATGAGAAAAGATGAATTTGTGGGCTAGCCAAACAAGGCTTAGTGAAGGATTTTGATTAAAGACCAAATATTGGTCTTTGAGGACATTTTTCACATTTGGCAAAAGAATGAGAGAGAGAAAGTGTTAGGGTTTTTTGGTTGGCACGAGATAGAGAGAAAATTAGTGATTTTTCAACCGTAAAATCAGGATTAAGGTGATCAGAGGAAGAAGAAAGATTGGTGTTAAAGAATCAAAAGATTTAAGGTAAGAAATCAAACCCTAACCCCTTTTCTTATTGTGTTTAGGTTTAGTAAAAAACTAAAATTGGAATAAAAGTGTTTTATTGGTTGTAGATAAGTTTTGGGGGGGTTTAGCTGCAAGTTGTTTTGATTGGTTGTGGTTCTCAAATGAGGAATGTTTGTATAAAGGAAATGTTAGGTTTTAGGGAGATCTTTATTTAAAATTTTCCTAAAACCCACATTTTTGTTAGTCATAACTCATCAAATTGAGTGATTCAAATTTTGGGTAAACTAGACTTCTAGGAGAACAAATCTCCTTGAAATAAGTGTATCGAAATTTGAATCTCATTAGACAAAATTCGTCAAAGTGAAGCTACGTTTTTTGTGTCAATTATAGTTCGGTTCGTCTGATTTTGGTGTTTGAACGGAGTTTTGTTATTAGGCTATAAGTTGATTTTCACTTATCCAAATTTAATGATTCAAAATTACAGATGTTAGACTTCTAGGATAACAAATCTCCTTGAAATAAGTTTATTCAAATTTGGACCCCATTAGACCAGAGAAATTAGGTAAGTGAGCTACTCAGAAGTGCAGTTTTGTGTTGAAAATAGAATAGTCTTGGATGTTTTAGGATATATCAGAGCCAGTGCTTGAATCGTGGATGATTCAAATTTAAGATAAAATAGATTTATAGAGGAACAATAGACTTGAAGAAGTTAGGTAAAAATATGACTCATTGTTCCCCAAAATTTTTTACAAGTGAAGGTATGTTGGGTGAAAACAGCCTTAACTAGAAACTTTAAATAAATGTGATATTGTTCCCCTAATTGTAATGGATTAGGGGGTTGGCGACGAGGAAAACCCGAATTGAAGTCAAGATTTTGAGGATAGGAATCGAAATGCGATAACCTTTTTGGTTCGTTCTCTATTATTCTCTTCTTATTTCAAGTATTAAAATTGTTTGCGCAATTATTGAAATGATTTTCAATAAAATTGCATATTGATTTATTTTAAGTGATTTGAGAAAATTGATTGTGAAATGATTGCCATGAAAATAAAAAAAATTGCATAAGTATTGAAATGTGCTATTTGGTATAAATGTATATACAATATTGTAAATTTCTATGGCCCGATTTTTAATGCCCTTAATAGGAATGTTATCAGTCATGGCCGGAGTTAAGGATATATTGATATCACCAATAAGGGTCCAGCTAAGCGATGCGTGAGCGAATGTAATGTAGTGTCACTGTCGTAGCCGTAGGACAATATCAGTAGTGTTCACAAAATATTTTTTATAACTAGTCCTCAACCCAACTTCCCGGCCGTCTTGTATTTATAAACCTTTTATCTGGAAACACTGACCCAGCCGAGACCGTATCGGTGATTACGGTATCTACCTTTCCAAAAACATTGGCTAAATTCGTTTAGAGGAAATGCATATATGATTTGAGTTCTTTCATATGAAAGTGTATGTTGGAATGATCAATGAATTGTAAATGAATGTATATGAAATGAATATATATACGTATTGTATTGCATTGATAATTCAATAAGTTTCAAAAGCATCGCTTTAGAAAAGTCGCATGATTTGTGTTAAAATAAAATGAAGAGAGAATTGTATAGAATCACACTAAGCATGAAAATGCTTAGTGTTATTTATCATCGTGCAGTGCAGTGAACAAGTTTAAAAGCAAAGACCATGCAAAGCGAGTCATCGTCAAAAGCATACAGTAAAAGTAAAGCTACGACCAGCCATGAAACCCCATGATCATTTTGATACTTTTTGTATTAAAACTATGTTGTGAAAAATTGAACTCTGATAAATGTTTGTAAATGTTTTTTATATTTATAACGACATAATGCCGTAATGTATAAAGATTAGGAAATGGAAAATGTGCATATAATGCTATATTGAATGAAAATGTGTGTGAGAACAAAATGATGGGTCCCCCTTTAAGTGCGTGACATATACGTATATATTTTTCATAAGAATGAATTTTTCCTTTACAAATGAATTATTTGAAATGTGTTTTATTGAAAATATTGTATTTGGATTCGCAAAATGAGGATTGAATCCCCGGTCGTGCCTCGGGAGTCGGGTCTAAGTGGGAAGGTACGGGGCACAGAGCTCTTGGCTTGGCTCTCTTGTTTATTCTTCAACTTTGAGCTTTCTTCGGTTCTTTGCCATCCTTAAAAACATAATGGGATTAATTACAAGCAATAGGTTAAATCTCTACATAATGAGTTTGACGATTATGAAATTGAACTTGGTTTTGAAAGTTGACTCATCAAAAACCCCTTCTTGAGAGTTATGCAAGGAGAAAAATCCTATGAGAGTGAGAGTATTCTAACATTTGTTGTTTTATGATGTTGGAGAACCACATGGAGGACCTTCTGTTTATGAAAGCATTTAAGGCGAGAATGCAAATGAGTTCTTGGATGTCGTTGATAAGAAATACACAAAGTTCTTGAAGAATGAAAAGAATAAGCACGAATACTTTTCACTCCACTTTCTATGATGGGACAAGTGGGTCACGAGGACCCATTGATAAAATATTAGCTTGTTAAGCGGGGATTTAAGTCCATTGGTATGAAGTTTATTTCCGAGATTATGTTGTTTGGTTGATCATGGGACTTTGCCTTCGTAGTTTGATAGTATTAGGTCCATTATAATGCTCGGGAGATGAGTAATGGTGTAACATCCCGAAATATACCCTAGCAGTTTTCGGATTTGTTTGGGAGTATATTAAAGTTAAATAGGAATTTTAGGAAATAAAACAAGATGCCGGAATTAATAATAAAGCCAAGGGTAAATATATAATTTACCCTTGAGGACTTAAGTGCTATAAGAGTAAAAGATAGGATGCCAAAATAGAAATTTAATATCAGGGATGGGATTAAAGGCAAATATAGAAAGATGAAATAGAAATATAAGAGAATAAAGAGGCTTAAATGTAATTATGAAAAGTTAAAGTCAAAAAATGGGTTTTTTTTTATTTGGAGATTGAAACATAGCGTAAGAAATCCATGTTTAAAGACCAAACATTTGGTCTCATTTGGGAGGAGGAAAAAACGTAGAGAGAGAGAGGAGAGCAAAAGAAAGAAGAAGAGGAAGAAGAAAGAGGAAAAGAAGGAGGAGCAGATCGAAAGGTATGGAGCTTGGATTTTGGTATGGAACTAACCTTGGATATAGAATTCTATTATGGATCATATGGAATTTGATTATTCTCTTGTCTAAACTAGTTTTGTTAAGTTTCATCCTAACCAAAAAGATGTAATGCAATTGAGGTTGTAAAACTCTAAATGACCTGAAAAGCATGGAATCCCTTTGAGGATGGATTCATAGGTTGGTGAGTAGTAGGTTAGGGTTTAGAACAAACCCTAATTAGCAACCTTATGATTGGGTTGTGTTTGGATCACCTTATATTAGAGTGGGTTTGAGAGTAATTCATGAAGGATTTTTGAAATAAGAGAAGTAATGAGAAAGAAGAATTAAGTAAAGAATTAGAGTTTACAAAGAGAGACATATGGAGTGGTCTTGAAGTGTAGATGAAATATAGAGTTGAAATGGGGATCAAAAATATGGAAAAAGGAGAGAAAGACACAAATCTGGGCATTTTAAAGTTGAGTTCTACATTAGAAGTTAAGTTCTCTGGAAATTTACAGCTGATTACAGATAGATTTTGTGAGTTCTTACCGGTAGAAGTTAAGTTCTCTGGGGTAAGACTGTTCTACAATTTTCACCGATGCGACCGATTTTTGTATTTTGGCCATAAATTCTTTCATTTAACATCCGATTTGAGTGATTCATGGCCTCTTAAAATAGACTTCAGGAGAGCAAACATATTTAATAAGTATCTCAAATTTGACTCTAAGTGGCCCAAAAATTCACTCAAGGAGGGAGGGAGTGGGGCCGTAGCAAGTCAAGTGCCATCCATTGAACATAAGTATTTGAGTTGTTTGGACGTAACTGAGTCTCAGTGCTCGAATTGGGTGATTCAGTTGGAATAGAACCCTTAGCACCTTAGCTTTAAATAAGTACAGGACCTATTGTCAAAATGAAGTTAAGACCCGGAAAAATGAGTATTCTAAACTTTAGTCAGGGTGGCCGGTAAAATGACTCGTTGGCATAAAAATGCCATAACTTTATTTTGGGATGATCCGATTGGATTGATTCCAATTCCTAAGTAAAATAGATTCATAGAGGAATAAGAAAATATGAATGAGGTGTGATCTCATAGACATCATACTTCATAAGTATATGAAGTGCTATATGTAATAGCATGAAACAAGAAAAAATATAGAAAATGCAATATGTATAGATATGTTCATAAAACATGAATATATGATATTAATATAGGATATGTCATAAGATATGATAGAGTATAAGTCATAAAAGATATGATGAATATATGATAGGATATGTCATAAGATACGATAGTCTAAAGTACAATTGATAGGCACATGAATATAGATTATATGTTGTGAACATATGATTGTCATACATGAGCGAATAGATGGAACATGATAGAAATATAGAAAGTATATGAGTAGATAAAGACATAGCGGGAATATGTGAAATGATAGGAATATAAGATAGACATACCGAAAGGAATAAGATGGAACACGCTAGGAACATATGATAGAAAGACATAAATGATAAAACGATAGAGATAAGCGAATGACAAAACATAGGAATGAGAACAATTGCATAAATGATAGGTGCATATGTGAAAATGTGAATGAGTGAAAGCCTACTGATAGGATTATAGAAAGTACGAGGATAGCTAAATCATGATAGAAATGTATTAATGATATGAGAGATATGAATATAGAAAGCTATATATGAATATAAGATTACAAGTGCATAGATGCATTCATGAAATATGATAGACAAAAAATAAATGATGAAAAAGAAGATATGAATATGTGTATTATATATATATATATATATATATATATATATATATATATATATATATATACTATATATATATATATATATATATATATATATATATATATATGAGAAGCAGAAATGTGAAACTACAGGTTATGAGAACTAATACGAGTAAAAATAACGATAGTATATGCGTAAGCAAATATGATAACAATAGTTATTCATGCTTATGAGATATGTCGAAAATGTAATAAAGGCGATTATGCTTAGGACTGGTAGAGGATAAATGAGCATGCCTATAGGGAAGATACGAATCTTCTTGGCTTATGTTATAGACGAATATTGAGGCGTTTGGGTCGATGATATAGATCCGTTTGGTCGGGTGGCCCAGCAAAAGTCACCTGATAGACCCGAAATCAACGTCGTACGGTGGTAAAGTACCCAGCAGGTACACATAGACGAGAAATCAGCGTCTCGTGTGGTGATAGTACCTTTAGGTACACAACGAGACGAGAGATCCTTGCCTCATACGGTGATAGTACCTTGGGTACACATAGTTTCCCGAATAAACTTCTAAGGTATTTGCGAGACATGAAGCAAAAGGAAATGATATGTATAGAAGATATGACCCCGGATATAGAAGCATAACCTTTGCTATACGATAGAGAATCTGGACATTATAAGAACAAGTAGTACAATATAAATTGATGAAAATAAGTATGTGAACACGAGAAAAGTAATAAAGTATGCAAAGCCTGAAGTATAGGATAGATAGACTAAGAACGTCTGAATGTATATGAGTATAGGAATAGTACGAGGATAACGAGGGATATGAAGAAAGTACAAGATGAACACCTATAATAGGAAAGTATACAATAGTACAAGTATAGAGAAGTGAAAAAAATGCAATAAATCATAGAAATAGAAAGATGAAAAAGACATAGACTAGAGACATGCTATGTAACTTGACAAGAATAGGAACATTGAAAAAGACATATAACAAGCGTGAAAAGATGAACACGAGGATAAGTATGAATATGTAAAGTACTCAAATAGGAATACGAGAAAAAGTATAAATAAAAGGAGATCACTGAGCATAGAAACGTGTAATAGAGAAAAATATTGACATGCGATAGGAATATCGGATGATAAGGAATTACGTTATAGAAATATGTTTAGATATATAATGCGTATGTATAAGCTTGTGACGGTCGCCATTGGTGATTGTCCGTAGCATATTCCCACTAAGCGTAAAGCTTAGCACGGGTGTTGTCAGGTGTAGGTCTGACCGAGAGAGAAGACAGGATGGAATGAGGGCATTCCCGTCGGCCAAGAAGAGACTCGAGAGATGGGTGCTCACAGTAGCTGCTTCCGCAATCTCTGATGTTTTTGTAATAGAAAATTTTAAATGTATAGGTAAATGGGACTCTGTATATGTGTATAAATTGTGATGGACACCACTCCGGTGGTAGTTCTTTTGTATATGTACAAATGATTTTTGTTATTACTGAAATTGTTTGGCACCTGTAAATGCAGTACGGCTCGAAAGAAACAGGTCAATGAGAGTCCCAGTAAAATCTGATAAAGTAACAATATATGAACATGATAGCAGCCACCTGGACTTTAGTTCAGATGCTTCAATCGGGTCGGTAGGGATAGGCGTGACAAATAGACCATTGAAGAGATGGCGCTATCCTCGCTAAGGAGAGGAGGATATGAAGAAGGGAAGGTTTAAGAGTATTTCGGTCACGGAGCTACTAAGACGATTAGAGGCGAGAAAGTATCTTTATAATGCAACTTCTGTGAGAAAAGTATGTAAAGAAGCTGAATACCGATGCCAAGGGTAATGGCAGAATGTGTCTTCTGGCAATGCCCCCAAAGAATGAGGGCTTTAAGGAAAATGCAATTATTGCCACAAGTTTGGATATAAGAAAGGCAGTTAGTAGGAAGTTGAAGAAGTGCATTTAGGAAAATAAAGGTGATGATAAGCGGAAGGGGTCAAACTAGCCGGGGAATTAGTATGTTCATAGGAAACGGCACAAGAGTTCAAGTTGCTTTTAGGGTTGTTAGATTGCATCTTAGTATAGAATTTTTAATTTCAAAATGTGATGTTCATACCATTTATTAGAAGAAATTTAATATATGTACCTATTTGGATAGACTTTAATATAGTTTTCTTTTTAAAGCGGAAAAGTTAATTTATATCGAGACTCTTTATTGATTATTATTAAACACTATGTAGAATCTTTATAGATTAGGGTTGTATATTTTGATTTCTTTTTCTCCTAATGTTAATACGTAGTAGCACCAAATGTTAAATTGAATGAAATCTTATATTCTTTGTCCTGACCTTTGGGTCATATTTCGGAGAGAGAATATAGAATTTTGAGGGGATGATACTAGTTAGGACGAGACCACAAGAAATTGGGCAAGAACACCTTGGAGTTTCTAGTCTTGTGTCTATTGCTTCAGCGTTGATCTCTAGCCTTGTTGTTGATTGAATCTAGTAGCCACTACTACTAATGATGAATCAATTGGTGTAGACAATAGCCCCATATGTAGACATAGTAGCCCCCCGGTTGTAGTCATGGATATGCCCTTGAGGAGGTCGAGAGGGCTCGTGGAGCTACATTGTCTACTTACAGAACATGAGTATGATGTGAGTGTATCAAATCCATTTACCTACAAAGAAGTCATTGTTATTCCTCGATCAACTTTTGGATCGATGCGATGAAAGATGAGCGACTTCCATGTCATAGAATAAAGTGTGTTTATAGATTTGTCGGATATTTGCAAACCTATTGAGTGCAAATGGTGATTCAAGATCAAGATGCCAAGATGATGAGAGATATAATGTAAGATTATTGGCTAAAGGTTAAGTCAACGAAAATGTATTGATTTTAAGGAAACCTTCTCTCGGAGTGTCCACTAAGATTCTCTACGCATTATCATGGCTATAGTGGCTTATTTTGATTTGGAGTTGCATAAGATGAATGTGAGGATAACTTTCTTGAATTGAGACTTAGTTGAAGATGTTTACATGTCTCAATCTATTGGTTTTGAGGAAGTTGGTAAGGAACACATGGTTTGTAAACTCTATAAATCCATTTATGGTTTAAATAAGGCTTAGGCAATTGTATCTGAGTTTGATGAAGTTATCATCCATGATGGTTTTAAGAACATCGTTGATCAATGCATATATCTGAAGGTCAATGGGAGCAAATACATATTCTTGGTTTTATATGTTGATGATATTTTGCTTGCATCAATGATACTAACATGTTGGTTGAGACAAAACAATTATTATTTAGCCATTTTGATATGAAGGATCTTGGGGAAGCATCTTATGTCTTAGGCATACAGATATTTCGTGATAGACCTAGTGGCATTCTAAGATTATCTCAACAACGTATATTGAACACATTCTAAAAAGGTTCAATATGCAATCATATTATTAGTAAGACACGTTGTAAAAGGGTGATAGATTTTCAAAAGCGATGTCCTTAGAATGATATTGAGAGATCGGATGAAAGCGAGTTCATTATTCTTCAATTGTGGGCGGCAGTGTATGCTCAAGTATGCACACGCCCTGATATTGCTTTTGTTGTTAGCATGTTGGGTAAGTACTTGAATGATCCTGGTAAAAGCCACTGGAAAGCGGCTAAGAAAGTTGTGAGGTATCTTTAGGGTACCAAGGATCTCATGTCGACATATCGGCGTACCGACACTCTTGAAGTGGTTGGTTTTAGTGATTCAGATTATGTAGGCTGTATGGATGATAAAAAGTCCACTTTTGGTTATATCTTTATGATGGCTGAATGAGTTGTTTTGTGGAAAAGTGTGGAACGCCTGACTTCTTCTATTATGTAGGCGAGTATGTGGAGATGTTGTTAAGAATTTACTTGTCATGCGATATGGTTGCGAGAACTTAATTTCAGCTTTGAATGTTATTCACTCCATTTCTAGACTTCTAAAATTATTATGTGATAATGGTGCAACTGTATCTTTTTTTAGGAACACTAGGAGCACTTCTCGCTCTAGCACATTGATGTGAAGTTAACTTTTGTGAAAGAAAGTTAGAAAGTCTCTCATTTCGAGTTGAGCACATGCCTGCAACTAACACATGTTATTGAGGACCCATAACAAAATCTTTTTGTTGTGTGTTTGAATCACGTCATCCGCGTAGGATTGTTAGGAGCCTAGAATCTTTGTTTTAGTGGGGTTTTACCTTTTCATGTATTTTGTAGGAAATCTCATGTTTTCATTATTACATACACGTTTGGCGTTTGTCATTATTTTATGATTTTGTGTCATTTTGTGAGATGAATGATAGAATGATGTTTTCTCTTCCCCATTGAATCAATACTCTTGTCGTTGAAATGCTTTTAGATCGGTAGCGTGCGTTGTATGCGATTTATACATCATCACCGGTGTATTAATTGCCTATGATTAGTTATAGCTATGTAAGTCTCTTGTTGAAGCATTTGAGTTTGATTTTGATTAAGTAGCGCACGATTAAGTACGATTTATGCATCATTTCGGTGCTTTAATTGTATATGATTGTTTATGACTATATAAATCCCTATTGAGAAAACTTATTTGAGTTATGATTATGCCTCCAAGTGAAAAAATGTTATATTAAATTATTAATTATGGACTAAACATAATCATATAGCAATTTTAATTGTATAATTATTGCATGTTAATTATGAGCCATTTATGGGATGATTTAATATTAACTATTTATTGTTAAATAAAGAATCAATCTAAGCGACGAGATAAGAAAGCGATGTAGATGGCGGTGAAGCGAGGATGATGAAGCGTGGCGAAAGATGATCGATGAGAAGAAGGCGTATGGTGTGGAGCAACGGCGGCGTGAGGTTGTGGTGTGGAAGCGGCGAGCGACCGTGTAGTGTGGAGCAACAACGATGTAACAAGTAGCGTACTTGTAAACAATAGCGGGGATGCGGAGTGATCTAGGCAGTGTCTCGAGGGTGAGGTCGTATAACCGCGTCATGAGATTTATTCCCGGGATCAACCGGTCCTTCGAGCCAGGAGGGGTGCGGATCGAGGGTGACAGTGAGAGAAAGAAGAACGAATCTGAAGTTGTAGAAGAAATGAGGTTGAAAAATATTTCTCAAACTTAGAACATTGAATTTATAGGCAAAATTATGGTGCGTTGGCCATTAAGTTTAATTTTAAAGCGTTACGAATTAAATGCAAGCAATGGTTAGAATTTGAATTCAAGAAATAAACCCGTTGTTTTATTTAGGTAAGCAAAACACTAATTAATTGGGAGCAAATGATTTGCCTTGAAATCGGGCTTTAGGCCCATTCATGTCTTTCATGAGGCCTCACTTTTCTCAATCCATGTATAAGCCCATAAATGGGTTTTAATATATAAACTCAAAAAAACCTTGTCTTTGTTCCATGTGGGACACAACTTTTTGTTTTTGTTTTTATTGAAAAAACCCATTGTTTACAACAATCCCCCACATTTTTCAAAAGAAAGAAAAACTTTTGTATTTAAAACATATTGTTTGGAATATGGAAGAAGTGTTAATGCCTTAGAAGTTTGGTGTTCAATGAACTATGAACCAAACATAGATGAATAAGGTTTAACTTACGAGCTTTGGTGAAGCTTATAGCTTCTATGAACAGTACTCTTAATGTCGTAAATTAGAGACCTTATCATGTTACTACATCCACGATTCATTAAGTTTGTTCAGCGTAGTTGTCTTGCGATTAGGCCATCTTGACGTGCCTTATTAATTCATAAGTGCTCTAGAAATCTTTCCCGCGCATACCACTTTATAGGAGCGGCTCCTCACACTTATATGGGTGATTTCATCAAATACTCTTTGCATTTATATGTACCACCCATGGGGATATGAAATCATTAAGAGTATTAATCAACCTCTCAAATTATGCATTCTAGCACCATAATCACACACCATAGGAAGGGACCATTTTGTTGGTGCTAGCGAGATCAACAAGTGACTTGTTATTTTGAATGAACCTTCTTCATGGGATCTCCGATCCACAAGGTTGGGTTTCCATCAGCTGTTAATCTCATATTGGCTTAAGTCCCATTCCACTCGATGTTTTCAAAATTAATTTTTCTTCCCGAGCTTAGTCGGAGGATCGACCAAATTCACTTAGACTTTACATAATCAATGGAAATGATTCCATCTTTCAGCAATTTGTTTCACTACCTCATGTCTTAGGCAGAGATATGTATGGTTTCCATTCGCGCTTTATTCTTTGCGTCGATGTTGCTGCTTGGCAATCTGATGCATAGACAGAGGTGTTGGGTGCGCATTCCCGAAGGAATTCTGATAGGAAGTTCTTTAACCACTTTCGACTTCTTTACCATGATTCAAAGAGCTATAAACTCACGATTCCATGGTAGAAGAAAGCGATGAGGACTGTTTAGAGAAATGATTTCAGAAACTCTGACACCTCCCAAGTAAAGAACATAATAGCTCGTGGATTTTATCTCATCTGAATCAGAGATCTAGTTAGCATCGTTGTATCCTTCCAACACAGCGGGAAATCCACTATATAGGATACCATAGTTCATGGTACCCCTTAAGTATTTCATTAGTCTAGCTAATGCACTCGATGATGGTATTGGGATTATGTGTATATCTACTTAATCTACACCTTTGCCTTATGCTATGTCGAGTCTGAAAAGTTCATTAAATGCATCGGACCCTCTAATAATGCGTGCATACTACGACTTGACCCACGGGATCACCTCTATTTCATTAAATGAGTGTTTGCGTCGTAAAGTGCTTTCTGGGTTTGGCATCGAAATGTGGCCAGAACCTCTTGAGTATTTCTCAACATAATGTTAACTTTGTGATATCGTTATCTTATCATTACGTCCTTATGATTTTTCACACCCAAAATGACCTTAGCCACCCATATCTTTCATGTCAAGCGTGAAGCTAGAAATCTCTCTTAGTCTTATGTACCATACTCATTAGTACCAAGAATCAACATATCATCTACATACAATGCAATAATTACACATTCTTTTCTGTACACTTTGTATATACACATTTTATCCACCTTCACTTGATAAAAACCGTTTTCAACAAAGCATTATATAATTTCTCATTCCACTTTGTTTAGGTGCTTGTTTTAAACCCATTATAGAGACTTGTTTAATTTACAGAAAACATATTCTTTTAGAAGTATAATATAGCCTTGAGGTTGTAACATGTAAATTTCTTCATCAAGTCCTATTTAAAAAAGACGTTTAACATCCATTTGATGGATAAGTTTATAAGTGAAGCCAAAGCAATTAAAATACGAATGGAAGAGATCTAATGCGAGGAGCAAATGTATCAAAATAGTCAATATTTTGTTTTTGTGAAAAACCCTTGGCTACTAACCTGGCTTTTGTATTTTTTTCGATGGAACAGAAAATGCAGGAAAGTATTTTCTTTTGAAAATCCACTTGTAACCAATAGGTTTTGCTCACGAAGGTAAATCGACTAACTCCACGTTTTATTCTTTAAAAATAGAAGTCAAGCTCAATTTTAATGGCTTATTTCAAAGTAATGCGTTAGGGAAAGTAAGCTTCAAATAAGATGAGTTCATTTTCAATTAGTAAGTATAAAAATCATTTCGAAAGAGCCTCTTTCTTTTGTCTCTTACTCCTTCTCAACTCATCATGAGAAGCTTTCCATATCATCCCACACTAGTTGGCACATGCTCATCATATGATTTTCGGCATCCACAATTGTGGGTGTATGAAATTTGTTCAAAAAGTGGAAAATTTGTTAAAATTCGGCATTTTTGTCCTACCCGATAATAGTGTTGCTTTCTAGAACATCACTTCAAAACTAGAAATCTAAGTTGCATAATTACTAGCATACCCAATAAACATGTAATCGTAAGTCTTTGACCACACATTTTGCTCTTTTTAGGATCGAATA
Source organism: Tetrastigma voinierianum (assembly GCA_016808115.1). Taxonomy (NCBI): domain Eukaryota; kingdom Viridiplantae; phylum Streptophyta; class Magnoliopsida; order Vitales; family Vitaceae; genus Tetrastigma; species Tetrastigma voinierianum. The sequence goes on from JAEQBH010001577.1 coordinate 46,886, forward strand.
GCATAACCTTGGCAAGACACCCTACACTTTGCCTTGAATATTGTCGGGTCTATTCATGCGCAGGAGGGGCAAATTCGATTTACTGCTTGAAATCGGAGCTTTCGGCCCATTCCTTGTCTTGTGAGCTCACATTTCTCGTCAGTGTATAAGCGTAATGTGTTTTAATATATAAACTCAAAAAAAAACCTTGTCTTTTGTTCGAGTGTGGGACGCAGCTTTTTTGTTTTGTTTTTATTGAAAAAACCCATTATTCGCACGATTCTATATTTTCCTTTTCTTTATTAAGTCCCTTGGCAGACAAAAGCCTAATTATTTGTGTGCTCTATAAATATAAGTAAATAAAACCTAAATTTTGACAAGGGTTTGGTAAAACACAATTTGGAGAAAAAGAAGAACTATCTTAAATCACCAGTATTTTTTGATTTAAATCCCTTATAAATTTAGGAGACTAATGACAGTTAATAATTTTGGATAATGTTATGTATGTTTTTATCTATCTGGAATTGATGTAGCATTTGTTAAATAAAATTATTATTTTATAATATATTTATTAAAATCTTTTAATTGTTAAAAAATTGTTTTGACTTAATAAATAATGCTGATTTTACAAAATGTAAACAACATTCTTTTCCAAGGAAAAAAAAAAATAGAAGGGAATTTGAATTAAATGAAGACAAGGACACACATATATTTGATAATTTTTAATAGTACAAAAAATTTATTGATGGGTTAATATCCTACCAAAAAGGCAAGCTATTATTGGTAGAGATAGGATAAACCAACCATCATGAATATTGAATATATGGGGTAAAATCATAATATAATATAGTAAATTAGTATAATATATATATATATATATATATATATATATATATATATATATATATATATATTTATATATTTTAAATGGAAAAGTGAAAATGAGGACCAGACAGATCTTCCATGACTTTGTGTGTGGTTTTGTCTGCTTCGCTGATAGTGTCTTTGTATCTTTCATGATCTGACCAAAGGGTCGTGCCTTTTTATGATTTTTTCTAAAGGTGTACCTGGTTTATGTAATATTGGACAAAAGATAGGGCATTTCTTTAACTTCTGACAGGTTGAGCAGGAACTGGCTTGTTTATCAGTTATTTTCAATTTCAAATCATCAACGGCTCTCTGGGTGATGCGCAAACAGCCACTCCAATCAAACCAACCAAAACCCACTTCGCTCTCCCTCTCTTTCTCTCTCTTAATTTATCACTCCTCCCTCCCTCTGAAATATTTTCTTTTCTTACTGTGAAGTGTGAACTGGGTTTGTTTATTTTGAGGTATTTGGAGTCTGTTTCTCCCGGAGATCTGAGCTTTTTTCTTGCTTGTTTTCGTTCAAGCAAGGGTTTCAAATGGGTGGTTCAGGAAAATGGGTGAAAACGTGATAGGTCTCCAAGCCCGAGAAAGATGACCATGTAGCTTATAATTTTATCTACCAAAGCCACCATCTCATTAAGTTCCAGGAGAATTCAACCGTGAAGAAACGAAGTCTTTTCTGCCTTTTCTTTTGTAGTTTGATTTCCTAGGAGTTTTGAAACGAAACTTGGGCTCACCTGAGCAAGAATGGCTAAGGTGGAGATCCCTCTTTTTTCATTTTCTTGTAGTTTCTCAGAAACTAGACGGTGTCATAATTTCTCTCTCTTAATTTCTTGTTTGTAGGAAGGTGGGAGTAAGAGCAAGAAATGGAAGCTATGGAGAAGCTCATCAGGGGAAATGGGGTCTTCATGGAGGGGTTTCAAAGGAAGACATAAAGCTTATTCAGAGGGATCTGATTCTTCATCAGTGAGTGCTGATGCTTTCACAGCTGCTGTAGCAACTGTGGTTCGAAATCAACCAAAGATTTTAGAGTTGTGAGGCAAGAATGGGCGGCAATCCGGATCCAGACTGCTTTTCGTGGCTTCAACAGTAAATGGGTTTCTTTGTTGTTCTTTTGTTTTAAATTTTAATTTCCTTTTGTCTCTGTTTGGTTGCTCAGAAACCGACGGAAAATTATAGGGAACACAATAAGTTGGAACTTTGTTTTACCTCATAGAATCAACCAAAAAAAAAACTCAGTTTCAACTCGATCTACCACCCATATCTCAATGTCGATCATAAAAGTTGAGATTTTGGTGTTTGGAACAGATAAATGGAGACAAAAGAAGGCTTTGCAAGTTATTTTCTTTGTTTTCTTCCATTTTCTCAGCAAACAAATGGAGGACTTCTCTTATATTGGATTAATATATTTATGGGAGAAACTTAATTGGAACTGTCCAAATCATTAAGAGGTTCTAAGCTCATTAACCTTCAAATTTGTGACAGAAATAGTCAGCATATATTTTTGAAAACTGGTAATCCCTGGAACTGTTTGATTACATTTTTTGAAAACTATTTTCTGTTCTCAAAAACAAGAAAAACAAAGAAAACAGGAAAAACATGCTTGGTTTTTCAATGTCTTTTTGTTCTCAAAACACAAAAACACTAACTTTAAAGAACAAGACAAGTTTCAGAGACCACCAAAAAAGTATTCTCAAGAACAGTTTTAAAAACAGGAACCAACCAGGCCCCTAGGTTTTGTGTACTGGCTTTAGATCTTCACAAAATTGCTTTTCTAGGTATATAATTTGAAAATCTAGGGTTTGACATATAAGTTTCAGCTCAGTCATGAAGATGATATTCTATCTTCAAGCAGCAATTTAACACTAACTGAGATATCAGAAATTCCTTGAAGCTAGTTTGAACTTAAATGCTTTTGTTGATTACTTACAATGTTCTATATTTGATGCCCTTTTGATTCGAAAAACTGGTTGTTAACTTGGTAATTTTCAAAATGTTAATATTTTGAGCAAGAAAGGGCTTTAGGGCGCGAAAGGAGTGGTCAGGCTTCAAGCTCTAGTTCGTGGCCGGCAGGTCAGGGAAGCAGGCTGCTGTGACATTGAGGTGCATGCAGGCTCCTGGTTAGGATTCAAGCCGGGTTAGGAATGATCGCGTTAGAATGTCCATGGAAGGACAGGCTGTGCAGAAGCTTCTAGGCGATCGGCGCAGCCAGGCTGATATCCTGAAACAAGCTGAGGTATAAGGAAATATGAAGTTGTGCTGATGAAGTGATATATATATATATATATATATATATATATATATATATATATATATATATATATATATATATATGTCTCTTATTAGTGTATTGGATTTGGGGATTGAATGTTTTGTGAAACATTGTAGGAAGGATGGTGTGATAGTAAGGGGACATTAGCAGATGTTAAGACAAAGTTGCAGATGAGGCAAGAGGAGCCTTCAAGAGAAGGGCATTGCTTACTCTCTTGCCCAGAAGGTAATTGAGATATCAAGCTTTATATTCTTTCCCATTTTTCCCTATCACTTCAATGACAATTGAGATGTGTTGGAAGTCCCATATCGGTTGGACACAGTCTAATTGTAGTGAATATATATGGAGGAACCTTTCTTCTATTAGAAGGCCTTTTAGTGGGAGGTGAAAGAGGTTCTACAAATATTAACATGTTATCCGAGCTGGCCAAGTGTCTGGATCACGGTGGAGGAATGTTCCACACTTATCATCCTCTGGAGGGACTGGAAAAATAAAAGAAAAAACCTAACCTCCGTATGAGGGGGGAGTGTTGGAAGTCACACATTGGTTGGACACGGTCAAATTAAAGTAAATATATATGGAGAGAGCCTTCTTCCTCTTCTTTATAAGGCCTTTTAGTAGGAAGTGAAAGAGGTTCTAAAATATTAACAAGATGGTTAGCTTTTCATTTTGTTTCAACAATGACAATTGAAATGGTTAACTTTCTTGTTATGAATCGCTAGCTTTTGAATTGATGCATGAGAATATGAATTTAAGAACACAAAAAATAATGTAATCAACATAAGGTGCACTAGGGTTTTAATTAGGTTTGGCTAATCATGCCTACATCAATGGATGAAGAAAATTTCAGTATTTTGAAAATATAAATTCCAAGATTGGATTATCAAGTATTACGAAGGATCAGGAAAAATCACAAAACCCTAGGATGCCTACTGTATTGAGAAAATACCTCACAAAAACTCTCAATCCTTAAAACCCTTACATCTATGCACATATTGAATCTCTCTCATAACCTTCTCCACTTGTGACCTAGGATATTTATAGGGATATTCCTAAAAGCTTTCCTTATTCTATAAGGAAACCTAACATTACAATAATATAACAACTAGGAATTACCCTATAAAATATTCTTTACAAATTAGGAAATTGAGACATACTCTAACATTTCTCATCTTTGTTTTCAGCAATGGAGATCAAACCAGACTGCAAAGTCCCAAACAAATGTCTCAGTCTTTTCTACCAAGAATCACGAGCTCGATAAGAGTAGTTGGGGATGGAGTTGGTTAGAGCGGTGGATGGCAGCCAAGCCATGGGAGAACAGATTGATGGAGCAAGCTCACAATGATCCTTCAGAGACAACTCCTCCTTTTAAGCTCTGTATGAACTCTCTCTCAGTCACGCAACCAAAATCTTCAGAACTAGGCTCAGTGAAAGTGAGAAGAAACAATGTCACCACCCGGATTTCTGCAAAACCTTCCCCAATCGGGTTAGTTACTCGGTCATCTTCAAGTCCAAGTTCTGATTTCCAGTATGATGAGAGCTCGGCTTCGTCTTCAATCTGCACATCTGCCACTCCTGTTTCTGGGAACACTGCTCTAGCTTCGGATAAAACAGAGGAAAGCGGTTACTACAGGCCCAGGACCATGGGCTGACTGAATCAACCAAGGCAAAGCAGAGAGGCTGCAGTCGGTTATCTAACAGGTTCAGAGGCAGTCTATGGGATGAATTCCAGTTTATTAAGAAATCTGGGTTCTTTCTAATGGAGATTCAAAAAGCAGTCCTAGTTTCACAGTCTCCTTCTCATTCATTTCTCTAAACCGCTTTACCCGCCAACCCGAATGGATAAACCTCTGTGAAGGTAAGGAAAAGGAGAACTTCTTTTATGGTAGATATTGTGTTTGTGCAAGATCAACTTGTTGTTCTCTATATGATAGAAAATTCTTCAGGTTTGAAGCTATTGTCTGTATTTTGTACTGAAAAACCATGCGGAAAGTGTTGTTTTTATGTGAGTTGAGAGTTATTTCCCTGTAAATTATTGGGTTTGGTTATTTTATGTCAAGTTTAGACTGAATTTCTTTTCTGTTCAGATTGATCAATGATAAGTTATATGTCCATGCTAGGGAATCGTTATTTATTTATTTTGTTTTGATGAAGAAAACCTGCAACTCTAAACACAAAAGGCGATTGGATAAAAAACTTTTGGTAATCATCCAGCTAATGTTTATTTACACATCTTTAGGGGAGTTTAGACACCAAATATCTTCCATTAATATCCTAATAGAACAAGGGACACGATTTCCTATTAAAACAGTCTATTACTATTTTTAAGTCACCTTCAATCTTTAAGCTTAAAAAACCATTGTTCTTGGCACAACTAAACTACAATCTCTAAGGGCTATATATTCTGCAATAATTAATTATTGAGGTATTACCTAAATGTTTACAAGCAGTCATCTTTATAATACCATTAGAGTTCCTAATGACTCATCCTAAAGCACACTTACTCATTACCTTAGAACCATCAAAATTCTGCTCGAGCCTATCATTAATAGGGAGACCTATGAAAAGCTGATGAAAAGCTTTCATCATTTGATCTTATTACAATATGAAGGCACTGACATGAAACTCATGATATTCATTCAACAGTTAAAGACAAGATTATTTCTTAGAAACATTGATATAACTGATGAAAAAACTTGCTTTTCAGCCAGAGTTCCAGCTCCAGTTCATGGCCTTCTTTTGATGACTCTAGGCTTGACACCATGCCTGAAGCTGACAATAAGCTGTAGTCGATTGCCAGAGGCTTCTCCATTTTCGGGGAGATGGCCCGAAAACTTATAGTTTTAGTGAGAGGAATTGAACCAGAGCAAGCTTTGTTTCTTGCAAAGAGTACTTCTGGCCTAAGGCATGCTCTAGGACCAATTCCAAAGGAGTATGTAAGCATAAAGGATGCCCTGTGTTTCTCCTCTTCACAGTTAGGATCAAACCTCTCTGGCTTGAATTTCTCGGGTTCCGGGAAATGTTTAGGATCTTTTGATAGAATCCCAGGAGCAATCCAGACCCAGGTGCCCTGCATTCATAGACAGATAAACATATTCATACAGTTCATATTGCATATATATTGATCTGCAACATTCAGATATATGATGCATACCTTTGGGAGAACATAACCTCCAAGCTCCACTTGTGTACATGTTTCCCTTCCAACTATTGGGGTGAGTGTGAAATACCTCATAGCCTCTTTCACAACCTGCAGTTAAAGAAAGAAACAAGGGGTTTGTTAGACATGATATTTCTATTCATCCTGAATCCTACTACCTTGAATTTTTAGGAGAGTTGGCCGTTTGACATAGTATCTGGGCTTTGGTCTGACAAGAAGTCCTGAGTTCAAGACCTCTCTTTATAATTTGAATCCATATTTGTTAATTTGAAAGTCTATGGAGTACTTTATTTTATTTTTAATATTCATGGCTTTATTCTGATGATGTAGTAAATTGTCACATTGAGACATTCGAATCGGGGACTGAGTGCCCTTGGATGTCACTGTTTTTAATTTTAAACTTTGAATGCTCAGTGGCCTACTACTGGTAGGCGAAAGAGGCGGTGTCACCTCTGGCCCCCACATTTCTCTTAAAAATGCGCCTCAAGCACCAACTACTCTTAATAATCTCTGCTCTTAAAACCCTTCACTTTTACATTTCACTCACTCAAGCCCCATAGCCTCATCTACACATTTACGCCCAACCGCAAACACCCCTCGCTTACTCTCCCGTAATCCAGATCCAGCCCTACATCGGCCACCGGCCACCGGTCTCCGGTCTCCGGCTCGAACAAGCCTCGATCTCCGTCTGTGACCCAGATCCAGATCCAGATCCAGATTCGTGATTCAAGCTGACGGCCATTAATCGCTTATCTCGCAGTCATAGGTCGCCTCTGGCCTCGTCGCCGGCTCACTTCAACCGTGTTCTACTGCTCATTCTGCTCCGTATTTTGTAGCTTTGTAAGTGACAACTCGACAACCGTCCACGCCTGCACTTAAATATCGGAATATTATATCGGGGATCTAATCATACTTTATTTGCTACCCAAGCTGCATTTGATTATTTAGACTAATGATTTTTCTGTGTAATTAAATGAAACAAATAAATAATATTTTTGATTTATGCTATAATTTTACATGGGCTTTCTAGTTATATTTTTGTAAACGTTGGTAAGGTTTTAAATGCTCTTTTGTAATCAAAAGGCAGTATAATATTGGTTTCGTTTAATTGGGTATATGTTTTCCTATGTAAATTTTATTTTTTGTTGTTGCATTTTCTCTCTAATATATGATTTTTAGCTGGATAAAATGAGTTCTTTATTATTGTTATAGTATTTGTTTGATATATTTTTAGTGTAGTAGTGGTGATAGGAGGTTCGGGTGAGCCAATCAAAAAACTCCTTTGCGACCGACACTGGGTAGCATGATTTTAGGTTTTAACATAATAAAACTAAGCTTAGGCTTAATATTACTATTACAAGTAAAAAAAAATTTATACACAATAGGCCCCTTTTGAATGCCGCCTTAGGGTTCCCTCGCGCCACGTGGCCTACCGCGAATGCTCTACTAATCGAGCCAAGCATGTAGACAATGAGGACTCTATTTGGTTTGTTTAACTCTCCATATATGGATATGAGGCCGCATGTGAGAGAGGATGTTATAAACATACTATTCATATTAAATCAAAATCCTACAAACTTGAGCTTTCGTGGAGAGTTGATCGCTTAACATGATTTTTACTAAAACAACAAACAGAGACTTTACCTGATCAAGGTAAGGAATTTATCTTGCAGATCAGCTGTCGGCTTCTTTCTCCGGCGGGCCGAACCTGTCAATTTCTTCGAGCAGCTTCTTTTCTCAACTTCTGGATGATCAGAGATCAGATAAAACAGTTGGCTTCAATGTGAAGGATATTGTCGTAGATCCAGCGAGTAGGTGTTCAAGTAAGTGGATGCACTAAGATATTCCATGGTGAAAATATTCTTTGTAGCCCTCTCTGAATTCTAGTTCAATATTAATGACAAATAGTCCTTACTACTCTATCCTTGGCTCATTCTCTTTTCAACAATCTCATCAAGCCTGCTACTCATTTTCTTGATGTCTCCTCAATTTTCCAGTCCATTGTTCCTGGAATCTTAGTAAGGATAGAAAGAACTGGTTGCTGGAGAATGGGGAAAATCAAGCCGATAATGATCGAGAAAGACGATAATCCTGCCTAAGATTGGTGGTAGAGTACATGTTCATCAATGAACTCTGAAACTTCATCACTGTTCGTAGCTTCATTGCTGGTTGATGATGGTGGTTTGGAGAGACCAAAATCAACACCAAATGCAGTTTGACCAATTACATCTGTGGAGAGTTTTAGACAGATCAGAAAAAGGTGATGTCTTCTTCTTTAGAAGATGGGAGATTTTGGTTAGCTTGATCAATGGCGGATTGCATGGTTGGTATCAGGTTGGCTAGGTAGGATGGCTGGTAGACTGATAGTATGGCGTTTCTCATTGCCGACCACCTTGAACCACTGCATGCAAGCTCAACCACATCAGGTTTTTCTTATAATTTTTAATTTTTAATTTTTTATTATTAGCTTTTGATAACAAAGGATGTCTGAGCTCAACTTGCACGCATCTGGGGATTTTAATCTCACGGATCCCCAAATTAATTTCAATGACCTGAAATTAATAGATTTATTCTTCAAATTCATTAATTTTTTTTTCTTTTCAAAATTGTCAAATATTAAGGGTTGTTCGGGCCTATTAATAAAACGGTTCTGTAAAAATAGCTTTTTGAAAACACGCAAGAACACCTAGTAATCATGAAGTTAACGATCGAGTAAACTCCAATGACTATGAGGATTCGAATCGGTGATCATTGGATGATATCCCAAGGTCATAGATCATCTTGCTTATCCTTCTCGGGGTTATATAAGCATTTTTTATTCTAAATCATCTATTAATTTTTGTTTCTCTTTTTTCAAAATTGTCAAATATTAAGGGTATATTTGATTGCTTTTTTAAAAACTGTTCTAGAAACAGTTTTTGAAAATGTGCCAACGCCATTTTGGTTTTATCTCGAATTTGGTGTTATTTGTGTTAATTTGGTATTCTCTCTCGAATAGAAAAAATGGGAATCAAACATATTTAGTGTTCGCGTGTTTTTCAAAACAAAATAGTTTTCAAAAAGCAGGAATCAAACATGATATAATTTTCTAATAACATTTTAATTAAGAATGTTAATAGCCGACTTAGTGGTTAAGGGTTGTTAAAAACTCTAAATAACATGTTATGAGATCCTCGAGTCATCGACTCAGCGTTACGCACGGACATGACATGTATGTGATGGGGTTTGAGTCTCCACAAGAACATGATACTATAATATTGTACAAACCATGAAATGTCAAAGAAAAAAAAAACTCTAAATAGGTAAATAACATGATATCCTACCGGAGAATTCCAACAAAATAATATCCCATAACGACTCTTGGCAGTTAACTTAGTTTGACCATATACTTTTGGAAGTACTTATAGTATAAAAGTGTTTTTAAAAACACTTCATGTATGTGAGGAGAAATACCTAAGAAGAAGAGACCTCGGTGTGGAGAGAGGATGCTGCAATAGCAGAGGGAATGCTTCTGGCTGAAATCTCTTTGAATTTCGATTCCAACTTCCCTGCAAAGGTTCGTACCTGCTACAATCACCATAGGCTGTCTACCCATGAAACCTACAACCCACAAAGAATTGCCTCATCATTAGAGCTGTTCAAAAGAAGACTGACAAGATTTATGTAAAATCCTAAATAGGAAAAACAACAGAAGAAGAGGAGGGATAAGATACACAAATGCCCATAATGTGTTGTCATATGTTCAACTTAACTTGAACCTTAAACTCTTTTTTTTGGTTTAATTCTGCCCATATCGTAGCTCAAATATATCCCTATCGTGATAGAATTAATAGATGGACAAACAAACGTCTAACATTGTCGAAACCTACACATTGTATTTATGTACCTTGTATCCCCAAAGAGAAGGAAAAATCCGTTATCTCATAGAGATAGTGGATTGGAATGCGTGGTAGCACTGAGTGAGTCGACGAATTCGAGGTCATCAACTCTATCATATATTGTATAAGAGAGAAACTTCTTTGTACTACATAAGTATAGGATCACTCTGTTGCAAGAAACGTGTTTGGACGTGAGACCGAATCATTACAAATGACATCAAAACCAATCCCCAACCCCGATATAAGAGTCTGTTCAATTTGGTCACGCAATCTCATGAAACACAATAAGAACATTGCGTCTACATAAGAAATATTTCTCGCATCCCACATGATATAGGTAAAAGTTCACAATAGCTTCCTAGCTTGATTCTATGAACTGACCTGAAAATAGGACCATATTTTTGTCAAGGACTGAAGACTTCATGTCATGCTTCGCCATCAAATGAAGGTGCCCTAGAGAGAGGAAGGATTGGAGGACCAGGTACTCTTCTAACCTTCCAGTAGGGTTCATACAAGTACCCTAATACCAGCAATCCTCCACCATAGCAGAGCTGTGTGAACAATGCTGGCACCATTCCTATCCTATATCTATCATCTTTTCCATATTGAAAGATTTCTTTCAATGAAAAGAAGAGTGATGTGAAGAGATACATACAAGTGTGTTTATACACAAATCTGGAGAAAAAAAATCATAAAAAACAAAACAAGAAATTAAATTAAATCTAAATATTTGAAAACAATTGTTAAGTTAAGCAACCCTTTTTTTTTTTTTATTAATTAGAGATTCTATCTCTGACAGTCTAAGAGTATTGACAATTTGAATGAGATGGTGTTACATTGAATTTCCACATTCTAGCTTTGAGTCAAGAGATTTTTAATTGAATTTGAAATGCATTTTTCTTTCATATTGTTTTACTTGACTTTTAGTGAGGTTATGATGGGGTACTCAGCCAGCTGGTTTATAAGTTTGATTTCTTTACTTAGACTTTGTGCTGAGGTTGATGGAAGGGGTAGAGAGTATAATGTTCAACCAGGAAAAGAATCAAAAGAAAGAAAAATAGTCTTCAAGATATCTTCTAAGAGTTTTTTATTCATATTTTAAATTTATTAATAAAAAATTCATTTCTAAAATTTTTATTTGAAAAATGTATTTTCTATTTTAAAAATAAAAAAATATTTTGTCTTTTATACCTTACTCAAATGGTAAAGGAGATGAATGCATGAGAGGTCCTATGTTTTGAGTTCGTATAAGAACAGAGTACTACAAGTCTATGACGAGATGTCTGAAGTGAATAGATGTAATTTTTTTTAATATATTATTAAGAACTTGTTTGATAAATGTGTTCAAAAAATGGTTTTGAAAACCATTTTTGATATTTTGTAAAACAAAAATCTATTTGAAAACAAATTGCTTTAACCTCTTTTTAAATATAATTTATAAATGAATTCTTTTACATCTAAAATTTTACTTTTAATCATTCTATGTATTACAAAAGTTAAAAATAGTCATAAAAATAGTAAAATATTTTCTAGTAATACTGCATTTTCATTCTTACTTTATTTTTTTTAACATCTTTTTCGAAGTGGGCATTACAATGTTATAGTATAGTGTTCTCATGAGGACTTAAACCTGGTTTTCCTATGGCCCGATTCAACTCTCGTAACCACTAAGTCAGGCCTCATTAGCTACTATAATTTCATTCTTAAAAATAAAAATAGAAATAATTTTTTAGCTTCTAAATGTATATTCTGTTTTGTATTATTATGAACCAGATACTCTAAAATAGTTATAAATAACCCTCAAGCAGCTTGTTTGGTTACCGTTTTTAAAATAGTTTTTTTTTGTTATGAAAAACAAAGAGAACACTTTTGATTCTCTTTTCTTTTATTTATGAAAATATGAAAACATTAAACCTAGAGAACAGAAACTCATAAAACATTCAAAAAACAATTCTGAATAATAGATTTAAAAAAACATGAACCCAAGTCCTAAATACGTTTTCTTTTTTAAAAGATCTATTTAAAAAATAGTTTCAAAATATTCTAGTTTTTTTTTTTTTAAATTGTAAATATTTTCAACCTATAGTTGTTGTAATTTTTAGATATCTTTTAAAACAAACTTTATATACAATGTTTTATTTGTTATTTCTAACATTTATTGTCACATCTAAATTGGATAAGCAGAGATATTTTTTGACATTATATATAAGTATATGTTTTTCCTAACTTAATTATACGTATATTAAAGTTATAAGAACCCCTTGGATTCAAAAAAGACAATATATGCATGATTAGATTGGGCCATTATAAATTATATCAAAATCGATAAAATTTGTTTGATTCCATAAAATGTGTGTGACTTTATTATGTTTGATTCCGTAAAATGTGTTTGTTTGTTTGACTTTATAATCCTGTGGGAAATAATAAAACGTTATGTATGTATGAATGCGTTTAAAACTATAAAGTTCTTAGATCTGAAATTAGACGATATTTAGATACATTTGAGTCATTACAATTATAATTATATTTTAAAAGTAGCCACGTGGAGAAGGATTCGAAAGATGGTCTTAGCCGCCACTGAAGACTCGTTGATTACTTGTCTTTAAATTCATGGACAAATTCGTCTTTTCTCCCCCTTTAATAAATAATTAAATACGTTACTCAAATACATCCATATCTTATTTGCATCCAGAACGGCTCCAATTTAAAAATTAAAACAGTATACAGTATTTTCTCCATTTAAGTGGGTAGATTATGTGTCTTAGGTCTTGGGACACTAATAATTAACCTTAAGGCCTCATAACACTTATATTTGACTTTAAGGATATAAACATTTCGGGACAAAAATGCCCTTAATGATTCCACATCCAGCGGCGATGTGGAACTACAATCATTTTTGCTGTGTTTTACCGACAATCAAAGCGCCTCTTTCTCTTTTCTCTTTCTCTTTCTCTTCAAAACCTCTTTCTTTGTTCTTCTCTTTGCTGGTTTTCCATAGAAGAAATCAGAGCCATGGCGAGATGCCCAAACCCAATGGAAATATCACCGGTCTTTGTAGAAAAACGGTGGAGGGAGATCTAAGAATCTTAGGATCATTACCACCTAGACCCCTAATTTGAGGATGTTGGGCGGCCATGTACGTGTCCAGGCAGTCGACGGTGAACGAGAAGAGGTTGGAGGATGTGGAAATGGGAGGAGAATCCCGCCCGAAGTCCGTCGAAGCTCTTCTGCATTGCGAATGAGGGTGAAGAAGGCGATGGTGATGTTTCGAGGAGATGATACCATTTGCAGGTATTGAAAGAAAAACCGAATGGAGTTGGCATGAATTCCTATTTTTCTCATACTGTTTTTTGAAATTATGAAAGAATCAAGATGCTACCATTTCTAGGAGTTAAGAATAGAAAAACCCAGTTGAGGTTTCCCATGCTTAGGTTATCATATTTTCTTAGCATCCAAACACAATGAAAAAGATCACAAAAAAATAAAAAATTTGGGTCTTCACACATATAATAAAGTCAAATTTGTTTCGAATTTTTTATTGTTATGGCTATTGGGTTTCTATGAAAAAAAAAACGAAGCAAATCAGTTCAAATCAGCAGTATTAAACGAGAATTGTTATAGTGGCATAAGGTACACTAGCGTACAAGGCAAATGCACTAGCGTACAAGGGGTGTACAAGCCTACGCATTTCATAGGATTTGCATTTTCCATTTCAAATCACTTTCCTATACACCCACACGATATATTCTTTATACGCATTGGTGGAAAGCAAAAAACAAACGCTTATTAATGGAAAAACCTGATGCACATGTTTAGGTGTAAACGAACTCGGTTTAAGAATAGGTGCACTAGCACATAGTTTGGTGTGTTTATAATTTATTTCATGAAAAATAGATGTTATATGCATATACTAGTCTTTAAAAACAGAAAAACACGAATTTGTTAGAGTGTACAAGGTGATTACACTAACTGTACAAGGCAAATGCACTAACTGTACAAGGGGTGTACAAGCCTATGCATTTCATAGGATTTGCATTTTTTTCCATTTCAAATCGCTTTCCCCTATACACCCACACGATATATTCTTTATACGCATTGGTCGAAGCAAAAAACAACGCTTATTAATAGAAAAACACAGTACATGTTTAAGGTGTAAACGAACTCGGTTTATGAATAGGTGCACTAGCACATAGTTTGGTGTGTTTATAATTTATTTCATGAAAAATAGAGGTTATATGCATATACTAGTCTTTAAAAACAGAAAAACACGAATTTGTTATAGTGTACAAGGTGAATTACACTAATACATGTGAGCAAATGCACCCCTAGCGTACAAGGGTGTACAAGCCTCGCATTTCATAAGTTGCATTTTCATTTCAAATCGCTTTCCCTTATACACACCCACACGATATATTCTTTATACGCATTGGTGGGAAGCAAAAACAACGCTTATTAATGGAAAACACGATTACATGTTTAAGGTGTAAAAACGAACTCGGTTTAAGAATAGGTGCACTAGCACATAGTTTTGTGTGTTTATAATTTATTTCATGAATAGAGGTTATATGCATATACTAGTCTTTAAAAACAGAAAAACACGAATTTGTTATAGTGTACAAGGTGATTACACTAAGCATGCAGGGCAAATGCATTAGCGTACAAAGGGGTGTAAACCTATGCATTATAGGATTTGCATTTTCATTCCAAATCACTTTCCCCTATACACCCACACGATATATTCTTTATAGCATTGGTGGAAGCAAAAAACAACGGTTATTAATGGAAACAAAGTACATGTTTTAAGGTGTAAAAGCGAACTCAGGTTTAAGAATAGGTGAACTAGCACATAGTTTGGTGTGTTTATAATTTATTTCATGAAAATAGGAGTTATATGCATATACTAGTCTTTAAAAGCAGGAAAAACACGAATTTGTTATAGTGTCTGAGAGTGATTACACTAATGTGCAGGGGCAAATGCACTAACTGTACAAGGGGTGTACAAGCCTACGCATTTCATAGGATTTGCATTTTTTTCCATTTCAAATCGCTTTCCCCTATACACCCACACGTTATATTCTTTATACGCATTGGTGGAAGTAAAGTATGTATTTATTAATGGAAAAACACGAGTACATGTTTAAGGAGTGTGCGAACTCGGTTTAAGAATAGGTGCACTAGCACATAGTTTAGTGTGTTTATAATTTATTTCATGAAACGATGTTATATGCATATACTAGTCTTTAAAAGCAGAAAAACCGCGAATTTGTTATAGTGTACATAACGGACCCCCCTTCTGGTGACGGGGAAATGCGCGACAACTTCACGGTAACCTCTCGACGAAGCTCATTTCGGCGTGAATTCTGTGGAAAATTTAAAGCAGATTAAAAGCTATTAAAAACGTATTTGGAAAACATTGGGAGTGTATTTTTGTTTTATCACGAGGTGATTTGTATTTTGGGCTTGACCTACATGCGGTCGTTATCGCTGCTTGGATTTTAGATTAAATCTAAAGGTGTGATTTTGATAGAAGCGAAAAATTTTATAACCCACGTTTTAAATGTCTGGTTTGTGATTTTGCGGCTTAGCTTCATGGTAACTTGTCGATCGGCGAGCATTTGGGGAGGTTCTTGTGGAGTTCTTGCTCTGTCACTAAGAAGAATCACAATCAACAATATCGACGATTTTAGGCGATAGTTACTTTGTTTTGCGTAGTTTTCCGCAGTATTTCCTATAAATTGTTTTATAATAATGATTTTTTTTTGCAACCTATATTGTTTGCTAAATCCTTGCATGCATCAAATATTGAAAATTATCCTTGAATCTTTTAACTTTGAAATTCATAACATTATGTACGGGCGAGTCGTAGGTGATCTAGGACTTCGCACGGAGGCACCACGAGAGAGATATATCGGAGGCACACCTTAGATCGAATCTTCAATGAATCAGCCCAATTAGAACCATGTCGAGGGCCGCGGACCCACCAGGTGGCGGTACCTGACGATGGATCGGGTTATATAGATTATTCTGTTAACTCCCCATCGAGACACGGGAGTCTCTAGAGAGTAGAGGCATGATAGAGCAGTGCTCAAGTGGGGCTAAAACTTATGATGAGTGCAGGCGACTGGGCGAGGGTACTTATGGTTTAGATAGGATTAGTGTTCACAAGCTATTATATGGTGATGTAGACATGAGGTCTTTCCACCATAATTCTTTGGAAAAGGTGAGCGTGGACACGAGATTCTTCCCAGCACGCGGTAGAACCTGAGTTTCCCGTGTTTACTAGGATACGACAAAAAGCAAAGCAAGCAAATAGTTTATGAAAAGTTTTAGAAAGAAACTTTTAAAGTAGCTCTTGACAATTTATATGAAAAGTTTGAGGTTGCACTAAAGGTAGAAAGGACGGAGTTTTAGTTCTAACTCGAGGAAGGAGGCATCTCGGAGTGTGGGATAGATATGTGGGATGTTTCCATTGCGAATGGGAAGGTCCTTTATTCGGTTGTCCATAGTTGGTATTTGCGAGACCTGCGGAGGTGGAGTGCAGTGGCATCTGCAGGCACAGCGGTCTGATCGGTGGCAGTAGGGGTGGTTTAAGCGAGAGGTGGCAATGCGACACATGGTAGAGGTCGTGGTAGGGGTGCGGGAGCGGCGATCACCAGTTGGCGGTCAGTGGTACCGTGCCCAGGCTCGGTATTCTGAGTCCTGCGGGGCGGTCATCACAGGGCGTGATCTTTAGTATGATTTCGGTTCTGATCATGAATGCATATGCGTGGTGGACCCGAGGAGCCACTCATTCATTTATTTCGGTACCATTCAGCGAGAGGCACCGGATAGAGTCCCGGCCTTTATAGATGGTGGTATGAATTGGTTCCGTACCCAATGGGGATACTATGATATCCAGAAAGGATAGTTCGGGTAACAGATTGGTGATCGGGACAGATTTTGAGCGGACTTGATAGTGTTAGGTATTCATGATTTCGATATAATCTTGGGTATGGGTAGTTATCCAGGGCATAGAGCCACCTTAGATTGCTATAAGAAAAGAAGTAAGATTGGTTCGACCCGGAGGAACGGGCGTGATATTCGGGGAATCAAGAGAGAAATCGCCCTAGTCTCATTAATGTCATGGTAAGCCGAAAATGCTTGTGGAAAGGTTGCAGGGTTATTGGCATTTGTAGTGGATAGGAGACAAGAGGGACAGTTTGGAAGACATCCTATAGTCAAAGAGGTTCCCGGATGTCTTTCCGGATGATTTGGAGTTTACCCCGGATAGAGAAATTGAGTTCGTTATTGAACTAGTTACAGGGACCGAGCCGATATCCATTCCTCCATACAGAATGGCGCCAGTAGAGTTGAAAGAATTGAAGGCACAATTGGAGGAATTGCTAAGCAAAGGCTTCATCCGACCTAGTACCTCACCGTGGGGAGCTCCAGTTCTCTTCGTAAAGAAGAAAGATGGAAGCTTACGGTTGTGTATAGATAGGCGGTGAATCGGGCGACAATCGCAGCAGTATCCGCTTCTCGTATAGATGAACTATTTGACCAATTGCATGGATCTCGGGTATATTAAGATTGACTGGGTGTTTACCATCGAGTTAGTCGGAGAATGATGTTTCTAAGACTACCTTCGGGACGAGATACGGTCCTCTGAGTTCCTAGTGATGCCATTGGATTGACTAATGCGGTTGCGTTCATGGATTTGATGAGCGGGGTATTGATCCGTATTTAGATAAGTTTGTGATCGTATTCATTGATGACATTCTAGTGTGCTCGGGCGGTTCGAGAGGAACATACGAGCATCTTCGGACCCGGTGTGCGAGATTCTTAGAGAGCGCCGGAGTTATACGCTAAGTTTAGTAAGTGCCGGTTGGTTGGACAAAATAGCTTTCTTGGGTCATGTCATTTCGGCAAAGGTATTAGTGTGGATCCTCTCGGAAGATCGAAGCTATAGTGAGCTAGGCCAGCCTGAGTATGTTTACGAGTTCGCGGTTTCAGCATAAGTTGCGGTTATTACGGAAATTTGTTGAGGGATTTCAAGATAGCAACCCCGTTGACCAATCTATTGAAAAAGGATCGAGTCGGTGGTCGGATACCGCCCCGGCCTTAGTTTTGAGGGTGAGACGGTGTGGCGACTCCATTGTGGCACACTCTGGGTCGGGGAAAGGACGGTTATGTGGTATATAGTGATGCCTCGAGACGAGGGGGTAGGGTATGTTTGATGCGGGATGGTAGAGTGATAGCTTATGCTTCCCGTCAATTAAAGCCTGGCGGAACTACCCGACCCATGATTTAGAACTAAGCGGCGATGGTTTTTCGCTCTAAAGATCACGGGGCAGTATCTATACGATGTTCCTTGTGGATATTCCGCAGATCATAAGAGCACGCGTATATCTTTACTCAAAGAGCTTACGTAAAGGCGGCGCCGGTGGTTGGAGTTGATTAAGGATTATGATTGCGCGATGGAAATTTTCATCCCGGGGAAGGCGATGTAGTGGCGATGCGCAAGCGGCTTAGGAGGGTTCTGTGTCTTATCGCGAGCCGATTATATCCCCAAATTGTTGATAGAGTTGAGATCTTTGGGAGTTCGATTGCGGTGGGCGATATAGGAGTTCTTGTCGGCATCATTTATGTTAGATCCCTCTTCTCGTGGATCGAGGATCAAGGAAGGTCGAGACGAGGTTTGAGATGATTAAGTTGAGAGGGCGAGAGATTGAGGTGGTAGGAAACGAGTTCGGATCGACGATGGCGTAATGGATTAGAGAATTCGAATGTGTGTACGACATAGGTGAACTAAAAGGGAAATCATGGAAGAAACTTTCACTCTTGGCATATACCATACACCACAGTAGCACCAAGATGTATCATACTACGAGGAGCATTGATAGTGGAAAGGGCATGAAAAGGAAATTGCGGATTCGTATCGGATGCCTAACTTTGTCGGCGAGGTAAAATGAGAGCACCAGCTCGCGGGAAAGATGCAACCCCTTCCGATTCTGTATGGAAGTGGATAAGGATATATGGATTTTATTTGCAGGGCCAGAGAACTCGGAGAGCAACACGATGCCATATGGGTGATAGTGGATGAAGTAACGAAATCGGCGCATTTTCTCGATTAGCAATGATGACGGGTTGGACAAGTTGGCTGATTATATGTGGAGGAATGGTTAGATTACATGGTGTTCCTATACGATAGTCTCGGTAGAGACTGGATTCACATCCGATTTTGGTCGAGTTTACGGATGCCATGGGGACTCAATTGCACTTTAACATAACTTTCCATTATGGCTGATGATCGATCGAGAGAGAAGCTGATCGAGGCAATATTTAGAGATATCTTGCCGCGTCACGTGATAGAGTTTAAAGGGAAGTAGGATACACATTTATCTACGATAGAGTTTGCCTACAACAGGTTATCAATCCGGTATAGGCATGGCTCCATTTTGAAGCATATATAGTAGGAAGTGTCGTACTTTCGTATCTTTGGGATGGAGTAGGAGAAAGGAGGCCCGATAGGCTTGAGTTAGTCTGAGATTACCTTAGATAAGATCCAGGATTGTCAGGAGCGGACTCAAGATATTGAGGGACCCAGGAGCGAAAGGTTATGCGGACAAACGTAGGATCTAGGTTAAGGTGGGCGATAGGGTCTTCCTTAAAGTTTCCCTTGGAAAGGTGTCCTCGAGATTTAGAGGCGAGAGAAAATTTGAGGCCCGGATATATAGGGTCATATGAGATTATTGCAGTGGGACCGATGGCATATAGATTAGACCTTATCGGAGTTGTCTAAGGTTCATAATGTGTTTCATGTATCCATGCTCATGAAGTACATTCGGATCCTCCGTGTACTCGAGAGGGATCGGCCCGATGGAACTAAAGGATAATTTGACCTATAGGAAGCGTGATGCGCGAGATAGTAGATCGCGGAGAAGCGATTTTACGGAATAAGGTCATTCCGTTAGTCAAAGTTTTATGGGGATCATGGGATTAAGGGCTACATAGGAGTCGAAGGCTCGGATCTTGTGATCGATATCCTCGGTTAACGGATTAAGGTATCCTCTTTTATAGTTTTGTTCATTTCGAGGACGAAATGTTCCTAAAGGAAGGGAGGATTTGTAACAACCCGTTCCGATGAGGTGCACGATTACATGTAAGCGTAGGCGCTATATGTGCACGAGTCTTGGTGGGATAAAATTTTAAAGTTTTCAAGAATTGTGGCACTGCAATTAAGGAAAGTGGAGGGTGAGAAGTATAATTAATGGAAGTTTAAATAGTAAAATAATAATAATAAAGTGCCAAAATAGTTCAGGAAAGTCTCGAAAATTATCTAGATCTCGGATGGCGAAGCGGATTTAAATGCTTAGTTAAGTGCGTCTCGCGAATCTAACCCGAGAAAGTTTCGTTAGAATTCAGGAGCCGGTCGAATATTTCACGAATTTCTAGGCGACGAGTTAAGTGAAAGCGCAGCAGGATTTTAGAAAAATCTCGAAAATGATCTAGATCTCGGATGACGAAGCAGTTTGTGCCGTTAAGTTGGAGTCTGTGAAATCTAGTAACCCGGAAAGTTCGTTAAATTCAGAGACGGTCGGAATATTTCACAATTTACAGCGGCCAGTTAGAGTGAAACACAGCGGGATTTTAGAAAAATCTCGAAAAATAATAATATTTAAAGAGATATTCAATTATGATAAATAAAATTTTCCGGAGTGAAATAGACGCTCGAATGGGGCAATAGAAATTATTTATCTAAAAAAATAAGAATAGTAATTAAGAAAAAGAATAATAAAATTAAAAAAAAATCAATAAGCAGCCCAGTAGAGGCGGGGACGGACGGCTTGAAGGAGAGCGTGCGGGAGAAGAAAGAGGATTTTATTTTATATTTTCTTCTCCTTATTTCTTTCTCAGTTATAATCGGATCGTAGACGTTCATCGGACGAGCAAAATTGGTATCACGAGAGCTACGCGCGGTGCAAATATCTTAGCATTTTGTCAAACTTTAAAAGGAGTAGAAAATTTGCCTAATTGTGTTATTTCAAGCCTAAAGGTTATGTAATGGCTTGAAATTTTCTTAGAACCGTAAAGATTAAGTAAACTTGATTCTAAATTTTTAGACCGAGTTTAGGAATTTTTAGGAATTTTGGGCTTGTGTTCGAATGATCGGGGCTGAATTTTGGAATTATTTTATGGACAGTTTGATTGAAATTTGAGTTGTAGTCGAACAAGTTGGGCCAAAATTTTTCGAAATATTTCGGGTATTTTTAGACTCTATGGAAAGTCAGCGAATTAGATTTTGCCTAAACAGATGGACATGACATGATAGCTTGGATAATTCGCATCTTCATGATCATAATCAGATCTGGACAACAACAGTTTTTATTACAGATCAGAAATGATTGATTATAAATGACTGACACAATAAACATGGTTGTTGGTGAAATGGGCAGCATACTGCTGGATCAGATGTTGGGCATCAGGGAAGTCAGTGCTTGACAAGATTTGAAAGAAATTAATTAGAGAAAAAGGTGAGTACTCAAAATCATTTTCTAAAATGAAAGTGTTTAAATTACAAGTTTGTAAAGTGCTTTGAAAATATAGATTTATAAAGCATTTTTATTACCTCCCAATTGTTATACTCAGCAGAAAAGTTCGATTTCAGTATTTAAGAAGCGGTTTGCTGGACCACTTAAAACCCTAGATGCCTGGCTCGATTTCGGTCGGATGTATTTCGGATTATTGCATGGCAAGGTTATGGGATATTATGACTAACTATATTGCACAGTCGTGATTGGGGGTTAGATCTATAGTATATGTTACTTATAGTGGTCGCCCTCTTGCACATTCGAGGGTATATAGTTAAGCCTTGGCCGACTTGAGTACATAGCGATGAGGTGTTGGTTCCGGGTTCCCTCACCGAGCATTTTGGTTCGAGGTTCCATTATGCTATATAGATCCGCCGTGTTCACCGGACCATCTTAGCCGGGTAGTGTTCCGAGGTTCACTACCGATGCCAGGTTCCGAGGTTCCGAGGCATCACTTCTAGGGTATTTCAGAAATGGGCCACAGTGGTTGGTACTTGATTTACAGTATAGCACTTTCAGATATTAACCACCACTGAAACAGTTTTCAGCAGCAGAAATAGTTTTCAGAACAGTTTTCAGCAGCAGAAATAGTTTTCAGAACAGTTTTCAGCAGCAGAAACAGTTTCCAGAACAGTTTTCAGAAATGGTTTTCATAGCAAAAACTCAGTTTTCTCATAAACAGTTTTACAACCATTTATGTACAGATTTTCATATTGGGAGGTACAAACAGCAGACAGCAGCATTTAGAACTTATAGTACTCACTGAGCCCGTTTGGCTCACAGTTTTCTGTTTTAAAACAATTTTTCAGGTGCAGGTGTTGAAGCCGAAAGACCTTTCCAGGATCCTCGGTCTAGACGATGTCTTTGTGATTATATATAAGATAAGGTGTAAATTAAAACTAGTAAACTTAAAATGTGACATTTTGTATATGTAAATATATTTTGTAAAATATGCATGCATGGTTTTGAGAAAACGAGGTTAACGATAAACTTATATTGGATTTATCCTTATCTTATATTTGATGAGGACCCAGAGGGTCCTTTATTGTTGTAGTTTGACATTTGGAAAACATTGGGAGTGTATTTTTGTTTTATACAGGTGATTTGTATTTTGGGCTTGACCACCATGCAGTCGTTATGCTGCCGGATTTTCGTTAAATCTAAAGGTGTGATTTTGATAGAAAAGCGAAAAATTTTATAACCCACGTTTTCCAAATACAGTTTCAGCAGTTTTAACGGCTTAGCTTCATGGTAACTTGTCGGTCGGCGAGGCTTTGCATTTGGGGAGATTCTGTGGAGTTCTTAGACGATTTCTGTCTAGGAAGAGTGCATCGGGTACAAGGTGATTACACTAGCTGTACGAGGCAAATGCACTAAGCTGTCACGGGGTGTACAAACTACGCATTTGACGGGATTTGCATTTTCCATTGTCAGCTTTCCCTATACACCCACACGATATATTCTTTCACGTATTGGTGGAAGCAAAAAACAAACGCTTATTAATGGAAAACCTGATTACATGTAAGGTGTAAGCGAACTCGGTTTAAGAATAAGTGCACTGGCATAGTTTGAATGTGTTTATAATTTATTTCATGAAAAGCAGAGTTATATGCATATACTAGTCTTTAAAAGCAGAAAAACACGAATTTGTTATAGTGTACAAGGTGATTACACTAAGCGTACGGGGCAAATGCACTAAGCGGCCTGAGGGTGTATTGCAAGCCTACGCATTTCATAGGATTTGCATTTTTTCCATTGCAAATCGCTTTCCGTATACACCCTACGATATATTTTTATACGCATTGGTAGGAAGCAAAAGCAACGCTTATTAATGGAAAAACATTGCATGTTTAGGGTGTAAGCGAACTTCCGGTTTAAGATTGTCGAGAGCTTTCTAAATTTGTAGGAGCGAGATATCTCTTAGGTTATGCTTTACACCATTTGACCGATGAGTATCTTTTTTGACAAAGCTGATTTTATGTCTATTCCTTTTGAGCGGTTCTAAACCTTTTTATTTATTTTTATGTCTTTTTCTTTTTTGTATGTATAATGCGGGTTCATACACACTTTTGCGGCCTTGGGGGGTCATTATGTTTGTTCACATGCTTTGGTCATCGCTGCTACGTCACGCAGTAGTTTGTTGCCTTTTTGTTGTATCCTTTCAAGAACTAATTAGATTAAAGATTAATGCTTTCCCGGTTCTTTCCGCTTTCATGACTAAGTTACTGTTCCTCTTGGTTGGGTGCACATAATGGATTCTTACATTATGATATTTAATTGGTTCAATATTTACTATCTATATATAATTTTTTTTTCTTTTTTATTTCCTATTTCGGCCAATTCCTTTGTCTAGCCCCACATGCTGACCGTTCCATGACAATGCTATTTTACAATTGGGATGAAATTTATTTATTTTCTGAGCATTGTTTTAGACCTTTTTCCTTTTCACAAGCGAAAAAAAAAAAGAAAAGAAAAGAAAAAACCCACTTGCTCTCGGCCTTAACAGCCAGACAAGACAATGATGAATGATCCATCATCCCAATCCCAATCCCAATCCCTATGGCGGGATTTGCGCGACAAGAACTAAGAGGAGTCCTTCTAGCGAAGCGTTACATGAGTTCTTACGTTGATCACTTATTTTTCTCTTGTTTGTGGGTAGTGTCTTCAGCCACGGGATGGGCGCGACGGCGTTGGCCACCCAGGTCGAGATGGCGGTAGAGCACGGGTTTTGAGAGATGAAGGAGGTGAAGCGGTGTTTGATCTTGGTCAGGCATCTTGGCTGACAGCATTCAATAAGAGCGGTTCGTGGCAGCGATAAAGCGACTTTGGTTACACTTGCAAACAAAGCGATTCATCATCACACGTACTCGATAGTAAACTAAAAACGAGAAAGTTATAGAAGCACCATGTTTCTTACGTATTGTAGCCTCCGACCGGGTTCGCAATTCTAATATCTCGAATTTCCTTTACGTCGAAGGTGCCTATATGCGCAAGTTACATATGTTTCCTTTATATTTCTAACATCAAGCTTCATTATACTTTGTGAATTGGAAACAAAGCGTTATAAAATAAACCCAGAAAAAAATATATAAGACATTAATTTTAGATAAAAATTTCTTCAATGTCCCACTATTTCTCCAAAAACGCTAAGTGAAATGAAGAAAATGCTAACCTGCTTAAAAAGACAAGGCTACCATGTGCCCAACGGTTTGTGAAGCTACTTGAAAATGTAGTTCGAAACAAGTTCATCGACAACAAATTAGGCCCAATTGATATCATTCTGAACTCATCCCCCATGGAGAGTATGCCATAGATTTCGGCATCCATCAACACGTGAAGGTTGGGGCTGAGTATCGTAGCACATGCATGCAAATGAATGCCCTCTAAACTCTTCGCCCATTAGGAAGCACCACGTAGTCTATCTTCGCAATCAAGATCCCTCCCAAAAGGATCATCTTCCAGTTTGAAGACACTTGAAGGATCCTACCAGCCATAGGCAATCAAATATTTCATTAACCACATTGAGTGTGACTTCTATAAGTGATGGGTAGAAGACAATTGAATCTTTCTGGAGCCCGACATCAAAGCGCTCAATGAGCCATAAGCATATATTATCTTGGGACTTCTTTACGTGATGGAATGAGGTCCCAAAATTCATATCACGGATTGCTTCTTGTTTACGCTCATCGACTGACTACACAAAGCGGAGGAATCGCGTTGAGTGAACATCAGTAAAATAAAATGCACTCCTACATGAGTAACCAAGAAAGGAATGTTAGAATCTTGTAAATGATAAAAAAATTGGGAAAAAAAAACATAAGAAAGTTAAATTAATATTAACATTACACAAAATGAAGATGATATAATCACAATACATAAAGCGCTAGCTAAACATCACAAGGGTATTAGATGATGCATGCAGCCAGCGGTATTTGCCTTCCACAATCGATGCATTTATTAAAGGCGTAGAAACACATATAACAAACAAACAATTATTAAAAAAATTCATATATTTTAATAGAAAATTCAATTGATGGAAGACGAAACATTCACTTACTTTACGGAATGATGTTAATTCGTGGCTTATTTAATGCAGTGTGTGCTTGATGTACTAATTCATATCTATTGATTGTGAATAGGACATGGAAGGAAAAAGGTAAAACAAAGTAAGAAAGTGACAAGGCGGTCAATGGAATTCGTGTTGTCAAGAACAAAAAGCAGTGCTAATCACGAGTTCGAATACATCGATAATCCCCTGATAACATCATAATGTCGACCAGAAGCAAATAAATGAAACAACAATAATTTAACTCAATGAACAAAATGACATGGACTAAATCTAACACACACAAGAGTGCTTTTCCAACATGAAAATGATTTGCCTCCACGATGAAGTTAATACATTTTGACCCTATTGTGCCCAACTCCATTGCATCTAGAGCAATGAATAGGCCTCTTATGTTGACCCGTGACTCAATGCGACTTTATCGAGGTCTTCTTAGTCTTCACATTTGAAGTAGGAGGTAGGATATGATGACCTTCTCCATCTTGTAAACTTCCATCATCGGAAGGTTTAGGCATGTTATCTGCGTCATGATGGTTGAAATTGACGAATATATCGGAAGTGTAAGAGTTGAGAGAAGAAAACATGTATCCACATGGTCATAAACATCTTTGCTTTTTTGAATAAACGTATGGCGGCACAACATGACACACATGGCAAGCCAGACATTGCCATGACATGCAGAACAAGATCGTTCGTTCATGTCGACAACTAAAGTATACCCCTCGCCGGTGAACACCCTAAATGTACCTCTAATGTAGGGCGCAACGATGTCGGTCAGGACCTCATAATATTAGCCAAGAGCTTCTCCTCGGTTTTGGGGTCAACCACACTTCTCCACTTTTAGGCGCGTGTGGTTAGTTAACATCCCAGCAAACATCCATGTCTTTTTGTCAATGACAATGTATAAATGGTTTGATGGCGGCTCATCTCTCAACCATGAGTTGAAGGACTTCTGCGATGTTGGTGGTCATTTATCCACCGCTTTTGGGGAACTTAGACATAAGCCCAATGTTGAGGGGTTGTTCGGTAACCCATTTGCCAAGTCCTCATTGGATTGAACAAGTTTTTTGAAATGCATCATTGTAGTCCGCCTCCCAATCTTAGCTGCCATCTAAAGCGCCCAAGCATCTTCCTTTCTTCCCTCTATGTTTGTCTATTAAGCAGGTAGTGAAGTTTTCCTTTAAGTGGCGGTAACAATATGCATGATTACATCCCAGAAACAACTACGAAACAGCTGCTTGTAAGATCCATGATGTCTATCGAAATAATCTGACTTCTTTACCATCGATAGATGCTTCACTTTTCTCTAAGAACCGATTGCAATCTTCATAATTTTTAGAGCCCGACAACACCAATGGCTAAAGGAGCATCCCATCATCACCATCATATGCAATGGCCGACAAAGAAGAGCTCCTTATGGCCATGAATTGGCGAAGATAATAACGGTATTGAGTCGACATCCTTGCATGAACCTTGTATCGAAAATACATGTCACGACAAACAATTGGCTAAAGTGACCATCGGTGGAAGTATATTTCAGCTAAAGTACCGGATTGATCTCCACTTAGCCTGTAAGCACAGCCAAGGCAAAACATATAGAGGAGTCACTTTTTGTGGGCTCAAAATACGCTCATAGCCTTCTCTTTAATGTACCAAGCTTGGTTATAAGTTAGTCCTCCATGATCATGAAAGTCCTTGCATATTTGGTGGGGAGATAATCGAGAAGTTAATCCTAAATACATCTCCTACAATATGGCGCCCAGCTTTGATTAACCAACTTAGATGAACATTGATCTTACTTGATATGATTATGATTATCTCGCGGAATGTGTGACTACCAAGTTCATACCCATAGCGGCATGTTTGTTATCTTCCATGGACATAACTGATTGAGCATTTGTAGGCTATATGCTTAGGTGAGTTTTCAAGTACTTGTCTTTGGAACTTCTTCCTAAAGACATCGATATATCGCATTACAGAAACTCTTCGGCATTTTGAAAGTATGAGCTGAACTGATATAGCTTCACGGAAGCGATCCGACTCTAATGGGGGTATAATCGGTTTACGCACAGGATGAAAACCTCTTGATTGTAGCATCACATCACATGTTATGTCATTGTTGGAGCGCATGAGAAGATAGTACTAGGGTAGGCTTACGCATGAGTATAAACAAAAGTGAATAAAATTAATTCACTAATAAAGGAATCTTTCAAAAAACTACACGTTCGCTAAAAATTACTAACCTATTTGCCACATGTGTAGTCGGCAAATTTTCCTCAACACCTTCCAAACGGGATGATTCTACTATGTAAACCTCCATGAAATTATCAGCGTAAGAGATCACATTATCTAAGTCACCGGCACATCTTCCCGAATCTTGGATGGCTTTGGGATTGAACTTGAGGATATAGTCACGTCTTAGCAAGCTCCATGGAAATGTCAAATTTCTCCAATATTCTACTTGTGAATTACATATGACATTCCCTTATATACATATACGCTGTGACCACCCAATGTATTTCCATAGCCCATCATTTTGTTGCTGGATTTACACTCCGCATAAACGTAACAATAAATGTTATTGTATATAGTCCATCGACCTATTTAAAATGTAAAAATTTAAACTATATAAAAAATGTATTAGGATAATAAACATGTATTGCATATTTTTGTGTAAATGAACTATAGACTTTGAATTTTCATTAAAAAAACCCCTAAATTTGTTTGTTGTTATTACAAATGGAGGCCAAATTCGGGTTGGCTCCATTCACACTATAATAAAAACAAATTTGAGGGTTAGTTGTTATGTTATTTTCAATAAATTAGTTTCCTTGTCTATTATTTGTTTCAGTTCAGGTGTATGATGATTTCTCTCTTGCAACACAATGTTATAATGCCCACTGCCTTGTATTTAATTTTATTTTACCACTTATCATATGTTTGACATACTATCGAACTTGCCATGCCTAGAAATTTGACGGCCCACTATACTATGTGAATGCGACAATGCTCGAACCAAGTAATACAAAAACATAACTTTAACATCAACCCTAAGTGAGCGTGAGTTCTGTTTTCACATACTAATTGTTTGAATGTATACAATACGAAAACTAGTAATCATCAAAAACATAATTATGGAATGTATAACTTGTAACTTCACCAAGCACCATTGAATATTCCAAAACCTAATTGAAATGGGTAAAATGCAACGACATCGTGCGAGAATTTTATGGAGTTGTTTTCAAGGTGCTAGTGTATGAAAAAAATTTGATGGTTGCATAGGAAATTCACTTGGAAGATTAATAATTTTACAAAATTGAAGGATATTACGATAAGGAAGAGAATCAAAATTGCTTTGTATCAAGAGTAGGAAGTTTTACGATTACAAGTAGTGATTTTAGTCTCTTACTTTATCACAGAGGTAAATTATCAAAGAGCAAGTTAATTTACGATCAACTCATTTTAGTAATTACTTTTAGAGTGACAAGATTTGGATAGGATTAAGTCTGTTCGGGAACTCTTACTCGGTATTAAGAAAGTAAGGAGAATCGGGAACTAATTTGTGTTTATGTGAAAAGTAAAGCACATTAGAAACTAGAAATGATTTTCCATTTTAATAATCATCTATTGTTTCCTTGTGGATTAATCTTTCTTTAGTGACAATTTTGTACTTGATGGTTGGCTTGAAACTAAGGATTTTAGTGAAGATATCTGAAGTAACCAGAAACATGGCTAAGAGCACAAAGATTTGGAGTGGGGACTAGGGATGAGGAAGTTCTGATTCCAATTTGAATAGCACCAAAGAAAAAGAAAGAAAAGAAAATATTATAAAAATAAATATAAAAACTCATAAAAGCATCAAGAATCAAGTTAAGTTGAGTGCTTGGCCCGTGTGTACATCTTACTTGCTTTGTTTCAATTCACTCACCCACAAGTTTGAATTGGTTTTAAAGTAACAATTGACTTTGGTATTTGAGACAGCATTTACGTTTTTAGTAGGCATCGGGGTTGAAGAATAACGACTAATGCACTAAGGTAAAGGGCTGATGGATCGAGAAAACAATGATTTTGGATAATAATTTGCAATTAGAAAGCCGGCAAAGGTCGAAAAAATTCACAACATTTGATAATTATATTCTGAAATGGAAAGATTTAAAATCTAGTTACAACTTTACGATATGCAATTTCACGTTCACAATAGGGACAGTGGATGATAACACCAAAAGAATTAAAACTAATCATCATTGAAAATCTTCAATCCCTTTCAGAGACAAAAAAAAAAAAAAGGAAGAAAAACAAAAATAAAGTGAGAAAAAGGAAATGGAGGGAGTGAATACACGGAGTGCACCACGAAATTTCAAGTTCTCAACGGAGAAAAAGAAAGAAAAAGAAAATGAAAGGAGAGAGAAAGAAAGCATCCTTTCGAACAAATCATGAATAATGACAAACACAAAGAAGATAGGCTGATTAATGAGAACTAGACAAAGCAAGCATAAAAAAAGGAAACAGATTTTTAGCACAAACATAGAAGCAGTGCCCCTAAAACAAAAAAAAAAAAAGAAAATTATTTGGGGACAAAGGAACGATCTTTAAATGATCGGAGGATAAGGCAAGAGAAATATTTACACGGAAATACGATCGGATTATTTAAAGGGTTAGGAACGATGATGGGAAAGAAACCTAACTTGAATGATAGGCGCAATTATGTGATGCAGAGGAAATATTCTGTTTTCACATCTGCCCAAAATGGTCCGTTTCTCTTCTCTTTAGAGACTAAAATATCTTCTTCCTGATGGTTGGCCTCCCCTTCTTGTAGAGCAAAAATAGTCGAGCTTCAAAAATGAAGGGAGAAGACTCCTTCCTCTTCTTTGTTCTTCTAGATTCTTTTTTTTTTCCACCTCATCAAGGGTAACTTAGGTATTATGAAATTTCATTTCCTTAAAGTTAATTTTAGTTGGATTCATGGGTCTTATACTCAAATGGAGTAGTTTATATGGACTCTTTATTAAATAAGGGGCTCCATCTCACCCTAAAGCATAATTCTCCATTTAAATTCACTTCTTTTATTTTATTATATATATATATATATATATATATTAGTAGTACGAATTTTTCTCCTTTTCCCTAAATACTTGTGCATTCGTGGTGAGTGCATTTATGTGACGTACAACTTTATATATCATAAAAATAAAATATGAAAATAAATTTTAATTAATCAGTTGGAAATATTTATATTTAGATTGATTTAAGTCGGAAAGTATTAAAGAAAAAAATAGTAATGAAAGGGGGAAAAGAAAAAAAATTGAAGAAAATAAAAATAAGTTGAAGCTTAATAAATTAATTATATATGTTTGTTTTAAAATTATTTTACTCAGTTTATACTTTTATTACGAAGAATAAAAATTTTAAAATATATAAAATTTTGAGTGAGTGCAGTGAAAGTTATAGAATGATAAAAACTCTATCATGTAACATAATTGTGTCTTATAAAACATGAGATCATTGGATGTTCCTCAAATATTCTAATCATTTTAACTATACCAATTTGAATTAAAGTTGCCTCGATAGACGAGACCCGTAACAAGATACTTTCAATTATAGAAGGACGGATTGATAAGTCGATGGAATGAAATCGTCATAATTAACAATTAAATGATTGATTGATAAGTCGATAAAATGAATAGATGAAAAATCCGATAAATTAAAAAATCCTTTGGAAAACCAAAAGGAGAGAAGAATATGAATTAAATATCATTGAGAAATTGGTTTTCTTTTTTTTCTTTTATATTTTATATAGTAAAAACATTTATTTTCAACATCTAAAACCATATAAAACTAATGACTACTAATAAGAAAATCATTTATTTGCTAATGAATTATACCATACAAACAAAACAAAAATTGTGCATCATATAGGATACCATAATTAAATGGAATCCAACAACGTTGCCGGTCCAAATCAGATTAAATAAATTCGACTAAAAATTTAAATAAGATCGGATTATTGGATCGATTAATCGTGTCAGGACAAACAAGATTTTATTGACAATTTAAATCAAATGAAAGTATCTAATAATTTTCTGTATTTAAGATCTTATAATTATATTTTAAATAGTTTTTGTTAGGTATGCCGCCACTTGAACTGTTGACTGATTAAATTTGAAATTAAATAAAATATCCTCTGAAAATTTTCAAACGACAGCGAGATGATAGGCGATTAGTCTTTATTCTCATTTAATAGTAAGTTCCTTTCAAAAAAAAAAAAAAAAAAAAAAAAAAAATCTGTTCAAATCATACCCAATATTCTAACAAGGTGACGGTCTTTTGTGTTTGTGGACTATTGATTTTTGTAGTTTTGTGAATGGTGATGTCTATTTTCAAAAATAAAAAAATCACAAAGTCATATGTGTTTTTTTTTTAATATTTTGAAAAGAAAGTCATATGTAATTTTAAATAATGTTTCAAATATAGTTTTTTTTGTCTTATTAATCAAAATCATGACTTATGTTTTATATCTTTTTAAAAAGTTAAAAATTTGATTGATGACAGATTTTATCACCAATATTAAAACTATAATTGGTAATTTAAATCTATAGTCATTGATTTTAACTTTTAAAACTCACATCTGAACATATTTCTTCTATTATATAATTTGAATTTTTATCTCAATAACCCAATCTTGTTTTCAATGAGGGTAGAAACCGATCCTAAGTTTGAATTTTATTCAAACCTTCTCTGTATTGATATTAACATATGTATAAGTAAAGTGAACTTCTGTACGTTAATTTTAATATGCATGATTGGTATCAATAAATTACTATTAACTCATTAAAAAAATGAAAAATGTGTTTTTGAGCATTTAAGTAAACATAATTATCACTAATCTTTTCTTAAGTAAGGAAAGATGATTTTGGTTATTCTTTTAAATTCACTTATCTATATATCTTTTAACAACATAACAACTAAAGGTTATTCGCATAGATCTTAGTTTTATTTGTTTTTCGTGATTTGATTTGTGCTGATTCGGCGTTTTGTGTCGAGTAAATGCTTGTGCAGCGTTTTATTTATGTATTGAATGTTTAGGATGGAAAAAACATATTCGATTAGATAAGTAGTAATCAGTTGTAATTAAATCGATGTGTTTAGTAGAAATAAATCATAAATAATCACAATCATTATAGTATTATCAATTTGTAGATTTTGAGATGATATATTATACTATTAATTTAAGTGTTATTTCATTATTCATATTTTTTAGTAATTTATTATAATTGTTCCTATACGATGGATCTCCTTATTATTAATCAATAAAATTATTTTCTTTAAAAAAAGTAATATAATTATTAAATAAGAACATGAAGAGATACATATATCACGAAGAATGTCTGCCAATAAATGAAGATAATAAACATCTTTAACTAAAAAGTGTATAAATGCGATTATTTTAATAGTCATTTCAAATTTGTCTTTCAATCAACTAGAAAACAAATGCCATGTAACTCTTTTTACTGCATGCCAATAACAATCTATTTAAATTTATATTAAAGTGATGATGCATTTCCAATTAGAATTGGGAATTTGGAGCGTGTTAGGAATCGTTGGGCGGGTAGAGCGTCATTGAGCGGTCTGTGGCGGCAAACGGTCGACTTTCTGCAAAACAAGAAACAAGAGGATCGGCGGGGCTCGCCGTTGCGCTCAGGTGCACAAATCCGGTTCTTTCCTTATGGAAGAAATATTAGCCTTGGGAATGAAGTATTGGTGCGTAAGTTTGCGTACCTTTCATAGATGGGAGCACGGAAATTTATTTATAGTATATGTTTTCATAATTGGATGGTGATAAAGGATTCTCTTTTATTGGATGGAGATTTTCTTTATGCTCATTTGTCGGATTAATAAGAGATAATTAAACGATTATTGAGAATTATCCTACTTCCCTTATTAATTGAGATTTGGTTTGATTCTAGGGATAAGTAGTTATTGAGAATTATCTACTTACCATATTGGTGAGATTTGGTTTGATTTACAAAATAAGCGAATTATTGGGAATTATCACTCACTTCGCTTTATTGGTGAGATTTGGATTTGATTTACGGGATGGGCTCTTCAGAACATCCGGCGTTACAGGCCCTTAGAGGATGGTGGGCTCCGTTTTGGGCTGTGCGGGCAGGCGTTTTCTTGAGCTTGCTTATAAATCTTCTTTTAATCCTACTTCTTGGGCTTAGGAGTGGGCTGTGGCGCCTATTTTTTTTAAAGCCCATCAAATTTTCCACGCCCAGTTTACGGCGTGGGCGAGGGCGTATGTTCTTGGGCGGGTGTGACCGCGTGGCGTATGAGTGAGTTTGGTTGGGGTTTTGTCGCCGTCAAGCGCCTGTGGTAAATGATTTTCGGCACTGGCGCTTATTTCCTCCTAGTTCTTCGGTTCCTTGAGCATCAGCACGACCGTTAGCATTGTGTTCCCACGATGTGAAGTTTTCCTTCTCTGCGAGTTCGGGCTCTTGCCTCTTAAGGCTTCGTCGACCATTTGTTGAATCTTTTTTGGTGTTTTGTAATACCACGAAGTGCGTCCTTCGTTGATTTCACCAGGACCGTCGTCTTTCTCCTTCTTTGCCTTTTGGTGGTATGGTAGGCATTAGGAGCTAGCTTGGTTGGGACTCGGTCCCACGGGTGTTCCATGGGTCCAGGGTCGCTCATAACAACTGCGTAGAGGGGGTGGATTATCTGCGAGTATCACAGTTGGGGCGACGAATTAGTGAGTCAATCGGCAGCCAGTGATTTGTTCCTCGAGATGCCCACAGAACCTCCTTCCCCCTTAGGTAAAAACAAGGATAAAATCGGCAGGAGGTCAAATCTCTATGAGGTTTAGATATTTAGGGTCGTGATGCGGGAATTCCACAGCGGTGGAATCACTAGCGAGTTGAGCCTTACTTTATATGGGAAATCTTTATGAGATGATATAGGCCCCATTTGTCGAGGTTTGGTCTCGGCGATATTGACCTCCTATGTTGGTGCCCAGAGATGGTGGGCTTATTTAAGAGTGGCCTTTGAGAATGGCCCTCAGTTTTCCTCCAGCAATCCCTTTATAAAGGTGCTTTGCGGCATTCAACGTTTACCCATCTCAACTTTACGTGATTTGTGGGGTGTGCGGTTGGGGAGTGTTAGTTGTCTTGGGACAGGTTATCTAACCGTTCCGAGGGCTCGTGATAATCTGAATCTCTGATCTTCCCCTGAAATTTGGAAGGAACACTACTTTTTGTTGGTGGTAGCCGAGTTGGGAGTACGATCCTATTGACAAGGAAGACACCTTTGGGCGTTCGAGTGTCTAGACCACTCCGAGAACCTCTAAATGACTTTTGCTTTGCTGGATTTAGTTTAGTTTTATAAATTATAGGGTATCCACTAGCTTTGCATTGGTTGTGCGCTCTTGGTGTCGCCTGATCTTGGCCCCCAAGACGAGGGGTGTTAGCGGAAGTTGGCGAGAATGTTTTCCTTGCTTACTATGAGAGAGCTTATCGGGTTGGATATTCCAAGATCTTGGGTTCGAAGTCTTGACCTTCTACTCTCGGAGCCTTCCTCCCTCAGTTATGAAGTTCTCCCACGATGGGCCTCATTTTGTCAAGCCCCTCAGAGGCTTCAAGCTCGGGTGCAGGAATATTTGTCCGGAGGTCCCGAAGTGTGAAGTGGAAACCTCTAGACTCCCTTGATAAGAGCCATCCAGCTTGGGTTAAAGCCCCGAGGTTGGGGACCTCTTCTTCATCACCCTACGCCCCGTCCGTCTGGGGGGCAAGTATTACCTCCTCAGAGCCAAGGTTCCAAGAGCGCCAAGTCAGCGACCTAGGCTGCGCCTGTTGCAAGGCCAAGATTCCTCGGGGAGAGTGCGGGCCTCAGTTGGAGTTATGCCATCTTAGTTTGGAGTCTCCCAGCGTGAAGTGAGCCTCCTCCTTCGATGCGGAAGACTTACTGGGGCCCCGATGCCCGAAGTTGATTGAGATGAGGATTCCTTGCTCTCGATGCGGGCTTCTTCTTTGGTGCGGTCTCTTCCATCCTCAGGGACTATGATCTCAAGAGGTCGGGTGCCCTGCCTGTTGAGGAGGCTTTGGCTCTATCCTACGAAATTCGCCTCACGTAAGTTCCATGTCCTTGTTGTTTACCTTGATCTTGGTTTCAAGTTGTGCATTGATCTGTGTTGTGTATTAAGCGGGTGGGCTACCCATGCGAAGAGTTTGACAAAGGGCGGGCCCAGGCAGGGTCATGTCAAGCGCGAGCCTACAAGCGAGAGTGGCTTCTTTTACCTCCGGCGAAGTGAGCTGAGGCACCGGATCCTAAATATGACGGAGGAAGCTGTGAAGCTTAAGTCCGATATGAGGCATACCTCGATAGCGTGAGCGCGGGCCGAGGGTAGAGAAGAGAAGGCTCGAGATGGCTTAAGAGTTCTTGGGGCGGGCTTAGGTCGAGGGGATGGGGCGTAGGCTGCCGAGAGCGATCTGCGGGTGGCCCGGGGATGGGTTGCGGGGTTGCCTGGGTGAGGCTTGGGTAGTTAGGAAGGTTGCAGTCAATCGGAGTGAGCTCTTGGCAGCCGGGAAGAGTTGCGGTGCTAGAGATGAGGCTGCGTAATAAAGCGGTGTTGCTAGAGAGAAAGCCAGTCAGCTAAGCTTCGAAGGCGAGGCTCTATTGGGCAGCTTGATCGATGAGTGCCATGGGTTGCGAGGGGACCTTTAAAGGTAGGAAGCTGCCTTTCGTTCGGAGGGATAGAGATACGCGAGTTTGAGGATGAGGCACGCACTCGGTGGGAACATTGGATGGCTTGCTTTCAAAGGAGAGCTAACGCCTACCGGGTTTGGACCTTAACTGGTATTACGACAACGAGGAAGCAGGAAGAGTCCTTTTAGCTGGGTGCTTTGGAGAACGCCAGCCACCCGGTTCGAGGCCGCTCCTTCTTAAGCCTTCTGCTCCTAATCCACCTGTGCAGTTTGAGCCTCTTATCTGATCTTGCTTGTTTGTATGTGTTTTTTAACCTTGGGCTCACGAACCCGGATATATGTAATGTCGTCTAGGCTTTGGCTTCAATGAATACTTTCGATTTTCTATCTCCTCGCTTTTCCCTTAGCTGCGTCCCCTATCTTCCTTTCTGCCCCGAGGTCTTTGGTTGTGGCTATATAGCCTTTTCGACTGATTGAGCTCTTAGAGCCCGGCGGCGAGGCTCCGTGGAGCTAATCACACTGAGTTGGGCCAGCTACGCATCTAATAGCCTTTCTGGCCGGTTGAGCTCTTGAAAGCCCAATTTGCTAAGGCTCCGTGGGCTGTATGCGAAATTTTGAGCGGCTATGCGGCTATGGCTTTCTGACGAGTTAGCTCTTTAAAAACTGAATTCTTTGAGGCTGCATAGGCTAATATGCACGAGTTAAAGCGGCTCTGGCTATGGCCTTGTCGAGTAGTTGAGCTCTTCGAAGCGAGGCTGCGAGGAAGCCGTGGGCTAATCTTGCATGGTGACCCCTGGCTCTGACTATATGGCCTTGTACGGCGGTTGGCGCTTGAAAAGCGGCCTGCGAGGCTCCGTGGGCTAATCTACACGGGTGGGCGGCTCTGCGGCTCTCTTTTACGGCGATTGGGCTCTCTTGAAGGCGGCTGCGAGAGGCTCTCAGTGGTAATATGCCTAAGCAGGCAGGCTCTACGACTATATGGCCTTGTGCGAGGCCGGTTGTGGGCTCTTTGGCCCGAAATTTCTTTGGGGCTTGATGGGCTAATCGCTGTTTGGGCGCTCTGCGACTATATGACCGCCCCCATGCGGCGGTTGAACTCTTTGAAAACCGGCTGTTGGGCTCAGTGGGCTAATTTACTGAAATTTGACGGCTCTACGGCTATGGCCTTTCTGGCTTGATTGAGCTCTTGAAAAGCGAGGCTAGCTGGGGCTCCATGGGCCAATCTTGCTGTTTGAATTGGCTCTGCGACCTGGCCTTTCCTTAGCGGTTGGGCTCTTGAGAAAGGCCCGGGCTATTGAGCCTCTGAGGTACTTGGTTTCCATGGTACACACGGCACATTTGGTGGCGCACTCTGCGGCCAGGCTCTTTGGGCTCTTGACTCGTAGCTAAAGTGGCTACATGGCTTTGTTGGCCCATTGCGCTACGTAGTGAGCTGCGGGTTCTGAGCTACTTGGCTCCGTGGCTATATGGTCTGTTTGAGCTGTCACGCTCTGCGGCGAGCTCTTTGGGCTCGGCTGCCCAGCTCAGAGTGCTTCCCTTAGCTGTTTGGCTGTCGCGCTCTATGAGCCGAGCTTCTACTTGGCTCCCGAGTAGGCTCTTGGCCTTTTTAATTTTGACACGCTCTACAAAGGCGAGGCTATTGGGCTCTTGAGCTACATGGCTCCTAAGCTACATGGTTCTGTGGCTACTTGTAGAGGGTGAGTAACCGAGCCAAGCTACTCGGGCTGGCTCGGGCTCGGCTACGTGAGCTAAACGAGAGCCGAGCTTGAGCCTTAATTTAGGCTGGGCTCGATAAATTTTTGGCTCTACGGCCAAAGCTCTGCCTCCTACGAAAAAGCTCGCCGTGCCACGGACTCCATCCGTCACCGGAACGAGGCTTCCGCCCACTTCCGGCCTCTCGGCCAACAGATCCGGCTGTCTTCACCTGGGCGCGATCCCGACTCAAAGCGCGCTAGAGTGAAAATGTCCAGCGTCATGTGTCCCGTCATCATAATGATCCTCAAGCTCTGTGATCCAAATGATATGACGGTAAATGCGTGAACCTCGCTGAAGCCGTCAAGGAGGCGCTCGACGATTTAAGACGACTGAGTTTCCTCGAAGGATCCCACGCCGTCATTGGGACTGTACCTAGATCTCCGATCTCGCTTAGTAATGCGGGAATGGTACCCACGATAATACAAGGCGCTGCCACTCGTGATAAGTTCCAAAGGTGGATAGCGTGAAGGCGGTGCCTACAGTGTGGACGCTGCGGAAGGACATGGATGTCGGGTATGACCTTAATCGGCACGACACGATCCTAGTGTACATGATTCGATTACAAATGGTGAGGGTATCGGGGCTCCCGTGGAAACTATAGGTCGTGGCCACGAGTTTAGACAAGGTTTGCCGATTCGAATAAAGACGAGGGCAAATGCACGACCCACCGGATACGCCGTGATCAATTCACCGGCGAACAAGGATCCAATTCAAATTCAGTACCGGGCCCTTTCGATACCGGGTATCGGACTTTAACCACGCATCTAAAGCCGGTATGGGTAAAGGCATCAAGGGTGATCGCGGGGGTAGGTTTCATAGAAACAAGGAGCTTTCTGGATATTCCGGACTATCGTAACGCATAAATGTAATTACGGCGCCACCTATCACCTGGTATGAAAATTTGCATCACCTGCTCACCATGGTAGCGTGACCCTGATCTCCAAATCGGCAGTGGTGAAGCCTTGAAATTAATCATGCGCATCTCGTGAATGCGAGGGTGGTGGCTAATTTAACTATGTGCAACAAGATATTTCAAAATAGTTTCGCGCAGCTTACTAATGAGTTTGCTCGCATCTTGTTGATATATTATTTCTTTATTTAGATAATTGATTAAACCAATCATGTTTCTATTCAATGATTTCGTGCATCTTATTTCTCTTCACTATGCAATTTCTACTTGTTTTAATTCTATTTCATAATTTTTCACAAGTAAGTTGTTTCAAAGAAGTGGGAATTCAAGGTAATCCAAAGAGGGAAACAAATGTCAAGGAAATGGCTTTAACAACTTTAGTATCAATTTCTAAATCAACTAAGGTAAAAACAAATCCCCATAGAAAATTATTTCCTTTAATTGGATGTATTTGTTATCGATTGATTACATAAAGTTAAAAAGTATATGGACTAGTCGAGGATTGATTACAATACAAACTTGTATAAAGTTCTGATCGGGCTTGAGCTCCTCGAGGTTAAGTCGGACTGCTCCATATGGAAAACGAGCCCACGAGCTCAAGCCAAGCTTTTTTAAATCAAGCCAAGCTTGAGCCCGACGAAGCCTCTGCTCAAAAGCTCCACGGCTCGATCCCACTCATAAATTACAAGCCTAGCTCGAATGTTCAAAGCTCATTTACTTACCAAGGCCACCCTGGGCCACTGGGCCTTGTTGAGCTGTTGCTTCCTCGTGAACCTGAGTCGGGCTCTGATATCCGCGCCATCTAATTTTTGTACGCATTGAGGTGGTCTACGGGTCTTTGCTCCGTCGAACGCCCCGATCCGCAGACATGAACTTTGTCGAAAAGGGGGAAGCTGCAGCGATCGCGTGAATGGAGACTCCTGGGCTTGTCGCACCGTGCATGTCCATGCAGACTCGAGTTCTGCCTTTACCGCTACCTTCATGTGGGTCGATATCTGGTCGGGATGTTCCCGAACCTTTGTTCCACGACCCTCCGTCATGATCCTCTCCCGGGGCTGGTAAGGATCATGCTCTTTACAGGGCGTTTCTCCTTCTCTATCCGCTTCTCAAGGAGGGTCGAGGTGTCATTTTCCTGCAATGTGGTTTCGTCTTTTCGGCCGTCAGGTTCTCGGGGCATCGTGATTTTGCCTCCGGTGAGTTGTTGGCAACTCTTCGCCAGCGTTGGTTGGTGACGCGGGACGCTCCACCTTGTCCGTGTCGCCCGCACAAGCCTAACACGCCCGAGAGGCCTGCCATCCACGCCGCTCGACCGGGTCTTCGCATCCTCGAGGATCGACGCCGCTTCGGGCTGTTCGAAGCCGATACCATCGCCGCCGAGTCAATCTTATTTGTAAAGGAACCGCCGCCCCACAAATGGCGCCAACTCCATGATGCCTTTTTCAACCGTAACTGGCCGAGGCTCGAATCGCGGGCCTAACTAGAACTCGGCCGGCCGGGCCTACCCACCCGCTTGACATCGGACTCTCCGCAAAACAAGAAACAAAGAGGATCGGGCGGAGCTCGCCCGCTGCCGCCCGATGCCTAAGTCGCTTATTTCTCGTGGTAGAGAGAATATCAACCGCTTAGGGAATGAAGTATCGCGCATAAGTTGGCGCGACCTTTCACCGGGATGGGGTGGCCTCGGTATTTATAGTGATATGTTTTTCCCAATCGGCTGATAAAGATTCTTTTTTATTAGACGGTAGGATTTTCTTCTTATCACTGTCGATTAATAAGTGGACAATTGGAAAGCGCTATCGAATTATCCTACTTCCCTTATTGGTGAGATTTCGTTTGATTTAAGGTGATATGAGCCTTTAGGTCGGGCCCGCGTTATCTACCCGGGGAGGATGAGAACTGGGCTCCTGCTGGGGGCTCGTGCCAGAGCCCGCACGTTCACTGGCCTCGCGCTATAAATCTTCTTTAACTCGTTTGGCTTTGGGAGGGGCTCGCACGCCTATTTTTTTTTTTAAACCCAATCATAAAAGAATCTTTTATTTTGCTACTATAAATGGGTTGTAATAAGATTTATCATCAAACCCAAAAGTTCTTTATTTTGCTAATGCTGGTAATCCAATAGTAAGATCGTGTTAATTACATGTTTTAAATAGTTTGAAATCACAAGTAACCGAGCATTTTAAGCACCACGTATTTTTGTAATGCATCAAAACTTTAGCAAATTATCTTTCCAATTTCACTATGGTATTTGATTATTTTAGGTTAAACTTTTTTTACATCTATTCATTTATTGCGACATTGTCGTAGTATTTATTCTTATAAGGACTCGAGTATAAAACCTCTTATTCACCAATTCCCTTTACCACTTAATCATACCATATTAAGTAAATATACACTACAAAAAATTGAATATAGTAGCGCTACCTTTGAAGGTATAGAAAAAAATTTCATAA
Source organism: Tetrastigma voinierianum (assembly GCA_016808115.1). Taxonomy (NCBI): domain Eukaryota; kingdom Viridiplantae; phylum Streptophyta; class Magnoliopsida; order Vitales; family Vitaceae; genus Tetrastigma; species Tetrastigma voinierianum. The sequence continues at coordinate 88,490 of JAEQBH010001577.1, forward strand.
CTAAAAAGTATATATAGACACATGCCCATCTAAATCCACGCGCTATCATAGGAATTTCTCACCAACCTTTACCGTGGAATTTAGTCGCACATTATAAAAGAGCCTATAGCTTGGAAAGAAATTAAAACTGCGGGCTATATATTAGGACCTATCAGACAAGATATTGGTTTTTTTCCACAAGCTTATATGTTATTCATATAACCCTCTCAAGCTTTCTTCATCCGTTTCTACCGCACTTGGTTCCTCTTTGGTCTCAACTCTCTCTATCTTTTAGAAATCTAGAAATCGCCTCGACTGCATCGATTTTCCTAATCTCAATGGGAGTGAGGATCTTCTCGGGAATCAAAAACTCAATCTCCTCAAAGCCCTGTAGTCAGATCGGTGGCTAGGGCTTCTCCGCCGGGTTAATCTTGAAATAATACGCGGCAACCCCTCGAACTCCGTATCAGCCAATCGGTTCGACTCACCTCTCTCTCCGACAAGTGCTACGAGAATGGCTTTTCTCTTTGTGTAATTGCGCCGATTACTAGTGTCCAAAAGTGCTATTTGAGTTCTATTTATTCGTGAGGTTTCGAAAGCACTTCAGGTACTCAATCATTCCAATAAACCCAATTGGCATGTTAAGGTCCCTTTATATTAATGACGACTCGTGGCTATTTTTGTATTTTAGTAGCATTTGATACACACTTCGCTGAATCAATCCATGCATAAAGGATTCTGGTCATCTACTTCAAAATTGGAAAAGATAAATGCGTAAAACCAAGGCAAAGGGAGGAAGGGTAGTAGTACTCGCGCATCTGGGGTACCGCCAGCCGCTTAAAATTGCATAGTGCGCGAAAAATTTTACACATGCGCAAATTTCTTCGCCGTCCCATTTTCTACAGAAGATCCTCGCTTTTGTATATTTTCCACTTTACCCTTGATGTAATTTTGATGTCTTCATATGTTTATGTAATTTCCTTTGTCAATGAAAAGTAATATATAAGCTCGTACCAAGCTCAGAAGCAAATCAATCGATCTTTCAAGACAGTGGACTAGACTTTGGTTCCAAGCCTACTTTTTCTTCTTCTCCCATTTTCTTTCATTTTCTCGCCATCAAACACGCCATGATGACAAACTCCAAGACATGGTTGGCTAAAACCTCTTCATCCTTGAAGAGGAGGGCCACCGGGTGAAGGTTGTGAGGTAAACTGCATGTTCTCTTGTTTTTTTTATGCCCGCATTTATGGGTGTTTACGTTCCTGCATCTTACCTTAGGTTAAAATCTTCTAGACCTACCCTCACTGACGTCTATTTCAAGTAAGCTTTTTGGCTTACAAAGTGATGCTTATCTTGCATCCTCCGTTATCCAAGGCTTGCCTCCTATTAGTTATCAGGTAAAGTTTTTTTCGAGATGTGTTCGACCGCCGTGACATTTATGCTTATTAAATGCCATGTCAGCGAAGGAGTACCTTAGCTTCAGATTTTTTAATGCCAAATGAAGATCCGTCAGTGAAATGACTATATGTCATCATCCCCAACACGAAAAAGACCCGGGACATGTCAATGCCTTAGAATCCTACACCAAAGGGCCCTAGAGACTTCAACGAGTTCCTTTTCCCAAATTTTATTTTTGCTATATTCAATTTGCACACCATCAATATCCACTGCTTTTATCACCACCTTAAAATCCAAACCAAATTCAATTCATTTTCACCTAACTCCGCATTTCTTCTCTCACGAAGAAAACCCATCCCCGCAGGGTTCGACCCTAGACCACTATAACAGTAGCCCCGCTAGTGCAAGAGGATTTAGGATATAAATTTTGTTGATCTCGATACGCCTACTTTGCATGCGACCAAATGGCGCCAAGTGTCGGACGGTGCCCTGAGAAACAGTAGGCGCCATGAACTTGTGATCCACATCACAAGTTTTTGGTGAATTCTCATTTTTTTATTTTACCATTTTTCCCATTTACGCTCACCGCAAAAATTTGAATTTGAACTATTCATACAGATTTTCTCTAGTTTATTTTAATCAATATCAAACTTTCAGAAATTTATACCGGTTTCTACTTGTTGGTGGGCACAGAAATTCATAGCAGCCTATGCAGCGACAGACACCAAAGTAAGCAAATTGGAAAGGCTTATGGCTCCAACTGAACAAGAGTCATGGAAATCGCTTTGCACATCAAATTCGACGGAGCCCCACCTAAAGAGCGCCAGTAGCCAATGTGGGGTTCAAAGGGAGCCTCCAATGCCTACAAGTCAGCAGTGGATCACATACACCCCCCAAGAGTGAGTGCATCCTCATGCATTATACCCCCTGCTGAAGATGTGGCAGTGAGACCTTACTTGGTTCCCCTACTCCCAACTTTTCATGGAATGGAAAACGAAATCCATACACACACACATCAAGGATTTCGAGGAAGTTTGCACGCTTTCAAAGAAGGTAATCGAGCATGGATTTGCCGAAAATCAGCGCCTTTTCCAACCCTAAAGACAAAGCCAAAATTGGGCCTAATTCACTAAGGCCAAGGACTAATGAACTCGGCGTGAAATGCTGTGCAGAATTTTTGAAGTAGTTCGCGCACACACCAACAATCCCAAGAGGCAAATCTGCCAACTTCTCACCATGACAAAGGGAAAATTTTATCTGTCGGGAAAGGTATCTGTGGAAACCACTACCGCATGCCCACACCATTGCTTTGACACATGGATGTGCCGGTAAACCACTTCTACGATGGAATGTCACCCGCCATGAAACAACTCTCGAGACCATGTGCGAGGGACTTCCTCAAAGAAGAATTCGCATGAAGCCACTAATTTCCCCAACTATGTCGCCGGTGACCTCCGTAAAGCCTCGACGAAACCAAATCCCAGTAAACCGACATGCGCCACCAAGAAATCAAAGGGGGAGGCATATATTCACTCGTAAGATATGGAGTCGGCGGCCAAGATATCCAAATTCTGCCAGGAGTGCGGATGAACCGAAGGAAAGGCTGGCACGATGTCCGTGCAAGGACCGAAATCACCGCACGTGCCAAACCATGCATCACCAGCAATCCACCGTCACCCGTAAGAGCACCGGGCTCCAATCGCTTCCTGCTGAGGGATTTGATGCAAGAGCAGTGCAAACATGGTGGGTCAAAGTAAGCCACCAACAAACGCCTCCATATGGCAACACCTATAACTCTTAACCGGGCGAACCACCCAAACCTCCCGAAAACCTCAACCTCCAAAGATATGTTCCCCCGTGAGCACAACAAAGGCTGAACCACTCACCTTTCTCCCTATCGAAAGCAAGCCATCCCGAATTTGGAGCGTGGGTGGTGGAAATCAGAGAGGAGCAGAAAAGCCATCAATGCTCGTGAGTCAAAAATTGAAAATGTGGAAGGCTCCCTCGAATAAAGAGAATAAACGGGTCACAGTGTGTTCTAAACTTAAAACTTTGATAACCTCGCAAATATCTATCAAGCAAGATCAATTAATCGCAGCGTGTGCAGTGAGCAAGGGAGATTCCCTTCCCGACACTCGCCCAATTCCAAGGAGTCCACGAGATGTCTCCGCTAGCAACCCCGCCCCAAGGATGGATGAAGTAAAAGTCGCCATCACTTTGAGAAATGGCAAACAGTCGACCTCAAATCCGCCAAACTGGCCGAAGAGACTAGGAGAAGAAGAGGAAGTGGAGCCGAAGACGCATATTTATTAAAGAAGATTCAATAAAGAATAGCATGCCTCCCTCCCATTTCCCCAAGCACCGAGGCAAAAAAGAAGGCATCCAAGCAAAGGTGCATCCCGGAAGTGCTGGCATGCGAAGGTCACACCCCTCCTGACATGATCAAACAAGTCCCTACCTGCGCCAAATTCTTAAAAGACCCGTACGCTTAAGAGGGTTGAATGTTGATAAGAGGGCCTTCCTAAAAGAGTTATAAGTGAGCTCCATCATTCTCAATGCAAGACCCCTATGAAATATTAAAAGATCTAGTGGTCCCCACCATTTCGGCCAACATTGGAGGGACTTGCATGATAAGGCACCGTCGATCATTGGGTATTTCGTTGTCAACTCCTATCGCCATACCCGTACAAGCAGCTAGTTCGGGAGCTTTCAAAGCCCACCAACATCACTCTATCCCCACCGACGATCAAGAAAATCCCTAAAGGTATAGTCGAGGATGTTTCTGTAGACAAATTTACTATCCCAGACTCGCCATCCTTGATACAGCCGATGGCAGGAGGTACTAATCATGTACCATCATAATTTTGGAGGCCATTTTTGGCCACATCAAATGCCATCATCAATTGTCAATGGAGTCATGCAACTCACATTTATAATATGACATCGAGCTCAACATCTTCCACCTAAGCAAGTAGTTAATAAATCAATGGAAAAGAGCAAGAGCTAGATGAAGTTCCGATTAGCCCTAAGTAGAAAACATAGTGCTCCCATGTAAACCGTTGTGAGGAATCACATTAAATACCAAGAGTCTAATGGAGAATCCAAAGGCCTCGGGCCACTCCTCCAAAGACCACCGATCTCCCCCAACACCACCAGCGCGTGACGTTTAAAACAAAGGGGCAAAAGCTCAAATCAAGGTACCACCTCACAAGAAACATGCAGGGACTTCTCCTCCTTGATCCGCCATGAACCAAAGGGCTACCTGAGTACGAGTGGTTTCTACATTAAATTAGAAGCCACTCCAATTTTTGTTAGACTTTTATTTGCTTTACTTTAAGTTTAATTTGTAGTTTTACATAATTTTCTTAATTTTAGACTTGTTTTATGTGTAATTTTTCTCATTTTCAATTGCACATTCTCATAATTTTTGGTATTTTATTTTACAGGTGAAGCATACTTCCCTCCAACAAAATGCAAAACCGTGTATACTCTCACATTAGGTGAATTCTCACAAGACTGCGCGAACAATTCTTGCGTATTCCTCGTAGCACATGTATGGCCATATGAGACAAAAAAGGAACAATGTGTAAAAAAAAAAAGTCTTTTTGAAAATGTTTTTATTTTTATTTTATCTTATTTATTTAAAAAATTTGTTGTTCTCAAAAAAAAAGTTTTTATTTATTTATTTTATTTTTATTTATAAAAAAAGCAAATAAGTAGAATTGTTCGTGGCAGCCGCAAAAATTACAAGAAGATGAGAAAAAATTCGCGCACCTGCGGCGAATTGTTCAAGTCGTTATGCTTCCCATTACTGCACATAATCCCTTTTCATTCGAACTCCGGCTTTAGGTGTTTCGTATCGTTGGAAAGCTTAGAGAGTGTAGAATCCAAATATATCCAGAAAGAACACTTTTGAAATTTTTATGAAGGTGAAATTTTCAAAATGCTCTAATTGGTCACTTTTTTCCTCTCTTTTCTTCTTCTAACTCGTTATTTAAAGCCCAAACGGAGTGAATACAAGGTCGATAAAGCTTCGCAAAGCCTCCATCCAAAAAACGAGAACATCTCATCATGAGGGTAGCACTTCCTTCTCTAGCTTTCCAATCCGAGCCCCATTGCGACAATGAGACATTTGTCGGGAGGAGAGTTAGCGGCTAAGTGGCTTTTACATTTATGTTTTTGTTTTTATTTTGAGCAAGCCACTTGTAATGTTCAAAGTGGGTTTTTGTCGGTTTTCCTTTTGTGAAGTCGTTATACTATACAACTTATTTTTTTCAAAAAATTGCACCTAATTTTTTTTTTTTCAGGTGTTGGCTTAGCCTGTAATTTGAAAAATTGAAACTTTGTCCACCTCTATTGATGGTTAGATTGGTTCCATGCCTAATTGAGCGATGATTAGTTAAATTTTGCCGATTTCGACATTTTTCTTCCACCTTTAACTAACCACACACAATAAAGGCACACGTTTCTTTCAAATAACCCGAAACTCGCCTAGTTCCTAAGCCTCGCAATAACCTACCCTAGTTTCGTCGACCACCTTTAATAAAGTTAAGGACCCCATGAATAGAAGGTCAATGTGTCTTCCAAAATAAAAAGAAGTGAAAAAGAAAAAAGAAAAAGAAAAGAAAAAGAAGAAAATTGCAACGCTTTACTCCTCGAAACCCGAGCACTACCCGAGGGGTTTATGGCTAAAGCCTCTTAAAGCCCGGTGCCCTAAGCCAACCAGTCGGGAGCCACCGACTTAGTGCGCTCAAGCACGAGTGGATGGGTAGAGTTTAAAGTGTTGTATGTGCTGGAGTCTTTAAATCATTCTAGTCCCGGGAGCGAACCCGAAGAAGCACTGGTCGAAAGACCCTTGCGACTGCAAGGCTCTAAACCTTAGTCGGGTCGGGACACGCATGAATTCCCTATACGGACTCTCACAGTGAGATTGATTCTCAGCATTGCACCCCTACAACACAAAAAAGAGTTATGGAATAAGAGTGGGTCCTCGATCTATTTGGGCTGGTTAGCGTTGCTAGGTCAGTGGTAATAGCTCAAGTCTGGGGGAGAGTGCAGCCATGGGGCTTTATCATGAGAGCCGATCAAACAAACACTTAGATTTCGTGGAGTTTCCCGCCGATTCATCGAAATGGAGGCTCATTGATACCACCTTGTATGGCATTCATTCTCTTAAGATAGTTATCAAGGGGCTTTGATGATTCTTACTCAGGTTGTAGACATTACCATCCACAACTCAAATATAATAATATTTGTGAACATCATTTTGTTATCGTTTTATATGCCTCTCTCTTTCTTTCTTTCTTTCTTTCTTTCTTTCATTGTTATGGTTCAGTAATGTGTAGGCTCGGGGGTGTGATTAGTGTCCAAAAAGTGCTATTTCGAGCCCTATTTATTGTGGTTTGAGCACTTTTTTTGTACTAATCATTCCAATTAACCCAATTGGCATGTTAAGGTCCCTTTTATATTATTGATCGTATTCTCGTGGCTATTTTTGTAGTTTTAGCAAAAGTATTTGATACCACTGGCCGAATCAATCCATGCATAAAGGATCTCGGCCGATCTACTTCAAAATTGAAAAGATAGAAATGCGTAACCAAGTGCGTGGAGGAAGCAAAGCAGGAGCAATTTCACGCACGGCGAAATTGCAAGTAAATACGGAATTTTATACATGCGCCGAATTTCTTCTCGCTCTCCCATTTTCTACCCGTAAAGACCCCGTTTTGTATATTTTCCAATTTTACCCTTGATGTAATTTTGATGTCTTCATATGTTTATGTAATTTCCTTTGTCACTGAGCACTATATAAGCTCAGCCAAGCTTGTAGCAAATCAATCGATCTTCAAGATGTGACTAGACTTTTGGTTCCAAGCCTCCAAGGCTTTTCTTTCTTTCTCTCTCCCATTTTCTTTTCATTTTTCGCTTTGATCGAAACACGCCTCGATGATGACAAATCAAGGCAGCTGCGGCCAAAACCTCTATCCCTGAAGAGCAGTGGTCACCCAGGTGCAAAGCCTAGAAAACACAAACTCTCTTGCTTTTTTATGCCCTGGCCTGAGGAGTGCTTACTACTCTTATCTCATCTTTAGGTTAAAATCTTCTAGACCTACCCTCACTGACGTGTATTTGGCAAGCTTTTTGGTTATAGTGGATGCTTATCTTTAGATCCCCTGTTATCCAGTTAGTTGTCTCCTATTAGTTACTGTAGGATAAGGTTTTTACGAGATGTGTTCGACCTGGCCGTGGACATTTATGCTTATTAAATGCCATGTTTCAAGAAGGAAAGTTTTAGTTTAGGGTTTTAATGCCAAATGAAGATCCAGCTCAGAAACACTATATGTCATCATTCCCAACACGAGGAAAGACCCTGGGACATGTGTCAATGCCTTAGAATCCTACACCGGGAAGGGCCCAAGGCTTCAAGAGTTCTCTTTTCCCAAATTTTATTTCAAGTTATATTCATTTGCACACCATCAAAAATCCACTGCTTATCACCACCTTAAAATCCAAAACCAAATTCACCATTTTCAATCAATTGCATTTCTTTCTTCACGGCAAAAACCCATCCCTGTCGACCTTGGGGATTACTATATCGCAAGTAGTCATAATACGATGCGATTTAGGATATAAATTTTGTTGGGATTCCGGGCGTACGCCTACTTTGTGGCGCGAATCAACCGGTGAATGGATTTTTTCTTTCTCTCGATTTACAATTTGTGTTCGGCGCCTACGACTTGTGTTTCGTGAATGGATGATTCCCTTTTCATTTGATATGATCTCCTATGAGATGCCGGAGCGGTACATGCAAGCCGTGGTTGTCGAATCGCGCCCTCTGGTAGGCAAATTCTGAAAACGCGATCCATATGTTAGGTTTTTCAACTTACCCTAACATATGGAAAAAAAAGAGTTATTTTTCTTGGCTTTCTATTTATTTTTCTTTCTTCAATTCCTTGTAGCTATCTCGATCTTCGTCATTCTTCTCAAGAGCAAATGAAACCATATGATATTCAGGGAGCTTATCTTAATTTTGGATAATTTGAAGTTAGATCCGCTATAAGTAACTTGGTTGCAATTTTGACTGATTTTGGAGAAATTTGGGAAGGGGGGATTTCTTCTTTAAATAAATAACTTGGTTATGTTTTGTTGATCATAGACTTCCATAAATAGAAGTTATAATTTGTGCTTGCCAAAGTAGAGTTCAGCTAGAGAATAATTTTAATTTTTGAAATGTTGATTGCAGGGGTACTTGTTTCACTACTAAGGATATTCACTAAGGCTGTGTTTTCACAAGATCCCCATGTCCTGAGAAGCAGTGCAATCCTGTATTTCTCGGTGAGTATTATCGTTATGGTAGTATGTGTTGTCTTTTGATCAATATATTGCTGCTTTTAGCGATAAAAAAAATCATGGAATAGTCGTTGGTGGTCGGTCGGACCTTTCTTTTTTTCTTCTTTGTTTATTCCCTACCTATTATGACTTATTACTAATTATGCTTTCTTGACTTTTGAAACCCTGATAAATTGCATTTATTTGTCATTAGACTATTTTGGCATCTATAAGTGAAAGCATTCTACTTTCCTTGTTGAGTGTGGGCTAATTTCCTTCTTGTAGCTGATTAGGCTGAAATGTTCATTTAATTCAATTATGTGTTATTTCATTTTCAATCAATTATTATCCTACTCACTTGCACACCATTGCTTATTTCATAACTGTTACAAGCACAAGAGTCAAGACCAAATGATTGAAAATTGATAGGATGAAGCATCATCTAGCTTGAAGATACTTCAACCCCTTTGCTCCCTTTAGCTGTTTAGCCCCTGCAATTTGCTCTGAATCAATTCTGGTGTTGCCAGCCATAACGTTTAGTTGCCTCATCTTCACCATTGCAGAAGCAAATTTGGTCTGCCAGAGAAACAGTATTCCTCGGTATTTTGCCTTACTTGGTTTTCTGTTGCTGTGTCTGCAGGAGACTTTGATATGATGTGAACAAACCCTGTTTCTAGAACATCAACATAGTAGTCCTCGAGACTATGATGCTCAGGGGCTAGGTTCTTCAGAACCACCAGGTTCGGGTTTATGCTCTCTTTGTGGGCATAGTGTCTTCAACCTGGCTGCATAGTAAAGGAATGGTCATTCATAAAGTCCTTGGATAGGTATTTTTCATATAGATAGTATTGCAACTTGAGGGAAAAATATAAACGTGTTAAATTCGTTGACAGCAAAATGGAACAGATTCATTTTCATTAAGTCTGCCAATGCTTCCATCCATGAGAATTAAGAATAGCAACAATGAATTTCAATTGAGTCCTTGCAAATCAGAGACATCTTCCTGTTGTAAAACAATGAGTTTTTTCAATAAAACAAAAAATTGCGCCCCACACTTTAACAAAAAGCAAAGCTTTTCAGCCTTATATATTAAAACTCATTTAGCCGCTTATACATGGGATTGGTAAAAGTGAGGCCAAGGTGCATAAGAACGCCTACTATAAAATCACAAGAAATTACAACGGCTTATTTTGAATTCAAATTCTAACCATTGGGTTTCAGATTTAATTCATGTTCACCCATTCGACCACCTTACACCAAGCTGCGATTAACTTAAACGTTACGACTAATTCAATAAAAGAAACAAACTCAACTCGAGTGCACTGTAAACACCGTCCTGCACTCAACCACCCCCATACAAACACTTCCTACCTGATGGAATAAAAAGAGGCCAGGTCAGAGTCAACAGAAGCCAGTAATGTAAAATGCAACATGTTAAAAATAGTTTTCTAATTTTGTTATGCCCTAAATTCGGTTGGTAATTGTACTGAGCATCAATATTTTAATTTGAAGCTGGTACTTGCATTTATATTTTGACGTTGTTGAAGGAGAACATGACTCCCCTTCTTGGCAGTGTTCAATTTTATTTTTGATTGAAAATTATATTCATTTCTAACTTCTAAAACTGTTGGGACATGGGGTTGGGTTAATATCTCCATCTTTAGGGCAGTGAAGAGCAAAATTGCTTTGAAAGGGACTAATTTTTTATTTTATCCATAAAAAGGAAATCTATTAAAAGGGGGACTAAATAACCCAGCCCCAAGGCAGTATTTGACATTGAAAAAGGACTAATTTTTTTATACGACTTTGAAAGGGACTAATTTATATGACATTGTTGATATGCTGGTTTTGTTATTCTACCCCAATGCCTTTTTCAATTTACTGCTGGTTTTGTTGGAATGCGCCTTGCTAAAGGTGTAATATCAATTTTAATTTTTTTTATTGGACACACTACAAGAAATATAAGATAGTAGCACAACTTTAGTAGTGCGGTGCTGAAGGTTGACGAGTACTACCTGTATGAGGCCTTCAAGAGTAGTGCGCAGTTTGGGGTGGCTTCTGGAACATCACTAAGGCTGTCGCTTTCCCTACTGCCTGTAATGTCTCTTCTCCTTCTGTTTTTAACTACGGACTTTAGTCATCTCACTCTTCTTAGTCTTTTCCGCCTTTTTTGGCTTTTGAAAAATTTTGTTCGGTTTGGCTGGTAGGAAAATCAGTTCTTTTGGAATTTCAGCAAGAAATTTTTTATTGTTATTGATGGTTCTTTTTGTGTTTTCCCTAACAATAATCTTTTATTTCTTGGCAGTTTCAATCACTTTTGCTGGTTCTCCTGGTACGTATTATTTTCCTTTGTTTTGCACTCTTAGAGAGGTAGAAATAAAACCAGTTCATGTTCGCTTTGCACTTGATGTTGTTAGCTGATGACTATACTAAATATTTTTCATTTGGTCATTATAACTTCTATAATCATTGCTTTTGTGGGTGTAATTGTCAATTTCAATGTCCTGTAGAGCTTTGTAGATCTAGCTGGGTGCTTAGAAAGCATCCTAGACACATGGAGATGGAGCAAGACTCAAGGAAGGTTGTCACATTAACTCGCTTGATGACTCTCACAACCATAATCAGAAAACTCAGGTCAGAATTGTTTCAGTGGACATACTTTAATATTGGGATTAAACAACTCAATTTTCAGTAGCATACCTTCCTATATTGAGATTAAAACAACTAAAATGGATGCTTTCTCAAGAACTAATGTTTAAGATGTGGAAATAGTTGCTAGCTGTTTAACATTGATTCATAATAATACTTCTTATTTGTTGTTCAAATCAAGATCTTCGAAAATGAAAAATGTCATTTTTACATGTTGATTTGATGTGCATATTTAAGGGTTTGGTATACTTTTCATTTAAATAATAGTAATTTAAATAAAGATGAAAAATGTTTAATTCTTTTGTTGTTCTTGTTTCGAGTTTGGATTTCAAAAATTGATGGGGAATGGTGTTTGCTTGGTGGGAAAAATGTGGGATGAATCTATGATTTTATGATGTCGTTTCCAAATTGAATTAAATTATTTTGTTGTTTGCAATGATGCAGTTATTGTTTATGAATTGGCGCTCTGTATGAGTTGTTTAAGAAGTTTGAGTAGCATAATTATTATTATGATGGATCAATTCACAAGGTAGATTCAAGTGGGGTCATGACGATCTGTAATTTCAGTTTGAATTTGAGTTATTCTTGGTTGAGTAATGATTATTTGATTTTGATGTCACTCCCAAGACTTTCATGGTTTCTTAGTTTTTTTTTTTTTGAATTCCTCGTATAAATACATGAAATAAGAATGGACAAGAAACCGAGCATCTTGTGGAAATGGAAGGTGATGGTTAAATTATCTAATATGGTATTGAATCGCAAAGAATTAGTGATTTTATAGAGCTCCAAACCGATAATTCTCTTGTATTTTGAATTTTATAGATAGGCTCTGACTAGTGAATCTGGGAGTTCCACTCAGATGGATGAACATGAAATGATACATCTACCATGGTAAACTATTTTCTATATTTATGAACTGACATCGCCATTTATGCGCCATTCTTTCCCCGCGAAATCGTTAAACCATTTATGAAAAATTGTTGCCTTCAAGCATCACCTGTAAACATTCTCTCTCCTTTTGATGTAGTTCATTTTGTATCATTCCATCCAAATTCAAACAGTATTCTAGTGGTTCGACACTACCCTGTTTCGTTGCTCTAACCTCTCCCATAGTTCAAATTTTTAGGTTTAGAATGTAAATTTTAAGGCTCTGAATCTCGTAATTGTCATCAATTAAGATACATGTGTTCTTAGCAAATTTGAAATATATGGGGTGCCAAGCATTAACTTTGCCTTCCTATTTTTAACTCTTTTGCAGGAAGATAAATGGGCAATAGAAGATAAACAACAAATGTAAAAAGATGTAATTTGTGATTAGTTAAGGCAAAGGAACTTTGATGAAAATGGTTGTCAGTAGATGGTTAAGATCCGGCCAAGAGGGAAGATGATTCCTGCATCGTCTAGGAGCATTGTTATGCTAATTTTGTGATTACACAAGATCGGATATTAATGTTTCTTGCCAAGCTGCAATTCTAAGGAGCAAATTTACAGGCAACCTCGTTTCATAAATATGCGTAACAAGGTGGCCCTGTAAGTTCTTCTTCTTCATTGTAAACATCCGTGATTCGCTTATCCGACACTTTGCTCTTCCCACTTCCCACTCTCCCTTCCCACTCCCTTAGCTATTGACAAGAACCAAGATGTTTACTACAACATTGCCATGAACCAGTTCCGTGTTCAAAACATATAGTGACTAACTCCGTTTCATATATACATAAAAAGAAAATATTTTCTCTACTTAACTCCATGCATGAAAGCTACTATAATGAATGTGGATTAATATTTATTTGAGATGATGACGTTGGAACACATAAAAAATTTCTTCTATCTATTTCCGTCTACCAACACTAAACTGCTGTGCATCTCTCATTCTGGGTAAAGCTTGCATTAGCAACCCCCTTGCTTATCCCATCGCGAAACCATATTCACTCATGGTGCTAGCATCTTCATTCTCACCTTCACTAGTTTCTCACTTAGGCTATCGCTATGGAAAATTAATCTCTCGGACATGCAAATGACTAGGTTGCTTAAAAATTTGAACTGATTCTATGAAACTTGCTAATTCGTAAATTCTCCGTGCTAGTTTTGCCACATGAGAAAAATTTAATCTTGAGCATAAGATGAAGAAAATTTAATATGTTCCTATGTTTTTTCATGCAAAGAAACTACAGAATTTGCTTCTCCTCCGCATACCTTTTGATGTATAAGATGAAGAAAATTAAGTATTTCCTATCTAGTGTTCAAGTTCAATCTTGCAAAATTGCTATTAATCCAAAAGCTCGAAAATATTTAACCTATTGTGAAGCCGCCGACAAGGCGCTCCCATGGTCGCGCCTAACCTTAAACCGTGGTTATACATCCCATGGCTGCGCCAGCCCCAAACCACAGATATGTATGACTCCAGCTCGCGACCAAACTAAAAATGCGCTATGGGAGCGCCTTATAGCCTCACCACTCGGACCGCGACTTATAGACTATAAGCTCAGGAAAATGAGTAGCTATAAATGGGGTCACCCCATGACCGCGACTATAGCTTGATATTTTTAGTCGCCATCTGAAGCATTCTCCTCACGTTTGATACCATATGAGACACCATCTATTGTCGCATCATGTCACTGGCTTGTTTTATTTGTCGCTAAATGCTATACCAGACATTTATTACATTTAACAGTGGTTACTGACCGCGCCTATAGCCTCCCATTCTGTAGTGATAGTGATCAAAGCAGACAAAAATAATAACTCGATCTCTGACGTTTACGCCGCGACATACCAAATCGACGTGAATCCCAGCTACGAAAAATAATAAAATTAAGAAGAAAGCAACAAATAAATAAAACGAAATTCTCAAGTTTTTCACGGTTATATCAAATCTATCAAAACAATAACATAAGATGCTATTTATGTGGGACCAAAAGAAAATCCTAATGGATAAATCCTAAAAATCATACAGAGCAAATCCTAAAAACTTAACAAATAAATCCTAAAAACTCAAATGTATAAATCATAAAAACTCTAATGATAAATCCTAAAAACACTAACGTATAAATCCTAAAAAGTACGACAAATAAATAACTAATAATAATAAAATAATAATTGAACTTGATCTTCCTATCTCATCTAGGTTCAGATATGGCCCACTCCATGCCCCATCATTTCCCTCCTGTCAAAAGAACCTCCGACCAAGAGTTATCGAAAAATTTCTAAATCATGTTGGCCTTTGGTCCCGATATTGTCATTCTTCACATTCCCGAATATCCCATTGCCGATTTTTTCCAAAGTCTTGAATTTGTGGTCAATGTCGAATGTTCTTTAACTAGAGCGTGGCGACCATGGAGAGCTCGACGGCCGGTGAATCTGATCCAAGGGGATGTTGATGTCGTTTCCTTCTATGCCAACTCGTGTTTGGTTCCTACTTAGCCGATTCCGGTGACCGTCAGAGATCGAACCCGAACAAGAGCGCGCAGCGAGTATCGCCAACGATGTTGCGTTAACGAGTTCTGATCGGGGAAATCAAAAGGAGTGGTGGCTATCACGAATTGGTGACGGCAATAACCGCAAAGATCGTAAAAACTTGTCATAGCAAACTTCGTGAGCTTACTCGCTGATCCTCAGGGCAAATTATCGATCCTTATAGAAGTAGCTGGCGATCAAGCAAAGTAGTGGTGTCGAAGCTGACCTGGGCACGACGGTTTGACGATAGTCCGGTGAAGGCTGGTCGTCGGGGTAGAGAATAATGAAGGGATCGAAGATAGTCGGGGTTGAAGTGAATTTTGCGACACAAAGGACTGCCCCAACCGAATAAACAAGAAGCCTCGATTTTGACTGGAAGAACTCGGAAACAAATAGAAATAACTTGATCTCTAATGGGTTAGGCTCGATACCAAATTGACGCAGACAAAAATAATAACTTGATCTCTGATCAAAGTTATGTCATGGATACCAAATCGAATGCAAACGGCCACGAAAAATAATAAAATTAAGAAAGCAACAAATAAATAAAACGAAATTATCAAGTTTTTCAATATTATATCAAATCTATCAAAAACAATAACATAAGGTGCTATTTATAGGGACCAAAAGAAAATCCTAACGGATAAATCCTAAAAATCTCAAACAGATAAATCCTAAAACTCTAACGATAAACTTAAAAACACTAATGTATAAACTTAAAAAGTACGATTAACAAATAACTACACAATAATAAAATAATAATTGAACTTGAGCTTCCTATCCCATCTCAGCCTAGATATGGGTCTACTTCCATGCCCCATCATTCCCTCCCCGGTTGAAAAGAACTCAATCGAAGAGTGATAAGAAAATTTCTAAATCTTGTCGACCTTCGTCTGATATTGTCATTCTTTGCTTACTCTGGAATATCCCATGTTTGATTTTTTCCAAAGTCTTGTAACTTGTGGTTGAATGTTGAACGCTCTTCGACTAGAGCCGGCGATCATGAGAGCTTGATCTGGGCCGGTGAATCTGATCCAAGGGGATGTTAATGCCGGGTCTTCTTATGCCAAACTCGTGTTCGGGTTCCGATGAGTCGATTCCGAGACCCGCCGCAGGAGACGAACCCAACAAGAAGCAGCAGATCGTCAATGGACGCCAGAAGACCGAGCTCTAAGTGGATTGGGGAAATCAAAAGGAGCAGTGGCTATCACGAATTATGACGAAGTAATAACCGCAAAGATCAAAACTTGTCATAAAGCAACTTTAGAGCGGCGATTTCTCGATCCTCGAGAAGAACGATTCGATCCTTATAGAAGTAGCGTTGTCGATCAAGCAAAGAAGTGGTGTCGCAGCTTTGAGCTTAAGCATCGGGACGGCTATTTATGATAAATTCGAGGAGGGTCAGCTGCCACAGTAGAGAGAATAATGAATGGGATTGAAATTAGTTGGGTTAGTGAATTCCTTTTGACACCTGAGGACTGCCCCAAACTTAACAAACAAGCGCCTTTGATCTCGACAAGAACTTGAAACAAATATAAATAATCGATCTCGGACAAGCAGCCGATACCAAATTTGAATGTACAGCTACTATGAAAAATAATAAAATTAAGAAGAAAGCAAACAAATAAATAAAACGAAATTCTCAAGTTTTTCAATATTATATCAAATCTATTAAAAATAATAACATAAGGTGCTATTATAGGCACCAAAAGAAAATCCTAAATCTGATAAATCCTAAAATCATAACGTATAAATCCTAAAAACTCAACAGATAAATCCTAAAAAAACACTAATGTATAAATCTTAAAAAGTACGATTAAATAAAATAACTAATAATAATAAAAATAATAATCGAACTTGAGCTTCCTATCCCATCTAGGCCTAGATATCGATCACCTAAGTTCATTTGATAAATTTTCATGCAAACCATATCTACGAATGCATCGATTGATGTGAACCTCTAGGAAGGACTTAAACCCCAAGTGTGTGGTGACCGATGTGCTTCCTAACGCCATCGACATAGTCACCTATCTCATGTTTCAATTCGCATGTTTTAGTAAGCAAGTCCATTTTTTTATTTATCGCATGAGTTTGTTGGTTCGAGGGCGATCGACGCTGAGTCAATCGACCACACATCGAATTTAAATTACCTACCGATGCAAAGGACGTAATCAAATTGTGCGTTGGTCGGGCATCATGATGACTCGTAATACAAACTAAGACTATCATTTAGATCTCGGTGATAAGACTTGTAGTCTTAAGTCAAAAAATTATCGGTGCCCTCAATCGATCATTCGGGTTGGGTGAAGAAGAAGATGCAACAATATCACTTTTAATACGACATGGCCAGATAGATCTAAAAATTCCACTCGAGTAAAGAAATTTATAAACTATATGTTAATGCAACAAACACAAATCTAAAAAAATGTAATGTGATTATATATCACAGAGTGCACGAGTCACTAAAAAAAAACAAATTTTTATTTTTTTATTTTTTTAAATACTCTTTATGCTCTATCAAAGAAATTGAAACCTAAAACAATCAAACAAGATATACTTAAATACCACAAATATTAACTGAGTTTTCAAAGTAAAAGAAAATATACCCGATGAAGAACTTTTAGGACGCCTACAATTCTTTAGCGAGGTTGTAAGCGAAACAAAAGTTGTGTGCAATGATGAAGGCAAGCAATGATAGATCAGAAGCAAAGGCGAGATATCCAAAGGAAATAGAAGGTGAAGAACTCCAAAGAGAATAGAAACTAAAACAGAGGAACGACGTCAGAACAACAAATGATCATGTCTTCATCATCAATTCATCAACTTAGTATAATAATATATATATCGGGCTTGTGGTGCATAATTGCATTTTACAAAAGTGTGAGACCCAAAAGAAAACTGACAAAGAAGCTTCCTTGTAAACTTCCTTGTAAAATTCTCTATTGTTAAATTCGATGCACTTAACTAGTGTCAATCAAAGTAGCTAATCCTCTCTCTAGTTTGTTCGCACAATCAAAATAAATTGTGAAGTCATTCTCAGATCCGCATGCCTGAGATTGCGTAAATCAAAAGGGTCGATTTTGTCTCGAAAATTTCCGTGGAGTTCACAAGGAAAGTCTCATGGTCGACTCGGATGACGCTCCGATATTGGTTTTCGAAATGAAGGCAAAAGTGAAACGATTTGCTTTGTTCAGACAAGGATTAGAACAAAAGAAAATAACTTGATATCTGGATCGGCCAGTTCGATACCCAAACACGCAGACAAAAATAATAAGTCAATAACTTGATCTCGGACGGTTATGCCGCGGATACCAAATTGATGTAGCTCGCTACGAAAAATAAATAAAATTAAGAAAAAGCAAACAAATAAATAAACCACCAAGTTTTTCAATATTATATCAAATCTATCAAAACAATGCAACACAAGACGCTATTTATGTGACCAAGAAAATCCTGAATCGATAAATCCTAAAATCATAACAGATAACCTAAAAAACTTAAATAAATAACCTAAAACTCAAACACATAAATCATAAAAACTCTAACAAATAAATCCTAAAAACACTAACAGATAAATCCTAAAAAGTATGATTAAATAAATAACTAATAATAATAAAAATAATAATTGAACTTGATCTTCCTATCCCATCTAAAGTCTAGATATGGGGTCTACCTGCCCCATCGTATGCTTATGGGTATATATATAGCAGTAGCATAGTATATATATATATATATATATATATATATATATATATATATAGAGTATATATATATATATATATATATAAGTATAGTTATATATATATATATTAAAATAAATGTCTTAGGGCTTGTTTGTTTAAAGATTTTGAAAAACTGCTTTTTTGTTCTAAAAAATAAGAAGAACAAGAAAAAATGAGAGAATGTGTTTGGTTCATATTTGTCTGCTTGGCGAAAAACAACGGTAACACGTAAAACACTAAATTCAAAGAATAAAAACATGATAACAACAAAATGTACTCCGTGTTTTCAAAATTATTTCAAGAAAAGTGAAAAACATGAACTAAAGTGCTCCTAGTTTCATTTGTTATGAAAACATGATCAACAAACAAAACACTAAATTTGAAAGACAAAAGTGTTTTCAAAAACTGTTCTCTAGAACGCTTTAAAATCAACCTAACATGCCCCATGTTTCTTTATTTGATCTTACTATAATACAAAAGACAACAAATATATAATCTCAAGTATGTTTATTTTCAAGTCTCAGATTATGAAACATGATTTGATCTCCTTTATTTGTACTGTCATCCAAACGATCAAAATATCACCACCTCGAGTGTTGAACAGTAAAGACAAGTATAGCGAAGAAGAATGAAGAAGACAACTTAAAAGCCATAATGAGCAAGTTGGCAAACATCATATTTCATGGTTTTCTACTTTTCTTTTGATGGCTCTGAGCTTGACGCCATGTTTGAAGCTGAGTAAGCAAAATCTCATACTCAAATTCCAGAGGTCTTTCCATGGAGGGGGAATGGCGAAAAACATAGTTATGGTAGAGATGAATGAGGGTGAGCTTCAATTCTTGCCATGCAAACTTCACTCCTAGGCATGCTCTAGGGCCGATCTGAAAGGTATCCATGCATAAGGATGCCTTTGTTTCTCTTCACAATCTGATCAATCCTCCGGCCGGAACTTTTCCGGCGTCAGTTCTTGGATCTTTGATAGAACCCTGCCATCCAGATCCAAGTGCCCTACATTCAATAGAAAAATAAAGATGTTGTTAGAGTTGGATTTAGTGAACTATGGTAAAGTTCTACGATGGAAATATTATGGATTTTTATTTTAGGATTTGCCATCCCACTATTATCTTATTGAGGTATGAGCCTGTTTGGTTTTGGGATGCTTATAAATATATGTAAGAGTGATTTGGTTAAAAGACCCTTTTAAAACATGAATTTCTGAAATCCAATCATACATCAATTTTAATCTATTATATTTTGATAAAATGGCCACATTGTTTTCTTTTGTAAAATAATACTTCCTCTTTATAAGACACATAAATAATTCTAAAGGATAAAAGGTGTTTTTGTCTTTAATGTTATTTTTCAAGAAAAAATGGAAATGGTTAGATTTGTAAATTTTGATTATTTAATGTCATTTAACTAAATATTTTTATATGTTATACTTGTGGTTTGTTAGAGATTAATTTGAAGGTGTCCTAAGGAATTCTAAGTTGGACGTGGGGGCAATATTCTCCTTCACTAGGGTTTTTTCTACACACCAAATTATTCTCAAGACTGATTTGAGTCCCTTCGAGGTTAAAGGAGATCAGCACTTCAAGATCTCTCGTGAAATTGGTTGGAATGTTCAAACTTGTCGAACAACCACGGATTATAATAATAAAAAGATCAAACATGCATACCTTTCGAGAAATATAACTTCCCACCCTCTACTGGTAGATGTTTCTCTTCAAGTAATGGGGCTTAATGAATGAAACCTCAAAGCCTCTCTTTCACAACTCCGCCGTCAAGAAAATCAAGTTAAAAGAAAGAATCCATGGGCTTGTTTATGAGACTTGGCGGGAACTAACCGATTGTGTGTGTTCAAGAGGAGGAAAGAATTAAGAGAGAGCACAGGAGTCCTGGGTGAATCTAAGAGTTTTCCCACAGCAAAGGTGGATTCTCACAAGCTTCCGCTTCAACCACAAGAGTTGACAACTTGGCAAAGGTTCCCAAAACAATAGAACAAAAACAATAAGTCCCATAATGCAGAGGTCCCAAACTTGACATTAAGAAACTTAACACCCGTTTGGTTTTGGTGCGAAAGAAGGTCGTAAGAAGAAGGGATTGTTATCGCATAAAGCTTGGTTAGAAAGGAAGAATAAGAAAGGCATACATAACCTTTGTTTGTTCTTATGTTTTTTTGGTGGTTGTACCGCCAAACTCTTGGTGGTTAGATAGTGGTAGTCCTATTCATATAGCTAATCTCGTGTGGGTTCATAACCAAGCACCAACCAAGTGAAGGAGAGATTAACTTGCATGTGGGGAATGGAGTCAAAACTGATGTCTTGTTTATCAAAATTCATAGCTTTGCATTTTAGGTCCGGTTTTAGGATTATCTTAACACCTGCTAGACTCATCCATGACGGAGTTTGTGCCACTTCAAAGCTTGATGAGTCCGGATATCATTTTCATTTTGGGAATAAAAGGTCAAGTGTTCCTCAATTCATCTATCATATGAAATGCTTTGTCAAGGTGATGGTTTATATCAATTGATTTTAAATTCGTATACCATTAAGTGCTCCATGTCGAGCAATGGAACCAAAAGAACTTTAATGAACGAAATTCCTATTCCCTCTATAGGCAGGTATAGAATACATCTCTCGTTGAAAGACAGAAAGACGACATCAAAAGTCAAATTTCATTTGCATGGTTTATGATAATATTGAATCATAAAGCGACTGCATTAAAGGCAAATTAACTAAAACCGTAAAGCAACAAGGTGCTACTCGTAGAAAAACTTTTAGAACTGATTCATCGCGCATATTAGTGACCTTATTCTCACTCTCTTTGTGAAAAAAGTTCGACCTTTATTAATGATTTTTCTAGATATGGATATGTGTATTTGATTTCTCTATAAGTCAAGCTTTAGAAAGGTTTAAAATCTTAAGATTCGAGGTTGAGAAGCAATTGGAAAAGGTCATTAAAATCTACTGGCAAGATAGAGGTGGTGAATATTATGGGAATATGGAGATTTAGACAATGTTTGGGACCTTTGCTGAATTTTTTACAAGCCTTGTGGCATAAAGCCTCAAGATACAATGCCTCAACACCCGAGTAAATGAAGGCCGGGAGCCGCCGAAATCGGGAACCTTAATGGATATGGTAAAAAGTATGATAAGTAGAACCAAATTGCCCTTAATCTCTTTGGGGTGAAGCCCTTCAAACAACCATGTATATCCCACTGCAGTGCCTAGTAAGTCTCGTGGCCCAAAACTCCTTGAACTTGGACCAATAGAAAACCTGGGCCAAAACCACCTAAAGGTAAGGTGTCCTGGCGTATGAGGGTTTATAATCCTCATGAAAGGAAACTGATCCTAGAACTACATCAGGCTTTTTCATCGGCTACCCACTCGCCTCTAAAGGCTTTAGATTTTATTGTCCTGGGCATCATACGAGGATCGTTGAGTCCTTGAATGCAAAATTTCGAGGATCACATTGATAGTTCTAGCGGGCCAAGGAATCACCGTCATTGCGCCTGTTGATCCGATTATTTTGCCCATAATGCAAGAAAGGATTATAACCATTCCCAAAGGTAAGGTGAAGGGGACTTGAATTAGGTAATCGTTGTTCTAACTCCGCAAATGCTAACGAATACACTCCGAGACTATTGAATTGGCACCTCTTCAACCTATGCCCTTAGGAGATCTCAAAGAGAAAGGAGGCCTCGTATTGCCCTGGCGACTACGTGGTTTACTCCTCGGTGAGGTTGATTATGATATTGGGGAGGCCTGGTGCAGATCCCGGCATTTTTCTTGATGTTGTCCATAGTCCACAAGATGATAATGGAATAAAGCCATGAAAGAAGAGATGTTGTCTATGGCTAATAAATGGTGTTTGATTTGGTAGAGATGCTTGAAAATTTTAAACCCATAGGTTGCAAATGGGTTTTTAAAACCAAGAAAAAATGCTAAAGGGAAAATTGAGTTTAAAGCTAGATTAGTTGCAAAGGGTATACACAAAAGGAAGGGGCTGATTACACAGTAGACCTTTTCTCCTCAGATTCTAAAGACCCTTTAGAATAATCATGGCATCGACGGCGCATTTGTTCCTTGAATTGCACGTATGGATGTTAAGATAGTTTTCCGAATGGAGATCTTTGTTTATGAAGTGTATATAAATGTACTCTAGAGGGTTTCGTAGTTGATGGAAAAGAGATATGGTGTGTAGACTTCGGGTTCATTCATGGTTTAAAACAGCCCCGAGGCAATGGTATTTAAAGTTTCCATGATGTTGTCACTTCTAGATTTTGAAGAGAATACTGTGGATTCCTGCATCTATTTAAAGATCAATGCCCTAAAAATGATGTTGAGAAGGCTATAAAGATATCTCATAGTAGTGTTGTGGGAGCTTGATGTACTGGTGCACTAGACCTACATTGCCTATGCAAGTAAGCGCCTTGACGCATCTCGCTAATCCCGAAAAATGAGTATCGGGTTGTCGTAAAAAGGTTCGCAGATTCCTGCAAAACTAAAGACCATATGCTTGTATATAGAGTATGGGATGACCTGCAAGTGATTGGTTATGCATATGCCGATGAAGCCGTTGCATGTGATGACGTAAAGTCTACTACAGCTTTATTTTTACACTCAAGTAGGACATTTCTGAAGAGTTCTACAATCACTGTGGCTTTCTTCTACAATGGAAGTCAAATTGTTGCTTGTTATGAAACTGTGCTCATGCTATGGTTGAGAAATTTTATTTCTAGACTCCAAGATTTGTTAAGTCTATCTCGTAGACCACTAAAGCTCTTCTCTCGATAACTCTGTTGTTGTTTCTTTGCCAAGAGTACCAAGAATACCGGGAGGAGCAAAGTACATAGAGTTGAAATACTTCAAGCCAGAGGTTGGGTAGATAATGGGGATATAGGAGGTAGTCCATATTACTACCTGATAGAATGTTGGTCGATCCACTAACCAAAGGCTTGCAAGTTGATTTTAATAAGCATGTTTTCAGATGGGTCTTAAGCATCTTTGATGTACCGGGTTAGTGGAGTATGTGATGTAATTTGCTATTCATGATGCTTGCATAATACATTCCAGCTTCATTCTAATTTGTGTTATTTTGTTTTATTACCTCTATATTACGTGCATGTTTGTGGGAATGTATAAACTTTTATGAGCTCATACAGCTTATAAAGGTCTTACGACATAAAGTTTCATAGACTCTCTCAAGCATAAGGATGTAGTCCCATACATGGTTTCTATGAAACCATAAAGAGGACCGAATGCGTTGTCCACTGTTTATTTACTTTGAACTACAAGTGTTGACACGCACTACACTTAGATTATCACACTTAGGAACTAAGGCGATGCAATTTGCTTGGGTGATTTGTGGAAGGTATCAGACACTCGAGATGCTCACCACTACAAGCCGTATTATTTTTTGCATTGGACCTATCTCCGAGATGTTTATTTTGTGGCCACTACAAGGTTGTTCGATCTCGAGTCTTTTAATTGTTCTTAAATTCATAAAACCCAATTAGCATTGCCTGGCTGGAGAATGTTGGAAATATTTTTAAGTATGGGCTTTTGCTAATTGATTTTTTTGTTTTGAGAAAAACAGATCGAATGTAGAACCAAGAAGCCTAAATCCATTTATGTGATTCAATACGGTTAAATTAAAAATTGCCTCTCAAGAAATATATATTTATATTTGTATAATAAGTGCGAGCATGAAAAGGATAGCACTGAATTAAAGGGCTCTTGATGGAGGGCCCAAATGATTATTATTAATGGGGCTAGGTCCCTCCCGCCCTATATAAGGTGTGCTCACTACGATAACACCACACACAAGAATGTAGAAACCCTAGTGGGAAAGAGGATCGTGGGAGAGGAAGGTCTAGTCGCCATTGCTTCAACCGCAAGATTCTTTGGAGCACGTATCGGTAACTCAGAATATGGCACATCAATCGGGTATGTATTTTGATTTTCGTGTTTTATGTTCTATATCAACTACGCATCTTGATTACTGTTGTAAATCTAACATGTAAATCTAATACAAGAAACTACCACATAATAAAGTACAGTTGCACTCTGACTTAAACTTGAGGCTCAATAGTTAAGTTAGAAGAGACCTCAACCATCTCATACTTATATACCAAGTATACTAAACTACCCTTTAAACAATTACAGTTTCTAAAAAATATTCTTTTAGCATGAAAAATATTATTTTCTTTAAAATATTTGTTAAAAACATTTGATAAAATGTTTAGGAAACTTGTGTTTCAAACTAAGTTTTAAAATTCTGGATTGATGATTGAATTATAAAGTTATCGCTTCTTCATTCACTGGTTGAACCGATACAAATTTAAACTATGGCTGGAACTGGTGATGTCATAAATAGATAATTAATATATTATTAAAACTAAAATAATTATAAATGGATTTTACCTGGCTCAATCGATTCAATCGCTTCAACCATTGGTTGACTTGCATAACATTTCGGTTCGGGTCAACAACCACCGGTTCGACCGGGCAAAGAAAACACTTTTAACCTTTGAATTAGACCGATTTTGTTGTCAATTACGCTTTAATCGACGGTTTACCAATTTTAAAAAACATTGGTTTCAAACTCATTGATTTGAGAATAATTGTAAAAAATGCATAAAGAATGTAAATGACATGGTTCACTGTCAGCCATAAAAAATAATCGTGTTTCAAATATAATAGTATCTAGGTATTATTTATTAAATTGTAGGTACTACCTTTAATAATCGTTTATTATAGTAATACTTATGATATTAAATCAATACTTATAGTTTATTAAGGTAGTACCTACACACTATTTATATTTAGAAACACAATTATTCTTTATATAATCATGTTGAAAACATCGGTTTTCCAATATTGAAATCTGAAAATAATTTTAATTATATCTTAAAACACTTCAACTAGAATTACGCAAATGCAGTGTGGAGTCTTGTCCATGTTCATGGAGTTATGGAGGGCAGGAGATATATATATACTCTGGCGAAGAAGAGACCATTGACGTGAAGAGAACAGAATAGGGGAACGCTTCTGTTGGTAATCTCTTTGAATTTCTGATTCCAACTTCCCTGCAAAGCTCTGCATCTGCATTATCAACAGTGGCTGTCTTCCCACATGAAGCCTATTCCACAAACATTAATTCAGAGCATTATACCTTTAAAAGTCCTGTAGAATCATGAGTGCGAACGAAGCTCACACTCGGGAACAAATATCTAAATTACGTAGAGGTAGAACTCTATGACCTTATTAACCCTCAAGTTCGAGATATATAGAGTATATATATATATATATATATATATATATATATATATATATATATATATATATATATATATTTATTTTACAAAGCAATATTTAGCTTATAATGTAGTAAACTATTAATTCCCACGATACAAGGATACATCCATCATATACCTAGTGGAGGCATTTTAAAATTTTATTGTAGGAAAGTTAAAAATGTTTAAATATTTAGTTTTTCAAATTATATTACCTCTATTGAAATTAAAAATCTTAAACTTGCTCCATTGTCCTATTATTTTTTTGTTCTGTTTGTGTCCATTGGGATTTGTTTTATTTCATTTGAATGTAATAAATAAAACAAAGATGTAGTTAGAGTTGGTGAACTTGATTAGTGAATGTTGATGAGTTTTACCCTTTAAGAGCTTTTATGAGGCCAAGATTTTTGTTCAAGACCATAGTTTGTAATTTAGGGTCTCCAAAAAGCCCGGGGCCCGAGGCTCCTTCGACTCCCGACCGTCTTGGTATTAAAGCCCGAACGACCCAAACCCATTTTTAGATTTGCGGGCCACTGGCGGTTTGATTTTAGGGCCCGACGGTTATGACACCAGAGGCTTCCCTCCTAGAAGCCCGTCGCAAGTTCGCCCAAAAGCCTGCTCCAAGTTCAAATTCTTCTACGTGCCCACTCAAAAGCCAGCCCACAAGCTCCTCTTAAAAGCCTATCCAAGCCCACCACAATTAGCCCGTCCTAAGCCCACCTCCAGAGCCTGGCTTCGATAGGCTCACCCCTTATTCCTATATTATTATTCAGGAATACATGAATCCATTTATAACACGATTTTGTTAAAAGTTTATTATATGCTCAAATATACGTATTAAATTTAGACCACAGATTAAATTTTAAATGCTAAGAATCGGGCTAAAATTAAAAAAAAAAAGGTTTAATTATCGCCATGCTCCGTCTCACCCCTGCCCATTAGGGCCCGCTCATTCTAGGTCCGCCCACCCGGGCCTCGTGGCCCGCCCGCTGCTCACCCAAGATAAGGCCTGAGCTGCGCCGCAGACCTTAAAAATATAATTTTCACCAACCGGCCCATTGACTACCAACGATACCTATAGGCTCGACCCGAACCGTGCCACAAGCCTAATTTGTTCTAGCTGCCCAGCCAGATGGAAACCCCTTTGGTTTTATATTGCATTGGAATTCCAATAAGTTTTTGTATATTGTATTGGAATTTGTGTCAAACTGAGTTTGGTAGAATTTGATGGTCTGAATTTCAGTTTGTTTTGATTTGAAAAAGTTTTGTTATGTCATCACAAACTTTTTAGGTTTTTTTAGTAAAATGCCCAGCCTACATTATTAATTTTATTAAGTTTGACTTATCTGCATCTGAAATACAAATATATTGTTATGTATTTTATGCTTTGCCATACTCGAATCTTATTCCTATCTTTCATAAATAATATTCTCTCACATTTGCTCTTGATTTTTCCCTACTTATATGAATTTTGGGTGTTTCTTTTCTTTCTGCCTCATTTGTTGCCTATAACTTGTTTCCATTTTAACAAATCTTTTTATCTCATTACAAACATGAAAAGAACATCATTGACTATACAATATTCATGTATTCATTTTCAAGTCCCACATTAAGCAAAACTTGTACTAGCAAATGATCTAAGCTTCATCATAATATTCATTCAAATAGTCCATTTATATATGAAACTAATTACTTAAAAACATAAACATTACTACTAATAATTGATGAAACATCAACTAAGTGGAACCATTTTTCATGGTCGTCTCTCTTTGATAGCTCTAACCTGACGCTATGCTTGAAGTTGAGAACTATGCCATACTCAAATTCCAGAGGTTTCTCCATATTTGGAGAATGGCGAAATACATATCTTCTGTATAGATGAATCAATGAAAGCTTCACTTCTTGTAGAGAAACTTTGGCCCAAACAAGCTCGGGAGGACCAATTCCAAAGGGTATGAGCATAGGATGCCTTTTGTTTCTCCTCATCACAATTTGATCAAACCTCTCCGGCTTGAACTTCTCCGGCCCGGGAAATTTTTGATCTTACAAAACCCTAGTGCCAACCAAATCCATGTGCCCTAGAAAATATATAAAGTTTAGTGTACTCATCGTGATATCTTATTTTTATAAATATACGTGCGTAGTGAAGAAGAAGATGTTTATTCATATCAACCCATTGCCCTAAAAAGTTTGAGCTGAAATTTGTCGTTAATATAGTATCGGAGTGTAGTTTGACAAAGGTTATGTCTACAACTTTATGCAATTTGGGTATTTAGTTCTCAAGAAGGACAAGTCCTACGTCTAAAAATAATAGAGGATTACGAGTTAATAAGAATGATTGATATTCAATTGGTAATGAGACATTTTGGAGGAACCTAAAAACAAAGTCATGACTATCTCAAAGTTCAAAAGGCATAATATCATACTAATATGTGGCAGAAATTTCCATTAGTTTTCCAACAAGTGGTATTAGAGTTCAAGCTTAAGGGGTGAAAACGTTTGAGGGGAGGCTCGATGGTACTTTCTTCAAGGGTAGGATTGTTAGGAGTAGGCCTCCGACCCAAAGTGAATAATATCATACCAATGGAGAGAGAGGTAGGTATTGATAAGTTTCAATAATTCCTATTTGTAGAGTCGCCAATCCAGTGCAAACTCGATTGGACCCACACCGGCCAAGGGAAAAATTGGGCCTAACCAAGTTCCACTCCTTACATTAGGGCTAGCATTTTTCTTGTCGGCCCGGCCCAACCTTAATTTTGGGTTGGTCAGCTCAAATTACCAACTCTAGCACAAATAGCTTGATTCAAGTCGGGCCCACACACTCCGCCCACATCTGGGGTCAGCAAACCAAGTCGAAATGAAATTAACTTACATCGGGCTGCCATTTTGTTGGTTCACCCTAACCCTAATTCCGGGTTGACTAGGCTCAAATTACCAGCTCTATTAATTGTATATTCAAAAGTTGAGCATTTGTATTATTAGTATAGTTTATAACATTCATATATGTCAAATACCTTTGGGAAGAAGATAGCCTCCAATCTCTACTTCTGCATTTGTTTCTCTTGCCACTAACGGGGAAACAGTATGAAACCTCATTGCCTCCTTAACAACCTGCAGTTAAGAAAAATCAATCAAGAAGAACAAATAAGAATGGAATAAAAAACTAGCCCTAATGAATGAGAGATGAACAATTAGAGTCTTGCCTGGATCAAGATAGGTGAATTCATGCTGCAGATCATAAGCTGTCGGTCTTATCCGCGGCCCGAACCGTCAATCTCTTCCAGCAACTTCTTCTCCACTCTGGATGCTCAGTAGCAATCAGATAAACAGTTGAAGACAATGTGAAGGATGTTGTTGCAGACCCTGCAAGTAGGTGTTCATACGTAACTGCATTAAGATAGTCTGAGGTGAAAAACATTCTTCATGGCTTTCTGTGTCTCCTTTGCATTCAATATAAGAGACAAGAAATCTCAGAACCTCTATCCTTGTCCTGATTCTCTTTGCAACAATCTCATCTAGCCTGCTACTCAGTTTCTTGTTGGCCTTGTCAGATTTTCCAGTCCATTGTTCCAGGAATTCTCTTAAGAATATGTTGAACTGGTTTTTGGAGAATGGGAATTAGTAACCCTAGTATGATTGAGAAAGATCCTGATAAATCCATCTTGAGATTTGTGGTGGAGTAAATATGCTGATTGATGAACTCTGATACTCTTCACCACTGTTCTTAATCTTAACTCCATTGCTACTGATGAAGGTGGTTTAGAGAGACCAAAATCAACCCTAAAATGCAGCTTGACCAATTACATCAGTGGCCAGTTTGAGGGATAAGTTGGAAAGTGATGCCTTTCCTCTTTAGAAGATGAGACTTTAAAAGCAGCTGGTTCAATGAATCCTTGCATGGTTGGTACCCAGGTTGGCTAGGTAAGATTGCTGGTACACTGATATTATGGTGTTTCTCATTGTTGACCACCTAGAATCCCTGCAAATCCAACTTTACTCATATATAAACTAAATAGAAAATCTACTAGTTTTATTCATCATCATCCCATTCAACCACGGGAATATCGGTCCGCTCAGCTCGCTGGGCCTGAGGTTTAAAACGTAGCCTTACTGCGCCGAGAGGAAAGACATACCTATTTAAATGGTCAAACTTTCTTCCTTATCCGATGTGAGATATAACAAACATCTCCATACAGACACAAGGGATTGTGAGTAGACCTGGGTGAAAATTTGATACGACTCCATGAACCGACACGAGCCTCGACACCGATCTTGCATGTTTTGGTTAAGTATATCAGCGTTTAGTCAAATTCAGATGTTGACTCGCATAACCCAGTTTAATAAACGGGTTATATTCGTGTCAATCCACATAACACGAAATTGACTTGAATTGACTTATTTAATTATTATGTAAATTATTATTTAACATAGATTAACCCATGAATATGTTATTATGTTAAATATTGACGGATTAATTATAAATTATATTAATTTAAATGACCTAATTAATAAACGGATCCATCATAAATTATATTAATTTAAATGACAAAATTAATAAACGGGTTATATACGTACATGTTATCCAATTACTAATTTGGTCGCTAATTATAATTTATAATAATTATTAATGCGGTTGTTCACTTAGCGAATAGAGTAGAGAATACTTGTATGTTAACACGATACATCAACACAATAAATTGCCACCCCTAATTACGAGACATTAAAACAGATTTAACATCCCTATGATGCCAAATAGAACGGACTTTATCAAAGGCGACCAACTCCGATACCATTATGAAAGACCCTACCAACCATAAATATCGTTTCACTTTAAACCCCTAGAATCCTCACAACTTAAAAACACATCTATTGAATTAAGAGAAGTCCATATTTATAGGAACTTTTTCCATCAGGATCTATCGGATATGGATGTGATTATTCTTCTATTCCATGTATACATGGAGTGGAGAAATACCTGGTGAAGAAAAGACCTTTTGGTGGAGAGGAGGCTGAGATGGCAGAGGGAATGCTTCTGTTGGGAATGTCTTGAATTTTTGATTCCAACTTCTCTACAGAGCCCATCTCGCTGCCAATCACCAGAGGCTGTCTACCCACATGGAACCTACCCAACAAAGAACAGATTTATTTCCAAAATGAAAAAAAGAAAAAAAGGCCCACATAAGAATAACATGTGAAGTATATAAAAATGGTTTTCTTGATGTGGGAAGTTTTGGAAAAGGAATGTAAATCCAGGACCTGTGATGGGAAAAAGGAAAAAAAATATTCACAGCACAATAGAATATAGCAACCAAGGGAGGGGGCTTATCTAAATAGAAATATTTTGTGTTTGTTCATTTCTACATATTCTCTTAGATGCCAAAAATGTTTTTTTCTTCTTTTTTCATTTTTCTTTTTTATGTCTTTTCCCACTTTGTCTTGGTTTGAATCTCATCACCAGTTCTGAAATGGATAAAGAGGATAAGGTGGAGAGTAGTAGTGTTGGCTGGAGTCACAACAAATCTGAAAAAGCAGAAAATGAATGTATCTGACCATGGAGAATAGAACTATGACAGATGATTATTTATCTCCCATCACCATCTCTGATCATTAGTTTTGAAAGTTTTGGGTGAGAAACAGGAATTAAAAACCAGAAAGTGGAAGCATGTAAAAAAAATTAAAATACCTGAATCTCCTATAGCCTGTTGTTGGCTTTGAAAACAAGAAAACAAACCTGGGAAAACAAGGGAAGAAGAAGAGGAAGATGAAGAGCAATAAAGAATTCACAAGAAAACACCATTTTTCCACTTATTTGTCTTGTCTCATACATGAAAAGTAAAGTAGAAAGCAGTAGTGAAAATGCCTGAAAAGTGGACCATATCTTTTGGCAAGGACTGAAAACATCGTGACCATACTTAGCCATCAAGAGGAGGTGCCCTACAAGAGGCAAGACTGGTGGACCAGGTACTCTTCTAACCCTCCAATAGGGTCCATACAAGTACCCCAAAAGTCCTACTAGTATGCCCAACACAGTGAAGAAGGCTGGTGCCATGGGTGTATTTATGAAGGACACCCCAATCTGTATCAAACCTTGGAGGGCTTCATTCATGTTGAGAGAGAAAGAGAGAAAGAGAGAGAGAGAGAGAGAGAGAGAGAGAGAATGTTTAGTGAAGGAGAGATGGTGGGGTTGAGATACATATATTTGAAGGTCTTTGAAAGAGGCCATCTCTTAACTGGTAAGTCCCTATCCCTCTCAGTGGGTGGGTAATGCCCACTTAGCCTTTTGTCCTCCTTGAATGATAACAATTGAAATACCCACCCTGTATTTTCCTTTACTACTAACTTATTATTGCTAATTGATTATTTATTTATTTGTTTGTTTATTTGTCCTCCCGTTCTTTGAATTTAGTATTTTATATGTTTTTTCAAAACAAGAAAAAAAATGAAAATTAAACATGTCCTATTTATTTCCTTGTTCTTGTATTTTAAAAGCTATTCTTAAAACGGTTTAAAAGTAGAGGAAACATCGTTTGGTGTTAATAGTGTATGTTTTTGTTTGATGTATGTTAACTTCGAGGTTGTAGCGAAAAAAAGCAGTGAGAATCAACGTGTGCTTTTTGTGTTTTTTCTTGTCTTACTTGTTTTAAAGCAAAAAATGGTTTTTAAAAGCTATGCGAATTAGTCCTTAATTCCATCTTTGTTTCCTTAAGCTTTATGTAAACTATGGTTTTTTTTACCTTTTTGTGATGGATCAGAAAGTTTAAAAATGAGTTTGTTCATTAGCATCAAACAATGAAGATATTATATATATATATATATATATATATATATAATATGGAGTTACATTGTATATATAGAAGCGAATATCCTTCCTCAAATGGTGATGGTATTGTTGAGATGCCCTTTTGGACTATATGTTTGTCTCATTGTTTGAGCCTCTTTATAATGATTAATATATTGCATTAACAAAAATGATTCTCCTTTTTTTTTAATTCGGTTTTATATTAGTACTATTTAGTAGAGAAACCAAGGTTATATTTGTATTTTGGAATTGTGAAAGAATATGCAAGAAAAATAAGTAAAATGAAGGAAAAAAAAAAAAGACTCTTTTCAAAACTCATTTAAAGTTTTCCCTTAAAGTAATTTGTACTTTTAAAGTAATTATAATTACATTTTATTTCCATCATACCTCACTAATTAATGAAACTAAACATGACATTTCATTTTTAGTCAATATTTTCCTATTCTAATATTCTCTGGGAAACAAACAAGTTCTAAAATAACCCATGTGAAATTGTATTTTCTATAATCCAAACTCAATCAAACAACTCCCAGTGATAACAATGCATCCACAAATACATAAAATAAAGCACTTTTCTTTAGGATTTATAAAGGTCATAATGCATGTCATAAATGCTATTAATTGAAACATTAATTTCTCTAAACAACCATTTGTATGTGATTTTAATTATGAGATGATTGAAATGATGTTGAATTAACCACTCCTTTGAATTTATACATAAGTGAGATTTTGAAGTAAACATATGGATCTTTGTTACCTTGGGTGATTATTTTATTCAACAATCATTGAGATAAATGGTCAATGCACACTCATTATATCTCCGTATCTAAATTAGTTTACATCATCTTGATTAGTTCATAGTTATAATAATTGCTTTCTTAATTTAGTCAAGGTTATATCTGTCCGGTCACACTAACCATGTATCTGTCCGCTAGGTGGAGATTTGAAGAAGTAAGAAAGCCCATCCCATGCCATCCTAGTTAAACATTGAAGGCCTTCATCTATATCCAGAGATTTTAATTATGAAGAGAATTTTAACAATATTTTAAAAATTGAATCGATCGTCGAAAAAATTATTGATTCATGATTTAAGTTAAACTAATTATCAAATTATGATTAAATCGATGTTTAAACTATGATCCAAAATCAGATTGTAGCCAGATCAAAGAGGTCATCAATTGAAGATTTGATCGATCAGAGGCAAACGATCCAATTGGGTTTTGAGTAAGAAAGAGATGGGGGAGATACAGAAGATACCCACTTAGCCTTATTTCCCTTATTGAATGATAACATTGGGATATGCTCTTCCTTTATTTTATTTGTGCTAAGTGGGTTATTTATTTATTTTTACTTTCCTACTTGTTTTTCATCTTATTGGTGAAAAGAAAATTTTACTAGCATAGCTGAATTCTAGGTTGTTCTTTGTATCAATCGCATTTAAAATAAAATAGAATAATTTGTGTGACGAAAGTCAGTGCTATTTAGCATACAAACAACTAAGGAGCATATCTTGCCCCTGATTTTATTAAATCTATGTTGTTGCTTTCAATGGGATTGGCATTGTTGGGGGTGCCTTTTGGACTATATATATAGGTTTTATAAGATTATGATATGGTGCAACCTTTTGAAAAGTTTTAATTTTGAAACTTTTTGGGGAATTTGAAAGTTTAAAGTGGTAAGCTTTTGAAATAGCGTAGTTCTGATGGAAGAACTACTATGAAGGAGTCCTCTTTTCTTGTTCTGATACGTAAAAAAGCGTTCATTAACGGGAATTGTTTAATTCGAGAGAAGCGAAAATAGGAAAGCAAAAAGGTTATACGAGTTGGTTCTTTGTGATCAGTTTAGAGGCTTTCGGAAAATCGATATTTTGAGGTATAGATCCTATTTCTTTTCATGTTTCCATATTAGAAACATGTTTAGGATCTCATTATATGCAACTATCATTTTGGTATAAGCTTGATTATTCGCACACGGATATTTGATACAAGAAAAAAAAAAAATTTATGTCTGAGGATCTCATTTTTTGAGTGCAGGATCTTTTTGGTTTTGGTTTTTAATTGTTTTAGAATCATTAAATCACTTTTATATTTGATTCAATGTGTTTTTATGATTCTATAACATCAAGCGCCAAGAAAAAAATTTGCGGTGCGGGATCTCATTTTCTTTAAGTGCGGATCTTTTTGATTTTGGTTTTTTTTAATTGTTTAGAATCATTAAATCACCTTTATATTTGATTCAATGTGTTTTTATGGTTCTATAACAACAAACTGCTAGTAAAAAAAAAAAAAAATTCATGTTTGGTTCTCATGGAGGTCCTATACGAAGAAGACAACCTTTAAAAAAAAAAAAAAACATAAATAGTATTTGGGCCTATATGAAAAAGGCTTTATTCTTGAGCTTCAACAATATTGAAGCAGGCTTGCTGGAAAGCCCTTTAAGGGTTCGGCCTTTAAATGTTTGAGCTGGTTTTGGATGATTTCTTTGGTGGGCACAAAGATTAAAATGTGTTCTTTATGAGATACGAGCATTAAGGTTCAGCTGAGAATGACTCTTCCACTAAGCCAACTTGACATGTGTTAAGAATTTATATGTTTAATTCTTATACGGTTGATATTTATTACGTGTTTAAGCATTATTTATTAATTGCTCAAATCATGTTTATTTAAGAATAATAATAATAAAATTTACAAATTTGCAAGGGTTTCCCATGCATGAATGTATTATTTATGGTTTGATTCTTTTGTATGAAATCAAATTGTATTGTGATAATTATGATTAATTATACCAATTTTTTATAGCATAATAAGGATGAACAATTATGCTATTCAATAAAGTTTAATATTATACATATAACTTAAGTTTAGTGCCTAAGTTAGAAAGCACAACTAAATACTTATAAAATGTCCATGTGATCAATATAATTTTCATTGGTCGAATAGCCACAATATCTTTAATTAATTAAAATTATTTATTAAGTTAAGATCACATAAAAATTTAGACATAAACTTGTAATTAATTATACTTAATATATAATAAAATTTATCCCACGAAATTTTTTGTTATATTTATATAATTAATTAGGATGAGATGCCAAATTATTTTCATAATTTACCCACATGAATTATGAATTAATACGTAATTTTGGTAGTTTTATCTTTAAAGATAGAAATGCAAACTATATAGTGGTTTTGGAACCTTGGAACATTAAGTGTCTTTTGTGTGGGTATATATGTCTAGAGAATCGACAAAAGGGGGGGGGGGGGGGGGGGGGGGGGGGGGGGGGGGGGGGGGGGGGGGGGGCAGAGAGAGAGAGAGAGGGAGAGAGGAGGAGGGAGGGGGGAGAGAGGAGGAGAGAGGGGAGGAAATAAGAGCTGAGGCTAGTGGTTATTAAGGACAGTTGTGGCCTTCGCTTGCAGGGGACTTTCACCAGTGTATGTAAATCCATGTATCTATCCGTTTCCTAGGTTATTGTTCACCTATCAAAATTAAATAATTTGAAATTTCTATCATAAAGTTAAAGAGAACTAATTAAATAAAAATTTTGCCCACAGGTAATCTTTATTAAATTAGATATAGTTTAGTGCGTGTTTTACATTGGTAACACATGCAATTAGTGATATAAGCCTCAAATCTAACATAAGCTTTTGGACATTTGCGGAGTATCTCAACATGCTAGTTACAACGTGTACTAGAGCATTCGGAAGCTTAGGGGTATGACTATAAAATATGAAAGTAAAGGATTCTCATTCATTTGAGGTATATGGACATCGATTATGCCATAAGGAATCGGAACCACGAGTGACAAAGAAAGCACACTTGTTGAAGTTGCGGCTTTTTGGCTTGATGAGAGAGATCCATTCGACTTAGTGTAATGTTCATTAAGACAAAAATTACTACTGGTATTAGGGGTTCTGTTGAGTAATACAATAAGGTCTAAGATTTGCTAAAAGCCATTGGCGAACAATTCGTCACTTCAGACAAAGCTTTGGCAAGTACCCTAATAATGAAGTTCTCTTCCATTCGTATCACAAGCGTTAGGGGTGTGTGTGAGCACATCATGTAGATGAGGGACATCGCGGCTCAACTTAAGAAACTCGGGATAGATATGTCGGAGTCCTTCCTAGTGCACTTTATTTTGAACACTTTTCTTCATCAATACGGACTTTTTAAGATCTCATATAATACACATAAGGATAAATGGTCAATCAATCAATGAATTCATGACCATGTGTGTTCAAGAAGAAGAGAAGCTCGTGATGGAATTGGGTTTAAGTGCGATGTTGGCTACAACTTTTGGGAAGAACAAAATGAATGACACATCTCAGACTTACACTTCTAAATCAAATCAGAAGGGGAAATGTAGAGTACCATCTCAAGCTGATATCAAGAAGGAAAATAAGTGTTTCTTCTGTAAATGGAAGGGACACATGAAGAAAGATTGTCTTAAATTCAAGAAGTGGCTTGAGAAGAAAGGTAATCTATCATCCTTTGTTTGTTATGAATCTAATATGGTTAATGTTAATATTAACTTTTTGGTTGATTGATTACGGTTCTACAATCCATATTGCGAAGCCCTTTGTAGGGTATGCAAACCTAAGGAAGCTAGTGGGAAGTGAGCTAAGCATCTTGTCGAGCTGACAGATGGGCTCACATGTGGAGATATCGGGACATGCACGTTAACACTAAGCAATGACTTTGTTTAGTTTTGGAAAGGACCTTTTATATACCCGAGTTTCGAGAATCTTGATTTCTATTTCTAGACTTGTTTCATTAGGTTTTCTTTTACTTTTCAAGGCAATGTATTTAACTTATTTTATGAATCAAATCATATTGGAACATATGTATTTTAGCAGATAGTCTATATAGAATTTATTTCTGAGAATGAAGCCACTAATAATTCTTTGCATGTTCATATTAGTACTAAGAGGTGTGTATTAATGAAGATTTCTTCTATGTTATGGCATGTCGGAGGTGGTCACATCTCCATAGATAGAATTAAAAGATTAGTAAAGATGGAGTATAGTACTTTGATTATGCTGATCTTGAGACTTATTAATGGACTGCATTAAGGGAAGCGGAGACAAACAAGTCTAAGAAGAATCTGTCCAGGAGTTCAAACACTTAGAAATCATACATAGACATATACTATCTATATATGGATATGCTTGGTAAAAAAATATTTCATCACTTTCATTGATGATTATTCACGATACATGTATGTGTGCCTTCCAAAACAAGCCATGAAGCATTGGATGCCTTCAAAGTCTTTAAAAATTTGAGGGTGAGAACTAATGTGGGAAGCAAATACAAATAGTGGGATATGATAGAGATGGTGAATACTATAGTAAGTACTGCTGAGAATGGGCAAACACGATCCTTTGTAAAGTTTCTTTAGAGCATGGGATAGTTTACTTGACACACTATGCAGTTCTCACGGACCGAAAATGGTGTTGCGAGAAATAAGAGATCAAACTTTAGTGGACATGGTGCGGAGTATGTAGCAACTCAATCTTCCTAATTTTTATGGATTAACGCACTTAAGGCGAGTGTATATATTAAGCGTGTTCCAACTAAAGTTGTCCCAGACACCTTTTGAATTATGGAAAAATTGGAAACCGAGTTTGCGACATATGTGTTTGGGGTTGTCGTACGAAGTGAGATATATAATCCACATGAGAAGAAATTGGACCCCGAGGACACTTAGTGGTTTCTTTGGCCAGCTCTGTTGAAACGTCACAAGGGTAATAGATTTTGTGTCCATCTCATTCTACTAGGATTGTGGAATCAAGGAACCCAGTTTCTTGAAATGACATGTCGATGGGAGAGGATGAATTCAGGGATTTAATTCTTATTCCGATCATATAGAAATTCAACTTTCCACGTCATATGATAGATTGGTTATAGTTATATACTCCTCAAGTTCGATTAGTGTTGAACAACCAATCATTGAAGTTCTAAGTAACTTAGAACCTTTCAAGGATCAACAAGTTCGGGAATTACCACATAATCTTGAACAAGCAGGTTGAACCACAAGCTCCTCGAGAGAGAATGTCTAACATTAAGGCGATCTACTCATGAAAGAAAGTCGGTGATTCTTAGTGACTACATAGTTTATTTTGTAAGACCCGAGAAAATTCCAATTTTTTGAAAAATGGCAAAACAGTAATTTCGGTAAAAATCAGAATTTTCTAGATCTCGAATGAAGAAGCGGATTTCACCATTGGAATCATCTCGCGAAATCTAGCTAACACGTCGAATTTCGTCAAATTTCGAGAGCAGTCGAATTTCGTATTTTTAATGTAGGGTGTCGAGTCTTGATAAAAATGGAGTTTTGAGAGACATGATGTGACAAAGTTACCTACTACATGTACCATGTGACACATGTTGCATGAGTAGAGAGGATGAAGTTGATGGCCGGGTGTGCAAGTGTGTCAAATCAAAGAAAAAGGACACATTAGGGGGTGTGGAATTGTTAATTAGATTAGACAAAACGTGAAGCAGTGTTGTCTTCTCCATTGTACTAAAAAATGGGCAGAATGCTGGAGGTTCAGGCAATGTTTGGGAGATCGAGATTTTAGAGAGAAAAAGCTCATTCTCTAGATTTCGATCAATTAGGCCGTCGATTCTCGGCAGAGGGCAAGAAGCTGAAGTCTATCTATATTGCGAGGGCTACATGTGGGCACCAATTTGGTGGAGTTCCAACAACTCCAAGAGGTAGGGATCTTTCCTACTTGTGTTAATCTTTGGTAGAGCCGTGTAAATGGCTAGGAATGTTGAGACTTGTTTTAGGCGCAAATTCGGTCTCAAAGTTTTTGAATCAGTGGAAAATTCTATTTGTGTAGTCGTGAGCAGTAACCCGAGGTTTCACTTGTTCATGTGAATAGTGACACTAAATTTTTGGTGTGAAATGTGTTTTGTTAAGTGATTGAAATAAATTGCTTGTATTTGTTAATTTAGCCCGTGTGAGCTAATTTGGTGTATTGTGTTGAAAATTTGCATAACATGATTTATGTGATTTAATTATGTTAATATGCATTTGAATATATTAGCATGAATGTTTTGAGATTGACATCATGCATTCCATATGCCTTTGGGGCACCTAGAATATTAGGAGTGAGTGCATAACATGAAATGAAACAAAAATGAAAATGTTTGTGAAGGAATTTCGACGGAAGATTTTTCGAAGAATTGTGCACAGGAGGGATGTCAAATGAATCCGCGGGATGAGGACCATGAAGCTATTTGGAGAGTTATCGGCGGTCGCCTCGGAGAAACCAGTCGATATTTTTACGAAACTGTTAGTAAGTTTTCAAGAACAAAAGCTTTTGTTGTCAAAGCGGATATTTTTACTCGCATATTGGCTTAGGCATGTGTGAGGGAGTCGGTGAGGACTCGAGACATGAGTTTGGGCATGTAGACATTCGAGTAGGTTCATGAAATTGCTTGAATGTGATTGTTTGCCATGCATGTGCACTTAGGTGGGAGTAACCTGAAATTATCTCTATTGAGACTGCTCGCGTGTCGGGATCACCATTTTGGTGCGGGGAGCGGTGGGAAGAGGCGACACTCATTAGTAGTTTGGGAAAGCTTGAGCTTGCGGCTTTGATGTTGTTGTATAACATGTATTAGAATGTTGTAATTTTAATATATGTTGAATTAAAGTGATTTATTAACTCTTGAACTATGGTATATAATTGATGTATTTTTTATGAGTCTTGCGATGTATGGGCGAGTGGCCGTGTTTACTCATGTGCATGTCTCGTGAATTGGTGTTGGGACATGTTGTAGTTTGGGTAGAGCTCACAGTATAAGGAGATACTGGTGCCTGAGTGGTGTCGAGGCTACTTTCGACATCCACGATTATTCCTGGTGTGAGTTGTCAAACGGTTCGGAGTTTTGGAGGCGTCTCATATTTACAATAAAGCGATATTGGGCAATGATCCTAAAACATTTTTTTCACAAACGCTTAAGTTGTAAAAGAGTATGATATATGGTATAATGCTATAAAGGATGAGTTAGATTCATGAAGAGCAACGAAATTAGGACCTTAGAGATTACAGCAATGGGGCGAAGGCCATTGTACGTAAATAGTCTCTAGACCCGAAAAGAGACTCATTACGTAACATTGAAAGATAGAAGGTGAGTATCGTTGATAAGGGATTCACTCAAAACAAAGGAATCGATAACAAGGAGACCTTTTCTCCTGTATCCAAGAAAGATTCTCTTCGTATTATTTTGGCATTGTTTGCACATTTCGGCCTTGAGTTTGCAACAAATGGATAATAGCTTGGCTTTTCTTAACGGTTATCTAGAAGAGGAGGTATACATGAAACAACATGAAGGTTTCTCTTCTAGGAAGGTGAGCATTTGGTTTGCAAGCATAAAGAAATCATATCTTGAGTTTTGAAAGCAAGCCTCACAATCGTGGTATTACAAATTCCATGGAGTAATTACTTCATTTAGTTTTTGTTGAAAACCCCATGGATTAATGTATATCTGGAAGGTCGGTGGGAGTAAAACTTGTTTCCTTGTTTTAAAAGTGGATGACATTTTACTTGACCAATGATAAGAGATGATGCATGGGTGAACAATTCATCTCCAAAAGCTTTTATATGAAAGATATGAGTGAGGCATCTTATGTCATTGGCATTGAATCCATAGAGATAGATCTCGCGGTATTTTAGGTCTATCATAGGAAACCTATATTAACAAAGCTTTAGAGATTTAGAATGAAGGATTGTTCACCAAGTGTTAACTCCCATTATGAAGGCGATAGTTAAATCTAAATCAATGCCCGAAAAATGATTTAGAAAAAGAATCCATGAAGAATATTCCATAATAGCCCGGCGGTTCGCGACCTTTTGTATGCTTAGAGTTTGTATAAGACGTGCATATGCGGGTTGGAGTGTAAGGGAGATATCAAAGTAATCCGGTATGGACCGTTGGAATTTACCAAAAGAAAGTCATAGAATGTCTAAGGAACTAAAGATTATATGCTTGTATAGACGGACGGACAAGCTTGGATCTGGTTGGCTGTCACGAGACTTTTCTTGTGTGTTGATTATCGTAAATCGGCATGCGGGTACATTTTCATCATGGCGATTAGGTGTTTCTTGGAGAAGTGTGTCAAACAAACTTTGATTGGCACTTCTACCATGGAGGATTAGTCGTCTCTTATTTTGAGGCTACCTCATAAGGTGTATGACTTAAGAGTTTCATTTATGGGCTTAGAGTTATGGATTATATTTCTAGGCCATTGAGGATTTTTTGTGACAACTCAGCTGCAGTGTTCTTGGCTAAGAATATGAGAGTGGGAGTCGAAACTGAGCACATCGATATCAAATACTTAGTCATTAGAGAGACATGTTAAGGAAAACAGTGGTCATTGAAGCGTATTAAATGCGAGTTGATGATAGTAGATCCTTTGGTAAAAGCGTCTGTTGTAAGTCGAGGATCGTGTAGACAAAATGGGGATTGTTTTATTTTTTGTAATTGTATATATCTGTTTCGAGTTCATGAAATTCTTTTTACATATAGTTATTTTCTCATTTTCCTTGTGCACTTAATTCATTTGAGAAAAGTATCTTGCATTTGGACGCAAACAAGCATAGAGTTTATTCGGTAAGTTTTTATTCTCATTAAGTAATTAAGAATCAAAATCATTGTGAAACATAGTTGATAATATTTATTATTGGAGGACTTATCTCTATTATTCATGTATTTTGTTAACTCAAAAGGTTTTATTAATAGTGCGCAAGTGGGAGGATCTGGGTTTATAAGGTTTTGAAATTGTACAACCCTTTTGAAAAGTTTCAACTTTTGAAACTTTGAAATTTGAAAGTTTAAAGTATGGTAACACTTTTAGAAACAATACAAGCTGTAGTTCTTGATGAAGCCCAACGTATAAAGGGATCTCTCTTCTTTATACATTACATCAAACTTCCCATTAATTCTTTGAGAATTCCGTCAGTCGAGATAGCAAAGTAAGGAAAGCAAAGGTTATACGGGTTGATTATTTGTGATCCGGTTGATGACGAAAATCGTAGGTAGGTATGTAAGATCTATTTGTTTCATGTTTAAATGTTAAACAAATGTTTAGGATGTCGATATATACAACTATCAATATATGCTTGTGCTGTGTTAATAATTAAGAAAAAATGAATCTCCTTCTTTTCTTTTTCCTCATTTTTATATTTTTAATAATGATATTGAAGTCTTAATACAAATAATATTAATTAAGAATACAAGATAAAAAATCATTTATAAGTTTTTTTAATCTAACCATGGTATGTCCTTAACATATGTCTGTCGTATCTGAAAGCTTTCATCGTATGTGCAAAAATTAATCCGCTTATGAATCGAAATGGATTATAAGAGCGATAAGCTCTAACTACATGCTTGTAGTTCGTTATCGAACAGGCTGAAAGCGTAGTTAAGTTTAAGACCTCATTAATCTTAATGGTAAAATTATTTTACAAGTTAATAATTTTAAACAAAAATAAACATTATATTACACCATAAAATTAAATATAATTATTCAGTAAATCATATGTTTGTTTCCTTCTCCTTGCATCCACAAGATGAAACATGAGGCCTTACTTTTTTTTTTTTTTTTTGTATCATAATTCTTCTTCATGTATATATATATATATATATATTTATAATCTCTACGTACCCATCTTCATATCATAAGTTTTCCCTTATTAAAATATTCTATCAACTTCATTGTGCACAAAAAAAAAAAGAAGATATAATACTATATCCATTAAATTTTATTTAATCAATCTTTCATCGTTTTATGATATATCTTTTGGTGATTTGGATTTTAAGAGATCTCTAACAAGTCTTTAATATAAAATAATATTAATACACAAAAATAGAATAATCAGCACAAAAGTATAGAGTTTTAATATGATTCAATTAGTTATACCTACAAGTACAACTATGGATGAGAGCCATACAATTATAATATAGAAAATTATTACGAAAGAATTAAAATATAAGTATCACCTCATGTATTAAAATTTTTCTATGCATGACTTCTAATATTTATAAAATACTTCCCCGACAACTTTCATTATTATACATAAACATATAGTATAATAATATATCACTTCAGAAAATATACTTGATATTCTTTACAAAAAACTTATATCAAGAATTTAGGATATTTAAATTTAATAAAAATTAAGACAAATGAAAAAAATATTTTTATATTTTAAATTAATACATAGTGTCGCAAATAAGACTCTGCTATGTAGTTAAAAAGAGTTTTGTGGATATAAAAACGGATCAAGTTTGAGTCTTTATAAAAATATAATATTATAATAATATAATATAAAATGAATAGTGATATTTTAGATCATGATTTAATTTGATTCGATCGTGGTTTCATCATGCGACACCGTGGACGGATAACTTTTTCAGTTCAGATTTCTTCTTCAATCACTCTCCAAATAAATGTAGGAACCAACCACTTTTTGCAACATTTGATGCCTTTAAGGTGTTTAAATGTATAGAGTGGCAACTACTCGTAATTATCTTCAAATGGTGGTTCATTAAGTTTAGCATGTTGTAATTATTTTATTTGAATCCTCCTCAGATAAGTCATCGTCTCTAAGGCTCGTCGGGAACTCAAAAATATTAGTAGGCAAAGAAAAAAAATTTTTAAAATCAAATTTATCAAATTTTATATATTTTAAATTTTAATCCATTTTCACAACTAAGTATTTTACAATAAACTATTTTCCATTACTTTTTTAATTTTATATATTTTTAGAATTTTTTAGTCTTTATATAATAAAAAAAAATAAATAAAAATAAATTTAAATAAAACATATACAATTAATTAATTAAATTTAAACTTATTTTCATTTCCACTTTTCCCTTTTATTTTTTCATTATTTTCTTTTCTTAGTATTTTCAAGTTTCAACTAAATATAAAGAACAATGATACAATACAAAATGAATTTTTTAAAAAAAATTTATTGAATAAACATAAAGAAATAATTTATTCATTGAAAGGAATAATACCTAAATAATAGGTTCATATATGCTGATATAGTTACACAAAATACAAAAAAAAAAAAAAGTTACACAAAATACAAGACGTAGAGACACGAAAGCCATGGCTCTGAAAATGAGTCAAAGACTGAAAACCCTTCAGATAAAGTCTGGATCTGGGTTTGGACCTGCAAAAATACACCAGAATGAAAATGAAAAAATAATAATAATTATTAAGTAAATGGAAATAAAACATGGAAGATAGTTAAAATGAAGTGAAGTAGTAAAAAAAAAAAAAAAATCAATCATCATCATCAAAAGGATACAAAGAACAGATCATTCATAGGCTGGCCTT
Organism: Tetrastigma voinierianum; assembly: GCA_016808115.1. Lineage (NCBI taxonomy): Eukaryota > Viridiplantae > Streptophyta > Magnoliopsida > Vitales > Vitaceae > Tetrastigma > Tetrastigma voinierianum. Next base: position 133,471 of record JAEQBH010001577.1, read on the forward strand.
TTCTGCAACTTCCACCCAAAAAAAAATCCTGCTATTTGACAAACCATGAACCCCCATAGAACAACCCATTAAGTCATGGGCAAGAACAATTCAAAATGAAGAAAACAGAAGAGAATAAATTTCAAAAACCATACCCCAAGGAGCGAAACAATGGAGGAGTTGCAGAGGCCTAATTCAGCAGAGTTTTGAAGAAAAATCAGTTGAGTTCTTCATTGTTTGGACCTGAGAAAAGACATTTGATCGACCAGGTCTTGGAAATCATCACCCCAATCTGAAGGTTTCGCAACCAGATCCTCAACCTCCACATCGATTTCAATTTCTGGTTCTTGATTATGATCAGACAGTGGGATTGGAATTGGAAGTGGGAATCCTCCTTCTTCCTCCTCATTCCCGACAATCAGATCATCACTCAGTAGTTCCTCCCATATCACATCATTGACACACCCCAAGCTGTCATCAATGGCGTCCAGTTTTGATTCATTGGTATCTTCGCCTGATTCATCTTCCCAACAGCCGCCTGATAACAATGTCGCTATCTCTGATTCGTTATCCCATTCTTGATTTCTGTAGCTCCCTGTTTGGTCGATGTTTGCCATTGTCACCGCTTCTTCTTCCTGCAGATTCCCGGCTCCGCCGGTGGTGGAGTAATCTTCTTTTCCGGCCGATTTCGACCCCTCGGAGTTCTTTTTTCTGCTGAATGAATTGCTGTATAAAGGAAGGATTGTTTAGAGCTTTGGCGAGAAATGTCATCATCCGCTTCTGCTTTTTCTCTGTGTTCTGTAATCGACCTTCCATGGCGGCCAGTTCATTCCTCGAATTCTGCTGTTGCTGCCGGAAAAGCTTCACGATTTCCGCCATTAATACGTTTCTGTCTCTCTTTAATCTTTCAAATTCGTATTCTAATCGGGTGCCCTATAACTTCTAAAAGCTCCTGTTCCTCCCTGATGTGGATTCTGTGAGAAATTTCTTCTTCTCTTGATGTTCTTCAGCAGATGCTTCTGCCCTCCCAAAAACCCTTCATTAGCAAATTCCCATCGGTCTGGATCGATTTTTCTAAAACCCTGCATCAAATTCCAGACCACAAAGCTCTAATCAGATAAACCTAAAAAAACAGAGATAGAAGATAGAAGAAACCCCTGTTCGGGAAAACCAGTCAGAACAACACAATTAACAAAACCCACAAAAATATGTGAGAGAAATTTGATAATCAACGAAACCCAGAATACAAAAACCGATTCTCGGATAAAAAATGAAGGAACCCAGATAGGATCATAAAAAATTAAGAAGAAAGAGAATAAAATTGAGAGCACTTACATATGTATTGAGCTGACGAATGAAACTGGAGAAGTTACTGTGCTTGAAGAATCTGGGAAGAAGTGTTGTAGAGAACTTGTGGGAATCCCAAACAATGAAGCTGTTGCGAGCTTTACTCCATGAAACCACTGAATCAGTTGCAGGGTCTTCCACCATGTCGAAGGTCTTCGTGAGAAATGGCGGCGGACCCACCTCGTGGAGACCCGCCATGGGGTGAGGAGCAAAGCCTGGCGAAGAAGACGATGATGATGATCCCGCAGTCCATGACACCACAGTTTCTTCTTCTTTAACCACTACTACGTCCATGGCTTCTTGCTTCTTCTTCTTCTGTGTTTAATTACACTGTAAAAATGGCGAAATGAAGAAGATGGACACTGAGATTGTGACTTGAAAGTTGAGAGTTGAGAGTGAGATGTTGAATTGAAGAGTGGGGTGACAGAGTGTGTCTGAATTTAGGGGATGGAACAGAAACTGGAATGAGTGAGATTTTGAGATTGTCAGGTTCTAAACGACGGCTTCCTCTTGTTGTCGTTTGTGTGGCCCGCAATCACACAAAAGCTTCAGGAATATTCTTGATATTTTTAGATGAGAAATAATAATAAAATAAATAAATACTAAATAAGTTGGGTTTGTTGTATGGTGGGTGATATCATTTTTTCTAGTTTCCCCATTTATGAACATCTTAATGAATTCATTAAGAGAATCCAAAAAAAAAATTTGTGTGGATAAAAGGGTGTGATGAGTCTACGAAATCCTAGAGTACGGAAATAAAAACAGAATAAATAAAAATAAATAAAAAGAAACCTAATTATGACATGGAAAATAAATAAAACAAATCATCTAAAATTTATAATGGGTAATTTGATTAAAAACATTTTGATACCCAATTTTGGAAAGTTGACAATTTCATTTCAATTTTGAAACTTGATTTTGATAAAAATGTTCTTTTCTTTATTATAAAAATAATAATTTTTTAAGAAACAAGTGCAAATATATGAAATGAAGAATGATACTTTGGTCCAAAATGAATTATTTATCAAAGAAAAAATATGAGAAATATTAAATTGGCAAATTTAGGATTATTTGATGTCTTTGAAGATACAGAAAGGTACAAGTCGTATATGAAGAAGCTAGGAAACCAACGCTATCAAGAAAATCGGAAGGGCGGTGGGAAGCCCTAGCACGAGACAAGCGATATTAATGAAGAGTTGAGTCGTTCACATGTGATATTAGAGCTGTCTACAGCGGGAATATCTTGCGTGAGGACGTTAGACTCGAAGAGGGTGGATTGTGAAGTCGCGTCGACAGAGACAGAAAATGTAAGGGTCAATATGTTGAGTCACTGAGCTCCCGAGCAAGCAGTGAGTCTTTAGCAGAGCGAAGGCTGTGAAGAAGCAAAACCAGTAAGGGATAGTATTATGAAAAGAGTTTCGTATTATTGAAGAGATGTGATATATACATATCTAAATCTGAGAATGAAATGTAATAACGTAAAGCCTAAATATGCTTTAAATAAACCTTATCAAGATGATGTGTCAGAAATAAATATGATTTTGTTACACAAATCGAAATTAGAGCTAGGATAAAGATTTGAGTGAGATTAGAGTTAATTCGTACAATGAAGAACGTAAACAAAACGTAAGCTTTAGAACCAATTGAGTAAAGTCACTAAACAAAATGTTAACCAATTGTAAGATGCTTTATTCGAGAATGAAATCTGAGGTTGGCGAGATAAGTTGCACGAGTTCCATCAACGTGATTTGACTAGAGTTAGGAATAGATTCGACAGATGGGGCGGCCGGGTGTGATATTTTTTTGGAGAGTCGGTAGTAGAGTGTAATCCAGAATAAAATCGAGCCTATTGGCTGACCGGGTGGCATGACCCATCAGGGTTAGGGTCGGGTGACAGATTGGCCAATTTTTAAATTTTTTATTATTAATTTTAAAATAATATATATATATATATATATATATATATGACTTATTAAGTTTTTAGGTTACTACGAGATGCTTATAATTGATATACTAATGAAGATGAAGATTAAAAGGGTATAGTGGATTCGTTTAGCTGGATTTGTAATTTTTAAGATATCGTTGTTGTCATTTTATTTTTAGTACTTTGAATATGAACATGTTTATTAGTTTTGTTGTGCAACTTTTGGCGTGTTTATGATTTGATGTTTAAATTTTATCGTGGCTTTGAACTTGATTGTTTGGTATTTGTTAATTAATTATTATGTGATTGTAGTTAGTTCGCTTAATAATACTAGTTAGTTTGGTTATAAATTTATAATGATGTTTAGCATTATTTACGTTTATTTAAGACTTTAAATATTATTATATTGTCTAAGCTTCATCATTTTATGCGTAATTATTATGCGCAGCGTGTTTTGTTTTTATTTGAAGAATGACAAAATTAAGATAAATTACGAGTTTAGCATTTTTAAATTTTGGCCCTTTTGTACATTTTAGCCCGCGGCCCGCATTGGGCGTTTGAGGCGTCAGGCGCTGAAAAATTATTAGTCAAAGCTGGCCGGCTCGTTTGGCTGTAACCCCGAATGGGCTAGGCCGGCCCGGGTTTCCATTGTAGATTTGACCCGTTGCAATTTTGGTAGCTCTGATCGCAGTGCACGATGCTCGGCCTCAGTGGAAGAACGAGCAACAATGCATTGCTTTGTAGAACTCCAAGTATTGGATTAGCACTTAAGAAAATAGAAAGCTTATGGAGTACGATGGTACCGGAGTTAGGCGGGTTCGCGTCGGGTGCAATACCCGGGGAGTGTACATAAGCCAGGATCTACGAAAAGTTTCGTGTCGTTGAGATAAGCGGGCGTTTGACCCCTCCTGATAGTGTTGAATAATGACTGCATAAGCGAGAGGATTTATTCGTGTGAAGGAAATGTTGGTTTAGTCATCCGAGGAGATGTTGAAGGCCATGACCACTGATGGTACATGGTGACATTGACTAGCACATTACCACGCAGTGACGGTCAAATAAGTACCTATAGTAGCGATTGTAGAGCAGTTTGAGTCCCAGCAAGTTATGATTCTTGGAAGATTAATCAGCATCTTTGTTGAGACGATAGAAAACCGTTGAATTGGCGGACCCTCGTTTACGAAAATATAGCACCTTATGATCCTTTGTGAATAATTTAGAGTTAAGTTGCCAAATAATAGAGGTAAAATAGTGAAGGGTCATTACATATAATAATCAAATTATCAACATAAATCAGGAAATAGAGGATCACATTACCTTGTGAGTAGAAAGGAGCTGATGCGTAGGTTAACGAATCTGAGAGAGTCGAGAAGGTCTGAGTTCGCGATACCAAGCTCGGGAACACATTTAAACCCTTAAATAGCCTTGGTTAAACGAAAAACATGGTGCAGATAATCAACGTTTTGCATGCGCTTGTAGGCTGCGTTAGATAAACCTCATCAGATAAGATGCTGGGTGAAAGGCGTTATTTATGTCGAGTTAGCGAATTACCTACTGCGATTAAGCGCAAGACGAAGCACGGTCTGGATAGTAGGATTTATCGTAGGTAAAGGTCTTGAAAAATCAATACCCGATTGATGGTAAAAGTCTTTGGCAACAGGCGAGCTTTATGCGGAGTGCAATAAGTTGTCCGCGATTTCATTTGATACAAAACCTTTCATTTAGCCTAGTAGATTTTGCCTCGATCTCGGTGGAACAAGAGCTCAAGTGTCATTCAAATGAGAGCATCATATTAACTGCATCTCACGGACCCTTAGATCTTAGACGACCTTAGCACATAGTGCATGGTTCAGTGTTGTCGGGAATTATGGTGGTGAGGCCATATTTCAGGTTGTGTTTGATGATGGCATTTTTGGAACGGGGTTTGCATGGGATGTTTGTTTAGTAGGGGAGGAGATGGGGGAATGGGTGCGGGCTCAGGAGGATGATTAAGCTTGAGGTGGAAGGGTGTCGAACCCAACAATCCAACAAATGTAGAAGCTTGCTGGAATGTTGTTAGCCGGGTCAAGAAAGCCTATGCAGTTCTGGGGAGTACGGGTGAGGTGTTGGTGATGAACCCAAAAGCTCGGGTGAGGTCGACAGTGTTGGTACGTCGATCTCAAGGACGCCGACGATGATGGTTCAATAAAGTTGCGATGTGAAACAGGAAAAAACTGGCTCTTTGAATTGGATTCGGCTAAATAGACAGCAAAGGTTCGATATGAAACTAAGAAATTTGTGGATTTTAAGTTAGGTTTTGATATAATCAAGCGGAGGGAAGTGAAAAGTATAGGAGACAATGTGTCATTTCTGGGTCACAACCAAGCTATCTCAATATCTACTCAAAGTTTTGGTGAGTTTACAAGGAATAATTTCAACTTTTTTTGATGTCATGGATGTTCGGATGGACATGCGTATCTCGGTAATTTAAGCTAGGGTTTTAGAATATTGACTCAAACCCACTAACCTCTGGGTGCCACATCCGAAAACTTTCTGGATGCGAACTACCCTTAAGGGTCATGACTATTCGAAGGTTACTTCGAAAATACTTGTTGTCATGATATGGAAGTTGTTAATATCAAAACCCAATGCTTTAACACCATTTTTCATACAGCTCGATGGTTGTCATCACATTGTTATGGATAAGACCAAAGATTTCTTCTTTGTATTAGAATCTCAAATTTTCGAATATAGATGAGATTGTTGGACATCTATATTATGTGGTAAAAGTTTTTCGTCTTTATCATCCATCTCGATTCTTATGAGAAGATTAATTTGGGTGGCTCACAAAAAAAAGGAATATTGAATCTATCTGTATATTGTTTCAATGGTTTCTTATTATAGTGGTTCTTTCTTAATTTTATATATTTCTTATAGAAATTTTTGTTTATTTATTTATTTTAAATTATAATAGGTTTATTCTCATTAGACCTTTGGAAGCTTAAAAGCTTAAATACTTGAGGATTGAGGTGAGAGGATTTTGGGTTTATTTTAAGATTTTGATGAGCCCTTGACTTAGGTAGCGAGTGTGACAATACTTTTGTAATAACGTTTCTAATTAAAACATTTTTCTTTTATTATAAATGTTTTATAAAAATCCAAAAAATTATTCTAAAAGTGTTTTGTAATATGGCGCATAAGTATAAAAACATTTTATATATCATTAAAATGACCAAAAATGACATTGAATATTTAATAATAAATAGGATATCATAATATAAATAAAAAATTTTATTACAAAAATATATAAATACATATAAAATTTATATTAAGAAAACCTAAAATAAATATTTTTATGATTATAAAAATTTAAAAATATTTTAAAAACTTTTAATTAATGAATATATATAAATATTTGTATTAATAAAACCTACAATAATTATTTTTAATGCTTCAAAAAAAAAATTTTTTACTATTATAAAATATTTTACAAAAAATTGAACTATTGAATAAACATACATAAACATTTATATTAATATAAAAAACCTAAAATAATTATTAATATGATTATAAAATATTCAAAAGGATTTGAATTCAAATTTTTTAACTATTCCATGACAACCTATTTTTCAATAGTAATATATATATATATATGTATATATATATATATATATATATATATATATATATATATATATATATATATATATATATATATATATATATATATTATTTATCCTCAGAATCGCCCAGTTCTAGCATGTGTCCAAAACCTAGAGCCTTGTCTATCCTCCCTAGCGCCGATAACACTGGACAAATTCAAGAATTATATCCTCAGAATCAAACCAAATCTCACCACATGAAGTAGATAATTCCCACAATTACTTATCCCTGTAAATTAAACCAAATCTCAACATCAATAAAGGAAGTAGTGATAATTCACAACTCCGCATTCAGAAATCAAATCAAATCTCACAAATAAGGGAAGTAGGATAATTCCTAAATAATCGACTTCCACTATCCCTTATTAATCCTAAGAAAATGAGCAAGAAGTTAAATCCTCATCCAATAAGAGAGAACTTTATCACCACTCAAATCGGGAAAACATATACTATAAATACCTCAGACCACCCCATCTACGAAATGTGACGCGGAACTTACGCACCAATACTTCATTCCCAAGCAAAGCTTGATATTCTCTTCTACATGAAAGAACTGACTTAGCATCTGAGCTAGCACGCTTAGGCCCCACGATCCTCTTTCTTCTTATTTTCGGCAGAGGAGTCCAACGCCCGCAGCCGCGACCTGGCCAAAGAATAGCCCACTGCCTAGCGATTCCAACACGCTCCAAATTTGGGCTCCGCTGAAAAGCGCATCACTAAGGCCGTCTGTGGGAACGGCGTCTTTACAAATAAAGCCGATATCTCAATAACTGGAGGAAATCAACCTGAACACAAGCAGAGCCGCGCCAATCCCCAAGGATGCAAGACCGCAAGGCAACGTTGCAGATAAATTGACCTCCCATAGTGTGCGCCCGGAAACTATACACGATAACACAAACGGACTGAGACACTCCGCCACCAACCGTCGATAAGGGAATTAGAAAGAACCTGCCACCGGCGCAGACGCACCGGCGGAAGTACGACAGCCCAGAAAGGGGCCATATAGCCACGTGAGCGGGGCCTAACTCATGCAGATTAGCCCACGGAGTTCTAGCAGCCGCTTCGAAGAGCTCAATCGCTTAGGAAAGGCCATACAATCGCAGAGCTGGGCCTACCAGTAAAGCAATTACTGAGCCTCAAGAAATTTCAATTTTCACAAATTTCAACCGCTTAGAAATGCCATATAGCCAAGCAGAGCGCCACCCAATTAAACAGATTAGCCCACGGAGTCTCAAGAAATTGGCTTTGAAGAGCCTAACCAAGCCAGAAAGGGGCCATATAGCCGCAGTTAGCCTACCAGCAGATAGCCCATTTAGCCTCAAAGAAAGTGGGCCAAGAGCCTAACTCGCTTCGCAAAGGCCATATCGCAGAGCTGCTCAACCCAGTATTAGCCCATTGTCAGCCTCGCAGCTGGGCCAAGAGCTAAATCAAGCCAGAAAGGTCATACAAACAAGAAACTGGGCCACCAGTAAATTAGCCTACTGAGCTCCCGCAGGCTCAGCTTTTCAAGAGCTCAACTGCCAGAAAGCTATATAGCCGCAGAGCCAATTCAGCCAGCAGACAGCCCACTTGAGCCCCAATACTCGCTCAAGAGCTCAACTCGGCTTCAAGAAATGTCATAGTCAGAAAAGGTCACCAGTATATTAGCCCACGGAGCCTCAAGAAAGACAAGCCAAGAGCTCAATCGCCGTAAAAGGCCATATAAATGCAAAGCCGCTTCAAACAGTAGATTAGCCCACGTAGCCCCCAAGAAATTAGCCAAGAGCTCAATCGGCTTAGGAAAGGCCATACAAATTAGGAGCTAGTTCAAATTGCATAGATTAGCCCATGGAGCCCAACATTAAGTCACAGAAATTAACAAATTGCATGACTCGCCGCCCAAGAGCTCCACCGTCGCTTGCGAGCTTAATAACTCGTAGCGCCTCGCCAGGAGCCCAATCGCCACCTCCCAGGCAGTTTAACACCAGAAGGCCTCGATCGCCCAGAGCCTAAGAAATTGGGCTTGCGTAGCTTAATGTACCAGAAGGCCTCGTTGTCAGGAGCCCAGCTTGCTCGCCAGAGCTCAACCGCCGCTGAGTCACCGCTCAAAAGGCACACAAATTTCAGAGCCAACATCCCACTGTGAAGACCCGCTTCAAAAGGCACAACAAACTTAAGAGAGCGACAAATCAGCTCAAATGAGTATAAATAAATGGAGGCAGACACCTCAAGCCAAAAGAGATAGTCAATTCGTATTGCAATGTGTACCAAGAGTCGAATAGCCTGCCAAAAGTGTATAAACACCGAGGCGTAATAGTCCAGAGCCAAGTAGCCTGGGCCTGTATGCTACCACCAAGAGTCAAGGAGCCTGGGCCGAGCCGACCGCTCGAAAGGCATAACAACCTAAGAGCGACAGCCTACCAAAAGAGCATAAACATCTCGAGAGGCAGACAGCCCAGGAGCCGAGTTTCACCTGCAGAGCTTAACAGCTGGGGAAGGGTCTACGCCCCTGTTCTCGCCAGCCTGGCTCATGTTTTAACAGCTCAGAAGGCCTCGGGCGCTAAGAGTCTGGGTGAGTTCGCTGTATATAACCGTCAGAAAGTGGTCTTGAGCTCAAAGAATCAGTTTTTCGTGAGCATACCAAGAAAGGGTCTGGAGCTACGTAGCCTCGTGGAGCCCAATAGCTTATATTACAAAAGATAAATCAAGCTCAAGGAAGGCTAAGAAGCACTTCGAGCTGCGAAGCCTGGGCCTAAGGCGCAACAACCCGTGAACCAAGCAAACTTCAAATTGCAAGACAATAAAAAGAGCGATAAAACCAATCAAACCCTTCCTATAGCCACGTGGATATCACGCCTGATCCGGAGAAAGCGACGGCAGCCTTGCCACGCTTGCTTAGTCAAAAGTCGGGGTAAATCTAATCTGGATTTAAAAATAAGCTGCAGCCCAATTTCTAAGCCCAAGAAGCAGGATTAAAAGAAGATTTATAAGTAGGCCCAGTAAAACGCCCGGTCTCCTAGCACATTCCCAAACAGGGAGTCAGCTCATCCTCCCTGGGCGGCCAGAACGCGGACAAATTTAAAAGAGCCCATATCCCTGTGAATCAAACCAAATCTCATCAATAAGGGAAGTAGGACAATTCTAATAATCGTTTATCCCGTAAGGGAAGTAGGATAATTCCCACAATCGCTTATCCAGAATCAAACCAAATCTCACAAATAAGGAAGTAGGATAATTCTAAATAACTCGTCTCCAATTATCCCTTATTAACTGGACAGTAATAAGAGAAAAGAAAAATCCTCCATCCAATAAGAGAGAATCTTTATCACCATCAAATCGAAACATATACTATAAATACTGCGCACCCCATCTACGAAAAATACACGCAGACTCAGACCAATACTTCATTCTCTAAGCAATTTGATATTCTTCCACAGAAAGAACTGACTTAGCATCTGAGCAAGAATCCAAGAGCCCCGCCGATCCCTCTTCTTTCTTGTTTTTTCGTATGAAATTCAACGTCCGTAGCCTGGGCTAGACTCGCCCCAAAGAATGGGCTCCAGCCTGGCTCAAATATCTAACACGATCCAAGTACCCTGGGCTCCATTGAAAAGTGCATCATCAATATATATATATATATATATATTACAAAATTTTAATTAATGAATAAACATATAAATATTTGTATTAATAAAACCTACAATAATTATTTTTACGTTCTCAAAAATTATTTTTAATATTATAAAAATATTTACAAAAATTCTGAATTATTGAATAAACATACATAAACATTTATATTAATAAAAAAACCTAAAATAATTATTAATATGATTATAAAAATATTCACAAAAATATTTGAATGAAAAATTTTTAACTATCTCCGTGAGAAGTGATAACTCATTTTTTCAATAGTAGGAATATATATATATATATATATAGTATATATATATATATATATATATATATATAGACAATTTTAAAGGCAACTGTGATTTGTCTTATCCAGATTTTTAAAAAAATAAAAATTCGTCTTATCCATATATTTAAAATAAAATAAAATAAAAACATTCGTCTTATGGGATATATAAGGAAACACAAATATAATTAGAGTTGAGATACCAAACACTTTTTTTTTCTCAAAAATTAGAAACACTTTTAAAAAAGCACTGTCAAACTGGTCTACGTGTTTGTTGAACTCTTATTTTATTCAATCTTCTTGACATTCCCATGTGTCTAAAAATAAAAATATTACTTATTTTAAAAATCATTTTAATATTTAATGTTTTAAAATAATTTGTCTTATTTTATATTCGACCAATTGTAAGATATGTTATTATATCATTTTCATCCTATTTCATTTTACCAAATCAACTATGTCAATATGAAAGTAAGCTTTTCAAAAGTGTTTCTATTCCTAAAAACACTTTTAAGTGTTTTTCTAACAAGAAAAACTGTTTGGTAATATTTTTAAAATTAAAACACTTGTAGTTTATTTTTTTAAAACACTTGAAAGATATATATTTTTAAATAAAACACTTTAACAGTTTTTTATATACTTAAAATATCTATTTATTTATCCTTAAATATCTTTTATTTTTGGTTAAAATATCTATCTATTTTATTTAAAATTTCACACAGGATATACTGATTCAGAATTGATTCTAAGGGTTTTAGATGGTAAGAAAGGCCCAGCCCAAAATTCTATCTAGGTCAAAAACATTAACAAAAATGGGCCAACACCGCCAGACCTTCAGAGCTCGGCCCAATAAACATGGTAAGCCCCATGGAATGTACTCTTTTTTTTTCTTTTTTTTTTTTTTATTTAAAAACAAAAAACAACGTAGTGCTTATATTAATAAGAACAATAATCGAGCATTACATGTGAAATAAAACTATGAGAGAAAATGAACCCCTTCAGAGGACCTGACAAAGAACGAGCAGCTTGTGCTAGTAAATACGCTGCCCCACTCATAGATCTCCTAACAATTAATATTTATTAAGCAAAGTTAAAACTTCCTATTATTCGTATTATGAATATCAGTTCTTAAATGGGACTTTGATTACTGGTTCAGGGACCAATTAGTGATCAATATGTATAGATCTAATCTTTTAGATTTTGTTTGAACCTTAAAAGCATTAAGGAAAGAAAATCGAGAAGAAAAGTGGAAGAAATAAAATATTTAAATTTAAAAATTAATTATATATGTTTATTCAAACTTTTTATTTATTTATTTTTTTCTATTATATAAGGATCATAAATTAAAATTTCATGTAAAATATTAAGGAATTTTGATTATATTTATTTTTCTTTATATTTTTTATGGTGAAATCAAATATTTAGTATTTTTTTTTTCTTCCTTAATACTTTTTAGTGTTAGATTAATTTATTAATTATGGATTAATAAATAATTATATTATAATTTTAATTATATAATTATGCATGTTAATTATAGATAATTTATGTGATGGTTTAATACACTGGCTATGAACCTATTGTTCTATATTCTTTTGATTTGGTAAGCCGATACCAAAACCCAATTGTTTATTTATGCTCTATATATATATAAAAGTACATAAAGTCTTAAAATTCTACTAAGGTTTGGTATAACACATTTTAGAGAAAATAAATATCTATCTTCAATCATAACGCTTCTTTTATTTCATTGCTCAGATTCAGCACTAATAGCAAGCTTAATAATTTCTTTATCCAGCCAAGAGGCGATCTACCTAATACGAATCATATGTTTCATTATTTCAATAAAGTTATTATTTTTATAATATATTTATTGAGTTCTTGATTATTGATCAATTATTTTCCAAACTATAAATACTCGATTTTATAAATAATTTAATACTGGAGTATCAAAACCGCTTTAATTGATAATTGAAGTTGTCAAATCTGTTTTTTGTGTTTTTGGGTTTTGTCTGCATTTGTCTCCCCTCTATCTATAGTTCCTGTGTCTGCAATTTTTATTTTCCCTGATTTAGTCTATGAATAGATTCCGATTTAATGTGGTATCTGAGCATCATTACAAATTTGTGTTGTTTCAATTTTGGATTGAGATAATTGACAGGGAAGCTATAAAATATTAGGCTCCATTCTCGTTTAATAATAAACCTTGAAAATAAACTTACTAACACGTTTTCCTATGAATAATTATTACTTTGAAAAATCAACTCCTAACATGTTTTCTATGAATAATAATACCCCTTTGACGTTTGATATGTAATATATATATATATATATATATATATATATATAGACAGTAGTTTTATTAGCGGTTGAAATAGAACTTTCTAGTTCTTATTGTTATCATTTTTATATTTATTGGGATTTTTTATGGGGTAATTTTGAAGCAAAATTTTATGTTGTTGCCCCTATTTTTTGTTTTCTATCCTATTAAACATTAAATTTGGTTATAGAACAAAATCAAAATTTTACAATCTTTTTACTGTTTTTTTACAATGCTTTAGTAATTTATGTTTTTGCTATTTTGTATTTATTTATAGCATATATTGTGAATGAGATTGAATGTTATGAACTTAGGTAAAAATTGGAGTAAATATTAACGCTTTATGAACTTGCCACCGTGAATTTGAAAGGTCATATCACACCCCAACCCCACCAGCGATGAAGCCAAGAGCGAAATTATACCGGTAATTTTTTACTTGCTTTTTCGCATATCGGGCCCGTCTTATAACTCGAATCAAAATATCATATACAAAGATACAAAATAAAACTACCAACGTAGTGAGCGTTTTTACAATGTCAATACATATACCCCGAGTCTCATTTATATATACATATATACAAAATCGGTGACATTTACATTTATATAATCAGAAATAAGAAACCCATATGGTTGACTCTACTAGTTTGTTGGCCCAAGAAGAGGCGTAAAGATCGCGACGCCCTCCTTTTGTACCTACATGTATTAAAACTCGTAAGCAAGTTTAACGCTTGAGCTGGAAAACATATGATTTATACGTATACACATGCACTAATACTCATTTACGTGAAGTATATAATAGTACAGAGAGTAGTAACAAATATCAAAATTTTCATGAATTCATATAACAAACTTATACACATGCTCAGACTTATAGCAGACTTATATTTGTTCGCATCTCCTTGTGAGTCGCGAAAGCCTTATACTGCACGAGGTACCCATATAGGTACTACAGAGCTTATACTTGGTACGCAGGAACCCGTAAGTACATCTCAGAGTAAGAATCCATGTACATTACTTTACTCTTATTCGTTATTCAGACTCTTATCATATAACTGTTTGACTACCTAGACTGGTAATAAGAAATGAGTAGGACACAGCACAATAAGTACCCGAAGGTACGGTACAGTACTAAGGTGTCATAGCATAAAGGAGGAGTGCCGAAGCATTGACAGAGAGTGTCGTCACACTAATCAAAGAGTACCGAAGTAATATACGTGTCTGCCCAAGTAAAAGAGGTGTCGTGTCATTCAATACTTACCTTAGACTCCGGCCCTACAATTATACGTGGTTCAGAACTTACTATCTTATCATAGGAGCATTAAGTTTGCCAACATCAATTTTAGATGACTACACTATCTACTTGCAAGAACATGAGTATGATGTGGGTGATGTATTAGATCCGACTACCTATAAAGAAGCCATTGTTAGTCCTTAATCTAACTTTTGGATCAATGCAATGAAAGACGATGACCATGTCACAAAATAAAGCGCGAGCTCGGGCAGATTTTCCAGATGGTCAGCACTTATCGGGTGCAACCTGGCCGCGAAGACTAAGCGATGCCAAGGGACAAATAGGAGAGATATAAAGCAAGATTAGTTATGGTTATAGTTAACCGAAAAGGTATTGATTTTAAGGAAACATTCTCGTGTCCACTAAAGACTCTATTCATTATTGCGGCTATGGTAACTCATTCTTTGATTTGCAGTTGCATCGGATGGATGCGAGGACAATTTTCTTAAATGGATACTTACCGGCGACGCATAATGCTTCAACCTATCGCGCTGAGTGAAGCGAGAAGAACACATGGTTTATAAACTCTAGAAATCCATTGATGGTTTAAAAAAGGCTTCTAGGCCACTATATCTTAAGTTTGATGAAGTTGTCACCACCAATGGTTTTAAGGAGAACATTGTCGATCAATACATATTTATGAAGGTCAGTGAGAGCAAATACATATTCTTGGTCTTAGATGTTGATGATGTTTTTCTCGTAGTCAATGATAATGACTACTGGGTCGGCATAAAAAAGCAGTTATTGTCTACTCCATTTTGATATGAAGGATCTCAAGGAAGCATCTTATGTATCGGGCATACGTATACTTCGAGACACCTGGCATTCCGAAAAGGTTCAAGATGCAATTATATTCTTCTAGTAAAGCACCAATTATAAAGGGTGACAGATTTTCCAAGGGCCCATGTCCTTATAATGATATTGAGAGAGATCATATGAAAGCAATCCTTTATTCTTCAATTGTGGATAGTCTGATGTATGCTCAAGTATGCATACACCCTGATATTGCTTTTGTTGTTGGCATGTTAGGTAGGTATTTGAGTGATCTTATCAGCCACTAAAGCGGCTAAGGAAAGTTTCTGGAGGTATCTTCAAGGTACCATGATCTCATGGGCAAAATATCTACATACTCAACACTCTTGTGTGGATGGTTTTAGTGAATCTGATTATAATGTGCTATGTGGATGATAAAGTTCACTTATGGTTATATCTTTTATGACGGCTGGAAAGAGCTATTTCATGGAAAAGAGTCGCTGCACTTACAACTCTCTTCTACTATGTGAGGCAAAGTATGCTACAGGTTATGAGGCTACTAGTCATGCAATATGTGTAAGACCCTGAATTTCACGTTTCCATGAATATAAAATTTCATTTTCGATAGTATGTATTTGACTGGGTAATAGCCAAATGAATAGTAATTTTCAAATGAGCCCCAAAAATCGAAAAATGTTCAGAATAAATGTATTGAGTCTAAAGGAACCAAAACAAATTTAAACAAAACTATTTTAAGGGGTGAGAATGTAAACCCCGAAAAATGTAATTTTCCTGAAAATGAAGAAACTAAGAATTTCATCGTCGGAAAATCACCTTTATAGATCCTGATGATGAAACGAACTTCACCATTGACCTGCCTCGTGAAATTTAGTTACCCACCGAATTTCACTGACTTCGGCATGCTCTAATTTCACGTTTCGAGCAGACGAACATAGCCACATGGCCCGTATGAGGAAGACACATGGCAAGTGAAGAGAGAGAGAGGCTAAGAGGAGATGAAGATATTTTACCAAAATATTTTATGAAAAAAGAAAAAGAATATTGAGTGGAGAGGAAGTTTCTCACTTGCTCAAAGTCAAATCCCATTTTTGGTCTTAGGAAGACCAATTGGAGGAGGGATGGTGAGAAAACAAAGAAAAGGAAAAGGAAAAGAGAAAATAGCGTAAAAGTCAAAAATAAAAATAAAAGAGAAGAGAGAAATAAGAGTGAGTCATGGTAGATAAGAGAGAATGGCGAAGAGTTCTTCTTCCATTCACGAGAAGTTTTCGTCTACGAAACTCACAGCGCCGGAGTTAAAGCTGCTCTATACGATGAGATCTCCGTCGAGCACTGAATACCACAAGATTTCGCCAAAGCTAAAGGTTCGGGTTTTTCCGGAAACCAAGAAAAGGCGATGTCTCGGGAAATCATGCTATTTGAAGTAGGTTTTTTCTCATACTGAGTTAATTTCGCTAAGGGCATGCGGAGTGTGTTCAAGGGAAGTATTGTCTATTTTTCCTTTCAATCTCTACGACAAATGTTTCTACCTTATCTCCACCATCACTCATTTGAATCGAAAGGATTTTAAATTAATGGGTCAACTGAGACTTATAGAACATATCTCCAAGTGGAAATAGGTATATCCAAATTCCACACCTTGGAACCCGTAAATTGAAATAACTTGCACCAAAGACACTAATTCTTCCCAGCTGACACAAATCATTATTTTTTTATCATATCTTCAACTTGGACGCCATAACTTCTTCGTCCGAACTCCGTTTCGTGTTTTCGACTCGCTGAAAGCCCATTAAGTCGCGATTCTAGCCATATTCCTATAGAGGACAAGTGGATGATTAGAACGTGGCTAAAATTTATGTTTTGCACCAAGTGTGCAGTCGCTGTTATGTCGATTTGAATGTTTTTACATGACCATTTCATGGCATGTTGTGGGCTATTGTATCAAGGTAGTAATTTCCATGAGTTAGCCTAAGAAAGCATGAAGAAAAAAAGAGGTAGAGTTCAATTGATTTTAATCAATTGAAGCCACAATGCTTACGTTACTCAAAGTATATTATAGTTAATGGTTTAATTGAACATGATTAAGGTATGAATGTTAATGGATTTGGGCTGATAACGACTCAGAGGAAGAAAAGGACATGACAAGGGTGGAGGTGGAAAGTTTTTAAACGAGGAAAAAAGGTTTAAATAACTAAGATGATGGAAAATGTAATGTTTCATGAATATATATATATATATATATATATATATATATATATATATATATATATATATATATTAATTTTTACCAATGTATATAAGTTTTTCATATCTATGTTATATAAATGTTCAAAATGAAAAAATGTGGTTTTCTTTGACTTTAAATTATGTTGACAAAATATGAAATGATTATGATTTATAGCTTTTATAAAAGCATGTGTTAAGAAAATATGAAAGGATTATGGTTTCATAGTTTTATAAAGCATGATTTATGGTTTCCATATTAAAATGAAATGTTATAGAATATATATATATATATATATATATATATATATATGTGTGTGTGTGCGTGTGTGTGTGTGTGTGTGTGTGTGTGTGTGTGTGTGTGTTTATATGATTACATGAAAACGCTTTGAATTCAATACACCACGCCCAAAGATAAAAGTTTAAAGGAAAGTCGACTAAAGTACTTTCCCGTACAGATACGAGAGCTGATATGATTTTGTTTATGTATGAAGTAAGAGCGATTTATATTGCCACGCACGCGAAAAAGATAAAAAGGTTACCAACGATAACGCGATTATTCCCTAGTGCAACGGTATTTAAAAGAGTGCACGATTTATCGGTGAATCTTTTTTGGCCACCTGGTGATCGTAAGACCTGCTTTCCTGCGGCCGTGTTCCATTGGATATGATGGATTCAAAAGCCGGGAAAGAAAGAAAGAATGCTTATTAAAACGATATGTTTATATTAAATTGTTTTACACATCAGATTCAACTATACTAAAAGAAAGAAAGTGAATGTTTATTGAATGAGATGTTTATACAATTGTTTTACATATCAGATTTGAACTATATCTCGGAAACATTATTTTCCTAGCGAACCGTACTTCTCACCGAGCTCCTTTAACTTACTTTTTCCCAAAGCTTTTATAAATGCATACAGATCGACGAATGCTCATCCTCCAAGCTGATACTCTCCGCCTCATGCGATGACTACATTTTGAAAATGTAAAGACTCTTTTGTAAATTACTACTTGTGCACCTTTTATTTTGTAATGTATATATGTTTTAAAATATTGTTTATATTTCTATGGTGTTTAGAAAAGGATTTTAAATTTTGATTTGAAATTTCTGTGGTGAACTTGATGTCCCATTGTTGGATGTAGAGTAAATTAAATATTTTCTTTTACAAGTGTTGCAAATTTGGAAATGTCCAAAACAGAGAGGAAATTTCGCCCGATTTTCTATAAATGTTTAAGGTGAGAAAAAGGTTTGCTAAAAATAAAATGAAAAATTCCACCATATTTCATAAGATTTTAATGAAAAAACATAATCAGATAAATGGGTTCGCTTCCTGAATTCACTTTTTAAAAAAAGGTTTAACTGAATTTTTCTAATCCATGGAGTGCCGTGAGGGTCCTCTTGCCTGGGTCCTTCAACGTGTATCGTGTTCCTAAGGTTTTGAAAAATGTTTTGGTGGTTTGAAAAGTCTCATTCAAATGATTTAATGTTTACTTAAAGAGTTATTTTCACAATTTAAATGTCATATGAAACTTTGATAACATATTATATGTTTAAATGTTATAGAAATAAGGCTGCCAGATCTGGCCTGCACCTAAGAGGAGGGCCCCATAGAGCTGCTCGCTTCAAATTCGAGGAACATATGGATGAGTCTATTAATGACCCATTCCACCTTCTGCCTTCACAGCCTTCGCCAGCAGACCACGTCCTTCGTGAGCCAGCTGAAGTTAAGACGCCACCGGGATGGTTAAGATTTTAGCCACAATGATTCGTCACCTGGAGCCAGTGTCCACGAGAGGGCAAGGAAATTGTGGGCAAGAAATTCATGATGGAACATGGGATCCCGAAAAGGCATGGTCATGGCTAGATGGGCTGGAGGTGTTCAAGGTTGCGGATGCTCAAGGAGCGTATTGTGACATATTCGCTTCGCTGAGAGAGACATAGCACTCTATTTATGGAAGGCAATATAGAGATTCGCTTCCAAAGGGGGTGTCCCGGACCCGCTTTGGGGGCCAAGAGTTTAGAGAATTCTACCCTACTGGTCATAAAAAGATCAAACAAGAATTTCGTTTCGTTAAGGACTATGTCTGAGATTTATGAAAAGAATTTCTGAATCCACAAAGAAGATATGTTCCTCTATTTTCAGTGGACCACGAGGTGGCCAAAAAAAAAAAAAAGAGGCCTGTAGGGCAGAGAAACAGGTCAAGAGGCTATGGCGCGCCCCAGCACTAATATGGACAAGTGGTCGAGGCTACCACCGATGTGAAGAGCTCGATTAGCCTCATATCGCACAGGTCTGGCGCCAAAGAGAGATGGATCTACCTGACTCCAAGGTAATCCAAGACAAAGTCAAAGAAGGAGGAAACCACCGTGAGTGTGTTAAGACAGTCGAGGCAATGGGCCCCACAAAGTTCAAGAAAACCATCGACCGGAACTTCTAATCCCGCACAAACAATGCAAAGTAGCGTGGAGGTTTCGCCGCAGGGGAATGCGATAGGGTACCATGTTTGTTACAGATGTGACATCAGACATTTTGCATAGGAATGTCCATAGTTGATCCCAAGAAGGATACATCTATAATGGCACCAATACAGGTTATTTTCAACCGTAGAGGTCAAGAGCATAAAAGGGGCATCCCAAGAGAGGCTCTAATTCCTTCTAGTAAACCCACTGTACCAAATGTGCGTGAGGGTCAACCACCTAGAGGGACCTTGTGGGCCAACGCCACGACCTAAGTCACGGTATCATGCTACCCAAACAAGATGTCGACACCGGTCCCAATGCTGCGGATGTATACTCAATCTTCACCATGATGTCTTATTCTCATAGACCTTAGAGCTACACATTCTTTTGGTTTCGCAAGTGGGTTTATTTCAAAGGTTACAGAGTCCCAAACTGAACGATAGCGGCATTCTTCCTACAAGGACCATCGATAGCGCAGAGTGTTTATCAGGATAGCAGTAGATTATCGAGGTCGAGTTTCGCAGACTTGATATTATTAGACATCCACATGACTTGATGTTATTTAAGCATGGATTGGCTATCTAGACATCATGCTGAAGCAGCAAGGATTTATATAGGTATTAATATGCACTGTGGGAGATGTAGGTTTCTTTTCTTTGGGCGGGTTACTAAGATACTACCTACCAGTACTACGACAAAATTATAGAGGGCTAAAAGATTTCAAGTCATATCGTGGGTACTCTAGTTTATGTCATGAGAGGATAGTGGTAGTCGACCCGGAAGATATTTCCTAGAGTCGAGAATTTCCAAATGTATTTCCGCAGGATCTTCCAAGTATAAATTCCGCATAGAGAGATTGATTTTCATTGAATTTACCCTTGTATAAAACCAATCTCTAAGGCAATTTTACAAGATGCCGACTCTCTCGTGAAAGAAAGGAATCCAGTACAAATGGAGGAGCTTGTAATGGGTGGTTTGTCGTCAACTTTTCTCGGGAGCGCAGTTCTGCTTGCGGAAGAAAATTGATGAAGCTCAGATTTGAGTATTGATTACGTAGAGTCAATAAAGTGACAATATTTAATCAATACCCACTTCCTACCTATTTGACATCATTTCTTACCAATTATGCGGAGCGAGTAGGTATTTTCGAAATTAACTATGTTGTGTTACCATCACCAGATCCTGGCCGAGGATGTTCCTAAGATACTTTCGTAACACGATATAACATGTTCTAGTCATGCCATTTGACTAACTAATGCCCAAATGCCGCTTATGATCTATACAGATCTTTCACTTTATTTGTATCAGCTTTGTTATAATCTTCATTGATGACATTTGGATCTATTCAGTAAGCAAAGATCATGAGGGTATCCAGAGTTGTTTTATAGATTTTGAGAACACGCCAGATGCCACCAAGAATGCTAGTTCAAAGTTACAAATAAGGTTTTCGGCACATGTGATTTCAGTGAGGGCTCATTGATCCTCAAAAGATCGAGCCATCAGAACCTAAACCACTCACGAACAACGCGACAGATAATGTTTTCTAGTTCAAGGTGGTACTCTAAAATTTGTCGAGGGTTTTCATTAGCTATCCTTTCGACTAAATTGACAAGGAAAGAGGACGTTTATATGGTCATAGACATGTCACAAAGCTCGATGAACTAAAACATAAATTGACCTCAAATTTCAGCTCTACACTTCCGTATGTGATGGATATACAATGTATTGTGATGCTTCCAAGGTGGCTTGTGTGTGTGTTCATGCAACATGAAAATGTGATAAAGATATGTGCTTCGAGACACCAGTTAGCCATGAAATGCACTATCCGACACACCACCTAGAGCTGGTTGTCAGAAGTCTTTGCTCTACTGATACGAGGCATTACTTATATGGGTTTCCATGCATAAATATGGGGTTCCATACAGAATTTTTACAGATCACAAGAGTCCGCACATTATTCACACATGAGCAAATATGAGATAGAGGAGATGGGCTGAGCCTATTAAGGATTATGAGTGCACTATCGAAAGTACCATCCAGAAAGGCTAATGGTAGCCGATGCCTCTGAGGAAAACTGACGGGTTCCATATCTCACCTAAAGGTCAAGCACTTCAGACTTGTGGAATCGAGGTCTTTAGCGTAAGACTAGAGTCGATCGACACGGAGCTTTACTAGCTACATTTCATGTTCGTCCAGATCGAGCAAACAGGATAAGGGAGCTATGGTACCCAAGATCCGACCGATTGTTGAAAAAGGAAGTCGTGTCCTGCAACTAAAGGATTTTTAGTATAGGTGAGATATACATTAATGATATCGAGCAACTCCAATGGAGCTAAACAAGGCCAAATGCCATTTCGCAACCCGAATGTTGTTTTTAAAGGACTCTCCGAACAAGATTTTTCTCCAAATGGTAGTGCCAAAATGGGGTGTCATTTTAATAATTTAATGTTTTTTATTAAAATATAATTAAACTTAATGGGTATATTTTTTATAACGACGTAAATTTAACGGATATATTTGTATAGTAACAATTTTAAATTTCAAATTTCACTTTCAAATTTCAAATTTTGTCCATAGAATTCAAATTTCAATTTCAACCAAATTCAAATTTGAAAATTTAATCGCTTAAAATAAAATTAAAAAATTATAATTGCCGTAAATATGATAATTTTTCTCATGTTTTTATCCATCTATCTTACATTCTCTTTATAAATTCAATATCTCCCTTTCTCTTCGACTATTTATCCTTTCATATTTTCGTTCATCAAGTTATATGAATCGCTTGCCTATCATTTTAGAGAGATCCGCAATATTGAAGAAGAAGATAATGATGACTGGATATGTTGTATGCCGCAACTAGAAGGTCCGAAGGGTTTTAGCCGATGGATAAGAAGGCATCGTGGTTCCGTTCCAGCCACATAATGGTTAATCGGTGATAGATCTGCCACAAAGACTCTATCGCGACTATTTTGCTACTCCTTATGTATATGAAAGTTTTTTTTCGCTTATGCTCAAATTGCCGCCCTTTTTCTTCGAATTGTAAATGAGGTTGAACAATACGACCATACTTCATCCAAAGAACGTATGCCGTTGGAGTTCTCACTCTGCCATCCCTTCAAAAGATAAATACCGCTATAGAATTCTTCGCTTACTTTAACAATCGATGTGATTCAGGATGAATACATCGACCGGAGAAAGCACCGACATGTAGAGTCCGAGAAGGCTCAGGAAAGTCGTTATTGCAATGTTTGGTGACCATTATCGAGGTCACCAAACAATACTGGATATTGCTCGATTGCTATAAACGGGGAACAACGTACTTTCCCGGCATGTTAGGAGTATTGATTGCATGCATTGAAGCGTGAAAATTTGTCCTACCACGTGGTAAGGTATGTATACCGTCATTGTCATGAACTAACAATCATTTTAGAAGCCGCGGGCATCTCAAAATCTTTGGATATGACATGCACTTTCTGGGTTCACCTGCTCATTGAATGTCATAAATGTTCTATAGGTCCCCCTTGCTTTTTACATTATTAGCAAATGGTCATGCTCCTCCTGGCCAACTATATAATTAATGGTCATGAGTATAGAATGATATCTAGTCAGATGGTATTTATCCAAACTAGTCAACATTTAAAAATAATTCATTCACAGGTTTGAAGAAAACATTTGCCAAAGAGTCCCAAGAAAAGACATGGGTTTCATTTAGGTATTTCAAGCCCGCTTTTGCACCGGTGTGGACCAAAGACGTTTGGGATGAAAACCACTGCAGATATTATGAAAGCGCATACAAATGCATATTATGGTCATCGAGGACGACGAGATATCGCAGAATAACGACTTACTTCGGCGATGCAAATCCACCCGTGGAAGTGTCACATGTATACACCAAAATTAGAAGACTTCCATGCAAACCCATTATCGATCGTGGATAGTGTTACTCATTTTCAATCTCGCCAAATCTTATCGAAAGACGGTGGAACGACATGGCGACTAATAACCTCTATCAATTTCAAGTTGAAGTTGTATTTTCAATTCCAATGTCAATTTATGTTGTATTTAATCTCTAATTTCAATAACATATGTTTTATTTTAATTTTTAATTTCAATTTCATTTTTTTTTTGTATTTTAATTCCAATTTCACTTCATGTTGTATTTTCACTATAAATTTCCACTTCAAGTTATATTTTCAGTTCCAATTGCAACAACATAATAAATAATGACTACAATTAAAATAGCAACATAATAAATAACCGACTCAAAAATTAAAGTCCCCGCTTTTTCATAACTCTATCTTCGTAGTCATTCCAATATGATGCAAAAATTGGGTCCATGCCAAGAGTATCGCTTCATGAATTTCAACTCTCATTTTGCATTTGAATTTCTTTGCACCTGGGCTCTTTCTTCATCCCTAATTATTTACAATGTTGCTCCAATGTTGTTTCCTCGTTGAGCATAAATTTTGTCGTGTCGTCTAACTTGTCGCCCAATTTCCATTCTTTCATTCCAAAGGTGATGATCTAGCAGATCTCTTCAACATCTGGGCTTGCTTCTCTTTGTTTTGTTGTTTCTTCAGTCTTCGCCAATTGCCTATCGAGCTCGGGAGTGGACGCAGGTTCAATCTCATCCCCTAAATATGGAGTTGAATAGCATGATTCAACATGAGTTGATTCAATATGACTACCAGTTGAATGAGTTTTTGCTCTTTTATTGTTGGTCAAATTATCAATCCATTTCCACTCCATTTTCAATATATTCTAACAATGCTCGTATTGAAATGGTTTAACAATCTTAGCAACATTTCTTTTGGGTTCATCAACCCTTAAAACATATGAATTTATTCAATTAATAGTTCAAATATCAAATCATACTAGCGTCAATGAAAGTTTTTATATCTACATTATTTGCTCTGTGTCCTCTTTGTCGTAAGCTTCTTCAATTTGACTATAAAACTCGACAAATTTGTTGCATTTTAGATGAGTATCAGTCCAACGACTTTTAATAAGATTGAGTAACGCTCTTCACGACGTTTCACAAAGTTCTAAGTATTTAACATTTTCCTTGCCGTAATGCACCACCTTGTTGTTCATTCCCGCACCATCTTTGCTCGTTGCTCACGCACACAACACTGATCTTTTATAGAAAAGTTCTTTGTCTTTATGATTTTCTCAATCTAGGAACGATTTCATTTTGCACCGCGCCTAATACCGCGGGATTGCTCGAATAGTATCATCATATAACCTAAGTGGTCGCTCATAAGCAAATCGCTTAAATAGAACCACATATTAAAATCCATCTACAAAAAATAAAATATAATCAATTTAAAGAACGAGCAATTTAGTAAAGTATACAAATAAATCTATCAATTATAACATTTATAATCACCTTAAAGAATTAAAGAATTTATTAATTAAAATTATCAATTTATCAATTTAAATTTAAAATCAAATTGTATCCTAAAAGAATGAGCAATTTATCAATTAAAAAATTATAATCAAGTTAAAGAATGAGCAATACAAATGAATCTATCAATTATAAAAATTTATAATCAATTTAAAGAATGAGCAATTTATCAATTAAAAAATTATCAATTTATCAATTTAAATTTAAAAATCAATTTTTCAATTTAATTATCAATTAAAAAAAAATTATAATCAATTTACAAATGAGCAATTTATAAAGTATACAAATGAATTTATCAATTATAAAATTTATAATCAATTTAAAGAATTAGTAATTTATCAATTTTAATTTAAAATCAAATTTTCTAATCTTAAAGAAGGCAAGGAATTGAAACCAAGATAATTGCCTTCCCTTCTTTCTTTCTTCCTCTCTTCCTCCCTTTCTTCGACGCTTTCGCATTGTAACGACAACAAGTGGCTAGGTCTGGGCTTTCTACAATTACAACGACAACAAAGGCTAAAGTTCAGTAGTTTGGATTCAAGGAAGCTAGGGTTTTCAATATCAAATAAGGCAAGGATTCAAGGTAAGTCCCTTTCCACTTTGATTCTTTGTATTTTTATAGAAATTGAAATGGAATATAGTCGTTGAGAGTCGTTGTCCAAAACAGTAGCCACCAACGACTATTTTGCATCCTCTCAATTCTCTCTCCAAAGTTGCCAAATATGGCACCCCAAAACCTCGGATGGCATTTTTCCACTGGCGTCATCTCCATCGAGCCTGAATTTTGCGGGTTCGTAGCCGCTTTTAGCGCTTATGGGGATGGCACTTTGATAGCAACTCCTGCTGGATGCTCTCATGTGCTGTGTGTACCGGATGTGGGAGGATTAAAGAAAGAAATTATGGAAGAGGCTCACTCTTTCTGCATATGCGATGCATCCAAGAAGTACTCAAATGTATCATACCTTAAGGGAACACTACTGGTGGAGGGTTATGAAGAAATATGTTGCAGAGTTTGTCTCCAAATGTCTCATTTGTTAGCAAGTTAAGGCCGAAAGATCAAAGACCCGCAGGCTCTGCGCCCCTTCCAATCCTCAAAGGGAAATGAGAGAATCACGATGGATTTTGGATAGGACTTCCGCTACACAGTGGTAATGACGATGGGTGACATTTAAGATAGATCGACCTAAATCAGCCCATTTCCTACCCATGAAAACAAATGGACTCCTGCTTGAGAAGTCAGTCGAAGCTATATGAAAGAGATTGTACGACTTCATGGTACACCAAAGATCGATAGTTCTTTGCACAGAGATCCACTACATCTCCGATTCGCCCAAATTACAAAGATCTCGGTACCAGGTTACATTCTTGACGGGCTTTCCATCCTCGCACCTGATGGCCAATCTAAAATAACCATACCTGACATTGGAAGATATGCTTAGGTCTCGAAAAAGTTAGAGTCTAAAGGAAGGATGATATCTACCGCATTAATTGAGTCGCCTACACACAGTTTATCAAGGCGCATTTAAATGACGCCTTACGAGGCCTTATATGGAAGGGAAGTGTAGACTCATTATGTTGGGATATGCAGGTGAGAGGAAAATTTAAATCAAATTGATCAGCCATAATGTATAACATAAGGTTATCAAGCATAGAGTAAAGATAGCATAAGATCGATAGAAAAGCGAGCCGATAACCAAGGAGAGATCCGAATTTCATGTGCAGGGATCAGTATTGAGGATATCACCCCTCGGAAAGGGGTAAGCCGCGACCGTGAAGAAAGGAAGTTAAGTCCCCGCTATATAGACCTATGTAATTGTTGAAAGAATTGGGGAGGTAGCGTATCGGTTGAGGTTACCACCTGAATTGGCAAGAATACATGATTTCTTTCATGTTTCTATGCTTTGAAAGTATATGGCAAATCCTTCACATGTGTTAAGAGATCAACCGACAATCTGGGCTTAGTGACTCGATTTATGAAGAAAGACCGGTTCAGATTGTTGATCGAAAGGATTAGGTTCTTCGGAACAAAGTAATTCTTTTAGTGAAGGTGCTGTGAATGAATCACAACAGAGAAGAAGCAACATGGGAACGTGAAAATCAGATGCAGACTTAGTATCCACACCTGTTTTAGTCAGGTATGAAAATTAAATTTCGAGGACTAAATTTTTATAAGGAGAGTTGAATTGTAAGACTCGAATTTCATGTTTCCATGAATAGAAAATTTAGTTTTCGATAAATATGTATTCGACTAGAAACTGGCCAAATGAATAGTAATTTTCAAAACGAGCCCCAAGAATCGAAATGCTCATAATAATGTATTGAGTCTAAAGGAATCAAACAGATGTAAATTAAACTATTTTAAGGGGTGAGAACGTAAACCTCGAAAATGGCAAAATGTAATTTGTCGTTGAAAAAAAAATCTATAATTTTTTCTAGATCTCTGATTACTTAAATGTAATCTCACCGCTGAATTCGTCTCGCTGACCTAATACCTAATCAAATTTTGTCGCATTTCCTCGGCATTCGAAATATCACGCTTCGATAAGATGGGGTGCTCAAAAGCCACATGGCATGACTATGTGTATCGGCACATGGCTCAGGTGAGGAAGACACATGGAAAGTGAAGAGAGAGGATAAGAGGGAGATGAAGATATTTTGTCAAATATCTTAGAAAAGAAAGAAAAGAATATTGAGTGAGAAGAAGCTCTCCTAATTGCTTAAAGTCAAACCCATTTTTGGTCTTTGGAAGACCAACGGTTTGAGGAGGGAGGAGAGAAAACAAAATAAAGAAGAAAATAAAAAAGAAAATAAAGGGAAAAGTAAAATATATAAATAAATAAAGAGAAGAAAGAAACTAAGTGAGGTGAGAGAGAGTATATAGAAGAAGTAAGCTTCTCTCTTCCATTCACAAATTTTCGCTGATCAAAACTGACAGCCGTGAGTTAAAGTCGCTTCACGCGACGCAGTCAAGGCGGCATCTAATCACAAGATTTCGCTAAAGCTCAAGGTCTCGGTTTTTCCGAAACCGAGAAAAGGCGCGTGTCTGGAAATCACGCTATTCGAGGTAGGGCTTTTCCTACCGTGATTAATTTCATTCCAAGTAAGACGCGCGCTGCTCGCGAAAGTATTATTTCGCTTTTTCCTTCAACCCCATGACGTTGTTTTGGCTCTAACTCGAATTCATTACTCATTTGAATCGAGCTGAGATTTAAATTGTCGTGGCGAAACTAGACTTATAGGATAACATATCTCCTCGCCAAATATGATATCCAAATTTCGACACCTTGAACTCAGAATTGGCCAAAGTGCACCAAAGACACTAATTCTCGGGTGGGACACAAATGGTCACTTTCAATTGTTGGCTTCCAACTCGCACTTAATTATAACTTCTTCGTCCTAACCCAACATTTCGTGCTTGACCTATGGAAAGCCCGTTGAGCAGATTCTAGCCATGTGCTTTGTAGAGGACAAAGGATGATCAAAACGTGATGAAAATTTATGTTTGCACCATGTGCGGTTGCTTGGTTATGTTGATGTGAATAGTCGAGGTTTTTGATTACTTTAATTCTATTTCTATGGGCATGTTATGGGTTATTTTATTGGGTAGTAATTACATGAGTTAGCCTAAGAAAAGCATGAGATAAAAAGGTAGATTTCAATTGATTTTAATCAATTTGAAGTAATTAAATGCTTAAGGGTTGCTTGAAAGTATATTATAGTTAATGGTTTAATTGAACATGATTAAGGTATGGATGTTAATGGATTTCATGGATAATGTGACTTGTAGGAGAAAAGCATTAAAGATAAGGTGAGGTGGAAAGTTTCTTAAAGGAGAAAATTGCTTAAATAACTAACGGAGAAAAGATAAATGTTTATGAAACATAAATATTAATGTTTACTAATGTATATGTTTTCATATCTATGTTATAAATGTTCAAATAAAAAATGTGGTTTTCTTTGACTTTAAATTATAAGGATAAAATATGAAATGATTATGATTTCCATAATTTTATAAAGCATGTGTTGAGAAAATATGAAATGATTATGGTTTCCATAATTTTGCTAAAGCATGATTTATGGTTTTCATATTAAATGAAATAAGTTTATGAACATATAAGGCAGCATATATGTTTATATGATTATATGAAAATGTTTGAATCCATGGTTACCTTATGTTCCAAAGATAAAGTTTAAAGGAAAGTCGACTAAAGTACTTTACGCGTGCATGGTACATGGGAAAGGGATAGGATTTTGTTTATGTGAGGGAAGGCAAAGAGTGATGCATATTGCCATGCATGTGAAAAGTACGAAAATGTTACCAACGCATAATGTGATTTATTGCATAGTGAAATGGTATTTAAAATAAATTTGCACGATTTATCGGTTCCTTTTAGGCCATCATTGATCGTAGTGACTGCTTTCTGAGGTTCTTACATGGGCCAAACTGGTTAATCTATAGGTAGGTTCCATCGATATGATGGATTCAAAAAGGAAAAAGAAAGTATAGTAAATGTTTATTAAAATGATATATTTATATAATTGTTTACATTGTATTTGAACTATATGGAAATGAAAGCAAAATAAATGTTTATTGAAATGAGATGTTTATAATTGTTTTATGCCATTGTATTTGAATCCATATGGAAAAGAAAGAAGTAAATATTTATTGAAATGACGTTTATACAATTGTTTTACACATTGTATTTGAACTATATCTAGGAAACATTACTATTATGAACTTTACTCTCACTAAGCCCTTTAGTCGACCCTTTTTCTCAATGTTTTATAAAATGTTTTTAGGGGCAAGTAGGATCGACTAGAAGCAAATGAGCATCCTCCCAAGCAAGGACACTCGCCTCAAGCAACGACTACTTTATAAAATGTAAAGACCTTTTTGTAAATAACTACTTGTTCACCTTTTATTTTAATGTATATATGTTTTAAAATATTGTTTATATTTCTATGGTGTTTAAAAATGATTGTCTTGATTTTAAATTTCTTTGCGGGTGGACTTGATGTCCCGTTGTTTGATGTGGAGTAAATTAAATTGTTTTCTTACAGTGTTGTAAATCGGGAAATATCCGAAAATAGAGGAAAACTCTCTACCCGATTCTATCAAATGCTTAAGCGTATAAAATGGGTTTGATGAAAAAAAAATTCCCACCATATTTCATAAGATTTTAATGAAAACCATAATCGTATAAATGGGTTCACTTCTCGAATTCACTTTAAAAAAAGGTTTAAATATAAATGCTTTTTTTCAACTGTAGGGAGTGTCGAGAGGGTCCCCGGTTAGGAAAATAAACCCGTGCCTGGTCCCTTCAATATGGTTATGAACTTCATTTCACTCTTCGAGGTTGTTCACCCCATTTCTAAATCGAAATTGTTTTTATGACACTTCCGCAGCCTATATCTTCTCTAGAAACACTATGAGCACTTCTCGCTCCAAGCACATTGATGTGAAGTTCCTTGACAGCAGAAAGTTGTAGAGCCTCTCATTTTCAGCTTGAAAGACACGCCATGACTAGCATGTTGATAGACCCACTAACCAAAGGTTTACCTATTTGTGGGTTTCAAGAACATTTCACCCGCACGTGGGATCATGTGGTTCCCCAACTCTTTGTTTTAGTGAGTTTCGCCTCATGTATCTTGTAAGGAAAGTCAGGTTTTTCAGCGTTATTACATGCACATTTTGACATTTCCATTAAGGTCTTATGATTTTCTCGCATTTTGATCAAATGAATGATATAATGATGTTTTCTTTCTATCAAATCAATATTTTGTTATTGAAATGCTTCTAAATCAATAGCACCTGATTATATACGATTTATGCATCCTCTCGATGCATGAGAATTGTATATGATTGGTTAAGGCTATGTAAGTCTCTTATTGAAGCATTTGGTGCATTAATTGTATATGATTAGTTATGATTATGTAAATCTATTGAGAAATTATTTGAGTTAGGATTATATCGTCTAAGTGGGAGAATGTTAGATTAATTTATTAATTATGGATTGCCATAATCATATTACAATTTTAATTGTATAATTGTGCATGTTAATTATGGTCATTTATGAAATAATTTAATATTAACTAGCTATGGGTCATGGTTCTAATATCTTCCTTGTTTTGGTAAGCCCTTCGATCAAAGCCCACTATTCCTTTACGCTTATATATGCGCATGTAACCTCTAGAATTCTACAAGTGGTCTTTGCAATACTTGAGTAGAAAAGAACATTCATCTTCAATCCTAACCTTTCTTCGATTTTGTCCCTGTAAATTTAGAGACTAATAACAACCAATAATTCTAACCATGTCATATATGTTATCTACCTAGTACGAATCGGATATTTTCAAGCTTTACTGTTTACCAAAAGCTATTACTTCTATGAATTTATATTATTGTTGTTTGACATGGATCAATTTATTTTTGTGGATCAATAAATACTTGATTTACAAATAATTTAGCACTCAGCCTAAATGGAAATTTTTGCTTGCGACTAAATTTCTTCAAAATGATTGTTTGGCTAAGCAATTGTGTACTTAAATTCGTATTATTCCTGTAGAAACTCTTTTCTTTTCCTTTACTATTCTTTAATTATCTTTTTTTCATTTCGAATAATAACAATAATATCAAAATAAAGTAGGAAAGCAACAGAGTAGCTCCTCAATGTAGTGGTGGCTATGGACCATCTCCTACACCTAAAAAGCAATGGTTGCAAAATTTCACACTCATAAAAACACTATAGTGTACACGTAAAGAACCCTACTTTTATTTCATGTATGGGTCCAAAAATGGCATAAAGCTCAAATGCCCTAAAATAATTGGACCCCAAAAAGAAATAAAATTGAGATTCTATTCTAAAAGAAATAAAATTGAGGCATGTTCGATTCGCTTTTAAAAATGCTTCGAGTAGATTTTTGAAAACACAAAGAATATCGATTTGGTGTTCTATGAATTTAGTAGAAATATATATATATATATATATATATTTACAAAAATTTTAATTAATGAATAAACATATGTTAATAATTATATTAATAAAACCTATAATAATTTATTTATGTTCTCAAAAACATTTACATAATGGGAAAATTTAATCATTGAATAAACATATATAAATGCATTATATTAATAAAAAACCTAAAATAATTATTAAAGGTGATTATAAAAATATTCACAAAAATATTTGAATTAATTTTTTTAACTATCTCCGTGAAAAGTGATTACCTATTTTTCAATAGTAGGAATATATATATAAGAGTATATATATATTTGGAGTATATATATATGAGAATATATATATAGACAACAAATATGTAACTCTATGTCTGACTGAATTTTTTTTAAATTTCGTCTTGATCCATATTTAAAACAAAAAAAAAACATCTAGCCTAAGGTGATAAGGAAAAAACAAATATAATTAAAGTTGAGATACAAACATTTTTTTTTTCTCTAAAAATTAGAAACACTTTAAAGCAACTGTCAAACCTGGTCCTACGTGTTTGAACCCTTTACTATCTAATTTTCTTATATCTCATGGTCTAAAATTAAAAAATATTACTTTATTTAAAATCTACTTATTATTTAATGTTTTAAAAATAATTTATCTAATTAATATCTGACTGAATTGTGTTGATATTATATCATTTTTCTCATCCTATTTCATTTTACCAAATCAACTAAGGGCCAATTAAAAGTGCTTTCAAAAGGGTGTTTATACGCCTGAAAACACTTTTAAGTGTTTTTCAATAAGAAAAAAAGTGGTTTGGTAATATTTTTAAAACTTAAAAACACTTGAAGATTTTTTTAAAAATAAAACACTTTAAAAGTTTTTTATATATTTAAATACCTATTTATTTATCCTTAAATATCTTTTATTTTGGTTAAAATATCTATTTATTTTATTTGCACTCTTAATCATATGATATACTGATTCAGAAGATTCTACGTTTGAGAAGAAAGGCCTGCTCTAAAATTCTATCTAGGAATAAAACATTAAATAAATGAGGCCACCACTACTAGAACTTTCGTGAGCCTCGCCTAATAAACATGGTAAGGTCACAGCCTAATCCTTTTCACGCAAATGAGATACTCATACACTCTTCTCGACACACTCGTCGATGTGACCAAGCTTCCACACCTCCATTCATATTACTCCATGCCGACTGCTCGCCCCGCCAGGCTCATCAAAGAAAGCTAGCCTCCGCTTCAAACCAGCTGGCGCTATGGTGCCAACACCCTTCTTCATCAAGCAGCCGACTAGGCGACAAGCTCCCCGCCGCTTTGCGCCTCCCTCCGTAGGGCATGCCTTAACTCCTAACCGGTCCCGCCGATACCCTGACGCACCTCCCAAGCTCACCCTAACCCCACACGCACGCCCACATACATGATATTCTCCACCATACGTCGCGGCGCCGCCGAAACCCACATACCTCGTGGCGCCGCCCACGCGTCCCCACCCCGTCGTCCAACTCCTCCCCGCTGAAATCTCAGACGCCGTGTAAGGCACATTTTCACCAGGTCACCTCAAGACTACTAGCCTCCGAGCCTTTTCTTCCGCCCGCACCGATGCTCATTAGCACGGACGCCCTGTAGGGAAAGACGCGACTTCACACACCATGCTCCTAACACCCTATGAGGAGCACGCCTATCGCACCACCCCACCCCCACAGCAGGCTGTGCCTCTTCCGCCTCTACTGCATTAATAACCACGACACCGCATCCGGAGTTACACCCATATTCTCCCATGGGTCCTCCTTAGTGCAATCTCATCTTGGCTTCACTTGGGATTAATTGTACCGCATACGAGAGATAGGCCCCAAGACTGCAAGGAGCAGAAACACCTCTTGTCTTCCACCCCCGCCTCGCTTCCGATACCACTTGTCACACCCACAAAACCAACTATCGATTTGTCTAGCGCTTTAAGATCCTCTTAGACAACCTACTCCCAACCTCGTGCAAATTTTTAAGAACAAGCAAACACACAACAACCAGAATTATTTATGTGGGTCTCAAACCAACTTGCTCTTTATTAGCACTCCTGAACTTTTACAAAATTGTTGTGCTCACAACACATAGATTACGCCCCAGTTTTCCTTACAAACCGGATACACCCACTACAAATGAACCAACCCCTATAGCGAATCAAGGCCCCGCCTTGCACCTCGAGTACGCACCTCCTCAAGGCTGCAGGCAATGAACTGGAGCCGTGGATCCTTCCCTCCAAAGCTCTTTCAAAATTAGCCAATTGACGCTCTAATCGCTTGCAACTCTCCCATCGCCATGACCCATGCTGAAATGGCCTGGGACTCTCCCATGTGGCTCACCCTAACTCTGCTCTCGCCAAAATCGCTACTACCCCGGCCCGTACTCTAATCTCATGTTCCTTGGCCTGTATTCGCAGATCGCCTATGAGCGCTTACCGCTGTTCACGCCGGCGCGCCAATTTCGTATCGCTCAGGCCGCTCGCATGCCGCTCGCGGCGCGGCGGTCATGGGCTACCGCCGCGCGCGCCACGCCGTCGCGTGGCGTATTGCGTCACGGTGGCGCTGGCAGCCAAGCATGGGCCATCGCACGCGGTCGGCGCCGCTCGCAAATGGCGCGCAGTCTGGCGCATCGGGCCCGGGCGCCAGACGCAGGTCGATGGCGCCTGTGGGCGCTGGCATGCGCAACGCACCAAGGCTGAACCGGGACATGGCATCGCGCCACATCCCAATCGATGTGTGCGCATCAAAACGCCCCATGCCCCAAATGAATGGTAGCCACCGTCTCACAGCTCAAGGCCCTACCGCCACATCCGAATCTGCATCCAACTTTTAAACATCCAATCCACATGGAATCCTAATGCCTTATTTCTTGGGGTCCCCAGTGGGTATAAGGGCAACCCATGAGGCCCTCCTCACGCGCAATCCCCCGACTTAGGCTCGCGGCGGGGCCACAAAACCCACTTTACTCAACCGAGGTTGACGCCTGCCAACTCAAATCGCATACTGGCCATCGGCCACTTGATCTTCGCACGAACTCAAGGATCGCTAAGGCTTCTGCGCCCATATCTCTCGCTTCAGTTCAACCCCACAGATACTTCGAGCGAAGAGGCAACCCCACCTTCATCCGCCGCCGGTCTTTAATTTTCACAAACAATATGTTGGCACGGCGTCCCTTTTTCCATAAACACCGTTGTCCTTGGCAAGACATAATGCTTACTGGCAAGGCCAAGAAGTTCATCCCCATGATCATCCCCAAATCCCAAAATGCATCAATGTTCCAAGTCACAAATAAATTAACCCAATCACCCAACTCCATGAAGACAAGATCCGAAGACGCCCGCCCAATGATCCCGCTGATCCGTAAAGATCACCAGCCATTAGTGCTTCCCATCATAATCCCAACCGGGCAAATCAATATTTGCTGCTTCGGCTTACTGTGTGTGCATTGCTCCCATCAACCAACGTCACACCTATTCCATTCAATTGAACAGCCACATACATTAAGTTCAAAATGGAATTTGATTTCATAATAGTATTTACCATTCAATCGGATTCGGGGCCTCTCGTCTCCATGTTCCCACCCCGAATCGTTGTCCAGCCTGGAGGCTGACACCTTTTTCCTCTCGACAATCCTAGTCTAATGCTGGCCTCATGGCGAAGATCCAACTAATAGATGTCTATCGCACGCTCTCCCCACTCTCCGGGATCGTAGCCATGCACTCCTCGCCCATCTAGCCTGATTTCATCCCCACCATCGTTTTTGTTTTTCTCGGCTTGTTTAGTTTCGATGGCACCCACCTCATCTGAGATCAACTAAGCAAATCTGTCAGAGCTATAACAATACCAAATCAACCCTTCTTGCCTTCGAAGTTTTATTATGCCTATCCTCAAGTCCCGAGACAAAGTTACAACAATTTGTCTTCTGATGTTCTATGTTGCATCATGAACCCAATTCTTTCACTTAATCCCACCCAACCCTGCATGCCCACCTTCATGACTCTCTATGGCTTAACCAAAGATTCATTTGAGGAACTCGATCTCAATTCCCTTTTCAAGAAAGTCTCCCACTTGTTAACTGTATAGCCCTTCCTACCTCTAAGTCCTCACTCAACCGAGTATCGCAATTATAAAGTTTTGTATCCCCGCTAAGATACATGCTGCGAGGAGACTCTTTTCTCGCATCAAGTACATGAATAAATTTAAAGAACCGCTCCATGTCCCGTTTAAAATTGAGGTCTTTTCAGATTACGCCACACCAGCTTTTAGCTCGGGGACTCGAACCCTTAGGGCTTGTGACCGAATAGGAAGGAACAGCCCCGCAGGATGCCTTTAAGGACCTAACTTCGCCCAACAATTCATCATCTCACTGGCCCTCCATGCTGACCGAACTTCTCGACTTTTCTTTCAACGAATTCCCCCTCCACATGCTTGGCATAGGACTCAGCCAAGTCCTTCTTCAAAGATCGCTCACTGATACATGTGCGCACGCAGACAAAGGTTCTCTCCACTGCTCCGCTCTCACGATCTCTTCCAACAGAGACCCTTTCTTAGTGTTTCTCTCCCTGTACCCATCACGGTGCTCCGATACCACTTCTGGCTTGCTGTGCTCAAATTTTCACAATGGGCACGGGGCCTGGCAGGGCAATGTCTCTCTTACACTCGTCGATAATCACCTTTCACACCTCCCATGGCCTACACCCATAAGCCGACCGGTTCGCCCTCGCCTAGGGCTCATCAGAGTGGCTCCAGCTTCGACTAATTTTGCAGGTGGTAACACCTCTTTTTCATTGTCAAGTCCCCGACTAGCGACAAGCTCCCGCTGGGCCACCTCGCGCTCCCAAGAGGCTGCCTCGACCTGCCGTCCCGCCGACACTCGCGCATCTCCGGCCGCCTTAACTCCCGACACGCACGCCCGCGGTATTACGATATTCTCTTCAATCATACGCCGCGCGCGCTACAACAACATAGCACTTCTCGTGGCGCCGTTCGTCACTGGGCCCTTGACCCTAATTCAAAGTCCGTAGAATAAAGAAGCCCCATGGAATGTTTTTGTACCTAGTATTTATGCATAAGAACCACTCACTGAGTATACATGTGAAATAAAACTATGAGAGGAAATGAACCCCTTCTAAGGACCTGACGAAGAACGATGTTTGCGCTTAGTAAATACGCTGCCCCACCTATAGATCTCCTAACAATTAATATTTATTAAGCAAAGTTACAAAACTTCCTATTATCTGTATTATGAATATCAGTTCTTAAATGGGACTTTGATTACTGGTCTAGGACCAAATTAGTGATCAATAAGTATAAATCAAAATCTAGGTTTTATTTGGAACTGAAAAGCATTAAAAGAAAATCTAGAGAAAAAGTGGAAAAATATCTATTTTTTCTACTATATAAGGAGCAATAAATTTAAAATGTGTAAAATCTTTTTAAAGAATTCCATTATATTTATTTTATTTATATTTTTAATGGTGAAAACAAACATTTAGTTTTTCTTTCGTAATATTTCTGTTATTTAATTTATTAATTATGGATTAAGTATAATTATATTACAATTTAATTATATACTATGTATGTTAATTATAGATCATTTATGTGATGGTTGAAATATAAATTGGTTATAGGCTCTAGTAGTTTCCATTAACAAAACCCAATTAGATCAAAACCTAATTATTCCTTTGTGCTCTAT
This sequence comes from Tetrastigma voinierianum, assembly GCA_016808115.1. Taxonomy (NCBI): domain Eukaryota; kingdom Viridiplantae; phylum Streptophyta; class Magnoliopsida; order Vitales; family Vitaceae; genus Tetrastigma; species Tetrastigma voinierianum. Next base: position 171,413 of record JAEQBH010001577.1, read on the forward strand.
ACATATAAGTATATAAAGCCCTAAAATTCATAAGGTTTTGGTATAAATTACACTGGGAATAACATTTATCTTCATCCCTATTCTTTTTTGATTTCACCTTACGTATCTTTAAAACTTAATGATAAATAATAATTCCTGATCCATACTAAATATGTTATATATTCAGTACCAATTGATATGATTCATTATTTAATAAATTATTTATTTTATAATATATTTATTAAATCTTTTAATTATTTGATCAATTATTTTTAGATCAATAAATATTTTTAATTTTATAAATAAATCAGTAATTAGTATCAAAGCCGCTTTAATTGGATAAATCTAGTTGCCAGTGTTTTTGGGTTTTGTTGTTATTTTTCTCCTCTATCTATAGTTCCTTTCTAACAATTTTTTATTTCAAATGGATTAGTCCACGAATAGATTCCGATTTTAATGGTATCTGAGCATCATTACAAATTTGTAAGTTCTTTCAATTTTGGATTAGATAATGGGAATGTCAGGAAGCTATAAATATTAGGATCCAATCAATGCTTAATAATAAAACTTTGAAAATAAAACTTAATAACACGTTTTCCTATGAATAATCATTACTTTGAAAAATCAACTTCCTAAATATGTTTTCTATAAATAATACTCCCTTGATTTGATATAATATATATATATATATATATATATATATATATATATATATATATATATATATATATATATATATTAGGACTCAATGGTAAAATACTTTCATGATTGCCACTTTGATTTCAAGGTACTAAAGAATTCTTTCCTTTTAGTTTCATCCTTTCTATAACATCAATAAAAGTTAAATTTCATTGTATTTTTATTGACAATGGCATAAATGTATGAGACTGTATTTTATTAGATGTTAGTAAACTAGCAATATATATATATATATATATATAGACGGCAGTTTTATTAGTTGTTGAAACTTGAAATAGAACTTTCTAGTTCTTATTCTTATCATTTTATATATTGGGATTTTTTATGGGGTAATTCTTTGAAGCAAAATTTTATAAGCTTTTCTGTGTCCTATTTTTTGTTTCCTTTTCTATCCCATTAAACATTAAATTTGGTTATGGAATAAAAATCAAAATTTTAGCAATCTTTTCATTGTTTTTTCTACAATATTTATAATTTAGATATTTGTACTATTTGTAATTATTTACAGTATATATTGTGAATGAGATTGAATGCATGAATTTTGAAATTCAAAATATTAAATGCTTGCTTAATCATTTCTCATTTAGCTGGAGAATGTAAGATATTCTTAAATTGATGCTAGAATCATATCCCGTCTACACTGAATTTCTACAACATTCATACTACTCGGTTTATCATATCGATGACTTGATTATTCGCTTTTATGAGCTTTAGTTTGGTGAAGAGATTTCCGTAAGTGTCATGAACCGCACAATTTTATTACCTTATCGATGGGAAATTAACATTTAATAAGGACACTCCAGAAATTGTTTTTGCCTATGTATTGTTTTTTGTTTTTGACATCGCTTCCTCTTTTTGTTTATTTTTTGCCTTTTAGTTTTTCAATTTTGCTCACGAAACTTAATCACCACTGCGCACGGGAAATGAGCCATCTCGATAATTATCAGCGAATGTTTGTTTTTAAATTCAATATCATTGATGCCATCTAATACTTCATGTTAAATAATGCATACATTATTCTACACTTCATAATTTATGCAAGCGGTGATAAGCAAAGAAGTCAAACCCAGCTTTGAGCAAGATGTGTACATGGGAGACAAAGATGAGTCTAAGCTGGGATTTTCTCGAGAGTTTAGATTGGTTCATTATGAAATTTTTTGACCATAGCATTTATTGCACATACACTTTATCAGTGAAATTTGATATCAATCCATATTTGATATATTTGGATATAGTTTTCTTTTTTGGAACTATAAAGTTAAACTGTACCAATATTCACTAATACTGGTATTGAGTATTTCAAGTAATCTTTACAGATTAGAAATAGACAAGCTACTTTTACGTTTCTACTATCCTTATCACATCGCTAGTAGCTCCAAATGCTTTGATTGAATGAATAGTCTTCATTCTTTCTAAGACATACACCAGTCAAGTATTCTACATAGAATATCTATTTGATACTGATAATCGTATAAGCCAAGGGTCAAGAGAAATCAGATTCAAGAACACCCATCTATTCATGTGCCTATTGTTTGCTCACTCTCGCCATGTTTCGTTGGACTGTATCCATGACACTATTGATGATGAACCAATTGAGAATGTAGATCCAAAGAATCGTGTATAGACTTAGGCTGTTTGTTTTTCGACTTAATACTTAAGTTTAATAGCCTTTTCAAAGACAATGTTGTTTTTTTAAATTTTCACTTAATTTATCAATAAATTTTTTAAAAGCTCTGACAAAAAGTGAATATTTGGCTTTTTCTATTCGTAGTGTCATTTTCCACAAAATAAGAAAAACTCAATCATTGCCCAACAAAAGAGTAGGCTAAGAATATACACTACAGGGATTTACAACTGAGTATTTTGGGATCGCATGATCCTGTCCCACCCTAAATATGGTTTTTTTCAATTCTCAAACTCAGATCATTTAAAATTAAACAGTATGGCCGGAGATGGAAAAATTCTAAACTCACCTCATGAGACATTTTATTTTTGTTTTTATTTTTTTAATTTTAATTTTATATTTTTCTTTTATTTTTATTACACAAATTAATATTTTCATAAAAATAAAAATACAGAATTTTTATATATTATTTATTAAAAACATTATAATAATAATTATTATTTATATTAAAGTATAAAATAAAAATAATAAAAATTATTTTTAAATATAATCTATGACTTTGTTTCTTATTATTATTATTTTAAATATATGGTTCATATCGCTTATTCGAGTCCGTTTTACCCCAAACAATTCTATTTCTTTAGTTCACTTTATTTTAATTAACTTATTTAGTATTTGATCAGATTTAAAATCTCGTCTCTCGAATCACTAGCAAACTGTCACCTAAAATCGAAAAATTTCCTCTGTCTCAATCACTTAAACTTTTCTAAAGTCACTAGATTTACACTAATCTCTAACGGCTTCAATCCAAGCCACATCCGGTATCTAGAGAATTTTATAGTTTCCCGAACTCCCATGATAATTTCTATTATTTTTATTAACATTTCGTCATTTTGAAAATTTTTAATTTTCTCGGGCTTTACAGATAAATACACCGGAATCTCTGCCTCGATTTGAGAAAATAAACTCAAACTTCAGTAAAACCCGATTAAAATTAAATTAAACATGTGTTATTAAGAGCGAGACTCAACGAACCCAAAATAATCCGCCCGCTATCATCCCTACCGCCACTAACGCAAAAAACAAACAATCCACATTTAACGCTATTATGCTATTCAAAGATTAAGCTCAAAAAGTTCTATTCAAAGATTAGTTAAAAACAAACACCACCTAAGAATACTAAATGTAAATAATGATATACCCTCAGGAGGTCGAGAGGGCAGACCGTCTGCAATTTTAGACGACATTTATCTACTTCAAGAATACGAGTATGATGCGTGGTGATGCATCTCATCCAACTACCTAAGCAAATAAGCCATTGTTAGTCCCTTTAATCCAAACTTTTGATCGATGGCCGAAAGATGATGACTCGGCGTCGCAACATAAAGTGTGAGCTCGGTAGATTCGCCAGATATTTGTAGACTTATCAAGTGCAAATCGATGTTCAAGACTAAGCGCAATGCCAAGAGACAATAGAGATATAAAGCAAAGACAATACAAGAGTTATAATAACTAGAAGGTATTGATTTTAAGGAAACTTTTATCTCCTGTCCAATACTAAAGACTCTCTACACATTATTATAGATATAGTAGACTCATTTTGATTTGTGAGCAAATCAATGGATATAAGCACAACTTTCTTGAATGGATACAATTAAGATGTTTACATGTTTCAACCATTGTTTCATAGTTGCAGAACATACATTGTAGTGTCTTAAATCCATTTATGGGTTTAAAGTGTGCTTCTCTAGGCCACCAGATCTCAAGTTTGATGAAGTTGTTACCGGCCACTATTGCATGAGAACATCGTTTTATCAATGCACATATATGAAGGTTTGTGAGAGCAAAGACATATTTTTGTTTTTAGATGTTGATGATGTTTTGCTCGTGAGCCAATGATACTCACCTATTGGTCGAGTGTGACAAAGTAAAGTATTGTCTAGCCATTTTGATATGAAGACTTGTGGGAAGATCTTATGCCCTGGGTATACGCATATTCTCACATAAACCTAGTGGCCTGAGATTTGTCTCTGTCAGACGATATTAAACGATTCTAAAGGTTCAAGATGCAATTACGTTCTTCTGCAAAAGCAGACCAATTGTAAAAGTAATGTATTTTCCAGCTGGCTCATGTCCTCAAAATGATATCGGTGAGATCATATGAAAGCACCCTTTATTCTTTTCAATCATAAGCTCATCAGATGCCTCTCGCGACGCACACACCCCGATATCGCTATGGTCAGACGCTGGGTGTGCACGAGGATCTCGGGCCGTTTTCACTAGAAAGCGCTAAAAGTTTGAGGTATCTTCAAGGTACCACGATTCCATGCGTTAACATACGATACACATACTAACACTCTTAGGTGGTTGGTTTTTAGTGATCTCGATTATACAAAGCCGCGTGGATGATATAAAAAAAGTTCACTTCGGTTATATCTTATGATACGAATGAGCTATTTTGCGGAAAGTATCAAGAGACACTTACAACTTTTCTATTATAGGCAAAGTACGTGGTATGTTATGAGCGCCACTAGTCACGCACATTAACTTCATTTCGGGCCAGAAATGCTCAATCTATTTCAAAGACGCCGAAATTTGTTATGGATAATTTCGCACTGTATTCTTCTCCATGAACACTAAAAGAACACTTCTCGCCCAAGATACTATGCAAGCCTTTTGTTAAAAAGAAAGCCAGAGAGTCCCTCATTTCAATCGGGAGTACATGTCTATGACTAGCATATTGACGCACCCAATTCAACCAAAGGCTTACTTGTATTCACAGATTCAAAAACACTTTGACCCGCATTTGGATCATAGGAGCCTCACTTTCGTTTTTTCTTAGCTTTTAGTTTGCCTTCGACGTATTTTTGTAAGGAAAGCTCATGATTTTCATTATTACATGCATATTTTCACATTTGCCAATATCTTATGATTTTGTTATCATTTTGATCAGATGAATGTGGTTATTAATACTGCTTTTCTCTTTCTCTATCGAATCAATACTCTTGTCATTGTAATGCTTCTGATCGTAGAGTGACCCGATTATGTACAATTCTATGAACTTCCATGTACACTGTATATGATTGGTTAAGGCTATGTAAGTCTCTTATTGAAGGATTTGAGTTACGATTGACAGAAAGATCGATTATAATATTTATGTATCCTCTCTATGCTAATCAGATAAGATTACATATATGTGAAATCTAATGGTAAAAACATTGTTATTATGTCGCCCAAGGAGAATGTTAAATTAATTTTTTAATTATGATTTAAGCATAATCATATTACAATTTTAATTATATAATGCATAAGCAATGTAGATCATTATGAGATACTTATATTAACCTGGCTTATGGGTCTATACTTATCTTCTTCCTGCTTTGCAGTTTTATCTGAACAAAAAATTTCAATTGCCTCTTTATTTTGTAGCTTATATATAAAGTATTATTTAACCTTAATTCTATAAAAGTTTGGTATAACACTTTGTATAAGGAATATCTACTCTAATCCAATACTTCGATTCATTCCTCAGAATTTTTAATATTACTGAATAAATATCACTTTATCTACTTAATGGATATTATCTACCCAAGATGATAATCACATATACTCTTGAGTTTATACATAATTTAGCACTCAGTTCCAAATGGAGTCTCATGTTACTCAGCATCAAAAATGATTGTTTGGATAAGCAATAGGTGTACTTAAATTCTGCATTATTCCTGTAGAAACTCTTTTCTTTCCTTTATTTCTTTTAGCTATCTTTTCATTTAAAACACAACACACTAAATGAATAAATGTGCACAAAGTAGGAAAGTAATAATAGGAGGTTCTAATGTGGTGTACAGACCATCTCCTAAACCTAAAAGCAATGGTTGCAAAAATATCACACTCATAAAAAACACTATATTGTACATGTAAAGAACCCATTTTTTATCCCATGGCTGGTCCAAACATGGCATAAAGCCCAATGCCCCAAAATAATTGGACCCCAAAAAGAAACACAATGAGATTCTATCTCGCACGTTTGATTGCTTTAAAAACGTTCGATACGCTTTAAAACATAACACACCGATTTTGTGTTCTTTGAATTTAGTTTTTTTTTTCTAATGTTTTCTGCTTAACAAATAACCGAAACTAAATGCTGCTTTTCTCTACTGTCTCTCGCTTATAAAAACATAAAATAATTTTCAAAACAAGAACCAAATTTGCTGATGAATTTAATTAGTTCTCTAAATAACTCAAAGAGGTCCTCCTCTTCATCCAAATTCACATGCCCAAATTTTCTGTGTCCATACAATTAATGGAAACATTTAGCTGGTGGGTCACCTCAAATTGATAATTCTCATAATGTATTAAATGAAAATTAATTAATTAATAAAAATATAATGTTCAAACTATCCCATGAACCCCTTTCCACACATCACTTGAAAAGTGCCCACCTTTATAAGCCCCCTGTGAAACTCATTAGTAGATGTAACTATTATTCTTTATTAAAAGTATCTGACCAAAAAGTGTTCAAATTTTTAAATTTTTTTAAATTTGTCACTCTTGAAAGCTAAGTTATATTTAAGCCAATTAATTCATGAAAGGCTGAGTAGTGCTGTTAATCATTAAATAATAAAAATAAGAATAAATAAAGAAATGAGAAAAAAAGTTGATTGGGAATCATTTATTAGACATTATAAGTCACTTACATCATTGATGGAACCAATCACCTTGGCTTAGAAAAGTCTTTGCCTACATATTTATTTATTTTAAGTATAAATTGCTGTTTATTAAAAGAACATGTGAAAATTTAATTATAATAATGTAATACAAGGATTGTATTATAATGCATGGAAATACATAATAAGCATTAATTCGAATATGTTATTAATAAACAAGGATTTTGTAAAGAATAAATTTATATAAAACAACAAAATAAAACATAATGTTAAGTAAAACATTGTAAAAATATTAAATCAAATAAAATTAAACACAAATAATTCGAATTCATGACTCTAGATTGACTTCCAAAAGATCCCACGCAAAATCAATTTACTATCTAAAATAATTATTCAAATTGATTCAAAGATGGTAGTATTTGACTTGGGTTGAATCTGCTTTATTCCAATTATTATCTTAGAAAACTTATTAATATTACATTTTTTTTTAGGGAGAAGGATCTTATGAATATAATTCTATATATAAATACTTCTTATGTCATTCTTGTTCAAATGATAAAGTGGAATCTAATGTTTGTATATGGAGTAATCTAGTCGATATAAAGCTAAATTACTCAATAAAACTCAAATTAATTAAAAAATTAATGAATGACATATTCAACTCTCAACTCAAAATCAAAACCCGAGCCTTAACTTGATTAATAAATAATGGTACCCAATAAATTTAGTTAACAATCAACGTAAGTGATATGATATTAAATTCAACTCAACAGCGTATTCCAGTTTGAGGTCGACTGGATTAATCCTAAGTTAAATTCAAGTATTTAACAGTCGGATAAATTTAAAAAAAAAACAATTTGAGAGGATGGGACTTGGGAGAAGCAAAAACCCTAAATTTCGTGGGTTGGATCTAATAATTGAGATGATGATAAAAAGCATGTGTAGAGTGAGAGAAAAGCAAGGAGGAGAGAGAGGGATTATGGAAGAAGAGACAAAAGGCTGACGTGAGGAAAGAGAAAGTGGAGGAAAGAGAGTGGAGAAAGATCCCAAATTTTGAGAGGATCAAGGAACCGCTTATGAACCGACAAAGATTCAGATCATGACGCCATCATCCTGGTCCCACACCACTGACCTGTCACGTCAGCTTGCGTCACCCACATGTCACTTTAATCAGTCAACTCCTAATCCCAGCCTCCCTTAATTTATTTATTTATTTTATGTATAATGATATTTTAATTTTAAAACCCAACGGCGCCGACAGCTTCTCAGCACTTATTTAATACACAAGGGCGCTGCTAATAGTATTTATTCTAGCATCACCACTCTTTCGTTTCTTTTCTTTTTTTTATTATTTTTTTCTTATTTTGAATTTAAAAAGATCATAATAGATCAAAACGTTACATATTAGATACACAGATACTGTTATTTGATAATATATGTACTAGATTAAAAGAAATTCATATACTCAACCTGGTTTTAATATATATATATATACTGGATTCTGTTCAAATATATTATGTTAAAAGGAGCTTATATTTTATATGATATTAGAAACTTAGTTCCATGACACATTTTATTTAATTAAATAAACTTATACAATTAAGAAACTAATTATTATATTATTTTTTGTGATATCTCTATATCTATAATTAAGGAAAACTTTTATATAAGCATCAATTTATGTATTTTTATTATGTTTTCATAAAACTTGAATATAGTTCATATTGTTTATATTTGGTATAATCTTTTAATCACTAATTTATATACTTTTTAGCTTTCATACGAGTTTTTATGAATCAAATTTGCTTAGAAAAATCACACGTTAAAAGAAACAAAATGTATAAAAAACTGTCTCAATTTTTAAATAAAGACAATTTATTATCTTAAAACTATTAGATACATAAAATGTCATGCTAAAACCACAATGATTGTTAGCATTAAGAAATACTAATAATAATTTTATTAAAATTATATAAAAAAATTCAGAATTCTACGAGAAGCCTTTAAGGAAACGTATTGAATAGAAAATCTAAAATCCAAAACGAGTAAAATAATAATAAATGAAAATCCAGAAAAGATCAGATCAGGATAGGGATGCGGGTAGAATAATAGATGTGCGAAGGCTAGATTCGCTGACACATGAAAACCGTAAGAATGGCCACATCCGATATCACACTACCTTCCAGAGACCTGCTGTCGCTCACGTGGGGGTTCCTCTAATCATTTCACTTACCCACCAGTTTTCTCCCTCACGCGCCACTCCACCGCGTACAGGCTAATCTTCACCGTTCTAGAGCTGTACGGTGATAAGTCTTCACGCCTGGATGGTGGAGCAGCCCACGTCGGCCTCTATGCTCGTGGGATACAGAGGTCCAAGCAATTTATTTCTTTAAATTTTGTTTTAATATTTAAATTTTCGTGGAAAACACTATCCTATGATTCACTGCACGTGTCGCGGTAATTGAGGGAGTGGTTTTAAAATTTTTTTAATATTCAGAAACCTTTTTTTTCCTCTATTCATTATAGTAATATTATATTGAATAAGGAGGTGGTTGAAGCCTCTTTACTTTAACTTAGTGATCATATATTTTATTATTGTAATCCAATTATGTTATACGACAGCTTTTTTACCGTCTCATATCCCACCCACTATACTTAAAATTAGCTTATATATAGATCGCTTAAAGATTTATTTTTCATATATACGAACTCGCTCTATTAATCTTATTATTTGAAAAAAATATTATAGTAATATTTTTGGATTGTAGCATGTACCTAATCTGTGCTATCTCATATTGACTAAAGGTAAAGGTGCATATAAGGAGGACTTATATTTAACATTATCGACATACTTTTTTAACATATCTAATGTATAAGAAACTGAGACAATTATTGGGAATAGGGGCGGATCTAAGGTAGGACCACTCAGATTTTGAATTTCTTTTTTGTAAACCATAATAATAGTATCATTTTGCCCCCATTGGAAAGCAGAAACCAATTTTTTCTCTAACTAAAACTCGAACCCGGGACTTCATATGAATGACAAAGCTTCAACTAATGAGACAAAATCATGTTTATTGAATATTAATTTCATCGAGTGAAATTTTCGCTCCGTCCCTGACAGGTGCCTATCAACCCAAATAAAGATAAAGAGTTTGAAGTGTAAGAAGCAGGGCTGGTTGCCGATCCCATCCCATCCTCCTTACCATTTGAGTAAAGTCTCACACTAAAAACCTTATTTAAAAATATATAAAACAATATTTGAAATCATGCTTTCTTTACATCTATCCACTTTATATCACACCATACTCTATTATCACAAGAATCAGCCAGACCTCCTGCACTTTAATTTCTCACCTTATTTACTTGAAACTATAACTCAAAGGCTGGGTGAAAAACAAAGCATTTGCATAATTTGTGATAGGTTATATCAACATAATTGATTTATTTGGGGAACCTGTTGTGATTAAAAGAATCCCACAAACCCATATTGTTTGTAAAAGATAAATGATAAAAATTAAGGAGGTTCACGCCACCATAATGACAAAATGTTAGATGGTTGGAATTTTTTTGAAAAATGTCACATGACTTTATTTTTTAGTAATTTTCCTTTTGTGTGAAAAGACGGGGATTAAACAAGGGTTTACATTATTTTACAAAACTTTAGGTGGGACCTACAGCACAAATGTCACATTTCTCTTTTAAAAATTATTGCATTTGGAACGTATGTGGTCTAGATTCACTCCAACCCTTTATTTATTTACTTTTAATTTTACACTAATTTTTATTTTAATCTTTACCCACCTATGTGTGTTAAAAAAAAATAACAAATTCTCAAGTACCTATTCTAAGCAAGCTACTTCTAAATCAACTCAACCTTAGGTGCCTTTTTCCCATCATATCATATTTGGGGAGCACCACAAATTTAAAAATATTCCAAATTAAAATAATTGAAATTGTATCATGTGGGTAAAAATGGCATTAGCCTCATATATAATCATTAAATATTTTTCCAAAGATTTTAGAGATCAAGTCGACTCTTATTATTTTATAATTTTTATATGATTTTATTTTTTATATTATAATCTTAGCATTTTATTACCTTATAGTTCTTTCTTATTATTAGAAAGATTTGAGTTCCCATCTTGTTACCATTTTTAAACCAAACTCTAAGTTCTTTATACCATTTTATCTTGAAAATTATAAATAAATTCTAAAAAGATGAAATCTCATGTTATTCATAAAAAATAAAGGGAGAAAAGGAAATTATGTATCAATACACTAATACAAAAATAGTAGAATATCAGTATATAGAAATGAGAAAATATATAATGAGAAAAATAGTAGAACATGTTATGATAAGATGGCAAAAGGTAATTATTATTTTTTGAAGTATCTAATTTTATTGATTCTAAACATAATACATTTTATAAAAACAAATAATCAAATTTACTAAAAACTTTAAATGATTTACGCAAAGATTCAAGTAATACCATACCGAATCGATTCAAAACATACACATTCGCAATCATATAATCACTATAATATCTTACGCTTCCAAATCATAAAGATATCGCTTTTCTCGCTTCAATCATCCACATACTCCAGAAACAATCGTAATAAAGACGATAAAATTCAACAATCGATCAAACGATAATACAATCACAAGTCAGAATATAAAACACGTATATATGTGAAGGAACTATTTCATTGAGAAATAAAATGATAGAAAAATACGTAAATGAGTTATTTCATGTCAAGAATGACCAAATCACCTTTTTTTTTCTATCAAAGACCTTATTCCATTTTATTCTCCTACAAACAAGCTCCAATTCATATACTAATTTTGAAACCATTACGTACCAAAGTACCTATTTTCTACATTCTTTCCTAAAAAGATTTTAGTCAAAATAAAAATAATACATAAAAGAGTGTTTTATTTATCTAATATAAGATAAAAAGTTTTTATCACTATCTATAGACGTTGCTTTTTTGATTCTAACACGGTTTAACACAAAAGATGTTTATTTGTTTTTTTAATTTTTATTCTATTACTAAATTTTAGAATGTTGGTCGTAAAATAAAATATTTTGGCTTTATATTTCGTAGTGTCATTTTCACAGGCCAGTAATTCAATCACGCTCAACAAGAAGGCAAAGAATACACTACTACAGTGATAACAAATTATGCTTGTGGACAGACAAAGGCTATCCTTCCTACCCGGCCTGCTATTTTTTCTAATTTTTAAAATTTAAATCTCACAACTATATTTTATTTTTGTTTTTGTTTTTTTATTTTTAATTTTTTATATTTGCTTTTATTTTTATTATATTAAAATTAATATTTTTCATAAAATAAAAATATTATGAATTTTTTATAAATTATTTATTAAAAAATATTATAATAGCATATTATTTATATTAGTATAAAATAAATAATAAAAATTATTTTAAAATAGTAATCTAGGGCTGGACTTATTATTATTATTTCGATACATGGTTCTACACAAGTTATTCATTCCTCGTTTCGCCGATATAATTTATTTCTTTTAGTTCACTTTATTTTGGGCTAACTTACCCCAAAACATTTCCCTGACTTCTATTTTTATTAAAAATTCATGAGGCTCCCATCACCGATAACTATCATTTGGTACTGGTGGTTTCTTTCGCTGTCTCATATTCAACGAATCTCTTTCGAAATATTTGAGCCATGAGAATTTATCCATTTAGCCTGCTGAGTCATCCCAGATCTGCAAAATTTTCAGGCCTCGAATTTATACTTATTATTTTTTGTTGTTCATACATTTTTGAAAATTTATAATTTTCTCGGAAGCAGTAGGAGTAACAATACTTCGAATGTTACTCAGAAAATAACAAAACCCACAAAAACTCGATTAAAATTAAACCAAACTTATGCCATTAAAAACGAGATTTAGGCAAGAACCCTAATAATCCGTCACGTTACCATTCATGCCACTACCTACATAAAAAACAGAACAACTTAATACTAATACTATTAAGTAATTATCAAATATTAAGCTAAAAATTTATTTACCATTATAAAAAACAAACACCACCTAAGTACTAGTTTTTTTCAAAATGTAAATACGCTTTAAAACCATAAGAGTCACATAAGATCGAACGAACAATTTCTACTTTATCAATTTGAAAGGCCAGGTTGTTTTTTCTACTTAACGCCAATAACTTATTTTGAGCCTTTAACGTCGAATAAAGGCTTAATAACATTGGCATTAAGTCAGTTGCTTTTAACATTGTGAGCCAGCAGTGAATGAATAATCTGAACATATTACTTTAGTAGTTTCATTCCACGCATTTAATGTATAATACACATGTTTAATTTAATTTTAACGGATTTTTACCAGTCTGAGCTTTATTTTCAAACTGACACGGGTTCAGGTATTGTTACTTCCATATAGAAACCTTAAAATTGGTAAATTTTCAAAAACTAAACGTTAATAAAATAATAAATTACCATAAGTGTTCAGTGAGAAAGCTTTAGAAAATCTTCAGATTCTGATACCTAAACTGACCACACAAGTAAATCTGCCCCTCATGAATCTAGTGACCAAAAGTTTCCGTCGACTCGAGACAAACTAAATTTTCGATTTTCTAAGCTGAGCAAAACACAAATGACCCAATCTAAGAGATTTTTTCTCGACGACGTAACTAATTCAATTTGGGTTAATACGAACCATATATCCAAAATAATAATACACAAGACCGGTCCCGATTTATATTTAAAATATTTTTATTATTTTATTTTTATACTTAATATAATAATTATTCTTATTATAATTTTTTTAATAATTTATATTCATAATATTTTTTATTTTTATGAAAATATTAATTTTAATATAATAAAAATAAAAAGCAAATATAAAAATAAAAATTTAAAAAATAAAAACAAAAAAATAGAACGTAAACTTAGTTTCAGACTTAATTGGTCACTGTTTAATTTTTTTAATACTAAGCTGAATCGAAAATAAATCCAGCCTCAGGCCACGATTTAGATCGCCCCGTCCCAAACCCTCCCACATATCCTTGGGAAGGTGATAATGTCAGCTTTTTTTACTCCTGACAACGATCAGTTTCTTTTTCATTCATGTAAAACGACTTTTCCCGACAAGTGCTCAAATATTTCACTTTCTATTCAGAACCTTTTTAAAATTTCAAAGTAATAAATACTTAAAATTTTAAAATAATCAATAACGCCGAAAAGCCTATTCAATTTCACCATGTTCAAAAAACAAACGCCACCTTAGATGGAGAGAACAGATACTTTTTCCAGAAATAAAAAAAAAAGATTCTAGTCAAAATAATGCATAGAGTTGGAAAGTAGTATATTGAAATTGAGGAATAAAGTCAACATGATTGGATGTATTGGAAGTTATTAAAAAAGTAGTTAAAAAGGAATGGACAAGAGCCAGAACGGAAGGAAATAGCTATCATTTGCCTTTAGATCTGAGCCACAGAAAGTCCGATGAAGAACAAGAGACGGTTGGGATTTGACCTTATTGCATGGTGACCACGAGTGCCTACCTAACACAGGCCTCCCCATCACCATCTCCCCGCTTCTGGAAACGCTTCTACCATCCAATCAGATAGATGACCTCCTTCCTGATAAACGACAAAAGTCAAACCAAAGGGGCACTCTGTCATTTCACCATTCCTCAGATTCTAGTGGGTCCCATCAAGGGGAAAATAGGTTAAGTCATATTAAAATTGCTTGAACAAAATGTTTTATTAATTTTATTTTATATCATTAAATTTCATTTTAATTATACTACCATCTTAATTGTCATTTCATTGTGCTAGCGCAAAAGTAAAAAGAAACTTTCATTTTCTTAGTTTTCCCGTCATCTGTTACGATGCCGGCTTCAAAGATACGAAATAAGCCGATCGATACAATATAATAAGTATAAACTTTCAAACGTATAAACTGTAAAGCCTTATTATTATACTATTTTTTTTTTTTTAATAATTATTATTATACTATTATTCTGTCAATGTTTCTTTAGCAAACTTTGAACTGTGTTTATATGGAAATGAACGTATTAGTTTAGTTTTGATTTGATAAGATTTTTTCGTATTTTAAAGAAAAAAAAAGATTCTAATGGGTCTCAAGCATCAAGGAAAAGCAGGAGGTGGTGATGTAATCACGTATGGCAGACACCACATAAATCTACCACCATCAACGGCTCGCATTAATCCATTCACGGTCGCGGGGCCCACACTTCAAGATGCTGGCATATCCACGTGGTGCCATCCCATTGGCAGGCCTCCCCCGCTGCCCACAATCTCCTCGCCCAAGGAAAGCAGATGGACAAACCACGTCCGATTAACAAACGTAAGGGTGACGAGGAAAGCGCAGGTTCTACTCCGATGATGACGTCATCCTTAGAGATGTGGGGCCCTTTATCAGTACAGGAGGTTAGGACACGTCAGCAGACACGGTCCTCTCACCGTTCCACGTCGAAGTCAAGATGACGTCAGCCTCATTTATTACCACCACCCCCATCTAACGATGCCCTGCTCGCCATCACACCCATGGGGGTGGGTTATCCGGTGTTTCGCAGCCCCACCATAAGATGCGTAGGACTAGACCACGCTCTTCTCCCATGTACGTGGTCTCCACCCAATCAGCCCATGGCGAGATTGGGGAACCGAACTTTGCTCCTTAGTGCTCAACTGAAAATTGTCGTTCATTCACAGCAAATATAATAATTCTAATTATCAAAGCAAACTAAAAATCAGGAAAATATGGCATGTTCAATTGTGTGTAAATGTTTATAAGAGTTGTAATAAAGCACATGTTAGCAACTAATTTCGAGTTTCTATAAAATATAATATTATAACATCGAATTATAAAGTTAATACCGAATGAATAAAACTATTTTTACCATTTTATGCATATATAAAGTATCTAATTATTAGCCCTTGAAACCTTAACTTAAGTGATATAAATATGTGAGGATCGGGAAACTAATGTTTCAAGACTCCAGAGTACTAATGATGGATCTTACTAGATTCTCATGGAGGCATTTGCCATATTTTTTGGAAAAACCCAACTCCACTTAAATTGGTAAAGATTAAATCATTGAACTAAGATCAATTATATTACTTATTTATTTTTTAATCAAACTCTTATATTGCTTAAAGTTTGTCGGCTTATAAAGAACTTAGTTTCATTGTTGCGGAATATCATCCTATAAAAAATATAATATTATACATCATGGACATGCAAAGGAGTATACATAAACAAAAAGTATATGAAATATTAAATTTCCAAAATTCATATTTTGAACAAATTATCCTTTTAAAATAACCTCAAAATAAATTTTCTAAAAGGAATATACTAACTAGTGAAGTGATAACTCTAAGAAATTGTGAAATTGAATTTAGATAAAAGTACTGGGGAATATTTTAAGAAAATAAAGGAGGCAAAAGAAGTAAAGAAGTAAAAGGAGAATTACCATCAACATCAGTAAAGCCTAAGTACTTAATACTATACGTAAAACATCAAAAGTTGATATTTGACTGGCCATCCAGTTGCATGAAAGGCGTGTAAGACTTAAAAAAGAAAAGAAAAACAGTAGAATTGTGATGGGCAATCACACAGAAGAAGCCCCTTTTTCTTATAAAACTTTCTCCCCAATTCTAATTTTGCTAGTTTTTCTTCCTTCTCTTCCTTCTTCCTCCTCCGGCGATGCAAGGTATCCGGCGCTTCCGGACGTTAACGGACGGCGGCGGCGTCCGCCTCGAGCTCACTCCGTCCACCGCCTCTCCTCTGGCGATAGACGTCGCCGAATCGGCCGAGGTGAGGATCCAACGCCTCATCTCCGAGAACCCGGTCATCATCTTCAGCCGCGCCGCCTGCTGCATGTGCCACGTCATGAAGCGCCTCCTTTCCACCATCGGCGTCCACCCCACCGTCATCGAATTGGACGACGACGAGATCGGAGCTCTCACCGCCGCTGCCGCTGAATCCTCCGACTCGTCCGCCTCCTCCTCCTCCTCCGCAGCGCCGCCTGCAGCCCCAGTATTCTAATGAGGGACACGTCAGGCCTGAGAGCTCTGGGGAGGTTTCCACTCAGCGGGCACCTCAACCTCGGCCTCACGGAAGTTGGTGTGCTCTGGGTACATAATTGAAGCTGTAATTTGTTCCTGATTTGGGGTATTATTGTAATTGGAACAAAAATAGTTTCGTTCTTATTTAAAAAAAAAGGCTACAGAAGGATGTATGGGCATGTAGGTACTTAGGCCAAGAGTCCCACCTGATGAAGCAAGGAGACCGTTGAATTTGTAGGAATTTCTGATTGAATATCATGATTTGATCTTGATGGAAAAAGATATTCCGTGTGAATGGTTTGTATAGAAATGGATTGGAGAATACTTTATTCTTGCTAATGATTGAATAGCGATGCTGTCAGTGATATTCTCATCAAATTTCAATTATTTAAATCCTCTAAAATAGGAATATTTGTTACGCTTTTTTTTTTCTCTAAAATTTCATACTTAAATAAAAAATAAACTTTAGTAAAAATTTTCAAAAACCTAAGATAAAAGATGGTTGGACCTATATTAATCAAATCAAACTTTTGATTCACATGGCGTATAGACAAGATGACAAAATAGTTTGGAATCTAAATTGAAACCCGAATTTTTGCTCACGATGCCATAAGACATTACACTAATGCGTCATCCATGTATGGGGTCCTATGTTGCACTCTGGGATGGATCAATTAATATAATAACGGAAAAAGGTAAAATTGTACAATAAAATACCTTTTTTAATTATATTTATTTGTTCAATTCAATTGATAAATGGGTTTGATGATCATGTACCATGATTTAATTCAAAATAGAACCAATCGAAGATCGAATTCAAAAAGAATCATGATATAAAAGACATTATTGATCGAATTCAAAACTTGAACCATAATGAATTCAAAGAAAACTAGATATTTAAGATAACTGTACAAATTTTGAACAAAGTATTAAATAGGTTAAATTCAGAATAGAGACTTAATCGTTTTCAAATTATACAAAGTATTATAAGAGCAATATGTAAAGTTAGTAGGTATAAATTTTTTTGTGAATAATATAAAATGAAACTAACTGTTTCCACTTCCCATCAAAATGGGTCCTTTTCCTTTGGGTTTCGAAAAGACAGGTGATGAGAAGGATGCACACGTGGCAGACATGCAGTGGTCTTGATGCGAACAGAGCCAATGGGCCCCACTTAGAATCTTGACAGCCTAACGTAAGAAGAATCTACTTCAGAATCTCTCAAAGGTGAAAAGTTTTTTCTTTCTTTTTTTGAAGATAAAATAAAAAAATAAAATTTTATAAAGAAATGAGAATTAGCGATTGAAGGATACCCCACAAAGAAAGCTATCATAATGGTAGGGCTTGAGGGTACTCTTTGTCTTTAAAACCATAGTCTAAAGTTTCAAAAGCCTCTTAAGTACTTTTATCTATTTATTCTTTCCCTTTATTTTCTTCAATTACTATTTTTTTAAAAATTTATTGTTTTGGGGAATGATGTCATGGTTGCTTGGCTTTATGGGGTTCCCACCTTATCATATAAATCTCTTCTTTTTTTTCCTTTTTTTTAATTAATTTGGCAAAAAAAAAAAAATAGTTTGAACCTCTTGTGAGGGCATGACCTTCCCAAGTTTCCTGATGACCACAAAATTGTTCCACGTGTAATTTCCATCTTGTTTCTTAGCTTGAGAGTATGACGAAAATAAAAGCTTCGTGTTGGTGGAGGAGACCACTACCTAAATGGGCCATCCCTTATTTTTAATTATATTTAATTTATTATTTTTTTGAAGATAATTATTATTATTAATATTTTTTTCAATTAAATATTTTAATTATAATATAATAAATTATACTGAGACTTACCATTGGACTCGAAACCTGAAATCTGACCCTCCTTTGCTCTGATGGACAATTATTGATTAATTTATTATTGAAAATATAAAAAAATATAAATGATTATAAATTCCTGTTAATCAAACTTCATTTAATTTTTACTATGATTAATTTGAACCGTTGAAAGTCAGATATTTCGAGAGTGACAAGACTAATAATTTGAAAGATGTTGATAGTAACTTTCCTTGCATTATTATATGAACTTGTCAAAATGTTTATTTATGTGTCAATCTCCTTTGTATTTTCCTGTCCAGTCACCTAATAAAAACATTCTCTGATTTATATTTTAAGAAAATTCCTTGAAGTTTGGGGCCCGTTTGATTACTATTTTTGAAAATATAAAATAAATTTGAAAATACAAAAAAAAATACTAAAATAATATTATTTGAAAACTGCTTTATTCTTCAAATTTAATGTTTTCGGTATTATTTGTTTTTAAACCTGGTCTTAATGTTTTCATTGTTCCCTGTAATTTTAATAACAAAAACAGCTTTCAAAAAATAGGAATAAAACAAGACCTTGGTTCTTATTCTGTAACAATATTCCCATTACATTAGGGAAGGGTCAAAATCTAAAATTTAAAAAAACGCTTAAAACTCTAATTTATCTAATTGTCATTCTTCAAATAAAAAACAAAACACAAGGTTAATAATGCGACGATAAATAATTAACTTAGACAATATAATAATATTTAAAGTATTAAATAAACGTAATAGTACTAAACATTATTATAAATTTATAACCAAACCAACTAGTAGCTATTACAATTAACTACAATCACATAATAATTATAATTAATGTAAGATTAACCACAATCAGTTTTTAAAAGCTTCATGATAAAAAAATGAAACATCAAATCATAACATGTAAAAAGTATTAGATAAACAAACTAATAAACATGTTTATATTTAAAGTACTAAAAAAATAAAGTGACAAATAAATGATATCTTAAAACTACAAAAATCCAAAGCTTCAAAATGAAATCCACTATGTCCTTAATCTTCATTTCATTAGCATGATCACTATAGGATTAGAAAATCCCAATAAATCATATATATATCATTTTTAAAAATTAAAAAATAATAATTTCGTCAATTCCGACTGACCAGCCCTAACCTCGGATGGTCATGTCAATAGTTCCAGATTTTATTCGCCTAACTTCACCTACTGCACTTCCAAAATATCGAGCCGCCCATCGAACTCGACTCCATATTCCCCGCTCCATGAGTAACATGATTCGACATTACGTATTTTTAAACATTCAAAGCCGTAATTCTTTGCCACCATTTTCATTAAAAATATTTTGAAGAAAATCGTTTCTAAATCTAGGGTATTTCAAGGGTTTTTCTTTTTAGTAAAGCAGTTAATAAGTGAATAAAATAAGGAAAATTTCGAATTTAGTCTCTTAACTTTAATGAATTTTGCATTTAAATTTTGAACAAAATTTACTTTTTAAATATAAACTTTTCTTGAATTTTGCTTATATAGTCCCTAACATAACTTCGAATCTTTACCACTGCCTAATGCGCACGATCGAAAGTGACATCAAGCTACGCTAAAAACTACGCTAAAATGAAAGTTAAAAAATATAAAAACAAAATAAATAAAATTACTATATTTAAAAACAAATCTTTTTGCTTAGGATTTAAAATATAAAGTCATTAAAGATTTTAATATTAATTCTTCTATAAAATAATCCTAAATCCAATTTGCTTAAGGAAAGCATTTAGGAAAAGAAAAACTTATTATCACAAGAAAGTGCTAAAAAGAAAAAAATATTAAGAGAAATAATTATTTTTGTTCACCGTGGACAATGATTTTGTATAAAATATATAATAAAATATTCATATATTTTAAATTTTATAATCCTTAAATAGAAACAAATAAAACAAGTTTAAAATAAACATAAAAATTAACTTAATAAATTTAAACCTAGACTTGTTGAAAACCACAGACCAGTGAAGATGTCATAGTGAAACCAACTCCATTTCGGCAAAAATTATGCTCTCTTTATTTCTTAAAAACAAAGAAAAAAAAAAAAAAAGGTTTACAATTGCCAGAGCATCAAAAATCACAAGTGAATAACGCATCTATTGAGTGTATTGTTGATCAATCTCTTCATCAAAATTCATTTCAGCTTCAAACAAGTATTTTCTTCTTTCTGTAAATCCTTCCTGCAACCTACCTCATTCTCTACTCTAATATCGGTTCGTTTCGACGAACAAACGAACCAAAAAAATCAGTTTCTTGTCATTAGAATCCGCTCCAGTTCATGATCTTCTTCACCTCATCGTACAAAACCAAAATGGCAGCAGCCCCAGTACTCCTAAACATGTTCGAAACCGTGCCTCTGTAAAACGAAGCCACCCCCTCTGTTCTGTAGATCTTCCTCCAGCAATCCATGGTGTTTCTGTACATGGGCTGTTCCAATCCCGACTGCATCATCATTCGCCTTCGAACCGTGTCTAATGGATACGACAACAGCCCTGCAGACGTTGTGACTGCCTGGGCCGCCACCCATCGCTTCCATAGTGCCAGTTCCGGTTGGGATTCCTTCGACAGCGTCTCTTTGATGGAGTCGAAACCCCCAAAGTAAAGGCCTCTGTGAACGATCATGCCATGAATGGAGGCGGGAAGGCCTCTGTAGACTCCTTTGATCCCGTCTTTCTTCAGTATGGTGCTCAGGAAATGGTAGATGCCACGGAACTGACGGGCATTGGTGTTTCCAACGTCTGCAGCGAGGCGGGTGTGTGCGATATCAAGCGGGTAGATGATGATTAGGGCTGTACAACCAGCTCCAGCGCCTGCGACGAAATTGGCAGGCATACCGGAGATAAATGGCCGGCTTGATTAGTTGCTACACTCTGTGCATGTTCTTGTAAAGATCCTGCAGAGTGAAGGAGAGAAATGAGTTTTCTGTGGTCAATAGATTAATTCAATAATTGAACAAGAAAATCATTTTGTTAGTGTTTTTTCTTCTTGGGCCGATCTCTTAGATGTGCGGGATGATAACTTTTGTTAAAATTATTTTGTGCATTCTCTAAGCTTGTCTTGGGGTGGTAGGTTTTTTTTGCAGCCCTTTTCTGTTCAAAAGGCTGGGCTCCCTCCAGTATATTTCCTGTATACCGAGGGGAGGAGCTCAGTTCCCTCATTTTTTGTTAATATATTCCCTGGTTTTACTGATAAAAAAAAAAGGCCAAGAAATTAGAGGTATCCAATTTGGTAGGGGTAATATTTCCCAACAAAGTTTCTCCTCGATGTGCCTCGCATATAAACAAGTCAAAGATCGTCCTTACTTGCCTCATTTAGTGAAAAGAAAATGAAATGCACAAGTTATACATCTTGGAAGCAATTTATGTCTTTCTTCATCAAAGAAGTTGAAGGAGATTTTGATGAAATGTCTCAAATTAAGGATTTTCAAAATTAAGGAGGGTATTAGAAAGAACTCCTCACAGAAATGCACAAAATTCATGGTAGCATCCTTTTTCTTCCCTTTGTAATTAAAAGAAAATTCCTCCTAGGGGATGTTGTAAATTTCGATTTTGGAAGATTTTTCATCACGGTTTATCTTAATCAGATGTGTAAGATTCCTATTTGTAGTCTTTTCACCAAAAAGAAAA
The DNA here is from genome assembly GCA_016808115.1 of Tetrastigma voinierianum. Classification (NCBI taxonomy): domain Eukaryota; kingdom Viridiplantae; phylum Streptophyta; class Magnoliopsida; order Vitales; family Vitaceae; genus Tetrastigma; species Tetrastigma voinierianum. The sequence continues at coordinate 193,962 of JAEQBH010001577.1, forward strand.
AAAGAAGGAAATTCCTCCGGGTCACTGTGTTCAGGCTTGATTATTTCTAGTAGGATATGATTTATAGAACATGGTGTTATTGTATTGGAATTTATAAGACCTATGCATAAGAATTTGAATATTTTTAACGGGATATGAACATATCCAAATGTTCAGTTATTTTCTGAAGTTTTAAGGATTAGCAATTAAGAATTGGGATATTTGAAACACTACACCCTTTGAAAGGAACTACGAGACTAATTTTTTTCGTTTTGGTGGTTCGCGGGGATAATCTAGTATAAAGTACCAGGATCTACTAGATATAATCTTCAGACCAATCATTGTATCTACTTCAACAGCTGCATAAATATCTAGTGTATCTATCTCTAGTAATGCTAACATTCTAAGTTTCAACCAAGTGAAAAGACGTATGATTTGTCGAATCGCAAGTCGTGCAACACTCAAGGCGTGCTTCCATTTTGTTAAACAACCAACTTTCCTAAAAACTTAAGCTCGTAGGATTTGAGTTTAATGTGAATATCATGCTTCTTAACGCCTTCCCTCACATGCGACATCATAATTGTACTTGGAGAGTCAAACAAACCAAACAGAGTTCTTCATCGATCGAACCCTGAACCTCTTATCAAACTAGACTCTGATACCATGTAAAACCACTTTCGTAAAAGCTCAAGCTCATATGATTTGGGTTTAATATGAATATCATGCTTTGATCAATTCCCAAAACTATCGCAACCTCAATCTAAGTGTTCCCTCTGTGAAGAAACCCTCCAGAGGTTAAGCAAAATATATATACAGAAAGAAGTATTAGTTTCAAGTTATGTGTTGGTTAGGGCCTCAATCTTAATAAGAATCCCAAACATGTTCTCGATCTCATCCTTTGACTGTTTTCCTCGTTTTCCATTCTCTCATAAAAAAACAGCTCTCTTATGCTTGTCGAGAATCGGGCTACAGGATTGAGTTGTAAAAGACAAATCCCTAATCATTGGTAGATTAAAGTCATTCCCATTGTATAAGAACTGCTTCCTTATCTCTGTCAAGATTTACTGACTATCAGATCTAAACACCATTTAAGTTATCTCACTCACTGTCGATTACTGTTAGGTGTAATAGGTAGAAGCCCAAAATTCACATTCTTTATCAAAGAAATTTAGGCATATATCAAAGAAACAGCCTTTGCAACTCCAACCCATACTGTTTATCATATACTTTCAATTTGTCATATTGAATATACAAATTGGAGATTCCAATGACATGAGCCCATTTAAACTAAACTAGAAAAGATTTGATCAAGTTTTTTCCCCATCTTGAAATCAAGATTTTGAATATTTATCTTCTGGGTCCCGCCAATTTCCTTAATCTAAAACAACGTAAAAAATCAAGCATTCAGAATTGAATTCTCTATTCTTTCTCAGCAACCAAACACAACAATTCATGGATCAAACCAAAGAAACAACAGAATTAAAGAAAAAACGCATATGGGAATGCAATCACACGCACCTTAAGGGAGAAATTGAGAGCGACGGAGGGGTAATAGCGTAAGACGCTACTCCCATTGCCCCTCCATAGAGAGAGAAGACCCTCTTCCCTGACCGTACGAACGATACAATCGCACATCCCCTTGAACCTCCGGCGGCCGCCGGCGACGATAGCAAGGTTGCTCTCCTGGGTCTGCAGCAGTAGCTTGGCCCTTTCAATAGGGGCGACGATCGTGTGCACCACACCCCCCATCACCGCTCCCGCCATCAGATCTTTCTGGAAGATGGTCAGCCATTCGGGCGCCCCTGATTTTCCCGTTCTTGATCTTGGGTCACCCTCATCTCCCTCCTCCTCACCCATCCAACCCCTTCAACCACCTCTTTCTCTCTCTAGTTCTTTTTCCCCCTCTCTCAAATTCCGTTCCTTCCCTCTAGAAATGATGGCTTCAGGATTGTGGGTTTTTGTTCCGTGAAAAGGTTTTCTTTGTTTCTGCTTTTGGGTATTTTGGAACTTGTTTGGAAAAACAGAAAAATCAAAACGAAACCCTTATATTGCAAACAGTTCTGTGTCGATTTGATATAACGGAATTTTCACTCAATGGTGGTTCTCCAGCATCAATATCGTTTTGAAAAGGTGATAGAATTTGCTTATAGTCACTGCCTTTGTAAACACAAAAATTATTATTTTCTATAATATTTTATTTTAGTTTTTAAAATGATCTATTTGTCGATAAGTTTGACCTCAGTTGTTAGAAGATTCTAATGTGTTGAAGAAAAAAGTTAAAGCATATGTTTATTTTTCGCCTCTAAAAGAACTTTTGGTATTTAATAAAGCTTTGCCAAAAGATTCTGTGCTAAGTGAAAGATCTAAAGCTCCATCTATCCTAAATCTATTCCAATTTTACCCTTTTCTCTTCCTTAATAATTACATCACACTTCTTCATTCATTTATATCACCCATACATTATAAAATCGATTTAAAAAGATAAATAAATATTTAATTAAAATTTAAAATAAATATAAAGATTCAATTAAAAATAAAATAGCCATAAATATTTAATTAAATCAATAAAAATAAATATAAATATTTTGGAATTAATAATTTCAATAATTGAACTTTTTGGGTTACAAAATATTAATTAATTTAAAATTTTATGTACTTCTTATAAAAATAATGAAAAATAATTTTACCGATTTCAAATCATACCGCTATAAAAAGTCGATAAATCTTCGATGAATACGTCACTGACATTTCACATCACACGGGGGTTATAAAGTTCCACGGAGCTGATGCCTGACATACACCTACCGACGGTCAAATCGCACGTACTTCTATAAAAGCTCACACGCTTCCTACGATCTGGACAGGCCATCACGATTCATTACATCACATCTGGCTTTTAAAAGTCGACGGTCGGGTCTCATAGATAATACCCAGATTGGATTGTCAAATCACGTAAACACGCTTGACATTTCAGAACGTATAAAGACTTAAAAACATCTATAAATCGGGAGGCGACGCCCCGTAATTTTACACACATCAAAGCGTTTTCAATTACTCAAAAGCAAAGAATTAATAACTTTTTTTTGCTCGCCTTGAATGATTCATCTTCTTCCGACTGCTAAAAGAACACGTATTCAATGTGAAATATCGAGCTCAAAGACAAAACTCACAAGGCGCTCGGGAGATAGAATCGGGTGAGGACAATACCGATATCGTGATCGAGTTAGCTGCACATTCCTACCGCTAAATGATTACTCGTTAACCAGCCACGACGAAACACATTATTTCGCGCGAGCTTTCGCTTGCTTCGGCTCTGCTTCGAATTTTTACATACGCTCCACAAATAAGCAATCATTATTTCGCAGCAATAAATGCCGCCAACACAGAGTGGCTTATCCGCGAACAAAACGACGGCCGCACTTGCATGCTTCAGATACCAGATGTCTCGCGGACTCCTCACAAGACGTCGACCGGTACTACAACCATCGGAAACAAAGGCTAAACGATTCAGGGTGGTAGAAATTTTTGGGCCTAATATCTTTCGCATCCCCAAACGCTACCGACATCTTGGGGTCGTTACTGAAAAGCTTAATCACGGCTTTCCTAGAATGTCGGGCGCGGATCAGGAGGATCGGGCGCGGGAAAACAGCCCGTACAAAGATATCACGAATGTATATCGCCATGTCCACCGACCGACCATCGCGCTCGCCGCCGCTCCTACGACTCGCGGATATGACATGCTTTTTCACGCCCGCGCCTAACAACGAGCACGCATTTCGACGCCTTAACTGTCATTAACTTATGGTGGCTGGATGTGGACATTTCAAAGAATTATACCATAATTGAAAATCCATTATACACGCGATACTATCTCGTTAGATTCAGATATATCCAAAATGGGCAACAATTGTTCAATCAATTTCAGATCCTCAAGAGCCGATCACGAATTCTTTCGCAAAAACATGAGAGTTACCGAAGGATGTAGAGCGGTGCATTCTCGTAAAGGGGGCTTCTTTTAAATCTGTTATTTATTATACTGAGACCTGGCCGATTTCGCATCAAGGAAGACTTGACTTCTTTATCATGAAAGCATGTATTATATTACACAAATACTTATAATCGGCGGGATGAACGGCTGATGACAATGTGAACTTGTTGCAATAGTTTTTGGCAATGACGACTATGACTCATTGTGAACCGATTACCAAATAAGCTCTCACGGCGCCCGAGACCTCGATCAATTTACGCTACCAACCTGTGCCATTCGAGATTCGAACACCCACTATGCCCTCCACCAAGAACATCATCAGATATCTCATGGATCGCACCCGATGCGCGCTATATCGAAAGTGATTTTGCCTTATTTTTAATATTATGTTTCGCTTTCGTCATGTTATGTTATGTTTTTTAATGAAAATTCAAGTAGTCGTATATTTTAATCATTTTTTACTACTAATATTTGTTAGATAATTTGAATATTTCATTTTGCGTAAGTAGACAAAAATTGAAATTACATCGGGAAAATAAAAACAAACTAAGAACTGCTTATACACAAAGCTCTGAGCTACTTTGCATTTTTCATTGCTTTCGCATAATCGCATTCTACGTAGTTGATAATAGTGTTGTTGTTCAACCTGTTACATGTGAGATGTCTTTTTCCATACCAGATCATCGACGATCATCCGTAACCTATCTGCTTCCTTCTCGCATCCTATCTTCAGCACGCTAAGAACGTCTAACAAGTATTCATCCTCCCTCCGTGCTTCGCTCCTTCAAGAATCAAGCCAAGCCCTCATAAAAATTCTTTCTCTTTTCACTCTGCCCAGATAATTCACGAATCGTATCTGAAATAGAATTACTAGCATCCGCTCTGACTACTTTACTTTTCTCTCGTCATGCAAATGATTTTCTTCCTATATTCCTTCCCTGAGAGCTAATCGTTGCATTATATGGATCTTGATCCAAGTCAAGAGATACAAGTGTATCATGAGTTCCCTCATAAACAAGGGGAGCGCAAATTTCTGTGGTCGCTTTCATGTATAATCATCCACTTATCATGCATTTAAGCACCTCCCAACAATGATCATAATCCACTGACCCTAACTTCCCGCTTGAAACATATTCATAGCTTTGCATACAGCCGTTAAAAATAAAATTAGATATAAATAAAATTTTCTCATTAAAAAATAATTGTTGTAGAAAATTATAATAATAAATAACCGACCGCTGATGTTCGCCTCCACTTTGCGGCCTATTTGCTATCCTGCGGCGAAGATCCTACCACCATTCGTACAATAAATGTCGAACACTTATCCCATCGATTTTGTAATGCAACATAAAGTCCTGCGGGTAGTCAACTCCAACATCGGGTCTCAAAACTCGCCATCACTGATCCCAAAACTTTTTTGACATCGCGCTGCCCAATGCCGATCAATCGGATTCGGGTTATGGTCAACCAAGACATGCACAAGCACGCCTTTCCCCGCTACAGTAAAGATTCTCGCTTGTACCTTCAGACGGGAGTGAGATAGCCATTTTCTCTCAAGCTAATAAAATCAAACTTAAATTAAGTATCGTAAGCTAAGGTGAAAAATTAATAAAACAAATTATTTTAAATAGTTAATGAAATATTAAATGAAAGATATAATGAAACAATGACAAATAAAATAAATTAATTCATATCAAGTAAAACATTTTATTTTAAATTTGTATTTTAAATTATTTACAAAAAAATATGATTTATCGTTTTTCTTTCATTTATTAATAATATTTTTTTATTTATATTATAAATTGAAAATAATTAGAAGTTAATAAAATATTTGTAAATAATAAAATAAATTAATTCATATCAAGTAAAACATTTTATTTTAAACTATTCACTCAAAAATATGATTTATGGTTTTTTTATTCATTAATAATATTTCATTTATAATATTATAAATTGAAAATAAATAGAAGTTAATAAAATATTTGTAAGTTTCAATTAAATAAATTAATTCTATATCAAGTAAAACATTTTATTTTAAATTTGTATTTTAAATTATTCACTCAAATATGATTTATGGTTTTTCATCTATTAATAATATTTTATTTATAATATTATATATTGAAAATAATTAGAAGTTAATAAAAATATTTGTAGGCTAATTATTTGGGAAAAAATGGGCTTAGGGTTAAAACGGCGCTGCTTTTGAGCCAAAACGACATCGTTTTGGCTCAAGTAATATTTTGAAATTCTGCCGTATTAAAACGAGACGTCGCTTTGACAAATTGTTGCAAAAACAACACTGCTTTGAAGCATTCAAATACCCAAAACGGCGCCGCTTTTGGGGTTATGATAAATGCCTAAAACGACGTCAAGCCAGGCTAGCTTGCTCAAAACGACGCCGCTTTCGCTATTATTTAAAAAATAAGGAAACGACGCCGCTTGTCTATGGAAGAAACGAAACGACGCTCTTTTCATATTACCGCCACCCAAAATCGAAAGCCTGCTCTTCCTTCCGCCTTGCGTGCCAGCTGGGAAGAGAGGGCTGCTTACCGTCACAAGGCTTTCGAGATCCCACCTTTAACTATGTGAGCTTCTCGCGCCTATGACGCAGCTTTTAATCCACGTTTAGCGTAACTATGGATCTGCTAACGGCGACTACGACTACGACATCGCGACTACGTAAATGGGGTTGGCTTTCCTCTTGAATTCTTCCCTTCTTCGAACCGTTATTGCGATTTCCCTCAACTGGGAAATCATTTCATTTTTTGTTATTTATGCACTTTTGTTCCAATTGTTGGGAAGTTCAAAATGGTCTTCACGGCCGCCGCTTTTGTCAGGAATCTCGTGATTTACGCCTTTGAATATTTGGTTGAGTATCCGTTTGGTTCACGTGTGATTTTTTGCTTCCAAATGGCTATAATGTCGAGGGTAGTATTGGTTTTTGTCAGGTTTGTTGGATGATCACTGGGATCAATATATTTACCAAATATAAATTCGATCAACGCTCAACAACTAAATCTTTAGCTACCCAGACGCCCACTCGCTAGAGCACATTTTTTTCCCTTTAAGATCCAAAATGGCTTTTTGCCTCCCTGGCTGGCTTAACCGCTGAAGTCAGTTTTAAGCGATTGATGATGAAATACATACGAGACCCTTTCAAATCCATATGTTGCACTGCAAACAAGCCCAAGCCTCGTGATCTTTTTTGATACATGAGCATAAAACCCCAAAAATTAGGGTTAGAAAAGGAAGGGAGTATTTTAATCTTCCAAGTGGGATTACAAGGACGAGACTAGGTTTTAGTTTTCGATATACAATGTTGTTTGGATAGGTTGGACGCTGATTTTTTTTTTTTGACATCTATTAATTTTACATCTCTATAGTATCGTGTTCTATGTTCTTATAGGGGTGGACATGGTTCGATTAATTGAACCGTAACACAAAATAAAAAACCAACTTTTGGTTTTTGGTTTGTTATTTTGATAAACCAAAAACCTAATCATTAATATGATTAACCAAATTTCGATTAACAATTTGTTCGATTAACTATATATCGGTTTTTCGATTAACTATAATTAAAAATAAATTTGTAATTCCATAATTATATATTAAAGTTCAAACTATAATACTATTGTAAATACACAAAAATATTAAAAAAAATGAATACTATCTATTTATTTGCAATCCCATGACACTTATGCATTTATAATACACATTTATAATATATCTATAAAATAATATATGAAACACATAGATTAGGATAATTTAATCATGGTTTTTTTTAGTCAATCACATGTTTTAACAATCTCAGTAAAAACAAACCAATACAAAGAAATCATAGTCTCTATACTTCTTAGCTTTAAAAGAAAATTAAGGAAAACTTGTTTCAAGGATGTAAAAGTCCTAAAGAAGTAAGAAAGTCACAATTAACACAAGCTCTAAAACTCATTATATATATATATATATATATATATATATATATATATATATATATATATATATATATATATATATATATATAAATTATTTTTTCGATTGGTTAATCGAAAATCATGATTTTTATATTTTTATAAAACCAAAATCAAGATTTGTAAAACATAAACAAAAACAGAATTTTATTTGATTTGATTAACCTATTTTTAATTCGGGATTTGAATTTGGTTGCTTTTACCCACCCCTACTTAGAAGGAATCCGGGACCTGTATGTCACCTATTCTCCTTATCTCTTAAGCCTGACATCGGGACACTTTGACTTCTTTTATAGATGATATCAAGCACTAAATTGGATGAAATTATTTGGGTTGAACAAATCTATAAAAATGGATTTATGACATGGAAGGTTTATTTTTGTCTTATAATAAAAAGCATTACTAATCATATAGATCATTAATAAGGCTTACATATTTTCTTTCATATTTAAGGCTTATTTCTTATAATTATGTTTGATTAGTACAAAAAATATGATATACCATGTCTATTCCATAATATAATAATATAAAAACAATATACCTATATACAACAACATAAAAACAATATAAATTCTCATCACTTATTTTCCAATATTATCATTACCTAATTGTGTATTATTTAGTTTGATAGAGATAGAATAAGTCATAACATAATTTATATTGGTCCTATTACCAACTAAATATGTCTCATATATAATATTATCACTCTTATAACTTAATTATATTTATTTATCCCTTAATTTGTGTTTGTGCAGGCATGCTTTAAATGATCCAAATTTAAATTTTGGTAGGTCCATTAATGGAGGTGTGACTTAGACTTTCAACTTATAAACAATGAGGCCAGTTGTTTCAAAGTCATATATATATATATGATTAAAGTATGATAATTCAATTAATGATTTTCTTGTTACTAGTTTCCCAACATTGTCTAACCCAAGATTAAATGCTTAGTTTATGATTATTCTAAAGCTTGGGATGCCACAAACAAATTTCTTAAATTCATTTAACTTGTATAAATATTTTTAATTTCATTATTTATTTATTTAAAATAACATATTACCCTTAACATCAAATTTGGGGGCAAATACATAAAAACTAGAGATGATGGGTAAAATAAAAGGGACTAAAATAGAAAATGACAGTTGAAGAGTAGAGGTGAGTGGGTTTCTGTCCTTCAATTGGTAGGGAACCATCTTAGCATTCCCTTCATGCTCCAAGCTGTAAGTGATGAGATTTTCACAGTTTGATTTCCATTGTTGAATGTATAAAGGTGGAGTTTCTGCAGCATTAGCCAACTTTGGATAAACCCTGGCAGTTATGCAAGTCTTTCCTTTCCCTCCAAAACTCTCTACTATAGAATGGTCAATCTGCAGAAGAATGAAGTAAGAATTTGAGTACAGAAGGTTTGGGCTCTGGGCTTTTGAAAAACCGATCTTGATTCGACTTAAGATTTTTCATGTTTGGGCTAACAAAAAGAGAAAAAGAAGGAAGAAAACACGGAATCAAACGCGGTTTCGGTTTTGCTTTGGTCTCTTATTATGACAAACAAGTTTAAGCTGCAACTAAACAAGTCTGGAGTACCGGTTGCTCGGGCTTATTTGGTTAATGTTTTTAGAACTCAAGTTGCTTATCCGAATTTAAATATTTTTAAGGTTTCGATATTTTTCTCGAAATAAAAAGAAGAAACCCTAAACAAACGCCAGTTTTGTTTTAAGAACAAAATACAGTTTTCCTGTAACCAAATACCCTTTGCTTCCCCCATAGAATCCAACCCAATGCATAAAATCATCTTCTGAGGTATGAAGGAAAAATTTTCCACCATAACAAACATGGGGTTTCCAGGAAAATATGGTATTAACTGAAGTGAAAAGAGCTCTTCTGTATATATCAGCAACTTACCAAGCTTCTGAGTGAAATCTTTTCGCGATTAAGGTCTACATCAACAAAAGCTCCATAGCTGGTTTTGTCCACATCTTGTCTCAAAGAAGACCTGTTCAAAACATGAAGTTCATAGCTCAGGAATCATATGTCAATGGATGGATTTAAGCAGTAGTTGAATTAGTCACCCACCTGCTCTGATCACTGCACATAAGAACAATTTTCTTTTGAGTACTTTTGAAGATGTGAAAGAAGATTGCAGTTTGTTCAGTAAAATTGTTTGAAGCCAAAACCAACAATCCAAATGGCCCGATCCGGCCTTTAACTGATGCATTCTTTTGATTGCAGAGGGATTGGGGATCAGTCCAGCTTGGATCCATCAGTTCAGCTTCTTCCAAATTTAGAAGATCAAATGAAACTACTACATCAGCCTGCAAAGTGAGGAAAGAAAGAAGGAAAGTTCAGTTTGATTTTGTAGTGGAACAATGGAGTCTCCATATTAGCAAAATGAATTTAGAATTCCCTTCTCCATTTTTCCTTTCCTTTTTATTATTTTCACTTCGTATTTTCTAAACTACGTGACTAAATGAAGTTACCTGAGAAGCTGTGATTCCAGAAACTTCAAGTACAGAACCACTCTTCAGCTCCATATTTTGAAGGTCGCTGAGCCTTTGCGTAGGCTTCTTGATTTCTTCGATAGGCCACTGTACTCACTCCTTCCGCTCATTTTTATCCAGCAAACACTCGTGGGAAGGACTATAAAAATAAACTATAGGCCTGACAAAAAAGTTTAGAAATTTTATGACAAGTAGTATAACGACCCGGCCCGACAATACGATAAGTATTTCACCAATTTGTCACATCTCATCATATAAAGTGAGAAAGTTTTTAACACTATATAAGCATTTGAGCCTCTTTCAACTAGTAGATCTGCTTTAAAGTCGCAAGGCCTAAACGGATAATACCTACATGGTTGGCTGAAATGCTACAAATTGTATTGTGGAAGTCGACTATTAACCTCGTGCGAGGTCCGTTCGTCAGTCTCACAATTCTATGGGACACAACAAGGACGCGGTGTCTGATGCCAGTAGTGTTTGTTACATCCCACACTGACACGTAAGAAAGTTCATCTCATCCTAAGTAGGCTGCTTTAGTATCACGCCTCGCATCGAACTGGGCGATATCTATACGGTCGAGCCGGATCGCTACATACTATATTAGAATTGGTCTTTTTGATCCCTGTAGGGGGTTCGTCCATTTTGCTCATTGAATCCTGGGCTTAGACACAAGAAGAACGTCATACCGCACGGCATTTGTCACATCCCACACGATAGTGAAAAGTTCCTCTCTCAACCTAGTAGACATATTTTGTCGCTATGCCCTCATTCCGGCTTAACAATATCTACATGATTGAGTCGGATCTTTACAATTAGACACTATGTTTAATAACCATATATAGTTATAGAGTTTCAACTGGAAAATGGGAAAATTTTCATTTCCATGATTTTTTCTAGAGGCTACCTGAAGACCAGACCATCCTTCTTCAATATCAGCAGATGTACTGTCAGATTCTCGTATCCATGCCCAAAGGATCCGCCGCTTCTTAGCAGCATCAAAAAATGTTTTGGAAGCATAAAACTTCCCATAATCATATCTCAAATCCGAACCGCCATCCAAGAAATCAGTCTCAATGAAATAGTTATCAGTTTCAGGCACATATTTTCCCATTATGTAGTAGTCACTCTCTTTGAAGCTTGCCTTAAGCACATGCTGTGTATCTGCGTTTTTCACAGAGGTGTCAACCCCATTTCTGCTGCTGATACTAACAGGATAGAAGTCTGGACACCCACACATTCCTGTTTTATTGGATGAATGAAGAGGGATTTGGCTCTTTGTCCAGTTCACAAAGTCTATACTTCGATAAAGAAGCGCTTCGCCACTGCCATTTATCAGGCTTCCAACAAGAACTCTCCATACTTTGTCTGGACCTTGCCAAGCAGTTGTAGGGTCTCTGAAACTGTTTCCATCAATGCCATTAGTAGGAGTCATCAGGGGATTATGGGGTGATTTTTTCCATTCTCTAAGGAGTGGATCAGATATGTTTTTTGGCATTGCCAAGTTTTGGACTTGTCTGTTTTGAGAATCTATTCCAGTGTACAGAATGAGAGGTTCTCCTCCAGGAAGGATTGTGGCTGAGCCAGACCAGCAGCCATTGATGTCGAAAGGATCGGTTGGATTAATAGCATGTTCAAGATGAACCCAATTGACAAGATCATAAGATATGGAATGCCCCCATGTAATGTTACCCCATACTGCAGCATAGGGATTGTACTGATAGAAGAGATGGTAAACTCCATTGTAGTACAGTGGCCCTTTGATGGAAAAAAGAGTAAAAACAGTATCAGTAGGAATAATGTGAAACTATAAGCAAAATGAAATACCAAACTAAGTAACCCAAGAAAGAAGACTTTGATCATATTGTCAGCTTCCTAGCAATTTCCTCATCTGTTTAAGTTGTTTAATCCCATGTGAATATTGTTGTTGAATCATCTGAAAATGGATAAGTTCTATCCTTATGGAAGGCCAGTTGATTTTCAGATGAGAAGATTAAAACTTGGGCTTACCAAGTATTATTGAAGATCACATCATAAATTTGAGTCATGTTGGAGGAGAGATTATCAGAAATGCCATAACGTTGATCCTAATGGAATGACAATTGATTTGTAATGAAACAACTAACCTAATAGTTGGTAGCTTAACTAAATTCAACTGAAGTATCAAAGCAATGATTATGTCCCTTGTGTTTTGGAAATTATTCTCAGAATCGACCGACCTAATCATGTAAGATTGGCCCATCTGGGGCCTGGGGGTCCTCTCATGACTTTAAAACCTCGTCTACTGCGCCGGTATGTTCATACTTATAACGTCGTGAAGCTCTCCACGCCGAGACAATAACGTTCCTCGCTTGTGTCTCATGGAATTATAATCTGACAAACACCCCTAATCGTGGGCCAAATTGAAATCGTAATTTCACATATCAAGATCTGTGGATTAGCTTGATATCATTTTGTAACGATCACGCCAATCTCCGTAGATATTGTCCATTTGAACACCAAGTGGGTCTTCTATGTTTTAAAACATAGTTCATTGAAATTGGTAAGAAATTACTACTTATATAATCGCAAATATTTATCCTATATCCGATGTGGGATGTGTCGGATGTGACACTTCTTAAGCTTCATGTTAATTAAAGGTTGGATTCTAAAGTTTGAGTATCTCCTAAGTTTTTAGAGAAGTTGATATATAGCTTAACTAAAGATTATACAACGACTCCCTCTTTATCCTTAACACGGTATCAAAGTTATGGTTAAACAGTGATCTAATAGAAAGGATACAAACATATATAATCTGGAAACAACTGAATCTACTCATAACAGATCTCACATCCAAGCCCCCATTTGCCAAATCCACTCAGGTAAACATGCCAAAAGACTAATACAGATAGAAGTCAAAGACAACAAAAAGGAAAAAAAAGGAAAAAGAAAGAAAGAAAGAAAGAAGTTAGCAACCCTAAAAGATGAAGAAATTCATTTTTAACTGAAACAGGAGTTTGTGAAGAAACATACCATTCATCCAGTTTTTGGGAGGCTGGAAATGGTAGGCAGTCCTGTAAGGCTGATCTGTTGGATCAGATTGAAGAATTCTGTAACTATGACGGGAGGTGTCTCCCACAATCCCATTTCCACCCAGTATAAGGCAAGCCCCACAACCCAAATCCCAAATATCTCCATCGATCTCCTCATTCCAACAGCAGGATCCCCCCCTCTATAAGGCAAATCTGCATAAAATGAAACTTCCCAAACATTTCCTTTCTTGATTTTCTTTGAGTTGATCTTGACTTGGAATTTTCTTTGAGTTGGTCTTGACTTGGACCTTTCTTTGAGCTGATCATGACTTTGTGTTTAGTTGATCTCTACGACTCTACCTACCATGTCCTTCATTCATTAATTATACCTCAAATCCAACCAGTTCAAATCAAAACACATTCTCTTCATTGGTTTGGTTCCAACGTTGCTCAACCCAAGATAGATGACTAGTTTAGTGATCAAAGTTTTGATTCTCCCAATCAAAAACACTGTAGCTTTGGTGACAGTCTGCATTCATTTTTTTTTTTTTAAAGATTAAGTTGTTAGGAAGGAAGTTAATTATATGCATAAAACCCAAACACCCCTTTTGTCTCATTATCGTGTTGAGCTACCAATTGGTTTACCAATTGCCATTTAGGCTTAGCTCAATGGTTAAGGGTTGGGTTAAGCATAGGAAGATGACCAAGTTCGAGTCCCATGGGGGCAAAGAATGAACAAAAAAAAAATTTACCGATAAAAAAAATGTATATCAAATTCATTAGGGCTATATGGCTAATGTATTATCTTCTCAACAGTTAAAGCGGTTTATTGAAAGAGACGTGTGACAAAAAGTTCCTAATGCGATATATGTATAAGTTCTTTAACCTTATATGCATATTCTAAAATTGTAATGTTCCTTTGACCTCACAGTAGATAAGAGCTCTGTAGAAAATCTTTTCATGTATTCAAAACTTGGAGATGCCACAAGAAAGGTTATTCATTTTCTTTCATTTTGATGGATCAAAATCCTGATAAATTGTCCATTTATTGTCCCAGTTTCTTCCCAAAAACATAGAAACCCATTCAAAGGTACTAATTATGGACTAAAATTTCCAGACTCATACAATAACACTTTGAGGTGGCTAAAGGTCAAGAGCTCATGAGCTGACTATCTTCTTCTATTCTTAGGACCATTTCAGCTTTCTTCATGCTCCAAGCATCAAATCTTGAGATTTTCACACTTTGAGTTCCATTGTTAAATACATACAAGTGTGCTTCATCATTAATAGCCAACTCTGGATAAACTCTGGCAGTTATGCAAGTCCTCCCTTCCCCACCAAAACTCTCAACAATGGAGTGGTCTATCTGCAAAACAATGAACCAAAAAATTTGAGTAAGTGGTAGTAGAGACGATGACAAGGGCTTTCCTACAAGTTTGGAGGAAAACTTCCACCAAAACATCCGGTTTCCATGAAAATCTGGTCTTATCTTGTTATAGGAACAAATGGAACTGAAATTAGAAAGAAAAACAGCTAACTCTAAATTACCAAGCTTCTTAGAGAAATCTTCTCATGAAGAGGGTCTATATCAACAAAAGCTCCATAACTTGTTTTATCGACGTCTTGCCTCAAAGATGACCTGTTAAAATGTGAAGTTCATAGGTTAGTGTCATGGTAGTTGTATGACTTGAGAAGAGGCTAAATTGAAATCATACCTGCTCTGATCACTGCACATAAGCACAATATATTTATCATTATGGGTTGCGAATATGCGAAAGAAAATTGCAGTTTGTTCTGTCAAATCCTTTGAACCCAAAACCAACAGACCAAATGGTCCGATGCCACCTTTAACAGATGCATTCTTTCGACTACAGAGCAGTTGGGGATCAACCCAAATTGGATCCAAGACCTCAGCTTCTTTGAAATGTGGGAAATCAAACGAAACTTCCACATCAGCCTTCAAAGTAGAGAGAAAGAAAGAAAGAAAGAAAGTTTATTTTGCTTTCATATACCAAGGATATCAAGGCAAAAGACCAGTTCTATTAGTAGGGACTTATGTGGTTACCTGTGAAGCTGTAATAGTACCAGGAACTTCAATTACTGTACCACCCCTGACCTCCTTCTTGAAGAATGTCACTTGGTTCTCACGTAGTTCCTCGATTTCTTTGATGGGCCATTGTACTAAATGTTGTCCAGTTTGATCAAGCAAAATACTCCTAGGAATGGACTGCAAAACAATACAAAGGCTGGAAGTTCCATGACATAGACTCAATACTGAAAGTTGGGGAGTTTCAACAAAAGGCTTATTGATTCAAATGCAAACTGAAATAGGGAAATCCCCATTTCTGTGCTTTTTCAGATTAGTTCTCAGCAAAAGAAAGAAAGAAAAAAGGATGAAGAAAAAAGGATAAACTAGATTACCTGAAGCCCAGACCACCCTTTTTCAACAGCAGCTGATAAACTGTCAGATTCTTTTATCCAGGCCCACAGTATCCGTCGCTTTTTCGCAGCATCAAAAAATGTTTTGGAAGCATAAAATATCCCATAATCATATCTTGAATCTGAAACCTCGTCCAAGAAGTCAGTCTCAACCAAATAGGTGTCAGTTTCAGGCACATATTTTCCCATTATGTAGTAGTCATTTCCATTATCTTGGAAGCTTATCTTAAGCACATGCTTTGTATCTGCATTTTGCACAGAGGTCTCAATCCCATCTTTGCTGCTGATACTAACAGGGTAGAAGTCTGGACACTCCCACATTCCAGGTTTATTGGTTGAATGAAAAGGGGTTTGGCTCATTGTCCAGTTCACAAAGTCTCTACTTCTGTAAAGAAGTACTGTGCCACGACCATTTATCAGGCCTCCAACAAGGATTCTCCAAGCTTTGTCTGGGCCTTGCCAAGCAGTGGTTGGGTCTCTAAAATTGTATTCATCAATGCCATTAGTAGCAGTCATAAGGGGATTATGAGGTGATTTTATCCATTCTCTAAGGAGTGGATCAGAAACATTCTTGGCCACTGCCAAGTTTTGGAGTTCTCGGCTTTTAGAATCCAATCCAGTGTATAGAATGACAGGCTCTCCCTCAGGAAGAATTGTGGTAGAACCAGAATAGACACCATTGATGTCAAAAGGATCAGTTGGATTAAGGGCATGTTCAAGATGAACCCAATTGACTAGATCATAAGATATGGAATGCCCCCATGTAAGATTACCCCATAATGCAGAATAGGGATTATACTGATAGAAGAAATGGTAAACTCCATTGAAGTACATTGGCCCTTGATGGATAGAACAGTACAAGTAAATATTGTGAAAATGAAATATGAAAAAAGATTAAAAGTTAAAAGAAGGAAAAAATGAAACAATATCTCAAAACCAGTATAACTTAAGGGGTATCAATCAACCTTACCATTAGGGTCTGCATTTCCAAGCCCCCATTTGCCAATTCGACCATGTCAGATTCAAGTCAAGATGGAAAAAAAAATTCATCTAGAGGCAGAAAGATTGGAACTTAGAGAACAAAGGGCTACAGAGTTTGAGAAGACATACCATTCATCCAGTTTTTGGGAGGCTGAAAGTGGTAGGCAGTCCTGTAAGGCTGCTTTGTTGGTTTAGATTGATGAGAGGCCTCTGCCACAAATCCATGTCCAGCCAGTACAAGGCACAACCCAACAGCCCAAATTGCAGATTTCTCCATGTATTTCCTCTGCTCAATAGCAGGTATCCCCCGTCTCCCTATCGCAATATTTCAGAAAAATGAAAGTCCTAATGAGATGAGAACTTAAGCTCTTTTTAAAGTCAACTAATGAAAAAGCATTGGAGTCATATTTTAAGAATCATTCTTGACTACCCTGCAACTTGCATTTATTAATCATGGGAAAATGATTAAAGTCATTTTCATGAATCAAGATACGCCATCGTTTCTTCATCGAAAACTTCATATATGTGGAATGAAGCTTATTTTATACAAGCCATTATACTAATACAATATTTTTCTTTCATTGGTGCTAATCTACCCACAAGAAACCAATTTAATACGAAGACCAAAAATAAAGATCAAAATAACATTACATACTTACCAAACTACTACCTTTTGTTGTCCCATTTGTCTGTACACTTCCTACTGTCCTATATGCCTCATTTTCCCATGAAACCAAACACCCCTAGAAATTGGCTGAAAGCAGAATCCATAAAATCCTTCCTTGGTCTCTCACCTCACACAAGAATCCCCTTTAGCATCTCAACTCCAAGTTCCAAATTCTTCCTGTGAGATCAGCTCTGGGTGAAGAGAAAGAATATGATCTTGTATTAATGTCTAAACAACACACCATGCATGCAGCATGCATAGTGAAAGATATGTATATAGAGTATGTGGAGTTTTACCGTTATTCATCTTGTGTGTGTATATATACACAATGATGAATAAGGGCAAAATGGAAAACACATATATAGAGCATGGTGATATCAAGAGACCAATGATATAATAAAGAAATACAAATGAAGGAAAACACAAGATTTTTATATAAACCCCTTATGGGAAAAACCACTGCGTGAGGAGAAACTTTACTATCAATTGAGAGAGATTTATGTTACAAAGAGAATAGGAATAAACCATAGTATGTTAATTTGATGAAAATTTCGAGTCCCCTCTCGCTACCAATAGATCCCTTGACATTTTTCCTCAACTTTTTCTTTCAAAAGTCGTATCGCAGCCTCTAAGTTCGAGATGAACCCAAACCAAATTTGGGTAACAAAAACAACACGACCCACCACACGACTACACATCATAAGGCAAAACGCCAACGAACTCCATATCTCAAAACAAGATCAAAACCATACTCCCTTCAATAGGGCAAAACTCAACATCTGAGTCCACTAAGTTTGAACAATGCACAAAACTGGCTATAGAAGACTCAGTCATCATATCTGCAGGGATTGCCTCTGGGTTATTCCGGAATTTTACTATTAACAATGTCACCACGAGCTATAATCTCATGCACAAATATACCACACTGATGAGTGTTTCATCCTCTCATGAAACATTTGATATTTGCAGATTGAGAAATATATTTCTTCGGGCTATCACAAACAATGTACTGATCTACAACCTGATCACTTAGCCCCAACAATCCTTCAACCAAAGGGCCTCTTTACAAGCTTTCAGAATCGCCAGTGTATTTCGTCAGTTGACAAAGCTATCGCTTTCCAACTAATAGCATAGCCCCTAATGAGGAACACGTATCCGCGGGATCTCCCCACGAAGATCAACATAATCTGCAAAACCAACATACGCCGTAACTCCATCTCTCTAAATTCTACCAAACTAATAAATGATTAATGGATCCACGCAAGTATCAGATGATCCACTAAATCAAGCCCAACAGCCCCTGCTGTGTTTCCATATAAATTGCTGATCGTGACCGATTGCATAGGCCAAATCTGTAGTTTACACACCACGGCATTACATCAAAGAACCCACAGCACTAGAATATGCTAATAGACATGTAGTCAACTTCCTCATCTAACTGCGGGACATATGGTATGAAAGTCCGGAATGAGTTGCAAGTCGAAGAGTAGCAGCTTCGTGATTCGCATGCTGAAGCCACAAGACCTTTCAATATATCCTTTTCACTCAAGGATAATCTTCCTGCTACTCTATCCCTTAGAATTCAATCCCAAGTATCTTCTTGGCTGCTCCCAGATCTTTCATCTCAAACTCATTATTGTTGGGCGCTTTATAATTTTATCTCTTCTTTACTCTTGGTCGCTATTAGCATGTTATCAACATATAAGAGCAAATACAAAAACATCACCATCGCGGTTGCTCAAGTAGACACAACTATCAAAGCTATTCCTCTTAAATCGCGAGATCAGCGAATGAGTCAAATCTCTTATACCATTGTCTAGAAGACCGCTTTCAAACCATAAAGAGACCCTTGGGCAGGGCAAACATAGTCCTTACTTGAAACTTTAAACCCCATGGTTGCTACATATGTGATGTGCCCTCAAGCTCCCATGTAAAAATGTGCAATTTCACATCCAACTACCGCCATTACAATCATGAAAAGCCACATAATCCCAAGCAAAGCTCGAATTGAGCTATCCTTCATCACTAGAGAGAAAACATCTATGAAGTTAACACCTGGAATATGACCGTAACTCGAGCAACTGGTCTCGCCACTCAGATTCTCAACCCTGGCTTAGTTTCTTTCTTCTTAACACCCATTTGCACCGAACGGGATTTCTTCCTTTTAGGTAGCCTCACCATGTCCCATGTCCCATGTCCTGGGCTTTTATGAAGGACTCCATCTCTTACATATCAATCATTCACTTACCTCGAACTACCGCGAACTTTACCGCTTCATAAGTGATGGCTCTTCATCGACTGACTCACATATCTCGCTACACTCCTCAAGGCATATGTTCAGATTAAGCCACCATATTTTTATGGCGGCTTAACGGTCCTCCTCTCTATCTTTAGCAATAGAATATTGTGCCAACGGAACCGGGCCAGAGAGTCACTTCTCTCATCTCGAATTAGGAACCAAACAAGTCTAAAATTCCACCTGTTTATCAACTCTTTGCACGATCTCAACACTAGAGTCTTTAGGAGATAAGACATGAATCATGGAAGTCTCATAAAAAATCACATCTTTGCTAATTAGCAATTTCTTGGTTTTTGGACACCACAATTTATAGCCTTTCACACTAGATTTATAACCAAGAAATATACATTTCATTGATCTAGGTTCTAACTTTCCCATTATCAACATGGGCAAATGCAGGGCATCCAAAAATATTCAAATCTGAATAAGAAGTGGTGATTCACAGATCATACCTCTGAGGAGTCTTTCCTCTATATAACCGAGGGAGAACAATGATCAAATAACATGCAAGTGGATGCGACTTCACCTAAAATATTTTGGTAATTGAGAATTATATACGCATCCGAATCTTCTCCATCAAAGTCTTATTCATACGCCACACCATTATGCTGTGAGCATGGACCAATCGAACGATGTCTCAATTCTCTTTCTTTCAAAGAGTGTTAAACTCATCGTAACAAAATCCTAACCCATTATCATAGACACTTCTCCGCTTCCCTATTTGCTTCTCAATCATTACCTCCAATCCTGAATGTTAAAAACACATCACTTTTCTATTTTCGTGAAGAATACCCATACTCCACGTGAGAAATCATCAATGATTGTCAACATATAAGTAGTACCTCCCATAGGAAGAACTTTCAAGTCCCCAAAGGTCTAAATGTAGATAGTTAATTCGACTTATGAATTCCTGAAAAGAATCTAACTTGCTTTTGTTTCCCAAAAACGTAGTGCTTACAAATCAGAACTTACTTGTTTTCGCCCATCTAAGTCCCCTAATTCAACTTTACTCATACGCTTTCACCATGTGCCCAAGACGCATGTGCGAGCTTCGTAATATAATCCTCCGATATGAACGAGATGCAACAAAACGCATCTCCGTATCAGCGGGAACCCGGGTAGAACATATATCATGGTTGCTCGATGACCCTTTATCACAACTAGGCTCTTTACTAATCTTCGTAACCCTTAACTAGTGTACTTATACCCTTTTCCTGGTCAAGAGTACTTAGGGATATCAAATTCCTTTTCAAATCAGGAACATGTCTGACTTCACCAATAGTATGAACTACTCCATCAAACATCTTAATGTGAATTGTCCCAATACTTGCTACCTTACAAGATGCATTGTTACCTATCAAAACCGCACTTTTATAATGTGCTTGTAATGTGAGAACCATTCCCCGATTAGAGTCATTGAAACATACAACTGTGTAATCTAAAATCACCTCACCAGCCAAATCAGCATTTGACGAACCAAAAGTTCTCCATCGGGCCCGATCCACTCACAACACTAGCTTCACTAGATTTCTTATTTATCTCCTTGTTTGTTCCTCGAATTTCTTCTCCTAAATGAAACACCCTTCTTGATATGACCCTTTTCTCAGAAAATCATTGCGCATTTTATTATACCTTGATTTTGACCTTTTCCTTTGTTCTTCACTAGAATTCTTCTTTCATGTCACCATGTACAAACAAAGCATTCCATGTGCTTCTGTGCCCTACAATTAATCGTTTCATTTTCCTTTTAGAAAATGTGAGCCTCATAGACTTCATTTGTGGTTAGGGTATCATGACTATAGAATCGCATTCCCAAATTTGCATACGACTAAGAAGTGAACGCAACAACATTAACCCTCAGATCTTCTTCTTCATATTTAACCTCCAATGTTTCCAGATTCAGAATACCTCTTTAAAGGTCTTAAGATGATCTTCTAAAGACGTACCTTCTCGCCTACACGGTGCAAATAATCGTTGCTTCAAGTGCTACTTACTCAGAAGACTTTTCATGCACAACTCTTCTAACTTGGCCATAACGCATCTGCAGGCCTTCTCCTTTGGAATACCCTGCAGAATCCGATTCGATAAATGAAGGTAAATATGAGATAGTGCTTTACAATCCTTACATTCTTTCCCCTCTTTTGTCAATGATGACGGAATCTTGTCAAGCCCTAGCAACGCTTCATTAAGATCCATCTGCATGAGCATAGCGCGCATCTTAACTTGGCACAACGAAAATCTGGTACTGCGATCCAACAAAGGAATTTCGAATTTCATAGTTATCATTGATAAGATCGGAAAAACCTAATGGCTCTAATACCCCTTGTTATGATCAATGACACAATAAAGAAATACGAAATAAAGGAAAAACATAAGATTTTAAGGGAAAAAAAAAACCATGGATAGAGGCAAAAGCTTCACTATCAATTTGGGAGAGATTACAAAGTACAATGGGATAGGAATAAAACCCTAGTATGTTAATTTGATGAAAATACTCCTGGAGTCTCCTTTCAAGTACCACAACAGATTCTTAATTTTTTCTCAACTTTTTCAATGGTGTCAAGACTCATAATTTCTAGGCTCCGACATGTTTCAAAACCAAACCAGTCACAAAAACAATATACTATCTCACACTCTCCCTAAAGTTGGAGCATATATTTCGTATGCACCAAGCTTGCTACATATGTATTTGATTTAAGGACCTCAGAGTCATTTAGTGAAGATGTCCGCTAGTTGGTCATTGGAGTGGACAAAACTAGTAACCAACCAACCTGAAGAGATCTTCTCTCTAATGAAATGGAAATTTACTTTAGTGTGTTTGGTCCTCTCATGAAAGACTAGATTAGACGCAATATGTAGGGCAACTTGATTATCACAAAGAGTTTCATCTGTTTGTCCTTGATAAATATTCGTTCCTTAAAAAGTTGTCTCAATCATATGTCCTCACTTGTTACCAATGTCTTAGCTCTATACTCAACCTCTACACTAAATCTAGCCACCACAACTTGTTTCTTGCTTTTCTAGGATATTTAGTTACCCCCAATAAACAAACAATACCATGATGTAGAATGTCTATATGTGGGTGAGCATGTCCAGTCTACATTATTATAGCCAATAATTTGGGTATGACTTCTGTTCTCATACAACACCACTTGACCTGGTGTTCCTTTAACATAACGGTGAATATGAACTACAACATCCTAGTTATCACAAGGTGATTATAGTAACTGACAAACTACGCTCATAAGAAAGGAAATGTCAGGCCGATTAATAGTGAGATAGTTCAGTTTACCTACAAGTTGCCGATATCTCCATGGATCTTGTAAAGGCTCCCCTTGTCCTGGTACAAGTTTGAAATTCGGATCCATAGTAGTGTCTATAGATTTGCAGTCCAACATACCAGTTTCTTCCAATATATCCAAGGTAAACTTCCTCTAAGAAATAATCACACCGGAATTAGACTAAGGTGCCTCAATGCCTAGAATTTGTTTGAAAGTGGTTGAAGAGGTGTCGTTTGAGTTTCTAAATGTCATCCTAATCACTTGTTGTAATAACAATGTCATCCACATAAACAATCAGATTAATACAATGACCCATAGAGGTATGATGATAAAAAACTAAATAGTATGGTGTACTCTGAATCATGACAAACTCTTGAACCACTAAGCTAAACCGACCAAACCAAGCTCAAGGAAACTATTTCAGACCATATAAGGAAGGATGTAACATACATACCAAACTAGACTCCCCTTGAGCAACAAAGCCTGGTGGTTGCTCCATATATACCTCTTCTATGAGATCACCATGAAGGAAATCATTTTTTTATATCCAACTGAAAAAGAGACCACGAGCTAATAGCGGCGATGGAAGGGAGCAAGTGAATAGACTTCATCTTGGCCACTGAAGAAAAGGTATCATAATAGTTCTAACCATATTGTTGATTATACCCCTTGGCAACCAAACATGCTTTAAGGCGATCCACCTGGTCAACGGGACCAACCTTCACTATATAAACCCAACGACAACCCACAGGTGACTTGCCAAGAGGAAAAGTGACAAGCTCCCATGTGCCATTGGAGTAAAGAGCATCCATTTCTTCAACCGTTACCTACTTCCAATCCGGATGAGAGAGAGCTTCACTTGTGCTTTCAGGAATAGAGATAGAAGATAAGGTTGAAATAAAGGCAAAAGAGGGTGAAGATAAACAATGATAGCTTAGGAAAAGGTAAACAGATGCAAAATATGGTGATCGATAGCATTTATAGCGTGTTTCTCGTGTATTTATGTAACCTAAATGCTAGATTCACACCCTTGGCGTTAAATATTACACTAATCCTCATTTGTGTGAGTTTTGCGTAGACGGAAAGTAAAGCAAGCAAAGATTTAGGCGAGCAAGAAAGCGAAACTTGCACGAGGTATCAAGCCCAAGGTGAAGCAAATGAAGAAATCAAGGCCCTGTTTGATGAGGTGAAGGCTCGCCACATGGCACTCTTCGCGAGGCAAAGGGGAGCATCCTGAAGATAGAAGGCCTCAAGTTTGCCGAGGCGAAGGATGACCCTCTTGATAGTTGCTAAATGTCTTCGCCAAGGCGATGAACACTTCACTAAGGCGAAGGATTTTGGGTTTGGGACAAAATACCTCATTCTTCCATTTTTGGTCATTTTTCCAATACTATAAATACTTGCTTTGTAATATTTTTTTTTGACATATTGGAAAGAGCTTGGAGTGTCAAGTGCACATATTCATCTTCTAGGTTTTTTCTAAGTTCTCATTTTTCTAGGGTTTGCAGATTTTCAGTTTTTAGCTTGTGCTCTGGAGCCGCTGCAAGATCTAGCTACTTCAGAGACTTCTTGTAATGGTGGAGCACGGTTCGGGAGACTCCTACTTCATATTTGTTTGGTATCCTAAGTCCTTCTCTTTCTCTCAATCTTTTCAAGATTATGTTGTTGTAGACATGATATTGTTGGGTTCTTGAGGCTACTATGAGTGGCTAGATCTTCCTAGGGCAGTTGTTGGATATTGGAGTTTGGATTTTGTAATTTATTGAATGATTTTGTGAATGTATCTGTGTTGAGGTTTCTTATGATGTGGTTTTAGAATTTCCAAGTTTTTATCTAATCGCATGCTAGGTAGTGCGATTGAGCCCTAGAGCTAAAAGGGCTTGCTAAAGACATTTGGAATTTTACCTGGGACTTGATTTTCATTCCCTAATATTTCACAATTGATAAAAGCAATTTGACTTAACTAGTTCAGAAATTAGAATGCCTAGTATTAGATCGATTTCATTAGGAGGGACATCATCTAACCTTACGTGATGATCAGATGGACCGGAAGGTGATCGACGGCATAACCTAGGAAATTTCATTGCATGGACCGAAAGGTGACCAATGGAAATTCCTAAGAACTGATTTACCTTAGAACAAGTAACGCATTGTTTGACCTAGGGATGGATCAAAGGAGAATAGGATTAGGTGTGAGAAATCAGGTGACTCAAAAGAGAGAACTCATACGTAGTTCCTTGGGTAGACACAAGAGCATCTTCACTTAATTAGCACTGCATTATACAAGTTTCATAAATGCACCAATGGAAACAAACTCTTAGTGTTATTCCTTAACGTTCTTACAATCCTAATCCAATCACTTGCTAATCTTTGCAGTAGATTTTTAGTTTAACTTAGTTTCCGCTTTAAATGAACGATCACTACAACTAGTTTAATTCGCTTTTAAATAGTGAAATTCTCGAGCAGCTTCAAGTATTTGACCCCACTTAAGTCATCTCTTCCCTATGGGTACGACATACTAGGTTTTTAATTTGAAAGCCACTATATCACTTGTGATTTGTGCACTTTCGGGTTAGGTTGATTTTAACCAAACTTTTATATAAACGAAAACAAACGAACAAGTTTTGATCGTTTGGGAAGCTTAGATACTTATGAATAGATTGATATTCTAGCAAAAGAGCATTTGCTACTTTGAGCAAAAATTTTTTTGGTGTAGAAATCTTAGTCTATTTCTTCATTTTTCTTTTCGCTTTTATTATTGTTCTGTATTTGTATTCAAATTGTTTACTTCTTTTTTTCCAAAGGTTGTTATCTCGATTTCGTGTACCAACTATGCACGTATGGCCCAACTCGGGAAGTTATTGCCGTTTGATCCTGAAATAGAGAGAACGTTGTGTAGACTCAAGAAGATCAAAGCCGATAATACAGAGATGGAAGATCAAAATACTAACAAATTCAGTGAGGGTTAGTTCGACCACAGTTGCCCGAATTCGAGAACCGACAATGGGTGACTATCGAGTAGCAATAAATATTCGTGTGATTCACATCAACTCATAGATGCTAATAGTTTTGACAAAACCTACATTGATCTCTATGGTTCAACAATAGCAATTTGGGGGCAACCCTTCTGAAGATCCCAATGGGCACTTCTCGTACTTCTTTCAATTGTGTGGCACTATAAAGATGAATGGAGTGGACAACAATGTGATTAAGCTGAAGCTTTTTCCTTTTTCACTAAGGGATAAAGCAAGAAATTGGTTCCACAATCTAATGCCGGGATCAATAGATACTTGGAGAGCTTTAGTGGAGGCATTCTTGACAAAAAATTTTCCACCTTAGTTGACTTCTCAGTTCAGAGCGGCAATCACATAATTTCGACAAGGAGACCAAGAGACATTATATGATGCATGGGATATATTCAAAGAACTATTGAGGAAATGTCCACAACATGGATATGAGCTGAGTGCTCAAGTGCAAATATTCTATAATGGTCTTAACTATTTGACCAAGGCACTAGTGGCCGCAGTGTGTGAGGGTTCAATCATCATAAAAACAGCAAGAGAGGCCAACTTAATGTTTGAAGAATTGGTGAAGAACAATTACCAACCTCCTTCTGAGAGAGGTGATGGACGAAGACAAGGGGGACTGAATAAGGTAGATAGAATGTCGTTTTTAGAGGCAAAGTTTGAAGCCTTGATGGCGAGATTAAATCAACAAGCTCCAAAAAGAGCTCACTATCGGGGGAACGTGATATATGCAATCACAAGGTGCTCTTATTGCTAATCCTTTGCTTCAAATTGAGGATGCAAATTGTGTGAATAATAGAAGTTACACATTCCTACCCAACAATAATGTACCATTGCATTATCATCCAAGGTTAAGGAATCATGAGAACTTCTTTATAGAACAAGTTATGTCTCTCACTTGTGCCTACAATACCACGGCTAATCTCTAGGTTTTCGTAACCAAGGACCTTCGAGCTCTAATTATCAAGGCAATACAAGGCAGTCGGGATTCAATGAGCTCTTGCTAGTGATAAATGATATGAAGAAGTCAACCGACACTAGAATCACTCAGTAGGAAAATGGTCAAGCTGTCATGGGAAATGTAACGAAGAGCATGGAAGGTATCTGTACTACCATGGAACTTGTATGAGAAATCTGAAGCAATAACTGTGCCAATATCGTACATGCATTAAGAATAAGTGGAGATAATTAGGGGTTGGGTCAGGAGCATCTTTGAAAATTCCAGAAAATCATATGGGACACCGGGCTCAATCTTTGAGAGAGACCAAAATCCTTTCCAAGGACACAAGAAAACTAAGCAATGCATGGTCGGCAAGAAGTGGGAAAGAGTCGGATGAGCCCAAGAAGGATGACAAACCTAGTGCCAAGTAAGTACAAAATCTAGAAGTTGAAGAAAAGATAGAAGCTAAGGAGAACAAAGTGGGAGTTGAGTTGAACAACAAGGGAAAGGAACAAAAATACGACAGAACGTACCTGCACTAACAAAATCGGTGAAATATGATTATCATAATATTTCTATTCTATTTATCTTAACTAAATATGTTTAAATAGAGGCTTAAATTGCTAAGGTATCTTGTGCTTTATTATGCATTAATCTTATATTAAGATAAGCTACAATTAAATGTTGGCTTAAACATTTGAAATTAACATTGGGAAATAATTATAAGAAGTTATGAGAACTAATGACTAGTTGCCAATTACAAAACACTAATAGCTAGAAAAGGGACTAATGGCAAAATGAGAGGCATGGTTAGTGGCAACTTCTAAGCATGCCAACACATGTTGTACTAAGGGAGATATTTAAAGGTTAGTAGAGATTTCCTCCTAACCTTATCTTCGTGAAGTCAATAGAGCAAAGGAGAAGGAAGCTATGGGGCTAGACGCAGGAGAAAGAAGCTTGGAGAAAGAGAGGGCTTTATGTGAAGAATTAAAAAGGTTAGTAATTTTTTTTTTGTTCTAGATTTATAAAGAGTTATTAATGGTAGATCTAATCTTTAAAAAAATGTTTTAGTTTGTAATAGTGTTTATTCTAGCTATTTTTTATATATAATTTAATAGAGAGAAAAAAATTTTTGTGAGGAAGAAGAATAAGTAGTGGTTTTTCTAGTTTAGGTTTCTAATTAGTTGGTGATGGATGCTAATGATAAATTTAGTTTATAAACTAAGTTAATTAGTGTTAATCATACATAAGTGTATTTAGATTTCTAAGTTAATTAGGTTACAAGTAATTTGAGTTTAGAAAGTTTTGTTTGTTGTTAGGTTACTTTAGTTGAAAAGAAATATGTGGTTAATTAAGTTTGGGTATACTCTTTAATTGCTAATGGATGGAGATTAGAGAAAATAAAATATAATGCATAACTTAAATTTGATTTGAAAGGCATTAGGTAAGGTTAGAAAATTTGGGGTTTTAAACTAACAACATTAAATTTATAATATGAGCTAAGAAGGAAGTACCATAACCTGAATTATATTCTTTTATTTCAGTTCCTTGTAATTAAAAAGAGTTGCCTACGTAGAAGAATTTCAAAGGACTTCGAGAAAGGTAGGGAATTTTATACCATTCTATTGTTTATCTTTGATGGTTTTATTAAATATATTGCAATCATAATAATTGATTGGATTTATGAAACAAGTTATTTTGTCATGATACATATTGTTATGCATGTTTTCAGTGTGGTGGGACATGATTATTGGTATGGTTTGGTTACGGATCAAGGATGATTCGGAAAGCAAGGATACTCTATTCATAGATTATATGGATGATGAAGATATTGTTGGTAAGCATGTTACCTTCCGATATTATTATGTGAGACCACGGGTCCTGGGTGCAACCTTTAACCTCAAGGAAGCTCACCTAGATAAAGGTGTGTGGGGTTGGTCTTGCCCTTGGGTGATAGTCCCTAAAGACACGGGTTGGTCCTGCCTTTGGGTTGTAGTCCCAAAAGACACAGCGTAGTTCCCACCGGGGTGTAAGTCCCAAAAGACACGTGGATAAGAGCAAACTTCCTGCGGATAGTCCTGCATTGTCATTATTATGGTTGATCTCCTATCGCTACTGATGATATATATGTATATCGTGATAATAACCGGATATCTTGTGGAAGAGAATGGTAAAAGTTCTTGATCAAGTTGAGAGAATGAATGAGATGAGTAAAAGAGGAAGACATTCAACCTTGTATGCATATTTGATTTTTATATTTGTTTATGGTTACAAATAGTTTATCATGAATATTGTTATATGTTTAATTGAAGCATTAAGGGTGTGTATAGAATGATTATAAAGTTTTCTACTGAGTTGTGAACTCACCCTATATTTCCCACCCTTTAGATTCAAGTATGAGGACCTTTGATCGAACTAGTTGATCGAGCTTTGCTCGATTCATGTTTGGGTGCAAAGGTTTACCATGTCGAGATTTTGAGGTTTCTGCCTTTGTAATTCACTTAGATGAAATAATGTAATATATGTCACTTTTGTACACTTGTTAGTGTGGGCTATCCTAAGAGAACCAAGGATTTAGAATGTAAAGTGTGTGAAAGAACAAAGTCTAGGTTGTTTTACAAGAATTGTCACCTTGTAAAATTAATGTTATGAGGTTTTCATAATTGTTTATAATAGGTTTTCTCTTACAATCGTATATTGTATAAATTTATTTGATGATCAACCATCTTTTATCTCCATATTATATATTGAGTATTTATGGAAAAAAAAATTTGGGGTTTGACAATTTGGTATAAGAGCCAAGGGATTGATTCGGTTGTTGGGGTGGATAGCCCAATATGTACACTAAAGTCCTTAGTAAATTTAACTATTCAAAGATAATTCTATGAAGAGGAATTATTAAGTTTTGAGTATTAGGATTTTATGTTATGGGGATGATGATATGTTTACTTACATTGATATGAGTTTCCCATTATGACATCAAGTGTGTGTGCTTATGTGGTGTCATCATGACCATAAGACAAGTATATTAAATTGAAATTTATACTATGATTCTTGCTTGAATTCATTCTTGTGAAATGTCATTGCATGTTGCATGACTATTATAACTGTTGTTTAAGAACATTTTGAATCAATGATGCCCATCCCATAACACACTATAAACTAATCTTTGTCTACATTTAAAGACAAAATGTATCGAGCAGAAACGTAAAGCAACCAGACTGCATAAACACTTAGGCCCTTCACCACTCAAGATAATGGGGGCTGGGAATAGCTTATGTCATTTCCAAGAGCCAATTCCGAGAATCAGAATGTGAGCTTAATTTGAGATTTTAAGGCACTAGTTCCTCCAATCTTTCGGGGTGGTCCTAATTTTCTTGAAGCCGAGCATTGGTTGAAAGAAATAAAGAAAATATTGGATGTAATGATAGTTTATGAAGAAAGGAGTGTGTCCTTAGCCTCTTTTATGTTAAGAGATGAAGCAAATAGCTGGTGGGATATGATTAAGAGTACTCATGATGTGGCTCAAATGAAATGAACAAAATTTGAGGAGTTGTTTTTAGCTAACTATTTTCTAGAGGCAACACTTGCTTCAAAATAACATGATAGTAACAAAATATGCAGCTAAGTTCACTCAATTATCTAGATACGCTCAACATATGGTGGCAGATGAACAAATGTGAGATGAACAATTTCAATAATGGTTGAGATTGAACATAAGAGCACATGTGGCTCCCTTCATGCTTCATACATATAGTGAGGTTATGGCAATGACCCTTATTGTTGAAAGGGAGATGGAAGAAGCATAAAGATTGAGGAATAGAAATGTGGTGAATGTGGTGAGATGGGACATTTGAGGAGGGAGTGCCTAAGATTGCAAAGAACGCTTACTACCAACCATCTCAAATGCAATTTCACTAAAAAGGAATTATTCACATATACAGTGGAAGGTAAATTTCAAAGGAAGGAATTATAAGCAAGGAAAACCAACAACTAAGTCGAACAAGGGCAACAAGGAAGAGTTTGCGCATTGAATCTCTCACACCGACTCAAATGCTTTAGTTGAAGGTATGATCTATGTTTTAAAGTACTTGACCCATGTTTTACTTGATTCTCGAGCTCACATTCCTTTTATTTCGCATCATTCGCTCATGTTAAATTTAGAATTTGTTCCCCTTCACTATTCATTATATGTCGAGACTTACGGTGGCAAGATGGAAGCAAGGGTGCAATGCTCAGGTGCTTTATATCGTAGGGTTATGAGGTTGCAATAGATCTAGTTCTTCTTCATATGTCGGCTTTTTGATGTACTTAATGATTATTGGCTCAACATCATGTTGTATTGATTGTTATTTGAAGAAGGTAATATTTCAAATTCCAACTGTTCTATACCGCTTTTATGGTGATCGGCTTAGTCTTATTCTAATTAATGAAAGAGTTAATAAGAAGTGGTTGAGAAGCAGGATGTGTGATCAACACTTTCTTTTTAATGTACAAGGAGAGGGTAAAAAGAAGATAGTCGTGGATTGTATTCCAAAGGTTGGTGAATTTGCTGATGTTTTTCCGGAAGAATTGTTAGGTTTGCCTCCCCATAGAGAAATAAATTTTTCTATAGAAGTGTATCCAGGTACAGATCCCATTTTAGTAGCTCCATATAGAATGGATCCAGTTGAACTTAAAGAATTGAATATTTAGTTGCGAGAATTGCATAATAAAGGGTTCATTCGGCCAAGTACATCACCTTGGGGTGCTCCGGTATTGTTTGTGAAAAAGAAGGACGAATCTTTATGACTTTGTGTGGATTACCGAAATTGAATAGAGTACAAGAAACAAATATCCACTCCTAGATTGATGATTTGTTTA
Source organism: Tetrastigma voinierianum (assembly GCA_016808115.1). Lineage (NCBI taxonomy): Eukaryota > Viridiplantae > Streptophyta > Magnoliopsida > Vitales > Vitaceae > Tetrastigma > Tetrastigma voinierianum. The sequence continues at coordinate 225,896 of JAEQBH010001577.1, forward strand.
ATCAATTATGTGAGGCTTGCTATTTTTTGAAAATTGATTTGAGATTTGGTTATCACAATTAAGGTTACGAATTGACATTCCAAAGACATCATTTCACATAAGGTATGAGCATTATGAGTTTGTTGTCACGCCATTTGGATTAACTAATGCTCCATGGATATGATGAATCATATCTATCGATCTTACCTAGATAAGTTTGTGGTGGTGTTTGTTGATGATATTATAATATATTCTAAAAGTCAAGAAGAGCATAAGCAGCATTTACATTTGGCATTGCAAACACTTAGAGAAAATCAGTTATATGCCATGTTGGAGAAATGTGATTTCTATTGCAAGAAATTTAGTTTAGGACACAAGGTTTCAAAGAGGGTATCTCTCGTGATCCCAACAAAAGTGGAAGCTGTGACGAAGTGGGATCCACTCCAAAAGTGTTTTCATGCATAGTTTTCTCGATTAGCTAGTTACTATCGAAGATTTATTAAAAACTTTTTCTCGACCGCATGCCCAATGACTAGATTGACACGTAAGGAGCAGCTTTGATTGGAATGACAGGAGGGAGAATCTTTCAGGAATCAAAAGAAGATTAACAACACTATGCTACTACTCCGTTGAGCGGAGAAATATACGATTTATCAGGATGCTTCAAGAAATGGTTTAGATGTGTTTTGATGCAAAGGGGAAGGGTGGCTGTTTATGCTTCTAGGCAATTGAAGAAACAAGAGTAGAATTATCCTACACATGATCTCGAACTTGCAACAGTAGTATTTTCTTTGAAGTTGTGGCGACACTATTTGTATGGTGAAAGTTTTGAAGTGTTCTCCGATCACAAAAGTCTGAAGTACATTTTCTCTCAAAAGGATCTAAATGCAAGACAAAGAATATGGATGGAAACGCTGGAAGACTTTGATTTTACGTTGCAATATCATCTTGGAAAAGCCAATGTAGTTGCTGATGCCTTAAGTAGAAAATCTCAATGCATATTATCTGGTTTGGTGGTTTATGAAATGTATGATTATATCGTTGAGTTCAATCCATGTTTTGATGTAGATGATTATTTGTCATGCTTTTTGTACTTGGTAGCGCCAATAATGTTACATAAGGTTATTGAAGCTCAAAAGAAGGATGAAAAGTGAGAAGGCATGTTTCTCAACAATAATAGGTGTAGCTGTTAGAAGCGCGGAGCATACACGCTATCAAGTAATTTATTTCCTAAACGTACTTGTGCCTAATGATGCACAACTAAAAGAGGAAGTGATGAAGGAAGCCCATCATTCTCAATTCATAGTATACCCAGGAGAGACTAAAATGTATCATGATTTGAGGCGTCAATATTGGTGGCAAGGTATGAAGCTGAGATGGTCATTTGTCTCCGCGCTTAACTCACAACAAGTGAAAGCCTAACATAAAACTACATGGTTGTTACAACCATTGGCCAATTGCAGAATGGAAGTGGGATCACGTGACTATGGACTTTGTGACCGGATTGCCCAGAACTCAACAAAACAAGGATAGTGTGTGGGTGATAGTCAATAGACTAACAAAATCAGCACATTTCTTAGCAATGAGACGCACCGACTTCCGTCTTACCTTCGAAAATTATATGTGAAAGAAATCGAGGTTACACCTGAATACTATTATCTATTATTTCAGACGATCCTAGATTTACATCACATTTTGGCAAAATTCTTACAAAAAGCTTTGGGAACTAAAATAAAGTTGAGTACAACATTTCATCCACAAACCGGCTGTCAATCCGAGAGAGTTATTCGAATTTTGGAAGATATGTTACGACTATGGTTATGGATTTTAAAGGGAATCGTGGAGCATTTAACGCCGATTGAATTTGCTTATAATAACAGTTTCCAAAGTAGTATTGGAATGGCACCATATGAAGTACTCACGGAAGGGCCTCAGGTCACCTGTGTCGATGGAATCATGTGAAGTTATTTTGATTGGCCCTGAGTTGGTGCAAGAAACAACTGAAAAATTTCGAGTAATACGTGAAAGATTGTTAGCAAGACAAGTGCATGTAAAAGCTATGCTGATCATAGAGACCTTTAGAATCTAAATAGGATCATGTGTTTTTACGTGTATCACCTCGCAGTTATATTTTGGGTATGGTAAAAAGTGGGAAGCTTGTTTCTAAGATATATTGGTCCTTTAAAACTTTCAAAGAATTGGACAAAGTTGCATACGATTAGCTTTACCACCGCAATTATCAGGTATACATGACATGTTCCATGTCTCGATGTTGCGAAAGTATGAGTTTGATACCTCACACATACTAGATTGGCATGATTTAAATTTGTAAGAGAATGTAATGCATTTATGAAAAAGGCAGATATGAAAATCAAGTATTAAGTGCAACAAGACCATTCCTTAGTGAAAGTATTATGGGATCATCATGGAGTTGAAGAAGACATGAGAATTCAGAATCGATATGAAGAACATTCAGAACTTCCCTTTCACAGTTTGTTTTTTTAAATTTTGAGGACAAAATTTTTCTTGGGGGGAGTGGGAATGTAATACTCAAGACTAACAAAATTAGTAAATATGACTACTCATAATATTTTCTCTATTCTATTTATCTTAATTAAATATGTTTAAATAGAGGCTTAAATTGAGTTAAGGCATCTTGTGTTTATGATGCATTAATCTTATATTAAGATTAGTTACGACATGTTGGCTTAAACATTTGAAATTAGCATTTTGGAAATAATTATGTTAAGAGAACTAAAGGTATCTTGCCAATTACAAAAACACTAATAGCTAGAAAAAGAGGACTAATGGGGCAAATGCAGAGTTAGGCATAGTTAGGGTGAACTTCTGGGCATGCCATCACATGTTGCGTAACACCAAAGATACCCTACCGTTGATGTCGAGGGTAATTTATCAACAGAATTTAACTGTTTTATAAGTTAAATGCGAAACCGGGAAACGAGAGACCCGAAAAGTTATAAAACTTAAGGACAATTTTGTATTGGTCCAAAAAGGGGGCTTAAAAGTCATAGTTGGCAAGATTTGAGGCCAAAATGAAATAAAAAGAAATTGAAATACAATTGGCCATTAGTTGGGGGACAAAAATGTAATTATGATAAGTTAACCCAAAAATGGGTTATTTTAGATGGCCAAACAAGGCCTAACAAAATCTGGATTTAAAGACCAAATTGGTCTCAAATTAGAGAGAACCTCAGAGAAGAGAAGCGGAAAAGAGAGAAGAAGAGTAAGAAGAAGAAGAAGGAGAGGAGACTGCCAAGCAAGCCAAAGGTATGGATGCTTGGATTTTGCATGGAAACTCACCTTGTTTAAGAATCCTATGAGATTATGCATGAATTTCATGCTTTGATGGTTATCCTCTTGCCCAAATCTAGGTTTTTGTTAGGTTTCATCTTAACTCCAAAATTTATGTCAAGTATGTGGGTAAAACCCCATATGGCACAAGTAGCTCATGAAATCCTCTCTTGGAGGATGAATCTATGGTTAATAGAGAGTAATTGAGTTAGGGTTTAGAATAAACCCTAACTAATCCTCATGTCTTGTTTGTGTATGGGTTATAACCCATATTAGATGGGTTTTGGAAGAAATCCATGAAGGAGTTTTTGAAGAAAGATATAAAATTGAGAGATGAATTGAATAGAAAAGAGATTCCAAGATGAATTTGGAATTGCTTCTGATGTGTTTAGCTTTAGAAGTGGATTGGTGATCACAAGTATGGAAAATGTGAGAAAACACACATTCTGGGCACTTTTCGGGGACTCCTACCGGTAGAAGTTGAAGTCCTACCGGTAGAACTTCGGTCCTACCCAGAGAACTTAAAGTCCCACCGGTAGAACCTCGTTCCGGTTTTCCTATTCTCGACCAGCTGTGATTTTGGCCGTAACTTGCTCATTTCTTATCCGACGGAGGATTCATGGGCCAATTAAAATAGACTTCAAGGAGAACAAACTTATTTTATAGGTACCTCCAAATTACGATTCTAAGTGGCCTAAAATCCACCAAAGTGGGGATATGTGCGTGCCCACTTCCTGCATCAATTGATCATATGTAGTCCGAGTTGTTTTGACGTATCTTGAGTTCCTGCTCGATTTGGGTGATTCCACTGAAATGAACCCCTAGCACCTTAGCTTTAAAGGAGGCAAGGATCCAGTGCCAACATCGAGACAAGGCACTGGAAAATAAATACTTCAATCTGTCCTCTAAAATTCCAGAAATCACTAGTTGGCATGAAAATGCCATAACTTGAGTTTAGATGATCCGATTGGAGTGATTCCAATTTATGAGTAAAGATGATTTACAGAGGAAAAAGAATATATGAAATACATATGATCATATGACTACCTAGGATCAAAGAATGAATGAGTGGACGTCTTGATTAGTGCTACTAAGACTGGTCCCGACAGTGCTACTAAGACTGCTTAAGACTTCAGATTCACAAAGTTATGGCACCTCAAGATCAGATCGTACTTCTCGTACATATTGTACTAATCCTACTCATTCTTATAATTGGTCTAGGCAATGACGTACATATGATAAGACTCGAATAGAGAATAAGTGTAAAGATCCGAATGTACCAGATTCGTTCCGTGAGTACCTACGGTACCCGTCTTCGACAAGATCCGTAGTACTCACCGGTACCCTGCCTCTCGATTTGGCTCGTATACGCACGTACTCCCAGATATGATTAAGCTCAGAAAATTCACGGTAATTTCAGATTCGGGAGGTTCCGCTCTCAGATATGGTCCGTAGTACCACGGTACTCCCCGCATCCGTATAAGTCCCAGATCTGATCTGCTTCAGAGTACCTACGGGTACCCTCGTATCCGTATAAGCTCTTATAGTACCTACGGTACTCCCGCCGACAGCCCCAGAGTTCATGGGTACTCCCGCATTCAGATAAGTCCCGTAGTACCTACCGTACTCCCGACCGAATAGTTTCAGAAAATTCACGTACTCCCGCATTCTCGATTAAGTTCCAGAGTACCTACTGCAATCTCGAATAAGTTCGCTTTTATCTCTGATCTGTCCCAGAAAATCACGTACTCCCGTATCCGACAAGTCCCGATCCGACTGCTCAGAGTACCTACGGTACTCCTCAGATCCGACAAGTCCCGATCCGATCCGCTCAGAGCACCAGAATCGAGAACTCCCAGATCCGATAAGTCCCTCAGATTCGACAAGCCCCAGAGTACTTACTAGTACTCCCGCATTTGAATAAGTTCGGTCCTCAGATCCGACTGCTCAGCACCTACGGTACTCAGATCCGATAAGGCCAGATTCAATAAATTCGTCCAAGATCTCGACAAGTCCCGTATATGATAAGTCTGGCCTCTCAGATAATTCAGAGGTACCCAAGGGTACCTTTGTCTCGCACGTATAAGTTCAGCATCACGGCAATTTCGTAACGGCAATATGGGCATATGCGCCCCGTATGACATGTATAAGATCCGAAATACATGTCCAAGTTCCGTAAGACTAGTATATGTTCGTAAGATCAGTGTAAGTCTGTGAAATACTTACAAGTACTTCGTATAAGATTAAGTTCCTCAAGAATCCAGTATAATGCTCCGTGATCTCGTGATACCTACGAACCTCGAACGCGTAAACTCCGTAGGATAAGAATAAGTTCTGTAACTCCTACGAGAGTCCCGAATGAACATAAGTCTGTGATAAGTATAAGTTCTGTATAAGCATAAGTTATGTAACTCCTACGGGAGATCTCAACCAGTACGAGATAGATAGAGTATGAGTACATGATACTGCCTAAGTATATGCATAAGTTCCGCACCGCTTATATGAATCAAGAAGTATAAATATGATCCTATGAGATAAGTATCACCGATTAAGTTCAATATACGCCATTCGAGACTTCAAACCCGGTAAAGTTGCGGATACATGTAAAAGAGACAAATTGGATGCCTTGCCATTGTATATGTCTAAGTTTGCTCTGAATATGATCTGACCTATTATATATATTGATTATATGAATTCATGATGATTTTGATAATCAAGCCGCTTATATGCTTATCATGATCTCAAGAAATGCATGTGCATCGTATCGTTATAAGAAATGCTCCCCACTGCCGCGAAAGCTTAGCACGGGGTTTTTAACCGTGCAGGTACAGGAGAAGACATCGCTTGAAACATCAAGATAATACCGGCTAAATACACTTGTAAGGGTTTACTACATGTAGGTTCCGCGCTCGACGAAACATAAATGTTCGGGCTTGTATAAGTAAATACCCAGTTATATGTGTATAGATTTTGATGGACACCAATTCTATGGTAGTTCTTTGATTCGTATAAGATGTGGGCCATACCCACAGTACTCGCCTGCTTTAAAAAAAAAATAATAATAAAATAAAAAAAAATCAGGTGGCGAGTCCCGCCCCAGTCTCGCCCTAAACAGGTTCGATCCGCCAATCGGGTCGGGCCGGATTCGTGTGACATGTTGTACTGGCGGGAGATATTAAAGGCAGTAGAGCTTTCCCAACCTTATCTTCATGAAATTGGGGTTAGAGGGAAGGAGAAGGGTGCTTCTGTGGGGTTAGGAGGAAGGAGAGGGAAGCTTGAAGAAAGAGAGGGCTTTATGTGAAGAATTAAAAGGTTAGTAATTTTTTTTCTTAGATTTATAAAGAGTTATTAATGGTAGATCTAGTCTTAAAAATGTTTTACTTGTATTAGTGTTTATTCTAGCTATTTTTTTATATATAACTGAAGTTTAGAGAGAAAGGTAAATTTTTGTGAGGAAGAAGAATAAGTAGTGGTTTTTTGTAGTTTAGGTTTCTAATTAGTCAAGTATGGATGTTAATGGCAATCGTAGTTTATAAACCAAGTTAATTAGTGTTAATCACATTATTATGTATTTAGATTTCTAAGTTATCAGGTTACAAGTAATTTGAGTTTAGAAAGTTTTGGTGTTTGTTGTTAGGTTACTTTAGTAGAAAAGAAATATGTATAATTAAGTTCGGGGTATACTCTTAATTGCTAATGGATGGAGATTAGATAAAAATAAAGTAGTTAATGCATAACTTAAATTTGATTGAAAGGCACAGTGTAAGGTTATAAAATTTGGGTTTTAAACTACAACATTAAATTCTATAATATGAGCTAAGAAGAAGTACCATAACCCGAATTATATCTTATTTCATTCCTTGTAATTAAAAGAGTTGTCGACGAGAAGAATTTTTAAAGGAGACTTCGAGAAAGGTAGGGAATTTTATACCATTCTATTGTTTATCTTTGATGGTTTCCATTACAAATACATTGCAATCTTAATAATTGATTCGATTTATGAAACACGTTATTTCACATGATGTTCATATTGTTATGCATGGCTTCTGTGGTGGCAGGATATGATTATTTGTATGGTTTTGGTTATAGATCATGACGATTTGAGCAAGGACAATTCTATTCATAGATTATATGTATGATGGAAGATATTGTTGGTGCTACGTTGTTACCTTCCCGATATATTATTATGTGAGACCACGGGTCCTTGGGTGAAAATCCCTAAACCCTTGAGGAAGACACCTAGATAAAGGTGTGTGGGGTTGGTCCTGTCCCTGGGTGATAGTCCCTAAAGACACAGGGTTGGTCTTGCCCTTGGGTTGTAGTCTCAAAAGACACAGGGTTGGTTCTACCCTTAGGTGTAAGTCCCAAAAGACCCCGTGTAGTCCTTAAGTGATAGTCCCAAAATAGTTATAACACCCCGAAATATACCCTAGTCATTTTCAACGTGGTTAGGGTATTTTGTAGGTATAATTTGAATTTTTCGTAATTTAAATTCAAAATGTGAAAATTTCAAAACCCGGAATTTGTACAAGATACAAGGGCAAAAATGGAAATTTGAAATGAGGTCCTAAGGGTCAATTGTAACAAGTTTATATGTTCAAGTGTAAATGATGGGGATTGAAGTGCAAATAGAATAAGTATGGACTATATAGCTATTTCATGAATCCAAAACGGGTTTTGAGCTAAATACGGCTTTGAGAGAATAAGGATTAAGACCACATTTGATCTTGGAAAAGCACATGGTGTCAAAAAACGCTGAGCAAGTGTGGGAGAAAAGCTAGGGTTTTAAAAAAAGAAGAGAAGAAGAAGAGGAATAAAGAAGAAGGAGAAGAGGATCAAGTATGGATTACTATGGTTTGTATGGATTGGATTCTTGTCTAAGTTCTTGTCTGGTGGTTTTGCTATGAGAAGTTCTAACCCACTCATTACATGTGTTTGTGGAAGCTAGGTTGGAACTTAGAATATGTATAGATAAGCTTGAAACAGGATTTCTATGGATTTGTGGGGATTCATATAGGTCATTTGCTCGTATATGAAATTCCTCCTCGAGCTAGGGAAGCTCGAGGTGTGTTTAAGAGTATGAATACTTGTCGGGTGTTGTGAATCCTCTAATTTCCTCTGTTTATGTTTGGGTTATGAACCACTGGGAGTTGTTTTCGGTGATGTTTTTGGATTATTTTGGACTTTGGTTGGATTTGAAAGTGACGAAATAAATTGGGCAATTTCTGTGGTCCTATGTCATGACATGTGATCCTTAATGAGCACGCAGTCCACACAAAGACGTAATCGATAGGAGGCTCGACAAGCCTCGAGCACGCTGAGGCTTAGCAAAGCCACGCTGGGCGTAGTTTATGCCGCTAGCCAGAAGGTTACACCGCGTGATATAAAATCGCTCACAAACATGTGTTTTGTTTGTCATGTTTTGCTATTCCGCTATTCCGAGGACTCGCTTCATTGGAATAACGAGACCCTATGGCGTAAGGAAAGGGTTCATTCATGTTTGTAAGGTAAAGGAAAATAGACCGCACTGCTGTTCGACGGCAAAGGCAAACTTAATGTCTTGCCTATGTGATAAGATCATAAGTTCCGAAACACATATAATTGTAGGTCTCGCCAAGATCGATATTGAATGACACGGCACTAAGTAGTGTGGGCAGACACGTATAGTACTCTCTACATTCTCCGATTGCCATGACCACACCTTCCGACCATGATTCGGCATTTAGTAATTCTGACTCTCCGATTAGTGTGACTAAGACTGTCAAAGGTTTCTAAGACTCTTGCTTGTGCCACACCTAGTACTGCACCGCACCTTTGGGTACTTATTGTGTTATGTCCTACTCATTTCTTATTACTAGTTTAGGTAGTCAAACAGTTATATGATAAGAGTCCGAATAACGAATAAGAGAAGTAATGTACATCAAGCTCGCTCTCGAATGTACCTACGGTACCTCTGCATAAGTATAAGCCAGTACCCACGGTACCTCATAAGTATAAGCTCAGAATCCCTATTGTAGAGATTTGAACAAGTATAAGTTTGTTATAAGTACAAGATGTGTATAAGTTTGCTATATGAACTCATGAAAATTCGATTAGTCAAGCATCATATATCTCACAAGCATCTATATGCTTATTGTAAAAGAGTATTAATTCATGTGTATATGTATAAGTCATAAAGCCTCTACTAGTTATGTTTAGCACGTTTTAATCCGTAGGTACAAGGAGGACGTCCGTGATCTTTTCAGATTTTGGTCGGCCAAAGACACTTCGTAGGGTCCATCACCGTAGGTTTTGCACTTCCGATTATGTAAATGTAAACAGGCCAGCTTTTTTTGTATATGTATATGTAAATGGACTCGTGGATCGTATGTGGTTTGACCGAACACCACTACGGTGGTAGTTTTATTTTTGTATCTGTGATACTTCTATATTTTGATTCAGCTTATAAGACTCTGGACCACCAATGTTTGGAAAAGCAAGTAAAGAGTCCTAGATACATTTCCTCTTTATCTCGCCTTCTAGGCGGGGTCAGCGGACAATAGTCATTATGGTTGATCTCCTTATTGAAGCCGTTGATGATATATATGTATATTGGTGAAAATAACCGGATATCTTGTGAAGAGAATGGTAAAAGTTATTGATCAAGTTGAAGAGAATGAATGAGCGAGCAAAGAGGAAGACATTCAACGTTGCATGCATATTTGATATTACTTCATACTTTGTTTATGGTTACTATTGTTATATGTTTAATTGAAGCATTAAGGGTGTGCATAGAATGATTATAAAGTTTTCGACTGAGTTGTGAACTCACCCTATCTTTCCTCCACCCTTAGATGCAGGTATGAGGACCTTTACTGGAACTAGTGATCGTAGTTTTGCTTGATTCGTGTTTGGGGTGCGTTGTTTACTCATGTTGAGATTGAGGTTTTGACCTGTAAATTCACCTTTTGTGATGAAATAATGTAATATATGTCACTTTTCAGACACTTTGCTACAGGGCTATCCTAAGAGAACCAAGGGATTAGAATTGTAAAGTGTGTGAAAGAACAAAGTTCAAGTTGTTTTCTTACAAGAATTGCCTACCTTTTGCTAATTAACGCAGGAGGTTTTCAATGGATGCATCTGCTTATAATAGGTTTTCTTACAATCGTATATTGTATAAATTTATTTGATGATCAACCATCTTTTATCTCCATATTATATATTGAGTATTTATGGAATTTTTTTTTTTTTCAGGTTTGACAAGTTGTCTTCGTGAAGAATGACTCTCACCAATAACTTCCTTTGTACACTCCACCCTACCTTTCCCAAAGGCTCTAAAAACCAAGTCGGATGATCAGCTTGCCTGGCTTCTAAACATATTTAAGAAATCTCCGGGGAGATCACTATCCCATTCGCCGATGTGTTGGCTCAAATGCCTAACTATGTAAAATTCATGAAGGAAATAATGAGCAACAAGAAAAAAAAGTTAGAGGCATATGGGACAAGAATTTGGATCAAAATCAGCCAGAATCAATTCAACTAAGTTCCTGTGAGAAACTCAAAGATCCTGTGGTAGTTTTACTATCCTCAAGATCATCGGGGAGCACACCCAAGAAGGCACTATGTGATCTTGGGGCAAGCATAACTGATGCCATTTTCAATGGCTAAAAGAATTGGGAGAGATTACACCTGGCTAATTTTATCACTTCGCATGGTTGGATAGATCTTTTACCTTTCAAGGGCATATCAAAGACGCGAGTTAAGGGTTGATAACCATATTTCCCGTGGATTTATGTTTTAGATATGAAGGAAGATAAGGCGGCATCATAATCTTGGGAAGACCATTTCTCACCACCGGCAAGCACTCATCGACAGAAGAATGGGAATTAACTCCCGAGGAGCGCGGTTCAATCAGTTTAGTCTATATAAAAAGCATGGACTTCCCAAGTGAAAAACATGTGTCGACGAGGATTGACGCCCGACCCTTTGCAAGAGGACGGCCGATGATTTCCGCACCACTTGAGCAATGCTTGACAAAATCACTTACTACCACAAACCATAGTGATGAAGACTTATCATCCACTCTGGAATTGATCGAAACAATACTTGCTCTTCAAGAAAATGAAGAAGAATCGGTTTTAGAAGAAGAGAGAAAGACTCCAGATGGTTTAGTGTTGAAGGAATTACTGAAGGGCCTAAAATACGCATTTTTGGGAGCAATGATACAAAGCCGATAATTATATCTTCAAAGTTGGGTAATGATATGGAGGTTAAATTGTTAGGTGTGCTTGAAAGGAGTTTGGAGGCATTTGCGTGGTCTAGAAGACATCAAGGGAATCAATCCTTCCACATGCATGCATAAAATTTTGATGGAAGAAGATCATGCTCCATCCATTAAGCATCAAAGGTGGTTAAACTCCGTAATGAAGGAAGTCGTGAAAAGGAAGTTCTAAATGGCTTCAGGTTGGGCCTGCGTATGCTATTTCCATCATTCTGGGTGAGTCTTGTCTGGCAGCCGGAAAAGTGAAGGATGGCGTGGTTCGAATGAGAAAATGAGCTTTCCACTCAGATAATTACGGATGGAGTGTGCATTGACTATAGATCTCAACAAGGCAATTGTGAAGGATCATTATCCTCTCCCTTTCCTGAATTAAATGCTAGATTGACTTCCGGGACACTCTCATTATCGCTTCCTAGATGGCTATTCAAGATACAACCAGATTATGGTGAGACCAAGAGAAGACAACCTTCAAGTGTCCATATGGGAATTTACCTTCAAAAGAATAACTTGGTTTTGTAATGAGCCAAATCACCTTTTAGAGATGCTTCAAAAGTACTCGACCGCCATTTTTTCAGATTTGATAGAAAACATCATAGAAGTCTTCAGCGGATGATTTTTTCGTGGTATGGATGCTCATTTGACAAATTGTCACCAATTCAAGTGGTTCTACAAAGATGCAGAGAGAAAAATCTGGTTTTGAACTGGGAGAAATGCCATTTTATGGTGCAAGAAGGCATTGTGCTTGGGCACCTAATCTCCTCCAAAGGGTTGGAAGTAGATAAAACAAAGATAGCAACAATCCAAACCCTTACCCCACCCGCCACAATGCGAGGTGTTCGAAGTTTCTTGGGGCACGTAGGTTTCTATCGAAGATTCATAAAATATTTCTCAAAAATCGTAAAACCGTTATGTAAATTGTTGGAAAAAGATGCGATATTCAGCTTTGATGAAGCCTGCAAGACAACATTTGAGGAGATAAAGAATAAACTTATCAAAGCACCCATTGTTGTTGCACCAAATTGGGGTGAACCTTATGAGATAATGTGCAATGCTAGTGATTATGTAGTTGGGGCTGTTTTGGGACAAAGGCGAGAGAACATATTTAGGCCCATATATCATGAGAGTAAAACGCTAAATGAGGCTCAAGAGAATTACACAACTACAGAGAAAGAGATGCTAGCAAAGGGTGTATTCTGTGACAAGTTCAGACCCATGTTATATTTCTGGCTCCAAGGTGACTCTACACGAATTCACGCGCAATCCCAGATCTTATGATGAAAAAGGAGGCTAAATCAAGATTAATTACCGGGTTTTGCATCGCTTCAAGAATTCGACATGGAAATTAAAGACAAGAGAGGCAAAGAAAATGTAGCAGACCACCCATCTCGTTTGGAACTGATAAGGGATCAAGACCGCATGTAGATTGAGGAATCGTTTCCCATGAGCAATTGCTAGCGATGGAAGCTCAATTGCCATGGTATGTAGATTTTGTCAACTATTTGGAATGCAATGTGTTATCCCTTGGGCTTAGCTTCTCAATAAGAAAAATTCTTACATGATGTCAGGCCAGCATCGAATTGTGGACGACCCATTACCTTTTAAAAAGACGCTTAGACTAAGTAATGAGAAGATGTGTTCCTCATGAGGAACAAATGGAAATCCTATCCAAGTGCCACTCTTCCCCATGTGGAGGACGCTTTGGAAGCCAAAAGACAGCTCAAAAAGTGCTTAAGTTTGGATTTTTCTAGCCTAACATGTTCAAGGACTCTCATTAACACATTTAGAATTGTGATAGATGTTAGAGAGTGGATAATTTTTCTAGAAGAAATGAAATGCCCTTAAATAACATTCAAGAAGTAGAAATTTTTAGTGTATGGGGCATTGATTTCATGAGACCGTTTCCTTCTTCATTTGGGAAATTGTATATCCTTCTTGCCATCGGATATGTGTCAAAATAGGTGGAGGCAATTTCCACAGAGAAGAATGATGCAAAAACAGTTGTACAATTCATTCACAGATATATCCTCATCCAGTTTGGTGCTCCCCGGTGTATTCTCAATGATGAAGGGAGCCATTTCTGCAATAGATTCTTTGCCTCTTTGTTGGGGAAGTATAATGTGCGGCATGCAAAGAGTCTTCCATATCACCCACAATCCAATGGGCAAGCAGAAATTTCAAATTAAAGCAATATTGGAAAAAACTATGAGTTCATCTAGGAAGGATTGGTCGAAGAAGTTGGACGATTAATCTTTGGAAAACCGTGCCATTTACCTTTGGGGTTAGAATACCGGGCAATGTGGGCGATAAGGAACCTCAACTTCAACCTCAAAGAGGCTTGTGAGAAAAGGCTCCTTCAACTGAATGAACTTGAGGAAATGCGTAATGATTCATATGAGAATGCAGAGATCTACAAGGAAAAAACAAAAAGATGGCATGACAAGCACATCGGTAACCCCATATGGTGCAATAGGGGTACAAGCAGAAAATGGCCAAGAGTTCAAAGTCACGGTAAGAGGTCGAAGCATTATTTGGGTGAGCTTAATCGCTAAAGAATTCGCGGAACTACATTGATATATCCTCGCTTCGCTTCTATCGACACTACAATATACTTTGCTCGAGGCAACTCCAAGTTTCATAAAAACCCCTGCTTTTTCCATTTATTTTTCTTACTTTATTTCTTTTCTTTTTAGCTCAATTTTATTAAGTTTTGGGGATTCTCTTGTTTTTTTGGTTTAGTTTTACTTGTGTGTTAAGTGTTTAGTGCATTCAAGGAAACAAGGCTAGGTTGATCTCGCTTTGAAACCTAGTTTTTGGAGTGAACAAAAAATTTGTGAAAAATGTGACACCTTGATGCTGTTCAATGACTTAAAAGAAATTTTTTGGGACAAAGCCAAGTAAGAAAATCCTGGGTAGGGAAACACGCTCTGGGTTTGCTGAGGCAAAGATCAAGCCGCTAAGGCGAACCCCCGGGTCAACATTAGCTTCATCAAGGCTTTGCCGAGGTGAAGGTGTTTGCTAAGGCGAAGGAAACCTTCGCTGAGGTGAAGAGTCCTTCGCCAAGGCGAACCTAAAGCCCTGTTTGGCTTGCCCTTGAGTTCACCGAGGCGAACCCGTCATGACTTTCCACATTCAGGCCCTTTCTCTAAGGCGAAGAGGCATGAACTTAGGGCATTTTAAAGCCAACTGAACTTCATTTTTGTTCATTTCAGTTGCTCTCAGCTTTTCCTCTCCAAAAACTCGTCCCTTCCAAGTCATATTTTCTCCATCTCTCTTCCTCTATGGCTTCAAAGAAAATTGTTACAGAGAAGAGGAAGAGGATAGGTTCGAGCTCCTATGCACCTCTGCCTCCTTTCGATAATCCTGAGAAGTTTATCACCCAGTAGGCGGAGAAGTTATACCATGAGTCCCTCTACAACCGAACATTTGTCGCAGAGCGTGGTATCTCGGACTCAAACATCTACTTCAACTTCATGATCCAAGAGAGGGGTTGGACTACATTTTCAGGCACATCCCCAACTCGATACCAAGTGGCCAGGAGTTTCAATTCCAACTTACATAATTCTCGGTCGGGCTCTACAAAAGATATGTCCGAGGCAAGGGCAGGACTTCGTTGTCGTAGCGATTAACCGGGTGTACAACTTGGTGGACGATGATAGTGATGCCTCATAAGGCACTATTTAAGGACACGATTATCGATAATCATGAGGTTCCTCATATACAAAGCAAGGTGTATGGAAATGTCATTGTAACACCTCAAAATACCCTAAAAATTTTTATAATAAAATTAATATATATTCCGTATAATTGAGCCACTGTATTTTTCTCGAAATTTTTTTTTAATATTGATTAGATGATTGTTGAATCTTAAATGAACCGCAAGGAAAAGAAAATATAGAAATTGTAAAATAAATCTAAGGGTCAATTGTAAATAAGTTTATATGTCTATGATAGTAGGAGAAATAAATGAGTAAAGGAAAAAATCAAGGAAATGGACATGTGGCACAGAGGAAAAGAGGGAGGAAGCTCCTTTTAAAAGTACGATTAAGAGTGGATCCATAAGAAAAGAAAAATAGAGAAAAGGAAAGCTAGAGAGAGAGGCTCCACTCTTCTCTCTAGATTTTCCGATCGACGGACTTATTAGGTCTCCCATGGCACGGGCTGTTCCTTCCTAGTGACAAGAGCTACAAGTAGAGACCGAACCGGACTTTCAACAAACTCCATGAGGTGGCCTTCCTACTGGGTCTTCTTCTGCTCCTAAGGATCATTGGGTAGTTATCCGCCTTGGGGGAAAGTTTGGCTGCATTTAAACCATGGGAAGCTGCCACATTGTAGTGCGCAGCTAGCCAAACCTGTGAGCTGAATTTTGGGTACGAAGTGAAGGGAAATTGGTAGTGTCCTTCTAGTAATCAGAGCGCCACATCAATTAGCTTTGATGTTGTGCTTTGAATTTCCTCTCGATCGGGACCTCCTCGAGACTAAGCTGGTATCCTTTAATGAGGCTCAGCTCAGCTACACCCTGGTCGGGCCGGGCTTTTGTCTAGTTCGGTCAACTAGCCGTGCACCTTAGAACGGGTTTTTGATCAGAACAAAGAGAATTTTGGCAGTAAGTCCTTCTAGAATTGTAGCCACATCAATAAACTTGATGTTGAAGCCAATTCTTAATTCGACTTTTTTGTAGACCAAGTTATGGTCTTTTACTCAACATTCAAATGGGTCAAGCGGGTCGCCAAACCGAGGTCGCCAAACAAAGGTCGCCAAACAGTTACCGCCAAACAAAGGGTCGCCAAACAAAGGTCGGGCCAAACAAAGGTTGTCAAACTCCAGGCCGCCAAACGCTGGTCGCCAAACGCTGTCGCCAAACAAAGGGTCGCCAAACAAAGCAGATCGCCAAACAAAGGTCGCTAAACAAGGTCGCCAAACGCTGGTCGCCCAACCGGTCGCTCAAATAGCGGTCAGCCTTGTACCAGTATCGCTCCAACAGTGGTCGCTGGGCCAGTGGTCAGTCCAATGTTGTCGTCCGGTGCGGTCGTCAAACACGCCTGGTCGCCAGCTCATCGTCAAAGTTGACTACGCATGACCTCCAACTTCGCCGGAAGCGTCGGCATTCCTTCGCTTCAACCTCGACGGCGTTTTGGACCTTGGGTGGAAAAGTCGAAGTGAGCCGGGCGAATACATTCATATTCCTGAGGAGGATGTTAGATGTCAGACCAGGCAGTCGACCTGGCTCGCTCAGTGCAGCTTCGTCGCCAGTCAGCTCGTCAAAGTTGACTACACATGACCTCGAACTGAAGGTCAGTATCTCCTTCGCTTGAATTGATTTGCGTTCTGGACTCTATGGAAAGCCCATTGAGTCAAGAATAATTAATATTCCTGAGGAGTATAGAAGATGTTTGACTCTGAGGTAGACGAGCTCGTCCAGTTCGGGTCTGCTCGTCGGGTCAGGATTTGATCGTGTATGACCTCCAACTCGAAGGTCCTAACTCCTACGTCCTAACTCCGATTCGAAAGTGTTCTTGCACTCCATGGAAAGCCCATTGAGTCAAGAATCCATCTACATGAATGTGTTTAAATTGGAACTCACATAAACTCCGAAAATTAAATCCTAACCAAAACCACTAGTACACTCGAATAATATTGTTCTTTAATGGTTTTGGAATGTGGACCTACGATGAGGAAAAGCTAACCGTGATTGAGATTCCAAGGATTGGAATCAAAGTGCAAATATTTGGCTCGCTCTACCAACTCCTATTCCTCGGTTTCAAGTTTTTGCATTTTGTTCTAAAAGCATATTGAATTGATTTAATTGATTTGAGAAAAGTGATTGTGAAATATTTGCATATAAAATTTTCATGATTATTGAAAATAAATCGGTTTATACAAGCCGCATATATTGTACTATATTTTGCTATAAAGGACGGAACGCCCACAGAACGTTAACCGCCATTTCGCATTAGCGATAGATTGGTATACCAATAGGGTCAAATAGCAAGATCGTGAACTATTGATGTGTCACTCCGATCGCCACTTCAGCCGACCAGACGGTAGTTGTTCACTATTTGATTGTTTATAACTACCGCCAGCCCCAAATGACCGCATCGTGTTATAAACCATGTGATACCGGGCCTAACAAATGACCGCGTGCCGGTGACTCTGATATCTAGTATATCGAAGACATAGGTTAAATTAAGTATACAACTGAATTGATGGTGTAACTAATTGATCGGGTATAATCAAGGGGATTATTAACCGACCGGGATTGGGTATAATCGAATTTATTTTCTTAACTTAATTGATTTCTTTCGTAATTGAATTGAATGTCGAACTAATGGAATTTGTGAGCATATTTGAATTGATTTTGAGATTGTGGAAATATTGATTATGAAAATGTATTTATGGGATGATCAATGAACTATAATTTATTGTATATATATAACAAAGTATATGTAATGTATTTATATCGATCATCCAAATGATTGAAAGTTCGAATTATTAAATTGCATAAATTGATTTAAGCCGGAACTAAGGAATGGATTTAGATAGAACCACTAAGCATGAAAATGCTTAGCGTATTGTTTTACTTCCCCAACAAAGCAGTAACTGATATAGAGTGGATCGATAGCGGACCTGGAAGATCGAGGAGCGTCGAATATAAAGAAAGAAATCTCGAGTATGCTCCGACATGTGCACTCATTTCATGTTCTTTTTGATATGGATATTTTGTATAACAATCTTGAATGAACATCTATTTTGTAAATCATTTTGAAAAGGTTTGGACATGCCTACATTAAAATGGATTTTGTTAAATGTATCGCTTATGGCTTGCCCACTCAGAATCGCCCGCAAAGATATGATTTGAGTAATTTTGAGTGATTTTAGTGGCATCCCGGGACTCGTCTCGATCCGCCAAGCGTGGTCGGGCCTGCAGCAAGGCCACAAATGCATCCCTCCACATCCGAGGCTTACTAAGACGAAAAATGAAAGTCTAAGCCGGGTCTCCGAAGGCCTGGGTACAACTTCATCCGCGCTACCTTGGTGCCGTTTCCTCATCTATCCACCGGTCACTCAGGACAAAATGATCTTACTCTATGCGATCGTATAGGGCATCAAATTCGACGTCGACAATGTTATTGAGAAGGGGATAATAGAGTCCACTCAGGATCGCATGTGTACTAGTGGCCCCCATACACCCTCCCTAATTACCAATGTGTTTGCCTACCGAGATCCCCATGCATGAATTAGAAGAGAAAGTTCAACTCTATGTTTCTAGTGCCACTAAGATTAAACATGGAGATGCGTATCACTATGAATTCAAGACGCAATGTGAAGAGCAAGCGGAAGAAGAGCTTGGAGATGACACCGAGGCTAATGAGGCACCACGAGACCAGTAGAAGATGCAGGTGTAGTTCGAGAGACTGCAATCGCCGTGATGAGTCGCCCGATGACAATAGATGCAAGCTGGATCGACGGGAGCACAACACGACGAGAGCACGCGCGATGATGCGCTTCTACCATGGACCTCGCATCCTCATCTACGCACCACCGCTAGCCGTCGCCTGCCTGGCTCGCATGGCCTCCAAACGCACTCGAGCAAATGGGATGGATCCTCGGGTCGATTACTTGATTTTTGATAATGACGAAAGTAATCCAACATTTTGAGGGGAGTTTATGTCTCCTAAATTTTATTTTACTGAGGATGTTGCCGGTTTTTAGTTTATGGTGCTTTCCTAGTAGTGTTCTAGTTTTTTTGTTCATATGCTTTTTTCTCGTGCAATTCTGATGCACATGGAATACGCTTTATTTTGGTTAGTTTGCTTACTTTTTATACCATTTCTCGATATTTTGGATATTTTTGTTATGCTATCTTAGTATGCTTGGATCGCTTTATACATTTTTTCCATTGTTAGTCATATGAGCTCTTATATGTATTTTTGAGTAAATCATCTTAAATACCATAGTGCAAAAATTCTTGAAACAATTTTTTTTGTAAATATCCAAATGTTTATTTGTTGTTTGTGGGTTCAAGATGAAATACCTAAAATGCCTATGATGATATCAAATTGTGTTATTCTTTACATATGAACAATGTGAGAGACAATTGAGCTAAAAGTCAAATAGATGACCATATAGTCAGACACTTAGCTATAGGTTTTCAAATCCAAATCAAGCACAAGTTTTAGCGTAGACCTGTTATTGTTTAATTATGCTTGGTTTAGAGAAAATTAGAGGAAATCGTGATGTTTAAGAGATTTCACAAGACTTTAGAACTTGCTCATATCATTTGAGGTGAAATCCTAGGCGGTACATCTTTGGGAAACATATAGGCCATCCTCGAATTGGTCAACTCTTTAGCCTACCCTGCTAAGTGTATTAACCCATAGTCACCCGCTTGAGCCCATAATAGTCATGTTCTATCTTGAAAACCAAGAATCCAACACCCATGCTGGTCCCGTTATTTTACCGTCGATCAACCCATATTTTATCCTTAACGTATCAAGCACAAAGCTCAAACAAAGAGAAGGGGACATGTATTTTGTGGAAGCTCGATGAAGCGCTTGATAAATACAAAATGTCGAAGGGGTGTTGAAAAGAGAAAAGAAGAAAAGAACCTGGGTGGAGCAAATTAACCTCGTAGTCTTCCACCTTGAGCTAGTATGTCACGCTCTGGCCTTCCTGCAGACGCGAGACCAATTAATGGACTCTTTACCCGAATTTTTTTTTTTTTTTTGGTGCCAACTAAGACTCGGTACGGCCCACATCTTAACATAACCAAAATATCATATACATTTACCGAGTCCCATTTACAATTACAAAATCCCGCACCTTTAATTACAAATCGAGCACTGACCTACATGTAATGGAACCCTTACAAGTGTGTCGGGCCCAAATTGCATGATGTTTGCCGATGTCTTCTCCTCAGACCTACACCTGACTGAACCCGTGCTAAGCTTCTTTACGCTGCGGGAAACATTTATAACTTATACAGATGCACATGCATTTAAACCGAATCATGATAAACATATAACAATCTTATACCTACTCAGAATTACACTTATGGCGTAATTTATTCTTATCCCGGTCCTATACTTATGTTAGCTTAGATCTTATTCTATTCCTGGATTTCGATCCCGCATCGAGCTTATACATGTATGTATACTTATCTCAAGCTTATACTGCTTCGATCTCCCGTAGGGACATAACCTATGTTTATACAGTAGTACTTAACACGATTGGTATTTAGATCTATCTCATATCTCCCGTAGGGAGCTTACGTAACTTTATACTTATCCTACGAAGTTTACACTTGTTCGGAGGTACCCGTAGGTATCACAGAAATTACGGAACGTATACTGGATTGGCATAACTTAATCTTATACGGGAGTATCCGTAAGTACTACTTGATCAAATGTCTGCTCTGATACCAACTTGTGTTGGTATCATATCCCAACAAGTCCTAGGTTAACGTATACCTATACTCACGGAGTACCAGAGGTACTACTTCCGAGTTTATCCTGATCTAAGCTTATACCTGAGATACCCGTAGGTACTGGCGTAAAATTGATCCGACATGTGAGTACCCGTAGGTACTACATAATCTAATCAGATACAGGTACCCAGAGTACTACGTAACTTATATTAGTACTTCAGATATTATAGTTGTACTCACTAAGTATATCCCGGTCTACGTAACTTATACTTGTGTTACTTGAGCTTATTCTTGTCTTCTTTTCGGATACGTATACCCGTAGGTACTACGTAACATTTTGTTGGTAAAAGTACCCGTAGGTATTACGTAACAGACCATAATACGCAGGCACCCGTGAGGGTACTACAGACTTATACTTATTCTTGTATATCGATTCTATTCTTGTATCTCGAATCTTGTACTCTGCATCTTATACGGTATTATGGAACTTTATACTTGTCTTACTCGAACTTATACGTGGTATCTCGAAACACATACTCGTATTTCGGATCTTATACATGTATTACGTAACTTATACATGTATTTTCAAATCTTATATGTAATACGTAACTTATACAATTACTTACTTCAACTTACACGGATCTTACGGAACTTATACCGGTATGTTTAACTTGGACATGTATTTTAGATCTTATACATGTCTTATAAGAGTTTATGCTTATCTTACGTGATCTTATACTGGCATTATTAATCCCTTGACATGTATTTCAATCTTATACATGTCTTGGCGTGAGCATATACTTATCTTACAGTCTTATACCGACATTACGTAACTTCGGTCAGTTTTACGTGATCTTTATTCTTCGTATGAAGGTACCTGTAGAGGTACGATAAGTCGGAACTAATCATAATCGTGACGCATGGTCGACGTGATGATACGCATACATATCGTGCATGGACAGTCCACAGCAGGTGCCGCATCATAACGGATATATACTTATTTTTACCGGAGCATCGGAGTACCCGTAGTACCATCGGAATTATACTTATTCAGACCTCCCGTAGGAGTTACAGAGTTTCTTCTTATGCAGAACTTATACTTATAACAGACGTATGTTCATTCAGGACTCCCGTAGGAGTTACAGAGCTTATTCTTATATAAAAGTACCCGTAGGTACTACACAGGTTCATTATACGGAAGTACCCGTGAGGTTTCACCGGACTTATATTATATTACGTGACTTATATGTTTATTCCGGGGTCTCCGTAGGAGTTACAAAGCTACTCTATTCAAATACCTGTAAGTATTACAGACGTAACAATACAATTCATAATTTCCTCTTATTTATTCTTCGATTATTATCATATAATTACTGAATACCTGCATTCAAGACTAATAAAAGTGTAAGATTACATCATAATAATATCCAAAGATATTATACAAGACGGAAATGTGGATTTGCATGTAACCCGAGTGCCATAGCATCTCAGACAGGAGGCCTGAGCACTCATCAGACAGAGTACCGGCACTAACTGGGGGAGTGGTTTTAGCACTAACAGAGTACCGGGCATTAATCAGAGTGCCGAGCACTAAATGTGAGTAACTGGCATTCCAATCGAGTGCCGAGCACTACCAGGAGTACCCGAAGTACTAATCGTGACGTGGCGTTATGTCAATTAATAAATGGTCTCAAGTATTTTTATAATTATATGAGTTCGTGAACTTACTGCTTTTAGAATATGGCATTCTTAGCCACATTACGTGTTCATGATGATCGTATTTCCTCATATACGGGTAAGGTATGATGCGTATGTAATCACACCTTAATCATGTATTCTTATTTTCTATGAATATATTCTTACCCAGGAATTGAATCAATCCAATCGGATCATCCAAACTAAAGTTATGGCATTTTCATGCCAATTCAGCCACACTCGATTTACCGAGGCAATAGATTGCAATATTTATTTTCTAGTGCCTTGTCTCGATATTTGGCACTGGATATTTGTACTATTTTAAAAGTTAAGGTGCTAAGGGTTCTATTCCAACTGAACTGACCCTGATCTGGAGCACCGAAACTCCTGCTACGTCCAAACAACTCCTGACCACTCTATAATCAACTGATGCAGGAAATGGGCTTGCACATGGCCCCACTTTGAGTGAATTTTTGAGCTATCTAGAATCAGAATTTGGAGATACCTATAAAATATATTTGGTTCTCCTTGAAGTCTATTTTACGTAGCCACTTGAATCACTCAAATCGGAGAAGAAATGAGCAAGTTATGGCCAAAATACGAAAAACTCGGGTCAAACTGAACGAGAGCGTGCCTACCGGTAGGACTTTTAAGTTCTACCGGTAGGACTTGGCCAAAAATGACCAGACGATATTCTACCGGTAGGACTTCAATCCTACCGGTAGAACTCTCCGAAAAGTGCCCAAATTGGGTGGTTTCTCCCATTTTTCATGCCTTATCATCCTTTTAGATCAATTCCTAATGCATCCTTCATCAAAAACTAACATGAATCCCTCCCAAGAACTCCACAAACACTTTTTAATTTGCAAAGGAATCCTAGGATTCATACCACTTTTCACCCAATTCTACAAATCCTGGAATTTTGGGAGATTCCATATCTACTCATTATGAACTAGGGCTTTTCAACCAAACTTCCCTTAAATCTAGAGTTATAATGTTTGCCTAGCAAAACCCTAGAGATGGGAATCAATTTAATGTTCAATGGAAACCCTAGCAATACATACTCAAGTAATTCTTATACCAAAAACATGCTAAAATCCATAGTTTCCATACCAAGGTCAAGTATCCATACCTTAGCTTGCTTGATCACCTTCCTCCTCTTCTTCTCTTCTTCTTCTCTTCTTCTTCTTCTTTCTTCTCCTTTACGGGTTCCCCCACTCCAGACCAAATTTGGTCTTTAAAATCCCCATCTTTTCTAAGGCCATGTTCAGCCATCAAACCCATTTTCGTTAAGTTCCTTTTATTGCCTTTTTGTCCTCCAACTTCCTTATTTCATTGTGGCCTCAATTTGTTATTTCTACTTTGGCCAGAACTTATCAACTTATGACTTTTATGCCCCCATTTTGGCAAATTACAATTTGTCCCACTCCTCGAAATTTCCGGGTCTCTCATTTCCATGTTTCGCATTTCAATTATGAAACATTTAAATTAGGCTTACAAAATACCCTAAACATGTCGAAAACGACTAGGGTATATTTCGGGGTGTTACATAGTAAGTCCGTAGGGGTGTTTTAACACCTAATACCCATGGCTAATCAGACCGGGAGTTATCGACCTAAAACCTCGCTATACGGTAGGTAGAAAGCTTTAAAAGAGGTCAATATTACACTACTCTATACCTTGATGTTCGCAAAGCAAAAGTCCCGTAATCATGAAGAAGATAGAAACAAACAAGTTTGGGGGTGAAATAATACGAAGAGCACATTTATAATCAGGTCGAGTGAATTGACTGAATTACCTACATAGTCAAATTCTGGGAGGATGAAGCATAAAATAAGGAAGTGTCGGAGTGTTTTGAGTAAAACCCGAACCTAAATGACTTATTTAACTACCCTCTCACGTTAGCCACACATTACAAACTTGAAAAGACCTATTTGATCCCAAGAGCATGCAATGCCAACATCAGTCAAGAATGGGATGCGAAGGAAGATTATGAAGTCTCGATCACTCGTGATCTATGGAAACTCTTTATGAGTGAGAGATCTTTCACCTCATGCATTCCCCCTAATTTCATCTATACTGCATTTCGATCGGTGAGAGTGAGACTGCGCACTCTCACGTTAGAACCTTAATCTAGGTGTAACTAGCTTGTGGCCAGCTTGTTTGCTTTGAGGAACACTGTATTGAAACATTATTCATGTGTTAGAATGTGTAATTCCTAAGGCACAATATTTCAAAGTACATATTTCTACGGACTCAGGTCTTTTTTCATTAGATTTGGAAAATGAATCTTTGTCTTTTCTTGAGTACAAGCAAAACATTAAGTTTGGGGGTGTTTGATAGGGGTGAATCATATTAGCATTTATAGCGTGTTTCTTAAGTGTTTATGTAACCTAAATTATAGATTCACATCCTTATACATAAATATTACACTAATCCCTCATCTGTGTGAGTTTTATAGAGATTGGAAAGTAAAGCAAGCAAAAGATGAGGGCAAAAGAGCAAGAAAGGTATCCCGCACCGAGGCACTCGTCGCCTTGGCGGCTAGTTTGCTAAGGCTAAGGGGCCACTAAGGCGAAGGGAGAACTTCGTCGAGGGGAAGCTAAAATGAAGAAATCGAAGGCCTCGGGTTCACCGAGGTGAAGAAGAACCTTACAAGGCGAACAGGACTCCCCTCGAGCCCGGCCCGACTCCGGTTGGCGAATCGAATCGAAAACCTGTGGACGCTGCTTAGTGCCATTAATCAAACTTTAGTTAACGCTTTATTAAATCTTTAGTTTTCAAAAAGAGTCGCAATTCGAACTCTCACCTGACCCTATTACGATCCAAGCCTGAGTCCCGCTTACCCGACATTTCCAATTATCTTATTAAAACATTTGGCTTATTTTATTCATTTTAAATTTAGGTACTTTCTCGCGGAAGCAATCTATTTTGGCAAGCGATAAAACATTTTACAATTAACAAAAGATTCATAACGCTAATATTTAACAAAAATGCCTTTACAAAAATAATTATCCAGGTTCAACTGCTTATTAAAAATGTCAATGTTCAAAAGAAATGGAGTAATGCATATGACAAAGCACACCCGTAATTCCTTCTATGACTCCGAGCCTCGATCTTGGTCTTGCTTTGATGTCTATCACTCCTGGCACTGATAAAAACAACACGCTGCCATTTTCATTTAGTGGTTCTATGTTTCCAGATTCCATTTTCGCTCATATAACCATGCATTTATCAAAATAATGCCTTTATATTAACATCGCAGTAATAAAAGATACTTATACAAATACACTTTTCAATACCATCTATCATGTTCCTATTTTCAGGATTCCACATATAGCTATAGAATTCGACTGATCCAATACAGATCTACCGTGAATCCCCGCTGCTTTGGTCATTCAAGAGTAATGTGGTTTCACATTCAACATTACCGTCTCACATATGACTATAGAATTGACATTCACGGCTGCATTCAACCAGAATCCTGCCTTGTTCATTATCCAAGAGTGATGGATTTCGCGTCTAATATTACCGCCTCTCACATATGATCATTATAGAAGTCGACATTCACGACAAATTCAATGAATCCCATCCTCGCTTGTCATTCAATAGCAACAGATTTCGCATTAGACAACACGGGTTACCTTCATGACGAATTCGCTTATGAATTTCACATGTCAACACTCAATAATACGTTTCAAATCAATTCTTACTTTATGCAATGAATTCGGCTGTAGCTCAAATAATACTTGATACAGCAGATATTTGACAAACATCAAATACTAATCATTCGAATCGATATATATACAGATTTCGCAAATAGAGAGCAATATGAGAATAAAAGAACGTAGTGAACAAATCAATAGCGAACAAGTATAGAACAAACTGAATAAAGATCGGGCCATGTAACAAAACCAATTATCGATTCCGTTTCTTTCGATGTCAATCCTAGGTCAGGTTATCGCCTTCACCCGCACCTAGTCAAATACAATTTATTCAATTTTAGTGATTGCAACAACCCATCATACTAACGAATATCGCGAGGCAAAGCGTAAGCTTCTTCCGAGGCTACGAGGTACTAAGACGCTTTTGACTTAGTCTCATTCTTCTATTCCTCTATGAGTCTCTACTTTACTTAAGAATTGGAATCATTCATATCGGATTATCCAAACTAAAGTTATGGCATTTCATGCCAAACTAGTCACCATTTATCAACAGATATTTGTTTTACTCATTTTTATGCCTTTAACTTCATTTACTACTAGGGTCTTTGTACTCATTTAAAGCTAAGGGTGCTAAGAGTTCTATTCCAACTGAATCACCTAATTCGGAGCACCGAACTCGAAAGTTATGACCTAGACACCTGACTACTCTATGTTCAAAAAATTGTAATGTAAATTTTTTGATTTAATATTCACAGTGGAATTTTTATGAACTGAATAGTATCTTATTATTGCTTGGTTTTCTGAAGTTCTGCTTATTTATCCACTTGAATCACTCAAATCGGATAAGAAATTATGTTATGGCTAAAATACAAAAATCGGTCAAACAGAGCGGTGGTGTACATGTACATGTGTGACCAGACAAGACATGTTCTTGCTCGAAGGGTGTACTCTAGCATACGGACCAAATGCCTGCACGTGTGTTTTTCCTCCCATTTTTCCATATTTTGCTGCCCCATCAACTCTATACTCAAGTATACACCCCAAAACCATTTACTTTTCATCTTGTAAACTCAATATACTCAATCATCTTTCACTGATATCTTTTCTAAAAACCCTCCATGATTTACTCTCAAAGCAACTCTAATATGGGTAATAACCCATACATAAACCAAATACAAGAATTTGTTAGGGTTTGTTCTAACCCAACCCCTTTACTTTGCAATTAAACCGTAAATCCAACCTCAAAGGGAGGATTCCATGTTTTTCTTGTACATTTGGGGTTTTACCCATCTTTGCTCTCAGACACTTCTATGGTTTGTGTGATCTTTTCCACAAAACCCAGACAAAGGAGGAACAATTCTCCAAACCATAGCCTTATAGGAAATCAAAATGACAATTTTGATCCCAAGTTGAAACATACCTTTTTGATCTTATTCTTCTCCCTCCTCCTTCTTTCCTCTTTCTTCTCTCTTTCCTCTCCCCTCTCTCTCTACGCTGTCCTCCAAAATGAGACCAAATTCAGGCTCTTATCCATGTTTGTTAAGACCATGTTTCACTAAAACAAGAAAAACCCATTTTTTTGTTTTAAGCCATTTTTGCATTTAGGTCCTTAGGACTCTTTTCTTTTGCAAAGCAACCATGCCATTCCCACTTAGCCCCTCATTTCTCTTTTATTGCCATCCAAATTTATTAAATTTTAATATACTTCAGCATCCCCTCTTTTCTCATCTTATGACACTTAAGTCCTCATGGTAAATGACTAATTTAATTCCTTGGCTTATTATAAATTCGTATCTAAATTTCATTTTTCGATTTAACTTACTTAAAAACTTCAATTTATGCCTACAAAATATTCTAAACATGTCGAAACGACTAGGGTATATTTCGGGAGTTACAGCGAAGGCCTTCACCAAGGCAAAGAAAACCTTGGCCGAGGCGAAAGGGAATCCTGAAGATAGAAGGCCTCGGGTTCACTACAAAGAAGACCTTCGGGCTGAGATGCATTCTCTTCCTAAGGCGACAGACCTCTTAATAGTTGCCACATGTGTGACGCCCCAAAATCAGGGGGTCTGTTGATCAACCATCAACCCGCGGAACAACCTATGGATATCGTGTAACCCGATACCACATCATGTGTCCCATTCACCAGGATCCATCATTTCATATAATCGGACAGAGCCCCCTTTGTGCTAGGAGCTCTTCCCTTAACCATCCCGCATTAAATACAAGCATGCCAAGAAAACAACACTTGACAATGGGTTCCGGTTCTAAGCTTAAGCTTTTCGCCAAAGTAGGCGTCACCACTCCATGGCACCCTCGGGTTCGCCTAGGCAAAGCCCACCTTCGCCTAGGCGAGGTAGAACCTAAAATCTGGACGAATTTCTCATAAAAAAATCCCATAAGAGTTTTGAGTTCAACTCTTAACATATTATTACATGTCAACATTCATTTGTTGCAACAATAAATGTTACAAAAACAATTACATAAGTAATTACAAATACAAGTCGACTTTCTTACTTTATGTCCCTGGGATGAGAGCCACTCATTGACGCTTGTCCCGCACCTGAAATGTTATCTCATATAGGGTGAGCCTTGCCCCAGAGTAAATCCTATGTGAGGCTACTCCCACCTACGCATACGCAATGCTTACACTTAACAATTTTCTACATTCACACATCACAATTCTACAAAGATATGCAATCATAGGTTAAAATTCACATGTCATGCCATGAAATGAGATGATCTAACTCCTGCACCATGCCCGAGTCTTTACCGACTCTTATAATACCCTGAGTCTCTACCGGCTCCTACTCACACAATGCGATGCCAATGTATGGATAAAATTTCGCTTTAACATGGATTGCATCCACGATCATCAAATAAAATTCATTTGTTTAAACCAAAATTCGGATGTTACACTTCAAATGATCATTTCATTTACCAAAACCATGTGTTTTTCAGGGCAACGAATTTCTGGTCTCACTACTGTGCCCTCGCACGCCTTTCAACACTTTTGACTTTCACCATTCGAAACTAACTACCCGGTCTTTCACCCGAGGGAGAGAAGCCCTTTTTTTTCTATTACTCCGATATAAGTTTTTACCATTTTATTCAATAGTAAGTGACTTTGTTTGGACTTCATTCAACAATACCGAGTTCACTTATCAATCACCGCGAGGATTGATTCGAATTCACATGATTCACACTATGTACGCGAAGGTTTCCTATGTATAATGTAATGTGATGCACCATTGCATGTCTATTTCATGCTACATATATGATGAATGTCATATGGACAATTTATCTCATGCATTTAACTATGCATCATGGACAATTATATTATATGCATATAATTTCCAATTAAACACTCATAACAAAGTTAATACATTAGAACACATATATTAACATTCATCAATCAAACAACAAGCATGATATCACATATCAAGCAACAACCCACTTAATTATAAAGGAAAAATGTGGCATATAGGGTGCCCACAACAACAGCCCAACAGCCCCTTAACCCGAGCTCTTAAACTGGCCATGAAATCGACCCAACAAGCCATTAAACATGCCACAATTCCAGCCAAACAAGCCCTTATCAATCCGGATTAATCTTTTTAATCCAAACAGTCCCTAAACACTTTTTGTGACATATTGCACACAATTCACAAACAATTCACACAACCAGTCATAACCGGGCAACAAAACGGCATTTAATGTCGTTTTAGCACTATTCAAACAATCCCTAAGGGCAAGGATTTCAGCTAAACAACTCTTAAACCATGCTTTGAGCATGACATGGACACTTCACAAACCGGGCCACGAAACCGGCCACAAAAGTCTCTCGAACAACCCTGGGCAAAGAAGACTTCTCAAGTTCGCCTAGGCAAAGAATCGCTCGCCTAGGTGAACCATGCCTCACAAAGCTTGCTCCTAGGTTCACTTGGGTGAATCACACCCTCGCCTGGGCAAACCCCTTCGCCTAGGCGAAGAGCCAATCTTCCTAGAGAAGATACATGCCTTCACCTAGGCGAGGCTCGTCACTAGGGCGACCTAACATCGAGTCAAAACTCAAACTCGCATTTTTCTACCCAAAAAGTGAAGAATAAGCTGAGGTAGGAAGAATCTCTACCTCAAGCATAGTAGCATGGGCGGAAGCCTTCTAGCTCGAAATATTTGATTTCAAAATCCCTTGATCTTCGTGAACCTTCCTTTTGGTACCCACGCGTGAGTCTCGTCGAGTAGATGAACTTTTACTTTCCTCGATGAATTCGACTAGCTGAACTTCATGATAAAGAGAGAAGCTTGGAAGCCTCTTCCCTCCTCTCTCTCTCACGTAAACAACAAAACAACCAAAGGAAAATGAGATCTTTCTTTTGTTCTCCCAAAGTCCTCTTCACTTAAATTCTAAGTGAGTGGCCCACGTCGCGTTTCACGTGCTCGCAACCTCTGGCCCGTGTCCGTCGCCTTGAAACGATTTATTTCATTTCTGCCTAAGTTCAAATTATTTTAAAATGAACTTCACGATTTATTTTTCCACTTTGGAGATTTTTCTTAACTTATTTTTTGGGTCACCACTCTCGACGCCCGAAATCGTGGAAAATCGACTATCTTGAATTCAATGAAATTCGTATGGGTAATCGTGGGGATTTCACAAGACGAATCCAACGATGAGTTCCGCTTTCCTCATCCGAGATCTAGAAAATTCCAGTTTGAAACCTATACTATAATGGCAATTTTACTCATGCCTTTTCGGAAAAATTCAAATTTACTCTTGGTTTTACATTCTTCCCTCCTCTTTATAGAATTCGGCCCGCTTGCCGATTTCCTTTTTCCACTTTGTTTTCGGGCCCGATTTCTCAGATGCATTCAATGGTCGACCTAATCATAAAGATGAACATTTAAGGCATTAGAACACTTATTTATATTTAAACTGACAAAATAACACACAAAACATAGAGATAAAATAAGTATAAATATACTCATCACCATCTTTTCCTTTATTAGTTTGTGGTTATTTCCCTTTATTAGCGATTGATTGTACTCTATTGTAATTAATTGATCAAGACAAAAAATAGTCACATGTACTCTTATTTATACTCTTAAGATTAATGAAATGAATTATTCAGCCAATTTTCAATTAAGCTAAAGGTACAACCTTAGTTAAGTTGAGTTACGACCTTGGTGAAGTTGAAGTACGACTTTAGTGAAGGTAAGGTACAACCTTAATGAACCTTAGGTACAACATTAGTGCAGTTTAGGAACAACCTTAACGAAGCTAAAGGTACAATCTTAGTGTCGAGATACCGACCTTAGTGAATATCTTGTTATTTCCTTTATCCCCTATAAACACCTAAAAATGGGGTGGTGAAAAATGATGTACTTTTAACATTAATAACTCCAAATCGGAGGTGAAAATTACATTTTTAAACATGTAAGCACTAAGGGGTGAATAGAACTTATGGGACTTGTTGGGATTCAATGACATCGGGAAACAAGCTAAAGAATATGAAAACATGCTGCAATTTTGTGGGAGAAAGGTGAAGGTAGAACATGTAGTTTTTCCTACTTTGGTAAAATATATGCATTCCTTATTTTTCATCCGAAAATGGAAATTAATTGTTAAGTATCACTTTACTTTATGTAAATAATTTCTCATTATATTAAAACCGAATAATATCTAAACATACAAAAACAATAACTAAGATTTACAACCTTAGTGTAACTTAGGAACGACCTTTAGCGGACCTCGATACAACATTTGTGAACCCGAGGTAAGACCTTAATGAACCTTAGGTACAACTCATGGTTGAAGAACTGACCTTTAGTGAAGTTGGACAAACGACCTTAATGAAAACTAAGTATATCCTCAACGAAGTGGACAAATGAGCTTAATAAAGGTAAGGTACAAGATTAATGAAGTTGAGGAACAACCTTAGTGAAGCTAAGGTACAACTTAGTGCTAACATACAACTTAGTAAAGTTAAGGTAAAACATGTGGTTCACTAATTTGTTGGCAAAAATATATCAATTCCCCTTTTTCATTTAAAAAATAGAAATTGAAGTTAATAAAACATTTTTACATATTTTATATAAATAATTTCTCTTCAATAATTAAAAATTGAATAATAATTAAACATACAAAATAAACAATGTTTATTTACTACCATACAAAAATGATATTATCCATCTTTGGATAACAACAATTATCAATAATAATCCATGTTTGGTTTCATCTTAGAAACATGATAAAATATATCCACTAAGTCTTCCCTCATTGTTAAAATTTGTTTCATGATCCAAAAAAGAATGTTATTTGATTATAAGAAGGTCAAAATAATTAAAATTTACTCCTCCAACATTCATAGTTTCACATTTCTCCAAATACTGAAAAAAATAACACAACACATATTAGTATCTTCAAGACCAACTAGGGAAATTATGATTTGAAAATATGAATATTGATGTTCAGCAAATCTTTACCCTATGAAGTAATCAACTACATAATCAAACAACATTAACATATCAATGGTTAAGAAATAAAACTGAACCTAAACTACCACCAGCACCAACAAGTCTTATATCGGTCATATGGAGCCACTTGTAGGACTAGACAACAATCAATTCAGGTTTGAGATAATATGAATATCAACTGTAGTAATTGAATATGCTTTCTTTTATACTTACATAATGAGACCTGTATCAACGATCAAGCAACTATGATAGGAAGTTCTCTCTAGCCACATTACCTTCATCAATAATCAAATTATGAACCAACTATAATCTATACAATTGAGTTTTATCCTACACGAAGACAACAAATTAATTCTACAGCAAATCTAAAGTAACTAATTAATAATAATAATTTAGATTACTTCTACAACTGCTTGTGTTAGGGTGGAGCCATTCCAATATTCCATAAATTTTATCGCAAAGACACCACAATCAAACCTATAGTGAGAATGATGCATTTCCATTAATGAGACTAGTAGCTAAGAACAAAGCCAAAATAAATTAAAAGGGAAAACTTTGATTAATGGTACTATTACCAATTACTCTGCACTATTTCCGGGCTATATGATGTTCAAACTTTAGAGATATCAACATTCAGAGGCAAAATGCATGCAGAGCCCTAAATTGACAATGATAATCTCCTTGATGTGACATTGATCATGTTTTGACATTTCAATGGCAAAGATGATAATATCTATACTCTTGCAGCGACAATGTTCACAACATGAACATGCCAGTGGTTGTTATCACATGTTAGTGTTTTTCACCTTGTTGGGAATCTTGGCCAACACAACCTTTAATTAATTTGGGACACATAATTACTAATGAAAATGATATCATTCAAATTAAGTAAAAACATTTATAATATGATTCTCACCGAGAAAGGAGGATCAAAACAATGCGCACATGGTGTGTCGTCTTGTTTTTTGTTAAGCATACGAAAAACCGCTACAATAACCTATAAAACAATACATATAAAAAATAAATGTAAGAATAATTGGCATGTTTGAACATCATGAATGGGAGTAACTACATGATCAAAGTCATACTTTATTTTAGAAATGAAACATACCACATTAATTATTCAATTCGACCACTTGAAACAGCTTAATTCATTCTTTGTAATGTACATCCCACATATTTCACACAACACCTCATTGTGTAACAAAAATAAAAACGAATTAGAATATTTTGATGAGGACTATTAAAAAGAAAGCGATAAACTATTGAAAATAAATGAAGATAGTAAATCACATTTCTTCATCATGGGCATTGTCTATGCCACATTAGCAACCATTCACCCTTGATGTGTACTTTAGAATAGTTTGCGACAGGTATCAAAGGTGATCGGTACGCGATAAACACGCTTTAACTAGTCTTTTTTTTATGTACCACTTATATATTTTCAATGTAGCATCTTCTTTTACACCCTTTGTTTCAATCTCTTCTTTAACATTTCTTTCCTCCATTTATGATGTTTTTTCTTTATCGAGTAAACAAACCATGTTGTTGTCATAAGGCGATGACACAATATCTCCCTCAATAGCTAATTGTGTTTCTAATTCACTTTGAATACTAGTAGGAGTATTAATAACATCTTGAAAGATCTCATCTCCTATATCTTCAAGGTGATTGGTTGATTCATGTGCTTGGTGAACAGACTAAGGAGAAAGATATGTATTTTCTGTGTCAATATTTTGTTTATTATAATCACCTTCATCAAGTCCTCCTATTCCATGGTCATCTTCATATTGGGTTGATTGGGAACCCTACCCGCTTAACCAAATTGCTGTTCAAAGATATGCTGGGTTCCATATCAAGTGCTAATGAGGAGGATGGCTCACGCCCGTACTGACCACCCTAGGCCAAACCTGCATTCGGGACGTGGTCCTCTTTTCGAATCCAATTCATTTTTCTTTTTTAAGTAAAACACATTTCCAATGCTCATTTTGTGTGCTGATATTTGAAGATATATTTTGTATATACTAATTCAACTTAAAAGGGGGCCCATCATTTTGTTTTCAATGCACATTTTCCAAGAATATGGCATTACATGCCCATTTGGTCCACTTTAACACCTTTAAACATTACGGCGCTTATGTCGCTTTTCAATACCAAAATATTTACAAACAAAATCATAGTTTGTACAAAAAGTGTCAAATATATTTCATGAATGCATGGTCGGAGCTTTACTCAACTCCTCGAGGCCTGGGACGTTGACCCGACCATTACTGGCCTTTTCCTTCGCACCCATTCAATTCCCAGACCGCTGATGATAAAACAACGAAGCAAATATTTCATGCCTAGTGGTTCTATACACTTCTCTTCATTTCGCTTATAACCATGCATTTTTCTAAATCAATGCATTTGCATAATTTTTTTTTCAATGACTCACGCTGCATGTTACATATATGTATATTTTCATTTCGTATACATTAAAATTACAATTCATTGGTCATTTCAATCATGCAGTTTCATATGCAATAAATCATTCTAACACAAATCATGTATTTCTCAATTTTCTTTCATTTTGCCTCCCGAACGAATTTAACTCTATGCTTTCGTGCATAGGATAACTAATCACCGGCAGACGGTCTCACAATGCAGGTTGGTATATAAAAAGGTTTTATAACACAAGACGGTCCTAGTGTCACGAGTGGTCATTAAAACATTTCATGAATATCGTAGATATCGTCTCCACCGGGCTACTTGGACGGAAAGAGCGCATCATTACGCTCCGCGCAAAGACTGCTTCATTTGACCTTTATTGGTATACCAATCTATCCTTAACTCGAATTTAACGGTTAACATTCTATTAAGGGCACTCAAATCATTCATAGCAATTTATAATAGTGTATATACATTTATATCTAAATACTTGGTTTCCAATACCATGCAATTTTCACGTGCACCATTTCACAATCGCTGCATCAAATCAATTTAAACATATCAATATGCAATTTATCGTAATTCATTTCAATAAATCCACTTATTTCATAATTCTTCAAACATTTTAGAAATAGAGAGAGAGAAGTGGAGAACAAACTAAACTCGGCCTGCATCTATAAATTTCACTGGGTTACCCAATGCTATTCTCGATGTCGTGGGTCTTAACTCCATAATTTGGTAATGGTTCTTCTACTCATTTGAAGCTATGTTTAAGGTTTCTTCTCCAATTGAATCATCCAATTTGGACTCAAAACTCAAGTTGGCTGCATTTACATCATCCAGACTACTCTAATTTGCAAAGCAAAATCATATTGTTCTCGCATTGCATACCACTTTTGACGGATTTCCGCACTTTGGGGTTGCAAATTGCATACACTTTCTTCAAGTAAATTATTCCCCTAGAAGTCTTATTTACCCATAATTTTGAATCACTCAATTTGGATGAGTGAAACTCAACTTACGGCCAAAACACCACAACTACACCCAAAACAAGAGCATACCCATTAGCCAACTAAACCTCACACCTTTAAGCCTCCATATTCCTGAGCCGCAGGAGCCACAATCTGCTCCTAGTCCTTTCTATACATTTGTAGCTCTAGCTCTTATGATTCTTTACCAAATTAGAATCACTCAATTTGAATGATTATAACTTAACTTATATCCAAAAACAAAAATAGGGGTTTTGAAATTTTAACAAAGAACTCCTTTGAAACTTCATCATTTTCTTTTATAAAATTCCTCAAAACCAATCCTAACCCAAAATCACTTTGAAACTTAACCCAAACAACTCCAAAATTTATCTACAACCAATCAAAATGACATTTACATAAGGTTAGTTTTCCCCAAATCCAAAACTATCAAAGAGGGAGTTAGAAGTGGTCTTACCTTAGCTCTCTTCAACCTTCTCATCCTCTTGCTTCTGAACAAAGATAGATCAAGAATGGAGAGAAACACACCAAAAATACCTTCTTCTCCCAAGCCCTAGCTCCTTCTCCCCTTGCTCCTCTAAAAAACGTGAATGCCCAAATAGGCATTCCATAGACCACTTTGGCCTTTATTCTCATGTCATGTGTAATGTCATGTTTGGCTAGCACATCAATTGGCTTTTTCTCATTTTCTCATTTTAAAGCCTCATTTCACTTTTCATTTCCACTTCATTTCATTTCATTTATACTTTGGCACTTACATTACTCATTTACGAATTCTTAGGTCCTCATTTGACATTTTACCAAATTTATTCGCTCATGTAAAATTTTTAGGTTTTTATCATTTTTCGAATTTAGCCATTTAAAACTTCTAAAAAAATTTAATTTATTTATTTTACACCTCGAACATGTTATAAACTGTCGTGGTATTTTCAGGCTATAGAGGATGGTGTGATTTATAATGGTTTCATATTATGAATTATACGTGTATGAATAACCTAATTGACAAGTAATAAAATCATGTTTAATTTTCCCACTAGTTTTTTAAAGTTATGTAACAAAAGTAATAAGTTTAATTTTAATAGTTAATATCATAGGAAAGTAGTTTAACCTTGGTAGCCTCATCTAAATTGCATGATGCCGCAACTACTTTAGGTGATGGAAATGTAGGCCGTTGTAGGTGTTGCAATTTCTAGTTGAACTTTATTGGGATTGATAGCTTATATATATAGATATGAATCAACAATTAGTTTTTATTAGAGTTAGTAAAATGAACCGTATATTTTTCTAAATTGATGCTAAAATGGTTGCACATGAGAAAATGACGAAACTCTTTTCTAAAATCATCCCCAAACATGAATATTTTATGTAGCACCTTTTTCGCTCTCGACCGACAAGGGGTCTAAACCGATCTCGATGCTCGAATTCCACTATATGACTTTATCAAAATCATTTATAAAAACACGTGGAAGCTGCTATATTTCGCTTGGCATAAAGCCCTTTAAATATGCGGAAGCTTTTTTAAAGGGGTAGTGATTGCACTCTTCCTAGTGACAGAAATCGGCACTCCACAAGAACCTCCCAGCTAAGCTCGCTCGACTAACAAGTTACCATGAAGCTAAGCCGTTAAAACTACTGAAACTATTTGGAAAACGTGGGTTATAAAATTTTTCACTTTTCTATCAAAATCACACCTTTAGATTTAACGAAAATCCCAAGATAATCGACCGCATCTATGGTCGCCCAAAATACAAAAATCAAATTGTATAAAACAAAATACACTCCCAATGTTTCCCCAAATGTCAAACTACAACAATAGCGGACCTCCGTCCTCATCAAAATATAAGATAAGGATCAATCCAATATAGTTTATCGCAACTCGTTTTTTCTCAAACCATGCTTCGTGATATTTTACAAAAGATATTTTACATATACAAAATGCCTACATTTTTACTTTTACTACGCTACTTTACACCTTATCTTATATATAATCACAACACGTCTAGAATCGAGGATCCCGAAAGATCTTTCTGGCTTCAAAGACTCGCACCTGAAAAATTATTTTAAAATAGAAAACCGTGAGCCAAACTGCCCGTGAGTACTATAAGTTCTAAATGCTTGGTCACTGCTTGTACCTCCCCAACATGGAAAATCGTACGTAAATGGTTGTAAAATTGAGTTTTGCTATGAAAACAATTTCGAAACCGCTCGGTAAAACTATTTCGCGTTGAAACCGCTTCTCGCCGCGAAAAACTCGTTTCCAAAACTAATTTCACGAATCGCTTTTGAAAACTAATTTCGCCGCCGAACCGGCTTCACTGGGTGGTTAATATCCAAAGTGCTATAATCAGAAATCAAGTACCAACCAATCGCGGGCCCATTTCAAATACCTAGAAGTGATGCCTCTAACCTCTAAGATTCGCACTCCGTAGTGAACCTCGAACACTACCCGGCTTAAGATGGTCCGAACACAAGGATCTATATAGCATAATGGAACCCTGAACCAAAATGCTCTGATGGAACTCTGAACCAACACCTCATCGCTATGTACTAAGTCACACAACTATACCTCGAATGTGCAAGAGGGCGACTCGCTATATAAATATATACTATATCTAACCCCACTGTCACCGTGCAATATAGTTAGTCATAATATCCCATAACTCATGGCCAATCCGAAATACATCCGACCGGAATCGAAATGTGCCATCTAGAGGTTTTGCTAAACCGTGCCAAACCATTTCTTAAATACCGAAATCAAACTTTTCACGAGTATAATAATTGAAAAATGCTTTATAAATCTATATTTTCAGTTAATTTTACAAACTTGTAATTTAAACACTTTGCTTTAGAAAATGATTTCGAGTACCACCTTTTCTCGACTACTCTTCAAATCTTGTCAAGCACTCTAGGATTCTCGTCTGATGCTCAAATCACCTACACAATCCATACAAATTACTTAAAATGCCCTCGCCACTGCTTTTCTTTACCATAAAACATACACAGTATTAAAGTGATTATATCGAATCTTAACTTCGATTCAACAAAACTTACGTGTTAGTCTCATCTGACAAGGACATCTATAATATGATAGCTTAAATTGACCAAAATGTCCCTACACATTAAATGCCTCATAAAAATCCATCTCGTTTTATCAACTCACCGCTGATCACAGCCGAAAAATACCCGAACATTTCGAAAATCTCCATCCGACTTGTCCGACTACACTCCCGAACCCCCTCAACCAAACTGGTCTGAACAAATTCCACCAAACTCGACCGCTCGAACACGCCTCCTAAAAATTCCTAAAAATTCCAAAACTCGCCTAAAATTTTGGGACTAAAGTTTACGACTCTTTCACGGTTCTAAGAAAATTTCGCTTATTATACAACCTTTAGGCTTGAAATAACACAAGTAGACAAATTTTCTACTCTTTAAAGTTTGGACAAAAGGCTAAGAGGAGCAGCACTTCACAGAAATCTCTCGTCACAGATACTCAACTTTGCCTTCCGTCGGCCTTAAAGCCTACGGTCCACTTCCGTAATCGAAAGAAATAAGAAGAAGAAAAATTAAAATGTTTTTCTCCTTTCACGCACCCATCGTCAATGGACGTCCCTCGCTTTGACTTTATCTTTTTTTTATTTTCGCTTTTTTATTTTTTTGGCTATTATTCTTTTCTTTAAGTATTATTTTTATTATTTAGATAAATAATTTCTATTACCCCATTCGACCTATTTCTATCCC
Organism: Tetrastigma voinierianum; assembly: GCA_016808115.1. Lineage (NCBI taxonomy): Eukaryota > Viridiplantae > Streptophyta > Magnoliopsida > Vitales > Vitaceae > Tetrastigma > Tetrastigma voinierianum. Next base: position 265,865 of record JAEQBH010001577.1, read on the forward strand.
TAAAATTTTATTTATTATAATTGAATATTCTTTAAATATTTATTTTGCATTTTTCTAAACTCCGTTTTCAGATTTTACTCTAAACATGTTGCCTAGAAATTTATAAAATATTCGACTGGCTCTTGAATTTAACGAACTTCGGGTTAATAGATTTCGCGAGATCGAACTTAACTGGGCCAGTCTGCTTTCGGCCATCCGAGATCTAGAGAATTTCGAGACTTCTCGAACTATTTTGGTAATTTATTATTATTATTATCCTTTAAATTTTTCATAATTGGAATTTCACTCCATCCACTTTCCTTAATTGCAAAAGTGCCACAATTCTTTGAAAACTTTATAATTTCACCCTTAAACCAATTTTCAAAAATTCTATTATGGCCCTAAAATAATTAAGGAAGCCCTTGGTGCACATACGGAGCCACACATACCGTACACCCTCTCACGGTGTTACAGACCCATTAACATTACATTTATATAAAAGCATACATTATAAAGGCCTATCAAGCCTTTTCAAATGATTTATAAAATAGATGTTTAGAGTTCAAATTATTTTTATAAAATATCCATGTTAAAAAAATGGAGGAATGCATATGTCGGCTATTACTCTGAAAATCTTTCTCTATGACTCGACGCTTCTCAATCTTGCCTTTCGTTCATGTTCAATCAATACCTGTGCATAGGCAACACTACACGCTAAGCATTTTCATGCTTAGTGGTTCTATACAATTTCATTCTTCCGTTTTAGTTTAAGTCAAATCATGAAATTTTACTAAACAAAACTTTCGAATCTTTTTGGATGATCAATATCAATACAATACATATACTTATTTCATATACAATCATTTATGGTTCATTGATAATTCCAAATATACACTTTCATATGCAATAAATCATTTATAACCAAATCATGCATTTCACCATGCTCTTTTCATTTCAATTTGCAATCATGCTTTAATACTAATATGTCAATAATCTCAAATCAATTCGCTTATGCTCTTAATGAATTTAACCTATGTTTTCGTATATAGGATATCGGAACTGACCGGGCATACCCCGCCGGGATGTGCCGACATAAAAACATTTGTTTATAACACAGCTCGTCCTACCGGGCCGCTTAATCGGTTATTAAAAATCACTCGTGAACACTACCGATACTATTCACTGGCCGCTTAATCTGAGTATACATCAATACGTTTAGACCATAAAGATCTTAATTTGATCTTGTTGTGCGCTAATTTATCCTAATGCAAATAAATCTAAGTAACATTCTATTAAGGGCATTCAAATCCTTTATAGAAAAATACAAGATAATATGTACATTTGTATAAATACCATTTTCAATACTCATGCAATTTTCATATGCAAACATTTCACAATCAATTGCCTCAAATCAATTAAACAAATCAATATGTTTTTCTTATACATTTAGAACAACATTTCAAATCTTGAAACAAGAATAGGAAAAGATAGAACAAACATTTCAAATCTTAAAACAAGAATAGGAGAAGATAGAATAAACCAAGCTATCTCTTTCTTTTGCCTTGCCTTCAATCTCGGTCCTAGGTTATAAGATCCTCACCGACCCCTAAAGAAATCACGCACATCACATTTAGTAAACTGTACTACCACACACTTAACGAATATCGAGGCTACGAGGTAAGGCACGCTTCATTTAGTTTTATCCTTATTTGAACCCCATTAATCATTTATTAATAGGTCCCTAACCATCATGTACGAATACGAGGTGCTCAAACAAAATCCAAAAAATTGCTCGCTATGAACAAAGAGGCTACGTCAGAAATAAGAAAGCAATGCTACACGGTGGGTCCCCAGAGGGTGCCATTTTGGTACCTCGGCCTGCTGCGATGAGGGTCCCACGCCTTGGCGTAGATCTACGCGCTGGCAAGCCCTACGCTGCGGCAGGAGCCCGATAATGCCCGCATTTTCCGGCTTGCACTCACATTTTTCTCCAAAATCACCCTAAAAATCCCAAAAACAAAACATGGAATCAATTCCAACAACATCCTAATATCATCCTAAACCAACCATGAGCTAAACCCATGGATGGATTAGGTTTTTCTAACCCAAACATCAAATACAACTTTCTGTGGTTTAGGTTCCTACCTTGAATCTTCAAAACTCTTTCGCTCTAGCTTCCTTCTCCTTCCTTGATCACTTGGAAACCATAAATGGGGATGATCTCCCACCAAAACCTTAATTTCTCCTCAACCCTAGCTCTTCTCTCTCTCTCTTGCCTCCAAAAACGATTTTTGGCCTAAAATGAGTCCTTTTCTAGGACCACATTTGTCTTAATTCCCATTTCCTTCGCCAGTTTTTTGCTGCTTGCTCATTAAATCCCATTTTCCATTTTTCTCACTTAAAGCTTACTAGTCTCCTTATTTGCACATTCACTTATCATTTATTTCACATTAGCATTTAAGCTTATTATTTGACCCTTAGGTCCTCATTTTACAAATTCCATTTTTACCTTACACTCGGGTTATTTCGCTCAATCACTTAATCACTTAGTATATCACATTCAATCATATATCATTCAGAATCGACATTTAGTCATACAATCATATAACATTTAACAAATTCCTTAAAACTCAAGTTTGGTTCTATTTATATCCGGAATATATAATAGAATTATTATAAAAATTCTATGGTATTTTTGGGGCGTTACATGAAGGTTATCCCCAGAACCGATAAGTCAGAGTAATCTCCTAGAAGTAGATCTCCTATTATGAACGATTTATGTTTTTTTAAATGAAGGAATGCCCATGATCATGGAAACATCTTCCGGAGTGACCCCATATGATCTACCATTTTCTATATTTATCTGATGGTAGACAATGTCATAATTAGAAGATCCATTAGCATAATTTATGTCGCAGCTCTGCACAATCCATCTGTATCAATCCACCAAAGTCTATCTCTAAAATTGAATCTTTTTTTCTCTTATGGCAGTCTAGTAATGCTTGCAATGAATTTTTTTCCTGAGCATCTAGATTGTGGGAGCTTATCCTGCATGGATAAAAACATTTGAAACAAGTTATAACTTGTTGAGAAAACAAGATTAACTTACACTTTCAATGCGTATGGAATGCTACAAAGGAAAAATTACTGGCTATTCTTGTAGTAAGAAATACAGCTTCTTCTCTTCCTCGCCTCTCGCTAACTATTTATGTTGATTTAATACTTGATTTCTTCATACTAGCCTTAAGAGCATATACAAATAAATAAATAAATAAACAAAGATTATACAAATTTATGAAATTGCATGAATAAGTTGTGAACAACATAAGTTGATATTTAATAAGAATCAAGTCACCACATATCCATCATTCAAAAAGGATAGGACCTAAGACAAAACACTCTAAATTAGTTGCATCAATCTTGGGGCGCATTGATACTTGGTTGATAAGCTTCAATACGATTTCAATAGTGATTTGCAAGTTTTCCTATTATGATCAACCTAATTTCACTCAGCAATATAATTACTTCATTTTCTAAAATTGAGATTCAATATGTTTCTTCCTTGGTCTTTCGGGAGGCTGTTCATATGTGGAGGTTGTAGAGAGAAAAAAAAATTCTCAGTTAAGTCACACACTACAACATTAGCATCTACACTTTGTATGTCATGTGTCTCTATACCGCGGAAAGAACCTAAGTATATCAATTCTTGCTATAGAAATTCCTGCTAGTCATCAACAAAATCAACAACGTTTTGCCCAATTGATAGTATGACTACACATGCATGCTCACAAGGAATTCCCACCATTTTCCATTCCCTACATGTACAACTACGATTGAACATATCAACATTTACAAATGCCTTCCTAGTAGAGATAGTAAAGAACTCATTCATGAATGGACTAACTAGAAGTTCCTTTCCCTTAGCAATATTAGTCATCACCTTCTCTTCAATCTTTAGCCCTTTGCATCCATTCCAATTGCTTGACTCTTCTTTATGCTTAACTAATAGGGCGCCCAACTTAAGCATGTGTTCCATTATGAAGTTGTAAATGGATTGATGTCGCTCATTTTTTACCCATGCATTAAATGACTTTACAAGGTCGGTGGTCATTTTGTCCTATCTTTGTTTTGGGAACTTTGACATGACCCAATGTTCAGGTGCACTTTCTTCCATCCATGTGGCTAAAGATTGATTATAATTTCATAGTTCATATATGCAAACATTGTAATCTGACTCTACCCTTGCATAAGTGATACTATCTAGCCATTTAAGTGCACTTTCTTTGTTTCCTTTGGTGTTATACCTAGTAAGGAAAGTACTAAAATTCTCCTTTAAGTGATGATAACAGTAAGCATGATTTTCAAATTTAAAAAATCTTAGGAACACTTTGCAATAAGGCGCATGCCTAATGTAAATAATCATTAAACTTTATCTATTTCAACCACTTTCTTCAGATTTTGTAAGAACCATGACTAATCTTTCATAATTCTAGCGAATTTACAACTCCAAATGCCATGGGAATATGGTCATTACTTCATTATATGCATCTAGCAGAAAATAATGCACCACCATAAGGACCACTTATGTGAGATGAGTCAATAGATAAGGATAGGGCTTACATCCTTACTGAAAAACCTTGAATTTATTTTGAATAAAATGAATAGTTACTAGAAATTTCCATCACTCAAAATGTTTCAACTCAACAATAATGGTTCTCGTGATTTGTTTGGATGACTCTATCACATATCCAAGGCAAAAGTTTGTAGTAATCTTTTGAAAGGCCGTAAATTCACCCTTTTACTTTCTCTTTCATTTGCCAAGCTTGACTATAAGTTAATTGCATCCCATGTTGCCTTACACAAAGTATTTACAAATCCTTGTCTAAGTTGATATTCAAGTTGAGGACTAAACAATTTATTAATTACCAAAGAGGCACAAGTCGATCTAACCAAAGGTTGAGATGAGTGCCATCTTCTAAACTATGAGCAGAAATTTGAAAAGTAAGAACTTGAACTACATTAGAAGACCCAATTACGTGGCATGTGATTTTCACCAGTATTCAAAGAATCCCGTACAAAGAATGGTCGCTGTGCTCGTACCATTTCTCTTAAAAGAATATCAAATCGCTATCAAAAGACACATCATACACAACATCTCAAAAAATTCCACACAGAAGGCATGCACCAAATCCCATAGTTGCATTTTCGAGCCGCCTAGACCTAAGTTCACCTTAAAAAGTTTATCAAGCACATCTTTCGGGAAAAACCTAATGAATCAAATGCGATAGACTCATTAGACATGTCCATATGATTTGTCGCATTGGCATCAACAAGAGATGTAACTAGAGGTACGGAAATAGAGCTACAATAAGCGTTTATAGACTTCTAAAAGGAAAAAAATAGTCAAACATGAAGAACCTTGTACAAGTGAAATACCAAATAAATATAAGCTACTGAAGGTACGATATTTACATTGTCAACTCACCTGCTATCTCTTCAAAAGTAGATACATATACTTGACAAAATCGATCTTTGTATCTAAACATTCTTGATAATACGCGCCATCATCTGAATGGTACTAAACATGATGGATCAAAATGGAGTATGTTGTACACGAATCCGAAAAGGGTTAAATACTTCAACACACCACAAACAATAGCTCTAAATTTAGCATGAAACATATTAATACGATTAACATCAATTGATTCATGACAACAACCACTGGTACGACATCCATTAGACTGTGAACCCATTCACCTCTTCTATGAATGTACAAAAATGTCTCTATCCATCATATTTTTAGTTGCAACATTTGAATAAAATTATATAAAATTCAATAAGTTAAGGAGAAAATAAAGAAAAATTAATGGGAAAAGTAAATTATCAAGATGGGAACTATATTCAGTTTCAATCAAGCAAAGTTCAAGAAATGTTCAAGACACTTAGGCAAATTTTATCGCTGGGTAAAACTATAAGGATTTTCCATTTTGCAAACGTTGGGCCTTCATTGGAAAATAATCATCACACACAACCCTTTTCCTACAAAATGGCGTCAAAGATAGTCAAAATGAAAACACCTAAATACATGAAATGAAGTAGTTATAGAAGAAAAAATGTCCATGAACCTTATGGTAGAAGGAGAGCACAAACAACATAATTGAATCACCCAAAGAAACAACATGCAGGTTCACAAGAATGTTTCATGATATGATTCTGCTTGCACTCAATCATAACTTTTCCAAGTTAATCACCAATGGCTCAAGAGATTAATATGATGATTTTTTTAAATTAATACCAAATATTGTATGACATATATATATATGAATATAAAGAAAACTTGTATGAAAATATTTCACTGGTATACATGTTGGCAGATATGTGTAGGGTCTACAACATTCTAACTGAGGCTTGATGATAACAAATGATATATCCAATATACCAATACATTCCTCGTTTTAGCTTGTTTTTAGTTAGTTTGATTTGGCCTCTAATAAGTGTTTTACTCAAAATCTAATTTATATGCATTGTAGTATAAATTGAAGCTTTATGAAGAGGTGAGGCTTTTGGAGGCAAAAGAAGGTGTAAATAGGAGAAAAGGAATAGCCAAGCCCTCATGTCGTGACGTGGAGCCTAAACATCGAGAGGTAGTGCTGCCTGTGAAGAGGTGCCCACTGGGATGTGTGCCGCTAGAAGACATGCCACGCCAAGAACATGAGAGACTAATGTCACAACGTCAAGGATTTTATTGTTGAAGAACCTTCACATCATGGCTGAAACCCATATAACGACGGGCCTGGTGCGTATAAAAGGAAGACTGGCCTGTACCATCGCAATGTGATCACGCGTGATAACGACGGCCTCAGAATGATCGTTCACGCTCGTTGTTTTCATGCCTTTCCAAAGGTGGCTCGACTATAGTGCTGAAACCTAATTTAGAAAATGGAGGACGTTTTAAACATGGATAGAGTTCTAAGGCCAGAGAAGAAAGAGGAGGAAGGTATCAAAACTGAAGACCATCATACTTTTCGAGCTCTCCCCACCTTGTTCATGCTGCTTAATTTACTATGTTTTCTTTCCTCATAATGTTCTAATTTCTTAATCAGGCCTGGGGAAGATTATGCACAATTTTTAATAGTTATCAACCTTCTTAGTTCTTTATATGGAATATTGCTTATTGTTTGTACTTGATCTTAATGCCATTCAGTTTGATCACCATTAATTCGACGGTGGCCTATTAAAGACCTCGAAAAGAGAAAACAGTTTTAAACTCTAAGTGAAACAACACAATTCTTCATTGACTAGACATATTCATGAGTTTTGTGTGGTGTTTAAGGCCATCTCGAGTTTAGTGCATTTCTTAGATCTCTTGCTGAGTAGGGAATACAAATAATTAGATTCTGGTGGAAATAGGTTGGCAAATCATTAAGAGGGATTTAGATAGAAACTGTGGCACCATTGCAAGAATTTCATATAGTGAATCTAATTGAAAATCAAGGTTAATTACTTAAGGATTGTAATTAATCAAAACCCTATTCTTCCACATAATTTTTTTTATAATCATGTGAGTTCAGATAGAACTATTTTTTGCCTGGTTAGATTAAGACTCACAATATATTCTTCTGATAAAGGAAAATTTCGATTTCACATCTGACAACCACTCCTTGTGAGTTCGACATTCCATTTTTATAATATACTACTCTGCTGAACATGCATAATTTGCGCTCATTTAGAATCTAAAGTGCATCTCATTGCCGCAACCTAACAAGTTTCAGTCAAACGTCAGAAGTGGCATGAATCACAACATTGATACCAAGAATTTTTCCCTTACTTGTTCTTTTTTCTTGATCGTTTAGCTTTTGACACCTATTTCTTTTCTCTATTAATAATTTCAGTACCATTTGATTTATGCGACCAGACAAAAATTTGGTTCCCGTGGACCCCAAACTGAAAGACATCGAGATGAACTATAAAGTAGTTAATAGCAACCAAAAGAAGTATAAATCAATGAAGAATGCTGAATGTTTTAGAGGAGAGACGCCCCAACTCAATGTTGAGAGTGTGCCCCGTTTCATCACGCCATGGAGGAATTAAAGAGAGCTTTGAGAGATTACGCTCTTCCTCCTCTAGCATCCCTCCCGTGACAGTGACTAACTATACAAGCAAACAACTTCTCGAGTCAGTTTCATCATCTCAATTGATTCAAACTATTCAGTTTATGGGATTGCCTAATGAAGACCGTAACACACATATTTCTAATTTCTTAGAAGTATGTGAAACAGTGAAGTATAATGGAGTGAGTGATGATGCCATTTGCTTGAGACTTTTCCCATTTTCATTAAAAGATAAGGCGAAACATTGCCTAACTACAGAACCTCCGACTCCATCACTACTCGATAGCCTGGTGCACAAGTTTCTTCAAAATTCTTTCCCTTCGAAAGCTGTACAAAGATGTGAGGATTGAAATACACAACTTTGTCTCAATTTGAGGGAGAGACTTTCTATGAGGCATGTGGGACGGATACAAAGACCTCCTTAGAAAGTGCCCCCAATTATGGATTGCACTGATGCAAGTATCATTCTACAATGGCTCGACTCAGACCGTCACACCCTAATTCTTTTTCAATTATTTAACTTATATTATACACAAAGTAAGGAAACCATTGTTGTGTTTAGGTTTAGTGGCATGCCAAACACGTATATAATTAACATTCACAACTTCTGAAAACCTTGTAAACATTATATTACACAAAAAGTAGTCTTTTAGATGAATACAACCCAAGGCCACCATCTTGGTGCCTCCACAACCCCAAGTCCCACTATGGATAGCCCATACTAACAAGGGTACAAAATGGGTGTTAATTACAACTTTATCTCAAAATGACTATCATACAAAGCACAAGCCTCAAAATGATCTCAAAAAGAGCAAACATCATCCAATCTACAAAGATGTCAAAGCTAGCCTGAATCCACCATTACATTTTTCTTACATCTAAAATGGGAGAAATAGGTGAGTTCATGGGACCTCAAGAGGAAGCTTTATGGTCATACTATGCATATCCAATTAACATGAATTAAATATAAGATACGATGCATGATCAGCATGCTTAAACATTTAGTGAATATGTAATAACAATTGATATGCATGCATATTGTGGAAAAAGCTTCATCTATGTTTCTCTCATGTTTTCCCTCATATTATAAACTGTCATATCTGCATCATTGAAGATATTATTCATCGATGCTCCAAATGATACTTGTACATCTGTTAGTACTTTTTGGGACTCATACCCAAGGGTAGCCAACCCCATGTCTTTAGGGACTACAACCCAAGGACAGGACCAACCCCGTGTCTTTATGGACTATATAACCAAGTTGGCAGTGGACTAAACCTCACACCCCAAATTATACCCTAGTAGTTTTATGACATGTTTAGGGTATAATATAAGTCAAATTTGAATTTTTCGGAAATTAATATTTCTAAGTGTGAAAAAGGATATAATCGGAATTATTAAAGAAGAAAAAAGGTAATGGTCAATTGTAATAATTAAGGACTTAAGAGACATTAAGCTAAAAAGATTATATGATAAGATAGAATATTGATAAGTTGTTTTACCAAAATTGAATGATAGTGAGGATAAATAGAGAAAAATGCAAATTAGGCCAAAAATGGGATAAAGACGAACATGGCTTATAGAAAGCTTATTCCCATTTGGTGTTGGAAGGCTAAGGCATTTCTGGTGTAAAGAGGGAGAAGCCATTCTTGGTGATTTCTCTTCATTTGCTTTGAAGATCTAGCCTTGTTCAAGAGAAGAAGTGAAGAAAATGAGAAGTTTGGTTCAAGTCTTTTTGAAAATCGAGCCAATAAAACTATAAGTAGGGAATCCTAGTAATGGAAATTCTCATAAATTCCTCTTTGTTTAGGGTTGTGTTAACTGAGGAGAGTCGAATTCTTCCTTTATATGTATTTTTAGGTTGGCTTAAGTTAGATTTGGGAGTTGTTTTACTTTGCTTGAGTTTTGATTGACAAATTTAAGGTGAAAAGGGAGCGCCTATTTCTACCAGCAAAATCCGACTCTCTACACCTAGGCATAGGGCGCTACGCCCTAGGCGTAAGGTCTCTGCCCTAAAAGCGGGCAGGGCACCGGGTTTTTAAGCCGTTACAGTTAAGCCTGAGGCGTGGGTGCTTTGCCTAGGTGAACCTAAGGTCTGTTTTGTTTTTCTTCAGTTTAATTCTAGAAACCATCCATTGGATTAATGGGGATCCTAATAAGTGAATGAAGGATAAGAGTATGTGTATCTGAGTTACACATGAAAAATGTTAGGAACCTGCGGCAGATTGAGGGAGGAAGCTTGATCACTGTCGTTGGGTAAACATTGTTTAACGCCCTTAATTGCTAATGTGATTAAGAATAATATAATAATCTCGATAATGCATATAATTGTATATGCGCCTAAGACCGAATAGGGTGAAGATAAGCCACCTCGGTCAATCTTTTCTGACACTCACTTTGCTAATTCTAGGCACACTCACCGCTAGTGCTATGATACTTCTATTGCATTGGGCGGGGCCGTCTCTGAGTGGTGCTTGGCACTCTCTGTCGATGCTACGACACTCTTACTAGTGCTCGATTCTGTTTACGTGGGCGGGCTCGTCTCTGTTTGTGTGGCACCTGCGTGGAATGTCATTCCTCTATTTGCATGCCTTTAGGTAGTTATTGTGTTGTGTGTGTCCCTCTCATTCATTATTCGGTCTATACGGGGCAAACTTATTTATATGATGGAATCACAATAATGGGATGAATGCAGGAGCAATTATCTGAATCCTGAATTAATGATTCTATTCTATAGTGTACCTACGGTACCCTCATTACTTAAGATTTCTATTCCTCCTACGAGAGATACAAGATATTCTTATATATGAGCTGTTTGAATACGTATATTGTAATTAGAACCATTGATGCTTGGTCATATATACAGCTGTCATATTCCCACTAAGCTATAAGCTTAGCAGGTGTGTCATACGTGTAGGTCTCTTGAGAGGACTTATCAGGGGCATTCCCATGGAGTTATTAAGACTAAACAATAGAAGTCGACATATGTGGGTCTGACTACATTTTTGTAATGTAAATGTAAGATTTGTAATAATGGAACTTGTGTAAGTACAAGTAAATGGGAGCGAAGAATATATGTACATGACATTTTAGCACCACTACGGTGGTAGTTCTATGGATTTATGTAATTATGAAGACATGAGTGAAATGGGCCACCAAAGTATGGAGAAAATCAACTTAAGGAGTCCAGATCTAAGGCGTGGCCCCATTAAATCCGCCCTAAGCGGGGATGGGAGCATTACCTGCTGTGTCTTTAGGGTTGGCACCCAGGGGCATGACCAACCCCATACTATCCAGCGCACAGGGTGTTCCTCGAGGGATTTAGGGACTTTCACTGGGGATCCACATTACCATATGAATCGTAACATGTGATGATATGCGCCTCTTAAATAATGCCGATATGACCATGTTTTTTATCATTGTGTTCCATTGCCAACCAATTTTGTGCATTGGTCACATCATAGCCCATGTCCATCATAGAAGTCATGACTCTCCCGCCAAGAATTCCATCTCATTACAGTGTTCAAATCAATCACACTAAGGCAATAAGGGCAATAAAATATTGTGCATTTTTACTAGATACATGTGAGTATAGAGATTGCAACATACATTGTGCAAATCCAACATAGATAGGCATTAGAATGACAAAATTTCCTACCTTACTTTGTTTAGCCTTGAAATTCCTCCTCATAGAGAATCCTTAGCTAAATATTGAACTAAAAATAGAACAATCTAGAAAATTTTGGGTTCATTTGCACAAAATCCGCGTTAGAGTTCGAGAATATTACGAGTTACTACAACCTTAATTTCTATTGACATTCTTTAACTTTCCATTTCATAGACTTTCTCAATGATTCAGAACTAATTTAACCCCTTTCCATGGTACAATTATGTTCTTCCAGTGTTAATAGGTAAATAACTACTTTAATTCAGCAACTAAACCCATTGATTGGGTTTAAGGACATAACCTTAGTGATCTCACTTAATCACTAAACCAATTTCCAAACTCAACGATCTCCATAACCTACTTTGTTGATTTTCTCTTCATATAACCAGAGCTTAAACTAATAAATCTAGAATCTATTGGCTTTATTACGATGATTAGCCTTAATTAGACAGCTTAAGCTAATTTTTTATTTCATTAACTGAGATTTATATGTTAAGCCAACCTCGACTAATGAACAAATTAAAAACAACTAGGGATTACATACCTTCTTCTTCTTCTCAAGATTCCTTTTCCCTCTCTCTCTCTAGCTTCTCTCTCTAGACATAAAAAGGTGCAGAGAATGGACTAGAACTAGCCAGACAACCCTTTATAACCTTATTAGCAAGAAGCAGGGTAGCAGCTTTGAGGGTGGCATCTTGAGGGTTGCCTATCTCACCCACCACATTTGGTTGGTCCTCTATTGTTTAGTATTTGAACTTGACAACTTGCCACATGGTTCTTGGGGATTTTCTTATTCATAAATTAGTCCTAAATGTTGTTATTTTCATTTAGTGCACAGTTTATCATAATTAACTCTGAAAAGCAAATTTCACACAATTAAGCACAACTTACCTTAAGCTAGATTCATCTCTTAAACACGTTTAAATTTAAGTCACAAGGTAATTCTTAGCTTTTTATTCTTTCCATTAATACTAGATGTTAAAGCACTACTAGAACACTCTTAGACACTCCAGTTGGAGGCGCCTTGATTAGTAAGAGCTCTAATGATGCTTACCAATTGTTGGAGAAAATGGCTTTGGACAATTGCCAATGGCCTAGTGAAAGAGTAACTCCTAAGAAACCGAATGGAATTCATGAGTTGGATGTGTTCAACAATTTGGCGGTTCAAGTTTCGTTGCTTACAAAGCAACTTCAATCCACCCAACTACAAATGCCTAAGTTGTGGAAAATGTGATCCAAGTGCCTTCTCCTTCATGTGATTTTTGCAGTGGACCACATCTTAGTGCTAAGTGTCAAATGGGAAATCCTTGTGGGCAAATGGGTGTAGAACAAGCCCAATACTTGAGAAAATTTCCTCAACCCTAATTTAACCCATATGCGAACAATTTCAATTCGGGTTGGAGGAATCATCCTAACCTCTCTTGGAGAAAAAATCAGGCTCCATGATACTTGATGGAACAAGCTAGAAACCTCCACTCCCTCAAGAAAGTGATAGGCGAAACGATGTATATGAAAATAAAATGCACGTAAGTGCGTAAGTGCACGCATCGTGTTCAAAGTAATAAAGTGAAAGTAAAGAGTATGGAGTCCCACGAGGATGTTTATTAGTCTGGAGTTCCTAGTTTAGCTTGGGCTCTATTTCGATTATGGAATATCTATGAAAGAATCAAATTAACTAGAAGTTAGCATACTTCAATTCTCCTAAACTACAATGACTCAAGACAAAAAACCTAAAAATCCTTAGGGCATAGATTTCACCAAAACAATCCTATATGAACCTCCTAAGTCAATTAATTAATATTCATTATGTTGATGGCAATTTCATTAATGCGATTGTGGATCTCTCTCAACTCACAAACTACCCCTAGGATTTAGGTATTTTACTCTTTACTCAACCCAAACCCACAGGAATGCAGTACACTCAAAAGCTTCAAGCCACCACACCCTAATTTCATTTTATATCTCTATCTCATGATAATTATATGACATTTCATCCATGGTTTGATTCAATCCCCTCTTCTCAAATTTGAAATCAAACACAAATTATGTAAATATTGGCCAAATATTCACAAGTAATAAGAACATAATGGGGTCACTCAACATAGATATGAAATAAGACATTAATCCAATAGATTAGGAGAATTCATACATTAGTCTTTGCTACATCTAAATGAAAAGAAAGTAAACTAAAGCTTTATCTCTAGAAAAGGAATTACAACCATCAAAATGAAGAAAAACATAGAAAGAGTAAGAGAATAAACAAATTTGGATGTGAAGGCCCCTTCTCTTCTTCCTCCTTCTTCTTCAAGTTTCTCCCCTTCCAAAGACGTGTTTCCTATGGTGTTTCTACCCAAAGGTGACCCTTTAAACCCTAGACCGTGTTCTCTTTTATAGGCCTCTGGAGAATAGGTCGAAAATGGGCTAAAACTAGTGCTGGGCCGAAAATGGTCACGTGGATGCAACCATGAATGTTCTGTGGTCATGACCACACTGCAAGTTGTTTGGTAATTGGCATAGCTACCAAAGATTGTGTGTTAAGTCCCGGCAATACTTGAACTTGTTCGGTAATTGGCGTAGCTACCAAAGATTACATTATTAAGTCCCCAACAATAACACTAAAAACTTCGTCCAACGATGCTCCTTAAGCGCATAGGTTGCATAAATGTATAGTGGACTAACGAGTCCGAATATCGATCCCAAGGTGTGGTTTTAGCTAGGATTAAGTACCGGCTACTTAAAATTAGTTCATTTGAGGACTAAAGGGGAGGTAGAAAAAAAGGTTTTAAAACAAAAAAAATAAGAATAATAAAACAAAAGTAGGGTATAATCAATGTATCCCTCTGGGAATGGAGTAATGTTGGGGATAAAACTTTTGGGGACCAAAATTGTATTGAGACCACTCTATTGTGATCACCCAAATTTCTGACACTACTACTAAGAACTATTTAGTCCCCGCGACAAGCATGCAGCTTTTGTTGATTGAATATGTGAAGCATGTTTTAACTATTGTTCCCCAAATGATACTATTAAAATTTGTTTTGGTCTCAAATCACTACAAGTGCACAGGTTATACAAGTAATAAATTGGATTTTAAAGTCCGGATATACGTTAGAAGAAGTATGCAAAGGCAATTCCATTAGCACTTATTGTACGCACAACATGTTATTTAATATGTGAGGCTTCTTCACTCTGGTGATTCACGTTGAATTGATATAGATCTTTAATCGAATTAATGAAGTCTATGATACATAACATAGCATGGCTGGGAATCGTGATGGGATCATGATAATAAGATTCCTATCATGTGCAATTATGTTAGTGTTTAAATTATCCCTAGTCATAGGATCAACAAGACTGACATTGTCGATCCTGACAAATCTAGCATATGTCATACTCCTTCGATCGGATCAAACAAAGATCTTATAAATCAGGATCACGAGTTAATTAGAGTTTGGCGTGTGGATGCTTGCTAAGAGTAGCTAAGTAAGACGGAGACCTATAATGAGATAATCATATGGATCATCTATTTAAATGTAGATGATTGTCTCATCATAGAAATGGTGCAAGTATCCTTAGACTTGAGGTGCTCAAGGATATCTTGGATGTTGATCATGTTACTTTGACCTCAATCCATGTTGCCTCTCAATGGGTCGCTCATTAGATGAGAATTGGGTATAGCTTGAGGTGCTCAAGGTAATTGAGTAGCCAACAAAGATTCTACTCCCAATAGAGGAAGAGTATACCCAAGGCCTCTTTGTCGACCTTTACTCGTGAATTTACTGCAGTGAAAATGCCTGAGAGTGTCTTCAAGTGCATAATGGTTAAGTGATGAATCGGGACAAAGACATTAAATATCACTGGCTAGGTGCATAGCTACCTAGTGGAAGCTCTTTCACACATTGTCCATGCTCTGAACCGCTGGGTATAATGTGTTCACCCTAAAATACACCCTAGCTGGCTTTAAACATAATTAAGGTATATATTATAAGTGCATTTTGAAATTTTAGTAATTATTATTTTGCTATGAGAAAATTCTTGAAACCCGTGATTTGCATACAAGATACAAGGGTAAACGTGGAATTTTCCAAACATGATATAAAAGTCATAAGATAGAAGATGAGATGCTATTATAGAAATAGCATAAGTCAGGGTGTGCAATAGGAAGAGAGTCTGAGGACCAAAGGTAATAATAAAAGGAAAATTAGATCAAATGGATAAGACCGTTGGTCTCTATTCGGGGAAAGAGGACTAGGCATTACGTGAAGAAATGAGAAGAGAAGAGAAGAAGGAGAAGAGAATTTCAGGTATGGATTACCATGGGCTCAGATGGACTCAGATGGATATTAGTTTGTTCCACTTGTGGTTTAGTTTTATTAGGAATTCATCAATATAACCCTAGATTTGTTGAAGTCACTCAGAAACCCTCTAGTTTGTATAAGATGAGTATGGAATCCTCCTTTGAGTATACATGGATTCTTGGTTTATGATGTATGGATACCTGTTTGGGTGTTGAGGTTAACCCTAACTTACAGATTTGAGTTCTGGGTTTGGAAAAACTCCTAATTAATCTCTATGTTTGGTTTTAATACAGAACCATTTGTGAGTCGCTTTTTCTAAGTGATGCTTTGGATTATTCGGGGTTTTGCTGATTTATGGAAAATAGACTAAATCAACAAATCCTTGGGCATGGTCCTCACGTCACTTCGCGTAGGATCCCACGCAGCAAACAAGTCCACACTGCGCGTGGCATGTCCATGCCACGGCTGCCGACCGGTAGGAGGTTTCTCGACAAGCCTCGAGTATCGCCGAGGTGCAGCCACGTCAGCGGGCGGCGACTGCGCCATGGGGCGGCGCGACTACGCCGCGGCGTAGTGCTATTCACAGCATGTGTTTTTGTCATTTTTCTATTCCGCTATTCCGAGGACTCGTCTATCGACTAATGAGGACCCTATAAGTGTATGAAAGCGGTCCATTCGGCGTTTGTAAGGTAAAGGAAAAAATTAGATCAAGACTCGTCGCTCACGAGTTTGATGTTGGCAAACTTAATGCCCCTAAGTGATAAGATAGTAAGTTCCCGAACACATATAATTGTGGACTACCTAAGACCTGACATTGAATGACATGGCACCTCATACGTATGTGCATGTATAGTACTTTGGTACTCGATTAGTAAGACAACACGACACAACAGCTTCGCAAATTTAGTACTTCTGGTGACTCTAATTAGTGCGACCAAGACTGCTAGTGAGACTAAGACTCTCGTTTCCCAAGACTCGCGATGCTAACGTATCTGCACCTTCGAAAATCACTGGTCAGGTTATGTCCTACTCATCCTTGTTACTAGTCTAGTAGTTAAACATTTATACGATAAGAGTCCGACACAATAAGAGTAAAGTAAATGTACATCGAGTACCAATGTACCATCGGCACCTCTCACAGACAAGTATAAGCTCGAATGTACCTTACGGTACTCAGACAAGAGGCTCAGAGTACCACGGGTACCCTCCGTACAAGTATAAGCTCTATAACCCTATGGGAGATTTGAACAAGTATGTTGTCCGCTTATAAGGGCAAGGCATGTGTGTTCATATATAAATTCATAAAATTTGATATATGCCATCAGATATCCTGCTTACTCGTTATATGCTTATTGTAAAAGAGTATTACTGCATGTGTATAAGTATAAGTCATATGTTTCCCACTAAGCGTTAAGCTTAGCACGGGTTTTAATCCGCTGGGTAGTACAAAAGGAGACGTCCGCGATCTTCCGTGAGATACCTGTTGTAGGGGCTAACAAACTAGTAGGAGTCCATCACAAGAGGTTTTTTGCTGGGCTCGATTATATACATAAATGTACGCTGTATATGTATATATAAATGGGACTCAGGATCGTATGTATTGGATAATCAGAAACACTAATTACGTGGTGGCTATTTTGTATCTTGTATATGATATTTTGATTCGCTTATAAGACTTCAGCTCCACTAATGTCTAAAAAGAAAGTAAAGAGTCTCAATATAGTTTCGCGCCCTTCATCCTAGCCAGGGTCAGTGACATATTGGTGAAAGGACTAATTGCATGGTATTTGCTCCAGGAAGGTATGTAGTCAGACCACCGATCTTGGCCAATCGGGGTCATGTTGTGTTACCGATAGCAATTCGACTTCGCTTAATTCAATAGTTGAATCAAGTGGCCAACATAACCGAATCCTTAATGGGTCACACACTTTAAGAGCGCTACCGATATCAACTACTCGATGTGATCCAACATGAGAGTTAATTCTCATGAATGAAATGTCACGAGATTAATGGAATCTCGTGTTCGAAGCCCTCACATGTAGAGAGAGAATAGGGCTTGGCTTATACTCTCATTGGGTCATGGACCGGCCATGTAACGCATGGGATGCGTGTAACTCATCATAACTTAAAGTGAGGGGCATTTTGTCATTCACAGGGATAAGGTTTTCCTATAAAAGGAATGTTATGGAACCCTAATTATGATGATGGCTTAAGACCGCTGTATCACAAGGTCACCGCGACCCACTCTTCACGTGGATACCGTTAGAGTGGGCTTAACCTAAGACTTGGTTTGTTTCACCAAAGCTACCCCATTACTAAATGGTTTTGGAAACCGACACAAGGTAACCCTACACCCTTCTCTTTGTTGTAGAACCAGATTTATGCTACAAGGGGTCCTGGATGGGTTTTTTGTCGATTTTTTTTGTTTTCCGCCGCTATCGCGCGTTGCCACCCACGAAACCCTTCAATATCATTCCCACGATGATTGATTAGAAAATTTAAAGAATCAACTACCCCTACTACTCAAGATCCTAATTATTTGAACTTCCAGATTTCATGATAGATTTAACTTGCTAAGGTAAAGTGAACTGTAAAGAAATAAAGAAATTCTAAAAATACATGATTAGAGAATTCACTGGATCAAGTAACACTGGAAAGAAATTAGCATTGACATCGCCTTTACATGTTTCCAAAAAATGTGTTGGATATAAATCCCAGAATTGTCCAAGAGCAAGGTGTAGCATTTGATTTCTCCTCACACCACACATTTCACTCATCTACTACATTCTCATCTCCGCTCAGAGGTCTCGAAAAAGCTACTCCTAAGATTTGATCCCCTTTAAGATCTGACTGTTTTTCCTTCTCAGTACTTCACAACCATCTCTTATGACTGGAAATTGTTTGCTCCCATGGACTAGATAATGAAAGCCCTCTCCAAAATAATTGGTACCTCATCCATCAATTAGACAAGAATTCCCTCTCCCTTGATAGAATCTTAGCTAACACATGGTCGAGAGATTATTCTCCCAATTGAGGTGAAACCTCTCGACTACAAACTACTAGATCAGTAGTGGATCATATGCCCCGAGAACACACCCGCTATAACCTAGGGAACCTTGAAGTTAGGAGGTTAGATCTTCACCGCTGATGGTCAAAGTAATTATAAAAGTGCATTAGTTCAAATAATATCAGTACAATTTACCCCCAGTAAAAGTGTTGATGTCATGGCAATGCCACGACATTGTCGCGACATCGAAACTGCTATGTCGTGGGTTGAATCTGATGTCATTGAAAGTTTGCTTGGGTAGTTCGAATTCGCGAGTGAACACCGGCCAATGTCAGGCAATGTCGCGTGATGGCGCCATTGAATATTTGATGTTTCAAATCCTTTGTCGCTTTGATATGATGCAGGATATTGCTCTTAGGCGCTGGCGTCGCGATATCATGATGTCGGCTATGTCAGCGACATTGTTGCTATGTTTTGCCTTTATTTGTAATGTCTTGGTGATGTCACAACATTGTTCGATATTGCCGATGTTAGTGTCGCCGACGCCGCGACATTGACCCGATGTCGCCGACATTCTAAATGTGATGTCTCCATGCGTTTTAAACTCGCTACTTTGATCCGATGTCGGCTACTGACTATTTGATGTCAGCCACTATCGAGGCTAGGTTCATGTCGCGACATTGCTCTGCGGATGTCGCGGATATTGCCTTGTTCTTCTTTGCGCCCTTTAACCAATGTCGCGATATTACGTATGTTTCTTCCTGTTGCTCATTTCCCGCCGGACACGTCGCGACATTGAAGTAAAAGTCATGACACTCTCCATGCGCTATCGCGACATTGATCACCCGATGTCGCAACATGTAGTCGATTGCGCCGCGATGAACGCCGCGCATGTCCCGACATTGCTCTTTACTCGCACAAAGGCCGATTTTGCTTTTTCCTTAAATTCTACAAAATATAATCCGTTAAATACTAAGATTTTACATTAATTTGAACTTTTAAGCCTGAAATATGAATGAAAATTTGGCTTAAAAATATATGAGTTTTAGACTCATCAACCATCCAACCGCAGAAAAACCTATGGATACCCGAGAGATAACCCGACACACATCATGTGTCCCATTCACCGATCCATCATTTCATATAACCTATTTATCCCTTTTGTGCTAGGAGCTCTTCCATAAACCATCCCGCACAAATACGCATAGGTAAAGAACACTGGCAAATAGTCTCAGGGTTCACCTAGAGGTATGTAAAACCTCACCTACATGGTCGCCCCTGCCCGCCCAGAGAAGGTGTCAGCCTCAGGCGAGGTAGAGCCTAAAATCTAGACAAATTTCACAAAAACGATAAGAGTTTCTTGAGTTCAACTCTTAATATATTATTACATGCCAACATTCATTTATTGCAAAAGGTTATAAAAACAATTACAAGTACTATAAAGCCATAAGCCGCCTTTCACTCGCGCCCTGATGAGAGAGCCGCCCACCGACGCTTGTCCTCACTTGAAATGTTATCCCACATGTGGTGTTTCACCCTAGCAGAGTAAATCCATGTAATACACTCTCACCTAAGTGCACATGCAGTTTACACTTAACAATTCACATTCACATCACTACAATTCCAAGCAAGATATGCAATTCTAGTTGAATTCTACATGTCATGCCATGAAATGATGAGACTCACTCTTCATGCACCATGCCCGAAGTCTTTACCACCGAATTCTACCACACAATGAGATGTCAATATGTGATAAAATCCTTCATTGATGGATTACATCCAATTATCATTTTCAAACAAAATTCATTTGTTTATAAACCAAATTTTTTTTGGATGTTACACCTTAAATGATCATTTCATTTACATAAACCAGCGTAAGGTCTTTTTGTGGGCAACAAATTTTCGCGGCCTCACCGGGCAGCCTCCTCGTGGTCGCCTCTTCCAACACTTTTTGATTTTCACCGAGGTTCAACTACCCAGATCTTTCACCCGAGAGAGTATCTAGCTCTTTCTCACACACGGACACACAAGTTTTTACCATTTTTATTCAACACGAGACTATGTCGACTTTGTCCAATCCATTGCTTTCACTCATCAATCACCAAGTGAGGGTGATCGACTCGATCATGCACTCACACCCATATAATGCGATAAGCTTCCACGATAATGCAACGTGATTAATCATCAAAGATGTTTATGTCATGTGCCACATATGTGGATGAATATGGACAATTTATTCATGTATTTAATCATGCATCATGGACAATTATATTATATGCATATAATTTCGAATTAAACACTATAACAATGTTAATACATTAGAACACATATTAACATTCATCAACTAAACAACAAGCATGCTATCACATATCAAGCAACAACACACTTGGCTCAAGGCAAATTATGGTACATGTGGTGCCCACAACAATGATCCAACCGCTCTTAACTCTGCCGAACTAGCCATGAAATCGACCCAACAAGCCTTTAAACAAGCCACAATTCCAGTCAAATAGGTCCTTATCAGTTCGAATTAATATTTTTAATCCAAACAGTCCTTAAACGCTTTTTGGGACATATTACACATAGGTCACAAACGATTCACACAATCGGCCACAACTGGGCCACAAAACAACATTTAATGTCGTTTTAGCAATGTCTAAACAATCCCTAAGGGCAAGGATTTTAGCCAAATGTACTCTCTTAAACCATACTTTGAGTATGCTACGGACACTTTACAATCACAAAAGTCCCTAACAACCCGGGCAAAGAGATTTCTTAGGTTTGCCTAGGCAAAGAATCTCTCGCCTAGGCGGACCATGCCACACAAAGCTCGCCTCCCTGTTCACCGGGCGAACCACACCAACACCTTCTCCTGTAGCGGTAACCTTCCTTCGCCTAATAAGAGCCAATCTTCTCGAGAAGACATGTGCCTGCCAGCGAGGCTCTGTCATTTAGAAGAACATCGAAATAAATCGAAACTTGGAATTTTCTACCAAAAGCAAGAATAAGCCAAGGTAGAAAGAATCTCTACCCCTTAAAGCGTAGTAGCACGGGTGGGAAGCCTCCCTAACCCAAAATCTTTGATTTTTTGAAAACTCCTCATTTGGATCTTCCGTGAAACCCCTCTTTTTTGGTACTCACGCGTAGCCCTCGTTGAGTAGATGAACTTTCACTCTTGGATCGTCGAATTCCTACCAGCAGAACTCTAAGGATCGAAGAGAGAAGCTTAGAATCTCTCTTCCTCTCCTCTCTCTCTCACATAACAAGAAAATGTACCAAAATGAAAATGAGATCTTTCCTTTATTCCCCTCGAAGACCCTCACTTTAAGTTTGGCGGTGAGTGACTCACACGCGCCACGTGTTCCGCTTTCCTATCCACGGAATTCAACGAAATTATCTAGGTAATCATTTCACAAGACAAATCCAATCTGAATTAAGCCATTATCCGATCTTGAAGTAGCAATACAATTTACCATTTTTCCATTTTTCGAAAAATTCAAAATTTGCATTCTAGTTTATTAACATGTCTTCATGGTATGGATAAAAATGGGTTTGGGACAAAATGCCCTCATTCTCAAATTCCATTTTCGCTATTATTTTTCCAATACTATAAATACTTCTTAGAATTCTGACATACTGAGAGAGCTCTCGAGTGTTAAAGATATATTCATCTCTGTATTTTTCTCTAAGCCTCATTTTCTACTTTAGCTTGTATTTGGAGCCAAGTTGCAAGATCCGCTCGCTAGAGGAATTCTTGTAGTGGTAGGAGCACCCATTTGGGAGACTCTACTCATTTGTTTTTTATCCCTAAATCCTTCTTTCTCTTTATCTTCAACATTATGTTTGTCAGGTAGATACGATATTGTCAAGTTTTCGAGGCCACATTATGAGTGGCTAGATCCCTCCTCTAGGCAGCTGGTTGTTGACATTACGGTGTTTGATTTTGTATATTGAACAGATTTGTGAATGTATCTTTGTGTTGAGGTTTTATGAATTTCCAGGTTTTTATCTAATTGGTGCACGCTTAGGTAGTGAGATTTTGAGTCCTAGGAGTGCTAAAGGGGGTTTCAAAGTGACATTTGGAAGCTTTACCCTGGGACTTGATTTTTATTCCCTAATACTTCACAATTGATAAAAAGCAATTTGATTCTAATCAAATAAGTCTAGGAAATTAGAAATGTCTAGTACTACATCGATTTCACATGAGGACATCATCTTAACCTTATGCGATGATCAGATCGAAAGGTGATCGATCTAAGCATAACCCAAGAAATTTCATTGCATGGACCAAAAGGTGACTACTGAAATTCCTGGGCGACTCATTACCTTAGAACAAGTAATGCATCATTTCACCTAGATGAACCTGGGAAGGAGAATAGGATTGTGTGTGAGAAATTAAGGTGAGACTAAAAAAAGAACCTCATACGCTCCTGGTAGACCCTAAGAGCATCTTCACTTAATTAGCACTTAATGCAGAGCGTAAGCCATAAATGCACCAATGGAACAACCTACCTAGTGTTATTCCTTAACGCTTTTCTTACAACTTAATCAACCACTTGCTAATCTTTAGAGTAGATTTTTAGTTTAACTTAGTTTCTCATGAACAATTAATCACAACTAGTTTAATCTCGCTTAAATAATGAAATTCTCAAGTAGCCGAGGTACTTAATCCCCACTTAAGTCATCTCTCTTCCTCAGGCACGACATGTAACACCCCGAAATATACCCTAGTCGTTTTCAACGTGTTTAGGGTATTTTATAGGTATAATTTGAATTTTTCGTAATTTAAATTCAAAAGCGAAACTCGAGAAACGAATAAGCAAGGGTAAATTTGTAATCACAAAACGGGACACAAAAAGTCATAATATGAAGATGATATGCTATTATAGAAATAGCATGTTATGGTGCAAATAAAAGGGAGTTTAATCAGCAATAAAATGAAAATTAAAGCAAATGGGATAAGACCGCTGGTCTCATTTTGGGAGGCTATTTCGTGAAGAGAGAAAGGAAGAGAAGCACAAAGGTTAAAGAAGAGGAAAGGTATGGAAACTATTCCAGGTATGGATTTTTATGATTATGGCTCAGGTGGATATTGTCAGTTTGTTCCTGCATTTCAGGCTTAGTTAGGAATTCATCATAACCCCTAGATTTGTTGAATGTCATTGGTAAAACCCTAGTTTGTATAAGACAGCATGGAATCCTCCTCCCTTGAGTATTACATGGATTTTTGGTTTATGAGGATGGATACCTATTCGGGTGTTAGGAAGTTAACCTAATCTCACAAGTATTTGAGTTTAGTTCTAAACCCCAACTAATCTCTAGTGTTTGGCTTTCGTCAAGTTAGGAACACACTCGGGGAGATGTTTTTCTAGAGAGTATACGAGTCTTCTTTTGATTGGGGTTGATTTTGAAAATGACTAAATTAGCAAATCTGGGCAAATTGGGTCTTACGCCGCGGCGCAGTGGATCCTACTGAATAGCGAGGTCCACGCAAGGAAAGGGAGGCTGGTCACGCCGCACGTGGTCGAGAGGAGCTTGTATAAGTCATGGATTAAGGTCTACGCCACCCGCGTAGCTACCGTTTCACAAGATATAAATTTCTTGCAGGTTTTGTTTTGTTTTGTTTTTCCATTGTTCCTCCGATGACTGTCTATTGGACTAATGAGGTCCCTATAAGTGTGTATGAAGGGTCATTCATGTTTGTAAGGTAAAGGAAAATTAGACTCCGCATCTCGCCACTCCCATAAGCAAACTTAATGTCTCGCCCATGATAGGATCATAAGCTCTAAAACACATGTGTAATCGTAGGGACTACCAAGACCGGATATTGAATGACATAGCACCTCTCACATGGGGAGGCACGTGATAGTACTTTGCATTTTGGTTAGGTGCAACAATACTTTTGATCGTGTTTGAAGACACACACTTCTGCATTTAATTAGTGCGACTGCAAGACTCGTCGCTGTCACAAAGACTCGCTTTTTATGCTACGACACCTTAGTACCTGTACACTGCACTGGGTACTTATTGTGTTGTGTCCTACTCATTCCTTATTACTAGTCTAGGTAGTCAAACAGTTATATGATAAGAGTCTAAATAAGAGTAAAGTAATGTACATCATTATGCTCTGAATGTACCTACTGTACCTTCTCTCAGACAAGTAGGCTCCAATGTACCTACAAAATTTCTGCAAGTATAAGCTCAGAGTACTTCACTGCATCAGACAAGTATAAGCTCTATAACCCAAGTACGGGAGATCTCGAACAAGTATAAGTCCGCTATAAGTACAAGTATCTCGATAAGTTTGTTATATGAATTATGAAAAATTATGATATCACATTCTTGTTATGTATTAATAAGAGTATTTGTGCATGTGTATAAGTATAAGTCATATGTTTCCCTTTAAATTAAGCAGCACGGGTTTTAATCCTAGTGTGGAGTCTGAAAGGACGTGCGACCTTAGCATCTTCAGGAACGACAAACTAGTAGGAGTCCGTCACCCGGTGGGTTTGCGCTCACGTTATATACTTGTAAAATGCAGTTTTTTGTATGTATATAAATGGGACTTCGGAATTGTTTGTATTGGCATTAATAAACACAACTACGGTGGTAGTTTTATTTTGTATCTTTGTATATGATATTTTGATTCGGTTATAGACTTGGGCCTGATATGCGAAAAAACAAGTAAGAGTCCAGATAGTTTCGCCCCCCTTCATTACCGCCCTAGGTGGGGTTCGGGGTGTGACACCGAACATCTTAGGTTTTAATTTGAAAGCCACTATATACTTGTGATCCATGCACTTGCGGATTAGGTTACTTTTAACTAAGCTTATATAAGCGAAAGCGGCCGAGCAAGCGGGTTACTAGTAAGCAGTACCTTTACGGGCAATAGGTAGATCATCGGGCCGGTTGTGATAAGAGCTGGAAAAGACGATGACACATGAGATGAATCAACAGCAAGCCCTATAGGAAGACAAGGCCATTGAGTGTAAATCTAAAATGGTCGAGTCAGGACATCGGTAGGTAGAACGAGGCGAAATGGGTAAGCGAGACATGTAAGACATCCAAAACATGTGACGCTTTGTAGAGGAGAATGAGGAATCCTCAAAGAAGGTGACATCAATAGAGATGAAGAAGCAATCTATGTCAAGAGAATAGCATCTATAACCCCATTGAATGAGTAGCCCGAGAAGACACACTTGGTAGCTTTGGTACGGCGTCTTGTCGAAGAGTAATAATATGAACAAAACGGTCACAACCAAAGATACAAGGAGGACGACAGAAGAGGGGGTGATTAATCAGGAAAATGGATGGAAAGGAGAATCTAATCGTGTAACACAGAGGATGACGTACGATTAATCAAATAACATCGGTAGATAGTATCTCCACAGAACCATTGAGAACCTTATGATGGAGGAGTGTTCAAAGCTATCTACCAAACTAAATAACTGATTCTTACCTTTCAGTCCTCCATTTGTTGAGGAGTATAAGCACAAGATGATTGATGAAGAATCCCATGTAAAAACATTTTCCAATGTCATGACCTCATAACATGCTTGAAATTTATGACTAAAGTGTTAAATCCAAGTGACAGAGGATTAAGAGATTCCCATATAACAGTGTTGTATGATGCAAGAGGATGAAGTCCTGAGATTCTCATATCACCATTAGTGAACAAAATCCTGACTTTTGTTGCAAACTCTCATCCAAGGTTATGCTGAAATTTCCAATCTAGAGGTTGATTGGATCAAAATGAGCAAGCTGAACCAAGCACTGCATGGGGATGAACACGCCTACACCATGTATCATATTGTTATTCGTTAAAGGAGTTTATTGGAAGTGATAAACACATACTAAGAGGAAAAGTTTCTGACATTATATATGTATAAGTTCTTAATTTTATAAGCACTTTCTGAAATTGTAATATTCCTTTGACTTCAAAGTGGATAATGTCTACACATTCAAGGGCAAGATCATCACAAGATAAGACCTCTAGGAGCTAGCTCTTTAGAAAATCTGTTCATGTATTCAAAACTCAGAGATGCCAAACAAAAGTTAAGTCATTTTGTTGATTATTTCATTCATTGATGAATCAAAATCCTCATTTATTGTCCCATTTTCTTCCCTAAAAGAATTGAAGCCATCAAAAGGCACTACTTTTGGGCCAAATGTCCACCATACAATACACTTTGAGGTGACTAAAGGTCAATAGCTCAAGAGCTGAGCTCTCTTCCTAGTTGAAGTGGGACTTTCTTCTTCTATTATTAGGAACAATCTCAGCTTTCCCCATGCTCCAAGCATCAAGTCTTGAGATTTTCACACTTCGAGTTCCATTGTTAAACACGTATAAGTGTGCTTCTTTATTTATAGCCAACTCTGGGTAAACTCTGGCAGTTATGCAACTCCTCCCTTCCCCACCAAAACTCTCAACAATAGAATGGTCTATCTGCAAAACAATGAACCCAAATTTGAGTAAGTGGTAGTGGAAGACAACGAAAATTGGTTACATTTCCACCAGAACATGGGGTTTCCATGAAAATATGGTCTTATCTTGGTATAGGAACAAATGGAACTGAAATAAAAAAGAAAAACAGCTAAGTGTAAAATACCAAGCTTCTTAGTGAAATCTTCTCATGAAGAGGGTCTACATCCACAAAAGCTCCATAGCTTGTTTTCTTGACGTCTTGCCTTAAAGAGGATCTGTGAAAATAGGAAGTTCATAGCTTACTGCCACGGCAGTTGGATGACTTGATAAGAGACTGAATTGAAAACATACCTGCTCTGATCACTGCACATTAGCACAATGTATTTCTCATTATGAGTTGCGAATATGCGAAAGAAAATTGCAGTTTGTTCTGCCAAATCCTTTGAAGCCAAAACCAACAGACCAAATGGACCAATGCCACCTTTAACAGATGCATTCTTTTGACCGCAGAGCAGTTGGGGATCTATCCAACTTGGATCCAAGACCTCAGCTTCATTGAGATGTGGGAAATCAAATGAAACTTCCACATCAGCCTTCAAAGTAGAAAAAGAAAGAAAAAAGTTTTAGAATTTGCTTTTATATACCAAGGATATCAAGGGAAAAGACCAGTTCTGTTGGTAGGACTTATGTGGTTACCTGTGAAGCTGTAATAGTACCATGAACTTCAATTACAGTACCACCCTTGAGCTCCTTATTTAATAATGTCACTTGGTTTTCACGTAGTTGCTCAATTTCTTTGATAGGCCACTGTATTAATCTACGGCCAGTTTGATCGAGCAAAACACTCCTAGGAATGGACTGCAAAACAATACAGAGGCTGGAAGTTCCATGATATGCTCTATATGCTCAATAATGATAGTTGTGGAGTTTCACCAAAAGGCTTATTGATTCAATTGCAAACTGAAATAGGGGAAACTCCCATTTCTATGACTTTTCAGATTAGTTCTCTGCAAAAATAAAGATTAAAAAAAAAAGATTAAACTAGATTACCTGAAGCCCTGACCACCCCTTTTCTATATCAGCTGATGAAGTGTCAGATTCTAGTATCCATGCCCACAGTATACGCCGCTTTTTAGCAGCATCAAAAAATGTTTTGGAAGCATAAAAATTCCCATAATCATATCTAAAATCCGAACCCACATCCAAGAAGTCAGTCTCAATGAAATAGTCATCAGTTTCAGGCACATATTTTCCTATTATGTAGTGATCATTCTCTTTAAAGCTTGCCTTAAGCACATGCTTTGTATCTGCATTTTGAACAGAGGTGTCAACCCCATTTCTGCTGCTGATACTGACAGGATAGAAGTCTGGACACTCCCACATTCCTGTTTTATCGGACGAATGAAGAGGGATTTGGCTCTTTTTCCAGTTCACAAAGTCCCTACTCCGATAAAGAAGGGCTTCGCCGCGACCATTTATCAGGCTTCCAACAAGGACTCTCCATACTTTGTCTGGTCCTTGCCAAGCAGTGGTAGGGTCTCTGAAATTGTTTCCATCAATGCCATTAGTAGGAGTCATTAAGGGATTATGGGGTGATTTTATCCATTCTCTAAGGAGTGAATCAGATATGTTTTTCGGCACTGCCAAGTTTTGGACTTGCCGGTTTTGAGAATCCAATCCAGTGTATAGAATGACAGGTTCTCCTCCTGGAAGGATTGTGGCAGAACCCGAAAAACAACCATTGATGTCAAAAGGATCAGTTGGATTAAGAGCATATTCAAGATGAACCCAATTGACAAGATCATAAGATATGGAATGCCCCCATGTCATGTTTCCCCATACTGCAGCATATGGATTGTACTGATAGAAGAGATGGTAAACTCCATTGTAGTACATTGGCCCTTTGATGGATAGAACAGTACAAGTAAATATTGAGAAATTGTAAACAAATGAATGATGAAAAAACGAAACAATATCTCAATCAACCTTACCATTAGGGTCTGCATTTCCAAGCCCCCATTTGCCAATTCCACCATATCAGATCCAAGTCAAGATGAAAAGAGTAATCAGCTAGAAGATGAAGACATACTGGAAAATCCTAGAGATCAGACAGACTGGAACTAAGAGAATAATAAGGCTATGGTGTTTGTGAAAAGACATACCATTCATCCAGTTTTTCGGGGGCTGGAAGTGGTAGGCAGTCCTGTAAGGCTGCTCTGTTGTGTTAGATTGAAGATTTCTGCTGCCATGATGATAGGCATCTGCTTCAAATCCATGTCCAGCCAGTAAAAAGCACAATCCAACAGCCCAAAATTGCAGATGTCTCCATGTATTTCCTCTGTTCAATAGCAGGTATCTCCATGAAAACCTTGGCTTTTCTTTTTACTAACTAATGAATAATGGATCCTTTTTTTTCTAAGACAGCTTTCTTGACTCTTATGCAACTTGCATTAATTAATTATAAGAAAATGGGTAAAAAATAATTTTAATGAATCAGAAAACTCCATGTTTCTTTATTGAAAACTCCATACATGTGGATATAAGCTTAATTTTATAGGCCATTACACTAATTTAATACTTCTCTTTCGATAATAAACCACCCATCAGAACTAATGTTATTTCAAATCCAAAAAATCAAGACTGCAGTATATTAAAACAGTTCTTACCATACTGGTTTGCCTTTTGCTCAGCTATTTCTTCAACTGGGTCACTGTCCTAATTGCCTCCTTTTTCCATGAAACCAAACACTCCTAGAAATTGGCTGGAAAACAGAATCCATAAAACCCTTCCTTGATCTCACCTTGGAAGCATAACTCTTTTAGCAGCTCAACTCCAAGTCCAAATTCTCCGTAAAATCGGATTCTGGGAAAACATTTTCCTGTGTCAGGGACCTCATAACATGCTTGAAATTTATGACGGGATAAGAACCCAGAGATTCTCCTATAACAGTGCCAGAGATGGCAGAGGATAAGGTCCTGAGATTCCCATATCAGTGAAAATAAACAAAATCTTGACTTTTTTTTGCAAATTCTCACCCAATATTATGCTGAGATTTCCAATCTAGAGGTTGATTGGATCTAAAACTGTTTGGATTCATATATTGAGAAATTATGCACCAGTCTTTTTAAGTACTTTTAGAATTTATTTCCAGTGAACAAAATGATACAGTTTCTTCCATGAATTAATCATCAAATATTTGATGCCTGAATTACTTGAACCCAATGTGCCTCAACATTTGAAATGAATGTAATTCTGGAAGATTCATATAGAAATGATGATCATATTAGTTATACTGTCAAATAACTGCATATGATGATATAGGTTCAAAAAGATTCAAAACTTAGTTATTGAACAGATTACTTATCTTCTATCTTAATTACCATAATCAATACAACAACATACCATTCATTGAAATTATCATTTCCTTCATTATAAGTCCATTCTTATAATGTTGATCTAAATATTTGGTGATTCAGATAATGGTGTTTAATATATATCTGGTAGAAGGTTTGTTAATCCGGTGGGCAGTTCAAGAATGTTTGAAAGTAGTGATTCAAATCAAATAAGAGTTTATCTGATGCAGAAAAAGAAAAATAAATCTATGACAGCAATTTCTTTTGTATATCTGATTTATTCTCTCAGACAAAATAATATATTGCAGTATTAAAGTTCATGTAATACATTATAGTTCAGGTATATGGTATTTTTTTAAAAATTGTCATTGCTTTGGCTATAAATACTTTTACAGAATCATATTTCCAATGATAAATAAAGCTTGAACTGCTATTCCCGCGATATAGCACACCACCGAACCACGTTAGATCCTTTAAATCCTCTCAAGTTTTCAAGGTGTGTCATCTTCTTTTTTTCTTTCTAATCATCATTATTGCACGAATCATAATGTCTCCTGATATTGTCTTATTGAGAGTTATAGTTATTCGCCATACTACTTCCACCGTTAACCTCTAGTTTTTGCTTTCTTGTCGAGCCACACTTCAAAAAGGTCTTGCATAGTGTTAAGTTCATACCCTCCATATAGAGATCTTCACATTTCCGTCTTTAGGCGATATTGGACATCACAATACATGTATTTTAAAAGTAAGATTGGAGAGTTGTCATGGCATAAAAAGCTTCTACAACACTATTGTCTAACCATTACAAAAATATCAAACACTTAAAATTCCATTTTAGAACAAAGACAACATAACCCAAAAATCAATGAGAAAAAAATTATCCCCGTGTTGTACTAAAACATAGGCCATGAACACCCAATTGACCACCCATTCTAATGAGGCTTCACATGTGAAACTTATTGAATCAGACATAAGTCAAATCAAAACTGTTCCTCCCTATACTTGGATGTCCTTGATATGTCAACATCCCTAAGCAACCTGGCCAAAAATTATTAAACTAGGCCAGCCAAATCATTTTCCAACTATTTCACATCTGAGGCAGCCCTTGTGGCAAACCAGGCTGGGGTTCTCCATGGTCTCATCTTTCTTATACTTTCTCCACTTACCAAACAACGGTTTTGTACCAAGAACTTGCTACGAGACATCTTTTGGGATCCATGAGCATATATTATATATATATATATATATATATATATATATATATACTATGGATTTGGTATAAAGGATTGAGGTGAATTCAAAACCTAATGACATGACCAACATTGCTACATCCTATGATTAATTAAAGAAATATTTGGTTAAAAGACGTCAACTAATTCAAAATTTGTGATGTTAACCTTTTTCGTGTTGTTTTAAAAAATTACTTATTTACAACAAAAATTCTCATTTTCATTTCAGGCATTTATGAGTAAAATCTTATAATTATTAAGAACTCAACTTTTAGCTTTCCACTCGAATCAGGGAAACTTAGCCAAAGAAGGAGTGGGTCCCATTGAGTTCTTACGTTTTCATATCGACAACTCGATTCATCTTATTATTACAGGGATGAACCCAATTCGAACTATGAACCATAAAAGAAAATGCCTATTAAACCAATCATAGGAATACCAATAACAATACCTATTATTCAAAGAGGGATCCTTCCGGTAGTATCGGTCATTTACCCCACTTCCCTTCATAGGCATATAAATACCATGGAATTGGTATCAAGGATTGGAGGTGACCAAAACCTAATGACATGACCACTACTACTACACCTTATGATTAATTTTAATGAAATGTTTGGTTAAAAGACGTTAAATAATTCAAAATTTGTGATTTTAACTTTTCCTGTGTTTTTCTTGAAAGATAATCTATTTTGGAAAAAAAATGCTCCTTTTCATTTCATGTATTTATGAGTAAAATCTTATGATTATTAAGAACTCAACGGGAGCTTCCATATCGAATCAGACAAACTTAGTCAAAGAAAGGGTGGGTCACATTGAGTTCTTACGCTTTCATAACGACAAATCAATTCATCCGATTACTAGAGGGATGATCCCAATCCGGAATATGAACCATAAAAGAAAATGCCTATTAAATCGATCACAGGAATACTAGTTAAAGTACCTATTATCCAAAAGAGGAATTCGGACCATTTACCCCACTTCCCTCCATAGGCATCTATATACCATAGAATTGATAGCAAGGATTATTAGAGGTGACCAAAACCTAATGACATGACCACTACTCCTACACCCTATGATTAATTGAGGCGATTTATTTAAAAAACCTAATATCATAAATTTGACCATGTATCGATTTTTGGCATGATTTTGACCAAAGTACCTTTTGTTTTCTTGCAAAATAACTCCCTCATTATTATAAGAGATAATGTAAATATATTAAATGGAAAAATAGCATTTTTATCCAAAATGGATTACTTTTCGAGAAAAAACATGAGGATGGTTAGAATCATAAATTCTCTTGAATTATTTGACGCCTTTAACCAAATATTTCATTAATTAATTATGTTATCTTGATGTTTACATATCCCCACCATATTTCAACATTCTTAATCTCAAGGTATTTCCTTATGACGAAGGTGGTTGAGGTGGATTTGCTGATTACATTCTGCCTAGCCAGTTTAATTTTTTCGATCAAACGACAATTCAACATGAAATTAGACTTTATCAATTTGGAGACTTTGATCAAACCTGTCTTGCTCAAGTCTGTTGCATGTATGACAAAAAGACTTTATCTATTTATAAATTATATGTACGTGCCAGAATAGTATTACGAATGCCATATCAAATGTGAAGCTTTTGGGTTTAATTGATTGCTTAACGTTTAAGAAAGCATTTAGGTTTGTACTTGATGGTTCAAGTCATAGATTTTAAAGTATAATAAAATCACAAATATTTTAGGGTATGTTCCGGTTTTTTAAAATTGTTTTTTGTTTTAAAAAAACAAGAAAAACATTGATAACGGTCGTGTTTGGTTTTTGTTTTAAAAATACAGAAAATATCATTTTTATTATGTGAATGTAGTATTTTATGTATTCTCTATGTTTTTCGTAACAAAACAACTAAATCAAACACGCTTCCTTATTCTTCTCGATTTTATAACATAAACAGCTTTTAAAAAACATGAACCAAACATGTCTAACGTATTTTGTTCCCATTTTGTTTGTTTTGAAAAACATGAGATTACAACCAAATTCAAATAACAAATAACGGTATTCTTTATGTTTTCGAAAAACTATCCTCAAATAATCGTTTGTTTTGGCTACCGCTTTTGTAAATACTTTTTTTTGTTAAACAAGGAAAACAGAGATAACTGCATGTTGGCTGTTAAAATCGTTTTATAAGCACGCTTTTGAAAATACAAAGAACACCATTTTCGTGGCTGTCGATAAACTCCGTTTCATATGCGACTTAAGATTTATTTTGCTTTTATGCTTTTTAACAAAACAATTAATCAAACGTATTTTCTCGTTTTCCTTATTCTTCTTATTTTTAAAAAAACAAAAACGCTTTAAAAAATAAGAATCAAACAGACTCAACACGTTTGTTCTTTTTTTCTTTTTGTTCTAATAAACACAGTAAAAATTACATTAAACATTAAATTCAAAACAACAACTGACGTTTCCTCTATGCTTTCAAAACTAATCTCAAAAACTGTTTTCAAAAACAATAACCAAACATGACCATAGTTGCCTCAATTCATGATTTTGTGATGCAGCAAATAGTTCTAGTCCTGTCACTTTTGGGTCAAATGGAGGAAGAGGAAGGAGAATTGAGACATACAGATCAGAAATGGTTCTCTCTGTTTGTTTTAAGCCTTTTGGCCTTCAATTCCGTAAAAAGTTCATTATGAGACAATGGAAAATCCTTGTAAGGATATTATTTTATAGACAGGTACATGTGGGCTACCTTTATATTGAATAAATATAATATTTTTTCTACCTCAAATAAAAAATTAACTAATAAATAAAAATATCGGGGTATGACGGAGCTGGGGTGCATATATCATATTAGGGGATGTGAAACCTCTCAATGTCTCTCATAATATGATATATATATATATATATATATATATATATATATATATATATATATATATATATATATATATATATATATATTATATTAGAAGAAATGAATGATGAAAAATGATACATGAATCAAAGGCCTGGGAAGATATATATGCTTTGGTACTGAGAAGAGAAGACAAGTTCCATGGAGAACATGCACCAACACAAGACAGTGTCTCCACAAGAAGTCACATTATTTGTCTCTTATCTACTCAATTTGTCGCTTGTTCGCCTTTGTTACTTGCTAAAACTATTTTTGCTATCAAAATACGAAAACAAAGATATACGTAGTTTTTTTTAAAAACAGAACACATAAACATTAAATTTGGATAATTCATATAATCTAGATAACACAAAATTCATGTTTTCAGATTGTTCTCATAAATACTCTAAAAATATGAACAAACGCATCTTTACTTATATTCTGATATTTCGCTTAAAACCTAATTTATTATTTAAATTTTAAAAATAAGGGCATGGATTGGGAATAGAAATACAAAATGTAGTCATAGTGAAAATAAATGTGAAATACAAAAGCTCCAATTCTATATGAGAACAAGTTTTGAACTCAACATGTAATGGAATTTCTAATTTGTATCTTATTCCACTAGTTGATTATGACTATTTTCATTTTATTCTTCTTTTCTCTCTTCTTTTCATTTTGCTTTTATTTTGTACTGATTGAATATGATATATACCAAAATGTAATGTTTTGTTAAAATAATTTTGTCATTTTGTGTTAATTATTTTGCTGGATTTTGTTACAACTTTTGTGGTCCTTTTAACAACAAGCGTGGTTTCACCTATATCAAGTAAGAAAAATGACGACTCCTTCAATTCTCCTTTTCAAAAATAACAAAAAAAGAGATGTCAAAAAGGAATTAAATCATACTTTGAACTCCATGAAAATTTGATGAACATGTTTAACTTGAAGCAAGAGTCTTTTTTATAATTAAATTTGTCTAGAAAATAACGTCTGTTGAACTTGACCACTTAAAACTAAGCTATTTTTATTTTTTTAAGTTCAGTAATAATAAGTGCATGCCAGCAACTTTGGAAAAGAAACACACGACATGAAAACAGTGACAACAATTATCTTTATTTCAAATATATATCGTATGTAAGAAGTTATTTCATATTTAAAATCCCTTTTAAAAAACAACCTTCAGTATTCAAGTTAAAAGATTACATATTCAAATCTAAATAAAAGTAATAAAATTTTAATACGAGAAAGTTCATCTTAATTATCTCAACTCTTAATAATCTTACTTGATAGAAACAAGAATAGGAAACATCTTATGACGACCATTGAATTGAGCATTAAAATAATATTAAAAGGTGATGATATACCAAAATAATATTGGAAATATCTAAAAAGTGTTAAGTGACATTATCGGTAGTCATTTATTAATGATTAAAAAAATCAAAAAACGATAATAGAAGGACAAATACAGGTAGAAAGAGGGTTGTATTTTTGTAAGAAATAGAGTGGAAAGAAGAAATGAGGAAGGATGAAACTTCCTGTACTGGTGGGTAAGGTAAGAGACAGGATCTATTGATGATTTCAAGACCTGTCGATACCCTAATCTTTCAAGTCGTACCAAAAAATTTTTAGTATGATTTGACAATGGAGAATAATGCCTGCAACCCACCATCGATGGCTAGAGGACTAACTTCCCAGGTGGGTCATGGTGGGTTATTTTCTCACAGTGAGATATATGTTGCAGAGACTATAGTTTAATTAATTTATTATCTTCCTTCTTTATTTTCCCTTTTCTTGGTTGTATGATTGTTAATGTTGTGTTAGCTGGCAAAATAGTGATAAGTCAAAAAGAAGAAAAACAAAAACATATGGTTCGATAATGTGCTTACATTAATAAGAATGATGGCTCAAATTGCATATGAGGTATTTATAATAACTTTATATACGACTAAATATAAAAAATACCCTTATATACTATATCATGCATCCCAATCTATTTTTTAGTCTCTCAACAAAAGGATACGCCTAAAGGCAACGCATTATCTGCTTAACATCAGATCAAAAGCTTCGACGACAAGAGGCCTCAAGCTCGCCCATCTTCTATAATTCTAAATATTGGACCTTTTTATTCAGCAGATTTAAAAATTCATACATACATTTTCGTGTGATTTTTAACAATGATCCTCATTTTTACCCATACCCACTTGCTAAAAACTCTTGATTTGCAACCAATTTGTCTTTACTAGATAGTTGTTGAAGATTACTATGAGTAGTTTCCTTGAATTTACACAATATGGCCTAAGGCTAAAAGGCTAAAACTCTACTGTGAGCTAGAATGGAGAGATGATAAACACGCATGAGTATGATTTAAGGGAATTTGTATTTATTTATTTATTTATTTTGAGAATGCTTTTGAGGAAATTGTTTTATATGTATATGGAGGGAGGGTGAAGAGGAAGAGATAATTGATACATAATACATTCTTCTCCTTCAATTATTTTACCATAATAGAAAAAAGGTGACGATGGATTAGGCAGCATGAGGGGGCCCTATTTAATTTCATAAACAGTGAAAAAAAGGGTATGGGGAATTCAATTATTTAAAATGAATGTTGATTGTTCTTTAGTAATAATCAAATAAATGGAGGAAAGAAACCAAGGGGGAGGGAGAGGTGAAAAATTAAAAACAATAGAGAAAGTAAAAAGAACTGTATGTAGTATGTACTACTACTCCATGATCAGCATGTCTGTTGGAATTTCAATCACTGAACCAATCATGGTGGTGAAGGATGATCAGAGAGGAAAGAAGGGGACTTTTTTATTATGCCTTTTTAACCCTTTACCAATCATCTTAAGGTTGATAAAAAAAAAGGGCCTATATATACCCTTTATCTCCTTACCCTCCTCTCTTGTTTTTTTTCACAGGCTGCTTTATTCTACTTTTCAATAAGGGAAGGAAAGGTGGGAGCTGAGTAAACCCAATGTGTAAAGAGAAGTTGAATTGATAAAAGGCAGAATTTTAATTATTAGAAAAAAAAGTTTTTTTTTTGCGGGATTGGGAAGAGAACAAAGGAAGACAGAGTGCAACGTCAAACAAGCCTGTTGGGTTGGGTTTTAGTTTTGAATGGGTGGAAGGACTTAGAGAGAGAGATCCCTTCT
The DNA here is from genome assembly GCA_016808115.1 of Tetrastigma voinierianum. Classification (NCBI taxonomy): domain Eukaryota; kingdom Viridiplantae; phylum Streptophyta; class Magnoliopsida; order Vitales; family Vitaceae; genus Tetrastigma; species Tetrastigma voinierianum. The sequence goes on from JAEQBH010001577.1 coordinate 303,981, forward strand.
CATCCATCTATCTTCTCTTCTCTCCGCCCCCCTCTCTCTCTCCCTTTCCCTCTCTTTCTCTTCTTGCTTAAATTTTTTGTATACAATTCCTTTCTTTTATCCCATTATAGGAACTGGGTTTGGCTTGGTTTGCCCATTTGTACTTATTTGTGTGGTTTTTGCTGAATCTTCTTTGTGTTGGCATCTAGAAAAGCAAGGGTTTGTTGTTAGAAACATCAAACACTATTTGTTTTCTCTAAGCTCTGGTGCTGCTTAACTTACAAGGAGTACTTAAATTATACTTATCCACTTTTCATTTTCCCTCTCTTTCTTTTGCTTTTCTTTCCTCCTCTTTTCCCTTCCTTTTTTCTGATTTGTCAATGATTTGAAAGAACACATACAACACAGTGGATGCTACAATAGGCTTTTTAGATTAGGGTTTTGTGTTCAGATCTCAGGTCATCATGTCACAGATCAATAAGTTGTTTCCTGGGTCATCAAAGTCAGCAAACTCATCATAGAATTCTTAATATATGTGCATGTATAGCACTATCAGCGTCCTCAGATTAGAATTTAGAACCCATCCCTGTAATTTGACATATATATATATCAGAGGTGTAGAAGAAGAAGAAGATGCTGAAGGGTTTGATGGTAGATGAGAATATGTCCAATTTGACATTCGTATCTGGGAAGCAAGGTTTCTTTCTGTGGTACCAGAAATGAAACAAGCTTTGTTTCAGCAAATCAATCACATGCTGCAGCAGCAGCTAAGAAGAAGAGAAGTCTTTCCAGGCAATCCAGGTTCAAATTCAAACCAATCATGGATTCAATTTTTGTTGGTTTAATGTGAATTGTGATTTTTTTTTTTTTTTGCTTGATCAGACCCAAATGCAGAAGTGGTGGCTCTATCACCCAAGACTCTTTTAACAACCAACAGGTTCATATGTGAGATCTGTAACAAAGGGTTTCAGAGAGATCAGAACCTCCAGCTACACAGAAGAGGCCATAATCTGCCATGGAAGCTGAAGCAAAGAACAAACAAGGAGGTGAGGAAGAAGGTGTATGTCTGCCCAGAGCCTACATTTTTCGTGTCCACTCCATGACCTCTAAGGGCTCTTTTTGAGATCCTTCACAGGAATCAAGAAGCACTTTTCCAGAAAGCATGGGGAGAAGAAGTGAAATGTGAAAATGTCTAAGGCTTATGCTGTTCAATCAGATTGAAGGCTCACTCCAAGATTTGTGGCACTAGAGAGTACAGGATGTGATTGTGAACCCTTTTCTCCAGGTAATTATTAAGATTCAAATGAAAGAAAATACAGATTATAGTGATATAAATCATAACCCCAGATGATAAAACATTGATTTCAAGAGTAAAATCTATTCTTCATTATATACATATAGTTCAATTTCACATACCCAAGGAAGCTCCCTTTTATCAGTTTTGGTGTCTGAATACGAATAAGAGAGAGAGAGAGAGAGAGAGAGAGAGAGAGAGAGAGAGATGAAGGAGCAGAAGAAGAAATCCCAGGTTCACCGCGAGAAGCATGTCCCATTTTTAAATTGTAGTTCAGTTAAAGAATTCCCTAGGTGTTAAACCCACTAATGCTTTTTGTCTATGGAAAAAAATAATGAAAATACAAAAAGGTGATGAGAGAGAGAGAGAGAGAGAGAGAGAGAGTACTTTGTGTACAGTATGAGCTTGCATTAATTCTAATAGTTTGTTCTTTTTGTTTTTTGTGCTTGTTTTTATGGGGTTGTTGCAGGAGGGACAGTTTCATTACCCACAGAGCCTTCTGTGATGCTTTAGCAGAAGAGAGTGCAAGAGCTATTACAGGAAACCCACTTCTCCCCCTCACACAACAACAACAACAACAACCTCCATCTTCATCCTCCCACCATCATCATCTCAATCTCCAAGCAGTCCTCTCCCTGAAAAGAGAACAAGAAAATCTCCACAATTTCAATCTCAAACCAGAAATCCCACCATGGTTAGCTTGCCCACCTGTGGTTGAATCAAACCCATCATGCCCAGATCTCTCCTCCTCCTCATTATTATTCTCTCCCAGCCTAGACCACCACCCATTGATATACCATGAAAACCCTAACCCTAATTCCAGCACTCTTCCAGTAGTTCCAAATTTCCATTCTCCACACATGTCTGCAACAGCATTGCTGCAGCAAGCAGCACAGATGGGGGTGACAATGAGCAAATCACCATCACCACAGCCCATGCTGATCCGACCCCACCACCAAGCTCACATGTCTTCTGCTGCTGCTGGTTGTTTCAGTTCTACAACATCTACAGCTGGTTCTGATCATCTCGGTTTGTCGTCACGTGATGATATGGCAGGTGGGTTCATTCATGGATTGGCTTCTTTTGGGAGTAAAGCTACTGTTACCTCCTCTGGTTTCATGGAACATGTAGCAGCTACAGGTTCTGTAGCAGCAGCAGCTCCTTCTCTGCTTCATGATATGATGAGCTCTTTGTCTTCTGCCAGTGGGTTTGGAGGGGTACCATCATCATCTTTTGAAGAAGCTTTTAATGGGATGTTGAATTCAAAGAGAGAGAGTAATAGTATTAATAATCTTCAAGAAATCACCAAATCAGCAATGTCAAAATCCCATTTCAGCAGAACTGATCATCATGAAGGTACTGGTGGTGGTGGTAATGATGGCATGACAAGAGATTTCTTGGGTCTCAGAGCATTCTCTCATAGAGACTTTCTCAATATTCCTGGTCTTGATCAGATGAGTTCTGCTTCTCCATATGAACAGCAGAATCAAAATCAAACACCTTGGCAAGGTTAGCTTCTGGGTATAAACCTTCCCCTTCCCTTCTCTCCCCTCTCATTTTTCTTTCACAAACTAGTAATATTTCTGTGGTCCATATTGAGTTGTTGTATGAACACTTAATAGTTCCTTTCTCCCCTTCAATATTGTTCCCTTCCCACCTCTTATTTTTCCTTTTTTTTTTCTTCTTGTCAGTTTTTTACTTGTTCTCTCTCATTGTTATTGTTTTTGCTGTTGTAATTCTTCATCAATTCTTCCATATAAAATAAAAGAAAATTCCTACAACTTGTAGCTAGCTATAATTAAACTCTACTGTATTATGTGAGTTTTGTCCCAGGATAGTGCTTTTGAAATTAAAAAAACATCAATTCCATACAATTTTGGAAAAAAAAACCTAAATTAATGCTTAAACCATAATCTAGCGATCACTGCTTATTTCAAGTTTTAAAACCGTAGCTAACAACTACGGCTTTAAATGCAGACAGATACTAGACATTATTTCAAATATTTGTTTGCCAGATTTTTGAGGGTAGTTAAGAAGATTATTTCTATTACTCCTTAAGAAAAGAAATCGGTGAATCAGGGTTTTGCTTTGTTTACAGTTTTTAAAATGTTTTACATTCAAGAAAAGGAAAACACATTTAATTCCTAATTTTTTTGTTTTTTTTTTTTTGCTATGAAAAACATAGAATATGTAAAAACACTAAATTTAGATAACAACACGGTTTTCTAAATAACACCAAATGACGTTTTTAGAGCTTTTCGCAAACTGTTCTAAAAATATTTTTCTAACAAGAACCAAACAAACTCAATTATTTGAAATTGGCATTTTCCCAGCTTAAATTTCAAGTTAGAAAAGGTACATCTATGAAGAGTATTGTAGAGAAAGTATGAAGAAGGAGAAGATGGGTTGGGTATGGTTGATGGGTACTAGAGCTTAGAATGCTGCCAAGAAAAAATCATGGAGTGTGCATAGATGGACATGTGAGGATGGTTGGAGACTTGGAGAGGGGGGACTATTTATATGTAAAACCATAAAGTAGATGCTGTTTGACACCTGATATGGATGCATTTTATTTCAATCCAAAGGACTACACAGACATTATTTTTGTAGCAGATGGTTGGTCATTTTTTTCTCTTTTTATGCTTTCAGATTTATTAGACCCCAGATTCTCATATTTTCTTTTTTCTACTGTTATAGATTCTTCTCATTATTATTATTTTCGTGTATTTGTTGTGTTAAACAACCAACTTATAATGCTTTTTAACACCGTCCCTCATTGTATGCGGGCTCATACCCGTGTTGTAGATGATATAACTAAGTAAATATGTTCCTCCTCATGTCAATATATTTTACTGTCTAGGAGGAATTACTCTTACAATCGCTTTGACATATCGGCGCTTTGCTTACGTTTCATCAGAGCAACGATCGAAGAACTTCAATCGCTCACATCCCACACGACATAGTGAGAAAGATATAACTATATATGATGAAGTTCTCAACCTGGGGCACATATTTTGTGTCACGCGGGCGACCTCGACTCAAATCGACAATATCTATACGACAATGAGTCACTATAAATAATCGTAGCCAATTATCGACCGATGCGGGCCCATTCCGGCTTCGCCAGATCCTAGCCATGACAACGAGACGCCATGCCTGGCTACGTGCAATAAGCCTGCTGTCATATCTCACACGGACATTAAGCTTCCACATAAGCCGTACCAAGAACTCGCCAACACAAATGGAGAACGCTTAAGGCCCTGACGGCGGCGTTTGTCAATATCTCAACCTATCAACATGACGTGCGTACGCTCCTCTCAACCCAAGAACATTTTTTAAATGCGAGACCCGCCAAAACTGACAAGATTCAGTACCTGGCCGGGCTGTCACTACTAAACGGTATCGGTTCGATCCTCGACCTCAATGCGGCCATTCCGCCGTACCGTAATCTCGCGATACAATGAGACGTCATGCTTCGCACAGCCATTTGTCACATCCCATCAATACGAGATAAAGTTCTTCAACGATATAGCATTTCGATTTTTTCTCAACTTAATGTGACACCTTTTAAAGTCGGAGGATCCAAAGCTTTACAATATCTATACTGGGCTGGAAATTGAATGATGCTCTCCTCTCATGTCAACATAGTTTATTATTTAGGAGGAATTACATAGTTACTAAGGCTTTTCAGTTGGTTAATCTGATCAATTCATCGATGGTCGACAATTATGATGGTCTTAATGAGGATCCTTCACATATTTTTTGTATATCTCATAGGTGAATTTAAAAGTACGAACGAGAAATAAACACACCACAAAGCCCCATTATAAACTGGTCAAATACAAACGAAGATCAAATATTCAAATCTAAAAGAGTGCATTTCTGATCTAAGATTTAAGTTTGATACCACGTTAGTTAACCGACTCTCCTCTAAACGTCAAACTTATAAAATTTGAGTTTAATATAATATTATATTTCTTAACAATTTATGGATATACATAGTACAAAAACAAAACATGGTAAGATATAGAGAGGATAAGGATAATGAGCAATGAGGTTAATATATAATAAGATCAAACTTGAAATAAAACATGTTTCAACGGTATATATAAGTTCTTTTGTTGGATTGTAATGTAAATATACTATAATGTTTTGAGTAGAAATTATATCGATTGATATCGGACTGTAAGGATTTTAGTTTACATACAATCAATAAGAAAAATATTTTGTAAGTATATATTTTTGATGTAAAGATGAAAAGGAAATAACTTATGAAGGCAAGTTTATTAGACTCAAAAACAATTTGTTAGAATTTGTTTAACGATTTCTATATAGAAAGTGTATCATGCTACCATGAGAACATGACTAGATAAATGAATGAAAGAGAGTTTTTGGTCCTATTTAAGAGTGTTTTGGAAAATAGTTTTAAGAATTTGTATTAATTTAAAGGAGTTTTTAGAGACAAATTGATAACAAAAAATTGGATTAAAAGGAAAAAATCCCAAAAATATTTGCAAACAATGACCTCTTATAAAATAACCTCAGTCGGTCATATTTAACTCATACTTGCAGGTTTGCTCAACGTTTCAAAAGAGCATAGCGATAAATGTAAAGAAGGTCCAAGCTCGAATCTTAATAAGAATAAATACAATATATTGTAAACTAAATTATTTAATTTATAAAAATATAAAATAAAAACTCTTTGAAAATATCACCATTTCCAACAAAAAATGTCCCTAAAAATGTAACACATGATGTAACCGCATCCCATGCATTTTGTCCCCTTAAAGGGTATTTTATCTGAAATGATGTTTTTTGTATTTTAAAGAGAGAAAAGGTTATTCTACAAATAATTTTTTTATTCTTTTAATTGGTTATCCTTTCATAATATATTAAAACCTTATTTTGCCAATCCTAAAATATTCGTAATCTGTTTTTATATTTTCAAATAACTTTTTATAATTTATTTTATCCATTGTGCATGTTTTCATCTATAATACAATGTTTCCAATCATTTTTCAAATGTATATAATTTTAAGATAATAATTTAAATTTAATAGATAAATGAAAACAATTTTAAAATAATATTTAAATATGTTTTTTAAAATATCTTATTATTGGAATCAGTTCTCTAAAACAATTATGTATCAAAGTAATTATCAAATAGTTTTGAATTTGGAAAAATAGCTTATTTTTAAGAACATAAGTTTGTTTTTATTTTAAATAATTACCAACCACTTTCTTTGTTTTCATCCCTTTATTCAATAATTTGAAAAAAACTAAAAATAAATGAGAGTAAAAAATTAACAAATAACAAGATTCTTTATTAAACAATTCCTTTGTAAATTTTTATTTTTAAAGTTTTTTAACGGAATTGATAATTATTAATTTATTCAAGAATTATAGTGAGAAAACACATAATTGACTCCTTAAAGACTCGTGGAGATTTTGTGGTTTAAAATTATAGGACCAAAACTAAAATTATAATTAATTAAATTACTATAAATGATAAATACATAGATTTATCTAGAAATGGGCTAGACTTTGATGGATTGATCCAAGTTTCATACCAAACTCAACCCTATCTTGTATAGGCTTTAGAGTTTAGATTAGTTTCTGGCCTTGGGCCAGAGAATCCAAGCCCAAAACTTGTAAATAAGAATATCATAATTTCTAAAAATATAAGAATTAAAAAACATTTTACTATCTCAACTTTTTTTTTTTTTGGAAGACTTAACTGTATAATCCCTTCCCCTTTTATTATATAGTAATATACTTATATAGGAATTACTATATTTGTTAGAAAATAAAAATAATAAAAATATCCAATATAAACTTACCATAAGACTCTATTGGTCAAAGTAATATTGTTGCTTTTTTTTTATATTTATTCTCTTGAAATTACAATGTTATAATATTATGTTTATATGAAAACTTTAACTCCGATCATTCCATATGCCCCACTTACTTGTCATAGTGTTGAATCGAGTTTACACAAAGCCAAGCTTCGAACTCGACTCGACAAAACTCAAGATCGACTGACTTTCAAACTCGACGAGCTTTTTAAGTCCACCCAATCAACTAGGCATTGTATCGGTACCACCAACAAATTTATCTGATTAATAAATAGTGCTCATTAAAACCCACGGTAGTCGTAGCCTACGATACTCAAATTCAACCCGATAGTTACATTAATTAATTAACTCCTAATTGGACACCACGAACAAATTGAATATTTCTAATAATGAAGCTCAAATATTTCATAAATAACTTAACTCGTTTACATCCCTAACCCCATCCAACCTTTTAACCATTAAAGTTCTGACCTCATTAACATATTGAAGAACTAATTGAAATAGAGAATAGATTACATCCCACCGGTGATCACAAATTAATAAGAAATAGAGGATTTTACCTAGCATTATAAAAATGTTTCACTTGTGGAGTATTAATTTATGGCAATGGCAAATTTGATTTAAAAGTTTGGTTTTTTTTAAAAATAATTTTTATTTTTTTTATAAAATGAACATTGATGTTAAATTATTTATATGAGATGAATCAAAGATAACTTGTTTTTCAAAAAGAAAGTTTAGAACATATATTTTTATCAATAATTTTCAGTAACCAAAATTAAAATTAAGCAACAGATTGGAAGAAGCAAATTAAAAATCCATTAAAATGTGACGCGATGAGATAATAGCTGGCTTGACTTGATTGCCCTTGGCTGACTCCTAGCTCCTTTCACAACCATACAAACCACGGGCAATTGTGGCATTCAATGGTTCTCTTGCATCCAGAAGGTGCGCATAATACACCGGGCGCAGCGTAGCCTCCTTCACCGCGACGAATGATCTAACTCTCGATATTTCTCCCCCTCTCTCTCCGCGTTCGATTTTCTATCGTATTTCTCCCCATTGTCGTTACTCACAAACAATAAAATCTATGATTATATATATTTAAGATTGAGAGTTTTAGAGAGACAAAGATCAGAGCTAGGTCTCTTCTAGGGCTATGGCTTGAGGCGTCTTATTTACACAGGTGACTTGGAAATTTCTTCAATTTTTTTTTTTTTTTTTGTAATTTTAGATTTTATTTGGGTTCTCTGATGATGAATCTGAAAACCCTTTTCACCGTTGGACATTTCACATTTTTTGTTGAATTGTTTTGAGAAAGATAATCTCAACTTTTTTTTTTCTGAGTTCCTCTTGAATTGGTAATGGTTATATTTCACCTTTGAGGGTTTGATTTGGATTGTGACTATAGGGGTTTGAAACTCTAGCTGGTTATAGTTATTGGGTCTGTTTAGTTTTATGTTGAATCAGACGTTTTTCATGTTGTTCTGTGAAAAGATGGTTGTGGGTTTTACTTACTTTGTGGGGCGAAATAGCATAAATCAGAGTATTTCAAATTCCAGCCCTTTGATTATCGTTGCTTTCTTGCCTCCAAAAAACCAAGGGTTAGCTGGATTAAAAGCAATTGTTTTAGTCTCCAAGGCTTAGGATTTAGGGAAAATTACTTTATTGAGAAGAGAGGTAGAATTACAAAATTCTGGGAGCCTGATATTTCAGCTTTGCAGCCACTTCTCTGAAGTTCCAGTAGTATTTCGTTTCTAGCACATTACATTTTGTGATTGTCGAGTGTTGTTTTTTAAGTTGATTTCATTTGAAAATTTGTATATGGGTTTATGAAACTACCCTGGGGTGATTGGATGGAATGGTGGTCCTCCTTTTATGGCCTAAAAATTTGATTTCTATTTCTTTATAAGTTATCAGTTAATATTAATATCCAATTATTATATAAAGAACAGCTCTAAATTTGTCATATGATATAGGCGAATACTACCAATAAGAGTGTTCCAGAAACTTTACAAATATAAAACCACGGGTCAATCTAATGTAGAGCAAATTCTCCAAATTTGGAAGAACGAGTGTGGGCTTACTTGGCTAGTACTTTCAATTGTTTTATCATCCACGCATTATACCCAGCCCCTCCTTAGTAAACCTCAAGCGTAGAGGGGATGTGATCAACTATCATGAGCTATCTTGATCAAAGTACAAGCTCTAAGAGTGAGAGTGCACAGAGAATAAAGACAATGAACTCTAGGGTCTGAAGGTGTAAAAACACAAGTAGGTATATTTACTTATAAAAAGGGTAATGAAATCCACAGTTATATTTGAGTTGTTGGGGTTGCCTTTAGCCTCTTTAAACCTATAAATGTTTTTGCTGGTTTACTCATAAAAAAAGGTAAGGTTTAGAATTGAACAACTTGTGGTTGGGACTTAAAAAACTGATCATCATATAGAAAGCTTGAGTGAACCTCTTAATGTTTTTCCTTCTTTCTTTTTCAATTTAAAATCTGGCCCATATATGAATAAGTCCACAACACATCTAAACATGTCATTATGCTACAGACAAGCTTAAACCATAGTTACCTAAAGAGTCCTTTGAACAAATCTGGAACAATCTCATGCCTTCAATGCCGATGTGAAAACCCATGAAATATGTATTGCTGAATCCAAGAATGTTAGAACTGTGTGAACCAAGTTGTTAACCTTAACTAACTAGTCTTGTAAACCAACAATATGGGCTTTATTTTGCTTCTGCAACTGTTTTCATCAAGTCTTATCATCATTTCTAGGTGACTTAGCATATGTGTTTAGTGATGGTTGAGACTAGATTTAACTGAGTTGAATAGACCTGATTTTATTGCTGTGGCTATCTTCTTGAAATCCAATCATCATTTCTTGTTGGTTTTAGAACATATATGTTTTATGATGGTTGAGTCTAGGGTTACAAAGTTGAATATATGGTGTTTTTTTCTTATTCAGTTGCATGGTAAGGGAAAGTTGCATGCTGGTCTTGATATACTATGCTTGATTTATTCTTTCTTAATCTGATGTTCTTTCTGTGACAGATCGCAAGGCATCAATCAGAGTTCGGACAATTGAAAACTTTGTTTGTTAGAAATCATCTCCCTTCCCCAAAGTTTATAGGTATGCTGTTATGTGACGTTAACTAAATCCATATTTCATTGATTTTTCTTTCTTAGTTTTCAAATGTTAAGCATACTAAACACTTTTTAAAAATTTTTTTCAGATTCATTTCCTCAAATTTCCTGTGGGCTGGAATTTTAATTTCTTTGGATGATGACCTAGAAAACCAATTGCATGAACCTTTTTGTAGTTTTGATCTTGTTTTACCAACACATCATCCTTTGGCATACATCATTGTTTAATGTACGTGTGAACTAACAACGCTTGCATACATAAGGAACTTGGGGTTCTTATAGGTTCTGGTATTAAGCTTGGGATAAGATGCCCAAATGAACAAGTTCATCAGTAATTAGTTCTTGTTTTAGACCAATTCTTTCAATCATTTATAGGCTCCTCTGTATGTTATATTTATTTAGCTGCATTATTGGTGGTTTTAATTTTAATTGTCTGATTACGTGGTTTAATGGTCTATGCCTTTGCTCTCAGCTGTTGTAATTCTTCTGAAAGTTCTCAGATTACTCATTTTGATTAGTCCTATTTCTACTGTTTTTGCCTTTTCTAGCTTTAGGGAGAGGCACACATCCACACAAAGAAGATTAACATGGATATCCGCACACATCTATAGATTTTGATTCTTTTTCATTTTGTGTTACTCCTCCATTTCTTTTGGTCATCTGGAAGCTCTGATTTGATTTGGTCTAAAACTTTGATTCTGATATTCATTCTCTCATAATCTTATGTTATTTTGAAATGGATAGTTGAATTTTGAGACCCAAAAATCTTGAGACCATGAAGCTTACACTTATTCTCTTGTTTCAATGTGACTCTAGACCAAGGTTTAGTTGGCTTCCTTTCTTTTTATTTTTGCATTTATTTTTTAATGAGACATTAACTCCAAATAAAGGATCATTTTCCATTTATATCAAACGCTGACAATATCTCCTGCCTTTTTTTGTGGTTTCTTATTGTGCAGTCAATAGGTTTCCCGGTGCTCAAGAAAGGTTTCAATCAAGTTATGTTGGCAACTTCGCTCGCAGAGTACGTGATGTAGATGGAGCAGGCGATGCTGCCTTTATTAAAGAGCTACGAAATGACCCAGAAGCTGTGATAGATTATTTGAAAGCCAACCATCATTACATTCCAACCCTTCTGCTGTTGCAGAATATGTTAAAGCTTGGTCAGAGTTGACAGGTTGCGAAAGTGAATTATTCAAGACATTGCAAAGAGGTGGGTGGGAATAGAGTTTCTTTTCATTACTTACGCCCATGCTTATCACATAGTTTGTATATATTTTCTTTTATTTAAATGTTCATCTGAAGATCTAGTACTTTGGATTTCAGTCATAGTTGGAAAATTTTATACTTGTTGGAAACATAGTTCCCATAAAAAGATTTTCATTGTCTATACTCATATAGATAAATAAAATTCAGGTCATTGTGTTGAAAATTCAGGTTCAAATGTGGTTAGACTCCAAATACTTTTTCCATTTTCACAGCAGACTTGTTATCAACGGCTTCTTGTTGGAAAAAACATTGACCAATTTGGTAAGGATTTGTTCTCTGCCATAAAGGAGTTTTTGTATTTAATTGATTGTGTTTTTAGAAAGATTGTCCTGAAAGCGATTAGTGTTATCGGATCTGCGATCTAACTTTGATCCTCCTATAGATATCACAACTTCTACGCTTTAGTACTTGACATATTCTAATTACAGTAAATCAATTAACTGTTAGAAAATTATAAGAACCATCGCATGTCTACGGTCAATTGCAGAGGTGAAAAATGGTATGTTTAGAAATGAGATTGATAAAGTCAAACACAAATGAAAACCTGTCCAGAATTCGCCAGACCCATGTTTCATACAATTTATATGTTTTTTTACTTGAGTGACTAATACTCTGACATATTCTTAATTACAGTAAATCAATTAACCGCTAGAAAAATTATAAGAACCATCGTGAGATGCTCACGTGTCAATTGCAGAGGTGAAAATGGTATGTTTAGAATGAGATTGATAAAGTCAAACACAAATGAAAAACCTGTCCAGACCTCGCCAGAATCTATGTTTTACACAATTCTATATGTTTGATCTTTTACATGAGTGACTAACATGGGTGAATATTCCTTGTAACTCTGTTTCTGACTTGTTGTTGGCTTTTCTGCATCACTCTCCTTGCAGCCATTGAAAGTCATTTTTTATTGTGTGACAATTTATTTTAGGTATTGCTGGTTCATTGGGGGAGGGAGAAAGTATAGGTGGCCTTTCGGCTTTTAGAAATGTGGGAAAGGCAACAAAGGATGGTATCCTTGGAACTGCTAGTGCTCCAATTCATATGGTAGCTACGGAGGGAGGACATTTCAAAGAACAGTTATATGTACATTCCGCACTATTGCGCTGGCCTTTCTCTTGATTTCAGGTGTAGGAGCACTCATTGAAGATCGAGGAATCAGTAAAGGTATATGCCTTGATACTTTAGGTGCTACCATCTGAATATGTTTTTTTATGCAGATCAAATAACACATGAAACAACAATACCACACCTATCCTCACTTATTGGGTTCTGCCCTCTCTCTCTCTCTTTCTCTCCCACATACCGCTTCATGTTTTCATAGGACTTGGTTTTAAATGAAGAGGTGCAGCCGCAGTATGGAATCTAAATACAAAATTTAGTGATGTAAAGGGTGTTGATGAGGCAAAAGCTGAGCTAGAAGAAATAGTTCACTACCTTCGAGATCCTAAGGTAAATCTCTTGCATGTGTGTACTTCATGGCACCAGCAATGAGATCCTATCAGGTTTTCACAATGTGTGTATGTTTGATGCCTTCTATGTATTTGGGATTTGCCTCCTTACTGGTTTATATACTAGCTCATTTATTTGACATACTGACAATATAGACCGTATTTTGTTTGTTTTTCCATAGGTTTTTTATGAGTAAAGCAAAGGTGGTTATAAACAAAAAAGCCGAAAGAACACCTGTATGAGGGACATATAACCAATGCTTTAAAGCACAAATAAAAGGAGAATGACCAAAAAGACTATGCTGCCTGCCCACTTCCCCTCCCCTCCCCCAAACTAATCATAGAAGGACCCACCCAATCCACAAATTGTAGGACTGAAATAAAGAACAACCTAGGACCAATCTTATAGATTACAAAAGAAAGCGTGTCTTAGTCCTTGAACAGACTGTTCCTCATTGTCGAAAGCTTTGTTTATTTCTCCAAACAGTCTAAAATAGTTTAAGAGAGCTGCCCTTTCTATAGTTTTATACTATAATATCTTTGAATCCCATTTGTTTCAGAATTGATATTTAACATTCCTAAAATGCTAAGAATTGTGAAAATGCTTCTAAGCTTAAAATATTTGCATTGTTAGTTATGCGGTGTCGCATGTCAATAAGAATATGAAAAATATGTGGAGTTCTCATCCCAGGAAACTTAATACATAAACAGAAAATGGTAATGTTGTTTTGACCTGAAATAACATGATAAGTAAATCAAATATGTAATTTTCTTTATATTATTTTTATCAGCATTTGGTTTTGTCACTGGTTTTTTATGTATGGCTGTTTGCCTATCGATAATAGGAAACTTAATATAAACAGGAAAATGGGTATATGTTGTTTTAGGACCAAATAACATGATAATAAATCAAATATGTAATTTTCGATATATAATATTTTTATCAGCATGTGGTTGTGTCACTGTGTTTTCTTATGTATGGCTATTTGCATTATCATCACCAATAAGTTCCATTATCATAACTTTCTCCCATATCTTATCGATAAAAAAAAAAAAAAAACTCTCCCATATCTACTGAACATCATATTAAATCATGATTGTTTTTAGAGTTCTGTCCTAAAATGGGAGTGTGAAAATTTCCACAAGATTAAGATGTAAACCTTGAAATCCACACCCTGATTGGAGCTGTATACGTAAATTGAGTTTCATTGTTATTATTTTTCGTTCCTTCTTGTTACAAAGCGCTTCACCTCTTTCTCGGGTCCAGGTGGAAACTTCCAAATGGTGTCTTGCTTGCCTGGCCCACCCGCACGTGGCAAGACCATGCTGGCAAGAGCTATCGCCGGAGAAGCTGGGGTGCCTTTCCTCATGCAGTGGCAGTGAATTTGAAGAGATGTTTGTCGGTATTGAGCCCGAGGGTCAGGATCTTTTTTCGGCTGCAAATAAGAGGTCCTTGTGCTTTCTGCACGCGAGATAGACGATTGGGGGAAGCCGAAACCAAAGACAGCAGTACATGAAGATGACTTTAACGTTGTTTGTTGAACTGATGGATTCAAACAAAATGAAGGGATCATAGTTATTGCTGCAACTAATTTCCTGAATCTTTGGACAAGGCACTGGTGAGACCTGGTCGGTTTGATCGTCACATCGTTGTACCTAATCCAGATGTGGAAGGCCGGAGGCAGATTATGGAATCATATGTCAAAGGTATCAATTGTATACTAATATTGGGCTGTTTTTACAGCTAAACATTTTAGTTATACAATATAAGAAAACCATCCTCGCCTCCCTTCGCCATGCGCTTTTAAATGTCGAACGCTCTATCACATGAAGTTACTGTGCATTTGATGAGTAATTTAGGTGTTTTAAGCAGCTCTCATCACGATCAGCGAAAAATGGCTTAACACTTGGCCATAATATGAACCGGTCACGGATCGAACCCGTGGACCTCTCCTCTCCGCTATTCCGTTTTTTGAAACGCTGAATGCTCTATCACATGAATGAACTGGGCATGATGGGCAATTAATCGTATTTTTAAGCAATGATCACTATCGAAAAATGACTTTAAACACTTTAGTTACAATGTAGTAAACCGCTTTCTAGAACTCAACTGACCCTTCTCTTCCCTTGCTTTGCCTTTATGAAATGCTGTTCTGCCAAATATGAGCTAAGTGAAGTTATGTTCTTAATCAAAGATCATGTGTCAAACCGGCTCTATTTTTCCATTACTGTTGTTTTGCTGTACGTTTATATGCCAGACCAGTATGAAGTTTTTTTTGCTTTTCCTCTGGTCTAACATGTCTAAATGCTATTATTTTACAGGTTCTGGAAGGCGGCGTTGATCTCGCTGATAACGCCAGAGGAACTCCTGGGTTTTCGGCGCTGATTCGCTAACTTGGTCAATATTGTCATTCAAGGCAGCGATGGACGGCGCCGAAATCAGTCACCATGGCCGACCTGAGTACGCCGGCGACAAGATCATGATGGGAAGCGGATCAACGTAACACCCGACGATCGGACGACATCGCGAGCACGCGCTCATCATACCGATCGATCCCAGCACGCGCACGATAATCCCAGGATGTCGGTCACGCCGACATTAGACAGCATTCATCCCACCGACGTCCCAGGCGAGCTGCAGAAGAGCTCATCTTTGAGAAAGCGAGGCGCTCTGGGGCGTCGTCTGATCTCCAGCAAGCGACTTCCCTCGCCAGATCGATGGTGACAAAGTATGGTATGAGCAAGGAAATCGGTGTCGTTACTCACAACTATGACGGAAAGAGCATGAGCACGGAAACCCGGCTCCTCATCGAAAAGGAAGTAAAACAGTTCTTAGAAAGAGCGTATAACAATGCAAAAACGATCCTTACTACTCACAAAAAGGAGCTCCATGCTTTAGCTAACGCTCTTCTCGAGCACGAAACGCTTACAGGAAATCAGATTAAAGCTCTGCTTGCACAGGTCAATTCCCAGCAGCAGATTCAGCAACAACAGCAGCAAATCGTTACAACACAGAGCACATCGCAGTCGAACTCTGTGCCTCCCCGACACCCAACAACGCACGCTGCCAGCAGCAGCAGCAGCTGCTGCTGCAGCCGCAGCTGCGACTGCTGCAGCGAAGGCCAGCTGGAATCGCCCCCGTCGGTTCTTAGCAGGAAACAAAAACAGCAAAACAGCCGGTAAGACTCTTTCAAGTGGTGGTGGTAGTAGTGGTATTGATATCAGTAGACAGTACCAATGCATAAAAACACTTGTGTTTCCAAAAATCAAACCATACTACTTTCATTGCTGCTCACTTGCAGTGATATGTTTCACTTATGTACCATGATGCTTCGGGAAAGCGATCGAAACTCGAAAGCAAGCTGTAGAAGATTTTAATGGTAGAACCTAGATTGTAGCAGTTATATTTTTGCCAATTATTTGAATTTTTCTCACTTTGACAACATTTTGTAAAGAACTCAACATGATTTTTTTTTCTTTCATAATTGCCCTGTGGATTCATGACAGAAGATATGATAAAAGGGGCTTGGAAGAGATACAAATATACAATTTGGACCATTTCGGTTTGACTTAAATTGCTTCTCTGGAGAAATTTGTTGTGGAGTATTTGGAAGTGTGTTTAAAATGGTTTTGGTTTTGTTTTTGGAAGGGGAAAAACAAATGAGGTTTTATGTTTTTTTACATCTATATACTCTTGTATTAAGATGTTGTAGAGATTTGTGTATTTTTATGAAAAGTATTATTATATTCTTATGAAGACTCGAATCGGGTTTTATTTCTATGTCTTGGTCAATCCTAAACTATTAGAGTTTTGTCTCATAATAATGCATTTAAAAAAAAATATCAATCTAATATGTTTTTGAAAATAATGTTCAAACTAGTGCTTAAAATGATTATATAGTTTTAACTTTGAGCTTAAAATGATTATTGTTTTAATTTAATAAAATTAAAAAATTTTAATCATTAATTATGATTTTAACTTAAAGAATTTTGAAACCATAGTTATCGTCGAGTAGATTGATATTAAAAAAGAAATTATTATTTCAGGTATAAAACTTAATCTTTAGGTTTTTATAGGGTTTTTTTGAAATTGTAAATTTAATTGTTATTAGTCCTTTTCAAGGTTACTTTAAGAAATAATTATATAAATATAATGAATGATGCCTTGCAATAAAACTTCATTAAAAATAATATATAATTAGAATTTTGGGGTTTATCCCATAAATACTTTCTAGAATAGTCTTTTATATTTAGAAAAAAGAATTGAAAAACATGTTTGCTAAAAAAGTTATTTCATTTTTTTATTTACTTATGAATATTGTTGAGAATATATTACTTTAAAAAATCTCTTGTTTTCTTAATAATTATTTTCTAAAACATATTAAATGGTTAAAACTTTTATTCTACCAAACGTCCAAGAAGAATTATTAAAATCTGTTTCCGAAAATTGTTTTTAAAACAGCAATTTTGGTCTTATATAAAATATAATTTTTAAAACTATTTTTAAAATTTGATTGACAACATAAGTTTATTAAATTTATTGAAATTATGGTTTATAAAAATATCATTATCATACAAAATTTTCTAAATTTGAAATAATCTCTACTTAAATTAAAAAATAATAATAATAATCAAGAAATTATTAATTTTTTATATTTAAGGTTTTAATATTAATTACTAGGTTGTCAAAAAAAAAAATTACAAGAATTTGGAGAATTTTTTTTTCAAGACCGATAAGCGATAACTAGTCGAGGGCAGAGGAAAATCACAGGATTCCTCCAACTGCAGAGTTTGCTTGATGTCGCCGACTCGGCTGAGTCCAACTTACCATGAACGAGTTTCGATACTCCAGGTGAGTCATATTTTACCCATGTTTCAAATTCGATTTCACATCCAAATTTGATGAAGCACATCATGGTTGCCGCAGTACCTGTCTCTTAACTTTCACAAATTCATGATCTTTGTTTGATCAAACGTCACGCGAATCACCCTCCTTCGTGGGTCTTCGAATTCGTTAGAAGAAAAGGAAACTCGTGTTAGTTGGTGGTTTTTCTATGTTAGCGTTCAATTCATAAATGGATGTTGATATAACGTGGGTTTTATGACTGATTGCTTGGAGATTGGTGTTTCTATATCTGAAGTTAATTTTCTCAAATTTTGTGGTTCATAAATTTGTTTTCAGTAAATTCTACTATTGGGTCTTGTGGGCTGTTACTGAAAACGTATAGAATAGAGGGATTGTTATAAGAATACGTCTTCTGAATGATTGTTCAAGAAGATTTATGGGGGCGACTATCTTTGGGTTATTTTGTGTGTTTTGGGGATATTCATGTTATGTAGACATAATCATTATTAGTAGGAAATGAAATCATGGGCAATTATGCATGAGATGAGAAACTATGATTTAAGTGAAAATTATTGATGTTCTTAATTTGTGAACGCAATTTTTATTTCATGACTTAGTTCTGGTTGTATTTAACTAAAATTGTGCTCTTACTTCTGCAATGCTGTATGTTTTTCTTTGTTCTTCGATGTTCTTGAAATGCTTCATGTTGAATTCATGATTTTCATGTGTCTTTCTGCTGCATATCTTTAATGACTCATTTTGAATTGTACATTGATTTTTTTTTCTTTTCGTCTGTGCAAGTTCAACAGAGAGCGATAAACAAACTGACATGTAGAGAAGCTTAGGTATCCTTGAAACAGGATCCAAGGAGCGGTGATCTTGTGCGTGGATTTCACTCCTCAAAGGTTGGTAATTATGTTATAAAATACTTGCAACTATTTACTCTACAACTATGAAGTTTTCGCACTATGTCCTGTTCCTTCTCATTGAGACCTATGAACTTTTTAAGCTTTATCATGCCTTTGATCTTATGTTTCTTTCCAATTTTATTTTCTGCTCTTTTTGTTGCCTAATATTTGCTTGATGTCCCTATTCTTACCTTCATTGGTTAGAAATCTTTCACAAGTTAATACTAAGAGTAGCACATCTTGAATAGCTCTTTTGCACACACATTTTGACAAACTATTTTCTTTTGTTTTTAATCCAGGAAAGATTCCTATGGTGAATCTTGCTGCTGCTTTTGAAAAGAAGGAATCAGTGCTCGCCTGACTTGCTGGAAATGGGTGAGTCATATGTGAGAAAGGAAGGAAAATATCAGATGGTTAGAATTGTTCACCTTGTATGTGGAATGGACTTTTGTCGCGTTCTTTCAATTATCATTCCTCATATTCTGGTTGAGAAGTACTGAAATATGCATTGGGAATTGCTGGAATTGTGCTTTTGTGTCGATATAATATGTTTACTGTCTGGCCAAGTGGTAAAGGGGTGGGATTGGCATAAGGAGAACTAGGATCGAATTCTTGTAAGAACAGAGTACTACAACATTAAATGCAAAGTGAATAGAAGTCAAAAAAAAATGCTTTTAGTCTCAAAGTATTATTTTTGATTTTTGCTAAAAGCTAAATAGCTTTTGGCATTCAACCCGCTTTGTTTTTTAACTTTTCATTACTTATCGCTTGAATTTCAAACTATTTAATGTAAAATGCCAAAATATTTGGTTTTGGCTTTTCTTAATGTTATTTTTTAATGTTTTTCGATTGAGAATCACTAGATATCATAATATAAGAAAATCATATTTTTTATGATCCAATTGAAATTCTCATAATCCGCTTTAAGCTAATTAAATAAAAATATATTTTAATTTTTAATTTAAAATGTATTGTTTCAAAAATTTAGATAAAATTAAAAGAATGATTTTTTTAGAAAACAACGACTAATTACTTAATCCTATTAAGCACTATTTAGAACAAAGTGTTATTTAGCATTAAGTAAAAAAAAATCAATCGCACCTCAGATTGTTCGATTGCATATGCTCCTTCTGTCTGGAAAATCTGCTTCAAGATCAGTATTTTAGAGTCACTTATTTTCCTTAGTCCTCAAAATGTCCTTCCCATTTTTGCTGTCCAAGATACTCCTTCTTTACAATGTTATCTAAAAGGATCTGAACCTACTGCTTCACTGTTTATATAATCATAAAATATTCAGACTTATTAATACAAATAGAGGGACTCGTGAAAAGTTCAATGCTTGAGTCTTCATTAGGGTGGTAATTTTGTTTCTGAATCTCTTTCAAAACATACCCTTATTATTGAAATGACATATGAAATACTTGACGCTGATTCAAATAATGATGGTGAACTGTCATTCTCTTTCTTCCCAGGGAAAGTGAAGGTTTGTTTCAGTATGGTAACTACCATAGGGAAGCTGATGATTTACGTGATGTAGTACAACATCTCATGGGGGAAAACGTAATAATTGCACTTGTTGGACATAAAGGTCTGTCCCATTATACTTTTCCTATGCTCAATTTATTGAACAAACCCCACAATTGGGACTTAGAAGTGAAGAAATGGATAGTTTTATCCATAAATGAATCATTTTTGTTGAGCAAATATTAGGTGTCTCAATATCTTTGTTTCTGTGCTTCCTTAAGTAGTTTATAGTTTGAGGAATGGCTAAATATGACAATGCAGATCAATACTCAAACCAGTATCGACGCTAATATGATTAATGGGATTAGAATTAGATATAACTTGTTTCATGTTTTACTCTATGGAGATTGAAAAGTCATAGGAAGGTGAAACATATTCCTAGTGAAACTATTGATGATTAATTTTCTTATGGTAGTTCTTATGAGATTTCTGATTTCCAACTTCTTGAATGCATCAGTTTGTTAATTTAAATCATGTCTCCTTGAACCTGTTAATATCACTATTAAGATTTTAATACACTGCTTCATAGGCAGATCTTTTTCGTATTAATGATAAAGAAATTACCTTTCCAGTTTAATGTTAGAAGTTCTTAAATAATGTATACTGCTTCATGGGTAACTCAACTTTTAGCTAGTTCTAAAGATTCATTCAAATAATACAATTCCTTTTAAAATATAATGCTGAATTATTCTTTAGCAGGAGGAAATGTAGTGCTGCTGTATGCTTCAAAATATAATGATGTCCATACAATTGTGAACATTTCTGGCCGCTTTTATTTGGATAGAGGCATTGAAGGTCGTTTGGGTCAAGACTTCTTACAAAGAATCAAGCAAAATGGATTTATTGATGCTAAGAATAAAGGGGGTAAGCTATTACTATATTGATTCACCTTATTGGCTTACATGGTTGACCTTATTTATTTATTTATTCATATATGACATTGAAATTCTTATATTACCTTAAAATTTAATGGTTGGTGGTTCCATGTTTGCCTTCTTCCATGAAATCTATGGTTACATGTTCAAAATTGCATTATCTCAAAGGTAACACCCTGAGTTCACAGGTATTTCAGCAGCAATCAAGCATATGTTGTCTAGGAACTCATGGCTGAGATGTCTATATATATTTGTAGGAAGTTTCAGTATCAGGTGATCAGTTGTCTTGATGGACCGTCTAACTACCGATACTCATGCCTCTTTGATTCAAAAGGATTGCAGGTCAGAAATTTCACATTTTACTTCTGATAAAAAAAGAAAAGAAAGAAAAGAAATTTCATCATTTACTTGAATTTCACCTGTTTTAAATTAAATCGGTAGTGAGGAGGCAAATTTCTGGTATGATAATTTATGATTTGTAAACCAATGATAATTTGTTTTACTTGGGAGACACCACTTGGGTGGTTCTCTTTCCCTACTATATAAGTTTCTCAGAGACGATAAATAGTAGGGAATGCGTAGTGTCTCTTTTCTATGTTTAAAATATGGTGTGACATGCATGTCTAAATTATTGGTCTGAGGTATTAATTTATTATGGACTCTTCTTGGACCTCAGGTAACCAACCAAACGTGGCAGAGTACCTCAATAATGCTCAACTTCATGAATTCATATCAAACTTCATCCTTCCTATGTTTTTGGATGGTATCTCTACCCACTGAATTTAGGTTGCTTCTGGATTTGGAAAGAAATCCCTGATAGTTGCTGAGGTATCAAATAATCAAATAATTTGTTTAGAAAGTTTGCAAAATCAATTTTGTGGCCTATGGGTTTTTCTCTAGACAATATAACACTAATGTTCCTGATGTCATCATATCGCCCATCTTGGCCCTTAAACTTTTCGGGCCCACAGCCGTTTAACATTTGCTCTCCAGTCAAATATAATATTCATTATCTTTCAACGGAGATCAAATTGGCAAACGGGCGTCTAACACTGCTATCGTGTCACCCACACTATAATATTATGTCATGGATGCCAGTGACACGTCACCGACGTTAGACGCCCGCTTCATTCCATCTATATTCACTCTATCGAGCGCAGGACATATTTGAACTACCGAACAACGTTAATGCAGATAATCTCAAAAGTTTAAGGGTCGCTTATACATATACAAATATCAAGGGCATTTTGTGCACCTTCTCCCTTATTGTCGAGCACTCTAGATTGTATGTTAATTACCTTCTGTCCTTGCAGTCAATTGCCTATTCATTCAGCTTTTCATGATTTCTGTAGTTTGAATTTCTGTCACATTTTTGTACTGTTGTTGCTGCCAGAGTGTTGACTGTTCATGGTTCCCGTGATGAACTGGTGCCAGTGGAAGATGCTTTGGCGTTCGCCAAGATCATACACAATCACAAACTACACATTGTAGAAGGGGCTGATCATGAATTCACTCACACCAAGATGAATTAGCTTCAGTTGTACTGGACTTTGTAAGATCATATCCTCCATCAAGTATCATAGTAGATAAATCTACCCAGTATTCAGGTTCTGATCGTCCGGGCTGTGGATTGAAGAAGGCTAAACTGAGTAGCTGCATATGATAATATTCATATTAAACCCAAATTCTGCACAAGTTTGAGCTTAGGAGTTTATCGCTAATACAGACAATCATCAATGCCTGGTTTGCAGAAGGTCCTGGGCTTAGTGGGTATGGGGAGAGTTGCAAGTGAGGGTCTGAGCTTTAAGAGAGTTTGGTTGTAGGAAATCGAACTAAATTATTTCTGGTCATAGCCTTGATATTGCTAAATTGTGCTTCTTTCAAATCCCATCCATATGAAGAAACAAGTTTGCTGTCTTCTAAATTGTAATATGGTTATTGATTCAAAGGCTACTGCTTAGATTACAAGATATCAAAATTTCATAGTTACTGCAAAACTTCTGTATGGATTCTTAACATTTAACAGTCAACAAGATTTTATGCATTACGTGGAAAGGGAATCCAATTTGTTAGTAAACCTGGATGAGAATGGGAAGAGTATGTTATAACAACTTGATTTATTGAATTATGTTTGCTGATGTAACAGTGTCTTTTAAGTGGTTACCCAATGGCCTGCACAGGTGTTATTCGAAATCTTTGCGATGAGTCGATACCTGAAATGATCCATCCTGACCAGGCCGAGCCTGATGCCATTTTGTTGGCCCCAAATTAATTCGGTCCGACTCAGAATTAGAGGCCCATGGCAAGCCCACTTTCTAGATTTTTAGCTTTATAAGCACCACCAATTATCGACCTACCTGATCCACCGGAACCAGGATGAGGCTAGGTCATATTTCATCAAGACAAAATCGGCTAAATGGTCTTTCGACCTAATTTACTGTGATTTCACTCTACGTTAGGATCATCAAGGTTTTACCCATTGCTTACTCGCGCCACAGATTAATCGGTATACGCAAATCCAACCCAACGCGATTATTTAAAAAAAGTGTCTTTTTAAGTAAGTATGATCACCTAAATGGTGGCCTTTGGAATAGAATCATGGTTATGATATCAAAAGGCCACAAAAGTTTCAAATTATCTTTTACCAGACCCTGATTGGTTTCAGATGAAATAATTAAGGCCTAATCCAAGAATACCAATGAGTACAAGAATGATTTCATCTGCATATTTAGGAAATGTTCTACTTTCGATTCCATATATTACAGAAACAAACATTTCCCTAAATATGTAGATAGAAAACCATTCTTGTTCTCATTTATCACCCATTAAAGATACAGTGCAGTTAAATGCAAATTGTAGGCAGAGAGTCTCAGCCTGTTTCTTTATTGTTTTTTAAAACTGTTTTTTTTTGTTCTAGAAAACAAGGAAAATATATAAAACACATTTTTTCTTTTTGTTTGAAAAACAAAAGAACATAGAAAAACTATATTTAGACTCCGTTTGAAACCCAAAAAATAATGAAGAAAATAGAAAATAGAGGTGGAAAGAACAAGAATTTAGAAAAATAAAAAAATAGGTTTTAAACTTAATAAATTAATTCTTTATGTTTTATTAAAACTCGTTTGTTTGTTTCTCTCTATTATATAATGACTAAAAAATTTAAAAATATGGCTCATCAAGCCTCGCTCAAGTGGTAAGAAGCCTCAACGTTAAACAACGGGTAAAGGGAATAAGGGAGGAGAGGGATCTGAGTTTAAGTCCCGAGTGAGAGACGGTCTATATCTGGCTTGTGAAAATGTTTTTAACAGCATTTTTTTTAACTTCCTTGAAGTATTTCTGAGTTCTAAATGGAGCTAGAACAGAACACCAAAATGGTGTTCTTTGTTTCAAAACCCGTTTTGAAAGCGATACCAAACATACCCTAAATCGTAAATGAAAAATATCAAAACGTTTCTATTCTGGATATTTCAAAATATAACTAAGAACTTATGAGGAGATTAAACACAAAGCCTAGATAAGAAAGTGATACAAGAAGAAGATTGACAGCAACTTTCACATATTGACATCTTTCATCTTTTATATCCTGTATGTTTTTACCTAAGCAGAGACGGTCTTCTGCTTGACGCCGATCTTTCCAAGAAAACACTCTCGGCATGATCTGTTTCCTGTGTCAACGCGACCCCTCGAACTTGATAGCGAAATTGAGCAATGAATCAAGAAGAGAACTGAGGAGATGAGGTTTCAGTCCCAACTCAACGAGCTTAGTGTGTTTGCATTGTAGTAATGTTCTCCTGCTTCAACTCTGGGATTATAGCCAGATAGTGTTTAAACATCAAGCCCAAGCTTTTCCCTGCTTTCAGATTTAGGCTGGCGAGTCTCAGGTCACCCGGAAAACTGCTCTTGTAAATTGATTGAAACCCGAAATTCGCCTCGCTTGCTGGGTTTGCAATGGCAAGCTCAACGCATTGACTGTGTCTCTTATGTCAAGGTATCCCTGGTCTGCATGGAACAAATGGTGGTCAAAGAAACAGAGCAAAACGATTGTAAGTAAATTTATATATAGGGGCAAGATGATCTTATGGATTGCAATTTTCTGCGAACCCGAGGAAGAACTTGATACCCAAACCAATGGATGGGATGGGGATAAAATATCTAAATCAGACTGAGGATGGGGAAGGAAATAATAAAATGGAGACGCAGATGGGAATCTAAAATCCTAACAAAATCCGACCCATTTCCATCCTGTGCAACAATCTTATGATAAGCAATGAATTCAAATACTAGGAAAACAGAACTTAGTAATTTCTTGATGAAAGCAGCCACGGTGGAAAAGACATGATCCAAGCTTTATCGATTTGGGAATTGTCGACAGAAATATCTTACCTGCCCTCCTTTTCCATACACAGTAAGTGGATGTCCAACAGCAGTCTTTGAATACAAACTGATTTGAGTGCAGTTCCAAACACAGCATCGTAATCCAACCTATTACAGAGCTCTTCATGCATTTCAGTCTCGTCTGTCTTCACGCCATAAACGACTCCTTGATTCAGATCAGTGGCTTTTATCCCCCAAGCCTTGCAAGTAAACGCTATGTTGTTCGAACCATGGATCTTAAGTCAGATGATAGAAAGAACTTTGGCTTGCTTGGGATAAGGCAAAGTATCGGTTCTTCCATTATGAGTGATGGTAATGTAACCCTTCGATATCAATGTTTGGAGTTCCATATTCTCCCATTAACAAGCTTCACTAGATGACACTGCTCTCTGAACTCCTTGATGGCGAAAAAAGAACGTTAAGCTGCCCACTATGCTTATTGTGCTGGAGTGAACACTGCTCTTGACCGATCAATCATGGAGTACGGGGCAGACCTCTGTTCCCCGAAATGAACCACTGCATCAGGCTCAAACGACTTGAAGCTTTCAGATAAGAACTCAAAGTCACAGATATCACCAATGTAGAGCTGGATGGATTTCCCAGTGAGCATTTCCATCTCCGACGCGGTGTATTTTACTCAATGCGGGGAGTAAGTGAATCAAGACCGTTGATGATCAAAGAGGCGGCGTACTAGGCTGTCAACAATGGCAACTTCATAATTTGCTGGATAAATGAAGGTGTCGCCCAACCATTATTCATCTCCAATGACCATAACCCGCTGGTGGGATGATCCATTGGAGTTGTGGATGATAGATAGAGCCAGGCTGGCACAGAGTTTCGGTCTAGAGGCAGAGTGGTTGCATTAACTGTACAAATTCTTTGTCGCTTCCGTTGCACAACAAAACCCTAAATGAAGATCGTTGGTCTTCAGCTGCTCAACAGGAACCGCACGGAGCTTCCATTCAATTGTTTGGAGGTTAGATCTACCAGAGGTTGGTTATTTTCAAAGAACAAGAAGTTGAAAGCAAATGAGCCACATCTAAGTCTCTTCCTACAAAACTTAAAATTTCAAAATAACTAAAACCAAATAGTCCAGGATGAGTTTCTGCTGTTCAGAAATTGTACCCTTCAAAAGCGTTATTTTTATAATTCACTCATACTAACAAGATGAAACCAGAAATGAAGTTCCCATGGACACGTCAATAAAAATTAGATAATTAAAAATGGAATTCCTTTGATTCCCTGTTTGTGTTCAGATAGTTTTAATTTGAATCCCAGTTTTTTTTCCAAAAAATAAAAAATTACATAAAACCTGCACATAGTAATCATTTGACCTTGGCGCTAACTGCAGGCTCTTCAAAGTATATGAATTTAAATCTACAACAAATGAATAGGAATCAAATAAAAACAAATTATACAAACCCTATAATATTAGGCTATAATTTGACTCTGCAATCAAGTGGGGTTTCAAAGTATATGAATTTTTTTGCACATTCCTGACAAATACGGAAGCCGCATTACTCACAGTAAAATAAAATGACATCTCCTAGATTCTATCTTCAAATGAAATGAAAAATAAGGCAAAATGATACAGTAAAATAAAAATAAGCTTAAATCTGAGCTATCGGAAGATCAGAAATGTGAAAAAGAAAAGCAATCAAATTGATATCCAAATAGCAGGCATAATTTCTAAATGCGAGGGTTTTAGCTTTCTGAAAAACTCCAAAGGCTTAGAAGTTGAAGAATCAACATTCGTTCCTTCCCACATTTTTCCCAATAATGCTTGACCATTTTGAAAAACCATATAAAAAAATAGAAGCAAAACAATCGGAGAGTTAATTTCGTAGCTTCCCTTTACCTTTCGCTTTCGGGGCAACCAACAGACGATTGAAAGAATCTTAAGGAAAACCGAAAAAGAAGATGGAAAAGGGAGAGGCCCTGAAGGGTTCCTCTCCATCAAAATGACTTTCAATGGCATATTTGTTTCATCTATGGTCGCCATCATGGTGCCAATGTTACCCCTGCAGACATCGCAGTCAATGAACGTCACTGTAATCTTGACACGTGTCACCGGTGTTCATATTTAGACTTCTATATTTCTTTGTATCTATTTAAGAAAGAAAAGATATTAGGGTTTGTTGGGAGATAATTTAATTACCTTAAAATAATGTTCCACCCGTCCGGTGCAGGCTATTGTTCAAAATAGTAGTTCTGCCTATTCGATCGGGGGTTAACTAAGCTTTAATGGCTGCAGCTTCGCGCCGAACTCGATTCAATTGGGGTGCCAGCTCGAAACCTCACCTCAAATCAAACTTTTTCAAATATTTAAAACTCGACTTCAACAGACTAAGCTCAACTAGAATCGATTCGAGTTTGACTGAAAATCAACTGAATTCGCGACTCAAACCACCTTCAAAATCAACTCCAAATCGATCTCAAGTTCGACCCTAGTTATAGGGTTTTTAGGGTTATTTCTATAGTAATGGTATAAATATAAATATAAATAATAAAATAGTAAACTCTATTGATTTTGCAACCAACCTCGAATATATCAGAATACCGCCACGACTTGATTATCTCCGAAATAAATTCGAGTATTATACGAGCTGGAAACCCGAATCGACCTCGAAGATTTTATGCTTCAGCCGAAGAATGGCCACCGCTACAGCACCTGCAACCGTGCTGCAAATTTTCAAGATGTGGATGATCAAGTGACCTTATATATGATGATGTTTCAAGAACTCCCAAGTACATGTTATTTGGAGAAGAAGGGTGATGAGAGCTTAAAGTCAAAATAATTAATTTAAAAAAATACACATTGTGTAGATTACTTTTCAAAATATTTACAAAACTAAGTTTTACTTTTAAAACGTACTGTTTCAAATTACGCTTTAAAATCAACTTTAAAACCCGCATTCATACTAAGATGGGATAAACAAAAACCATTACCAACTATGATTTTAAGGTTAATTTTCAAAACCACAATTATAACATTTTAAGGGTAATTTTCAAAACCGGTCGGAAATATATTTTAAAAAAGCTAAAACTAATTTTATGAATATTTTAAAATAAGTCTATATGTGTTATTTAAAAAAAAAGAATTACTTTCATACCAAACTCAGGTGAAGAAGAAATCTGTGTACTTATGTTTTGACTGGGCGTACATCGTAAGATCTCCACAAAATTGCATCCATTATCAAAAACATGGCACTCTCTCAAACTGCAAAAATACATATGTTTCACCCAATAATGGAGTCAGTCCTGGTAAAGTATCAGAACCTAATAGACAAGTTATCAAAGAAAGCTGGAAAACCAGTAACTCAAGGATTACATAGCATCTCACGCCGGTGCTGGTCTGGGCGTTCCTTTACTGTTTTGTGATAGCCTTCTATCAATTTCTGAGAATTGCTGTAGATATGAAGATTCAGCACCTGTTTCCTTCCGGATCTTCTGAACTCACCAGCAGTGGAGACCTTTCCCGTCTTCGATGAAGTAAATTGGCAGTTTCAGGCACCTGAAATGCATGGCCGAAAGATTATAAGAGAGCAGCTGGTTTGCTTATCTGTTGTTATGAAATTTTTTCCATTTAAGAAAATCAAGGAGATAGTGTCTAGTTGTTTTTTGAATTCCTCAAGTTTGATGTTTCAAAAAATGTAAGTACATTAAAAATAATGAGAGTAAACGTTTGGTTTCCTTTTTTTTTTCTCCCGAAACACATAAAACACAATCTCTGGTTAACACAGTTTTGGTTAAAAACACTAAAATCAGATTCTCTATGCCAAAAAACGCTATTAACTAAACAGACCCCCAACTTTTTGAAATTGTTCTCTTTAGCAAGTGGCTTTCTTCATCAGCATGCAGTTGATTTAACAATTTGATCCCAACCTCATGTGTTAACATAATTGTAAAAATCAAACCAATGGGCCTGTTTGTTTACCCTTTTGAATATTATATTTTGTCCTGCACCAAGAGAATATTTTGCTCTCAGTTTTTTTGGTTCTGAAAAACATAAATAAATACATAAACAATAAAATTCAGATAACAAAAACAGTTTCCAAAGAACACCAAAACAGGTGTTTTTTACATGCTTTCAAAAAACTGTTCTCACACAGTTATCAAAACAAGTGGAATCTCAAACACGCCCACAATTTATACTAATTCTTTTGTGATTTCAGTGCCGCAGAACCAAATCTACGTGGGTTTTCCCTTTACACTGTACTCCCATTTGGTATATATCATTCTAATGCATCAATCGAAATCATTCTTATTTCAGCTCCTTCAAAAATGCAACCATGAATATGAGCATAGGTTAGCGAATTACATCAGGCCAGGTATTACGTTATAAATTCCACCATGTCGTAGGATATGCCCCCTTGAACATCAACAATTTGCTCCTTCTCGGTTGGGCCCCTAAGAATGAGGAATCATTCACGAGTCACACAAGAAGTAAATAAAAACAAAAGGGAAAAGAAAGCAGTTTGGTGTAAGCTCGATATATGATATACGCACCTTAACAACGAGATGTGCACCAGTGGCAAACTTTTCCCAGCTTTTGGAAGCGCGCAAGTTTAACACCTTGGAAATAATATTCTCACGAGTTAAAGCACTGAAAATTTATGTATTGCACGGCTGAACTCCCCGAATGTAAGAGTGGAATAGAGAAACATTGGCATAATTGGCTCACCGAAAAGGTCCAGTCCTTTCACAATTGTGATACACTTGCGCTTATTGCGCACAACCTTCTCAATAATAACCTCTTGCTTGTCCTACAAAGTAAATCAAATGGTCTTCATTAGTGTGTGATGTCACTACATTGGAGCAAAGCATAGACAAACCGAGCATGACGGGGGTAAATAAAACACCACTGAAATGCCAGTGCAACAGTTATAATTATTCAGGTGACCAACTATATGGATAGCTTTCAACTCTTAGTAAGAAATCATACAGACGAGCTCACATAACTATATAAAGGTTGTGCCATATTAGTCTAAACAGCTAGGGCAGCATTCAGAAAGCAAGCAGAAGCCACTTCGTCTAATGAGTGTAAACTATTTAAGTCCTAAGTGTTTGAAATATAATCGGTTATCTCTAAAACAAGCCCAATTATATCAAAAGATAACATGTACTTGCTGCATACGAAGATACACTTCTTGAAATAAAAACAGAGGGTACCGTGCAAATTCATTTGAAAGATCGAAGGATGCTATCTATATGAGAATGCAAAACCTATAAATTGTATAGACTTTTTGCGTAGCAGTGCACATATAATCAACTAGATTGTAGAGGTCATGACCAAGCCATTCGAAGACAGCATCTCTGCACATATAAGAACAGGTCATTGCTGTGTATTTTGAAGAAGTCAAGATATCATGGCTTATATTTTCTTCTTATTTTCCCCGTAGAGATCGCTTACTTCTTCTGGCGCTTAGATGACTAAGTTTTTGAAATGGAAACAGCAATAAATAAAGCAGAATGTTACAGCCTCTAGTAGCAGAAAAATTATCAAATCTTTGAGAAAATTTTATAATTAGAAATGAAAGCAAAGACATATTCGCTTTTATTGAAACATAATATTAATGTGCTAACATTTTTACCTTAATTTAATGTGCCTGTAGAGAGAGAGAAGGAACTTATTTTAGGAATTTTGCTCAAAAATTTGATGGGTTTCATTTTCTTAAACAGCCTTAATTTTCATCGTAGTCTTGCAAATAGAACATCAGACCCTTCATATAAAGTAGAAAACCTTGTCCAAAAACATAATTGGGAGGATAGAGCTCAATCTCTTCTAAGCATGATGTTGACAAGTGCATGGTGCTCTGACACTGGACTTCTTCTCGAGCCACATTAGGCTCAAAAAATGTTACACCTGTATTTTTCAACTAAATCCCATGAGTGCAGTCCTAATTATGTGAATGCCGCTATTTAATTCTGTGGGTCTTAGCTTAAATTCTGGCCTCCCTTGAGGCATGTAAGAGCCATGGTTATAATTTAACACACCTTCTTCGTAGTCTTTCTTTTGTAGGTTGACTGAAACCAAGGTCACAAACTTATAGGGACATCATTCAATTCTATGCGAAAAACATTTTCTCGGAAACGAAAAACCAGAAAAACAAACTTGGATAAAAGGTAGATGCCAATTTGAAAAATGGTTTGTAGTCACTAATAAAAAAAAATGAAAACGGTCACTAGTCTTCAAATACCTTGAAATGCATTTCACTATCTTCAATCTTTTAATAGGTTTTGCAAATGAACATTGCAAATAAGGAAGAGAAGCGAATCCAAATCCAATTTTAGTTTTCTATTACATATAACACCATGTAATTGGTCTGGGGAATAAACATACACACTAAAAGAAAAGAAAGAAAGAAAAAACCTACCAGAAGGAAGAGTGTCATTGCCTCCCAGTAGAGATCCCAACTGGATCAGGAGCTGTTCAGAAACCTTTTCAGCTTCCCTTTCACTTGCCTCTGAACATGAATTGGGCAAATGATAATGGGAAAATGAAAGCAAAGCATTATAGTCTGTATTGGTGGCTGAGAATCAGAAAGAAAAGTTCTGGATTTTGGCTTATTCTTGAGCTCGAGAAAGCAAACCCAAATCTAATTCATCCAATAAATACTTCCTCTATGATCAAAGTGGTTTTTTTCTAATATCTTTGGCACACCGAAACAGCATTAAAAACGAGCTTAAAACTAATTCTTTATTGAATTTAATTTTCTTTTTCGTCTGCTGAATGCTCTCAAGATCTGTAAACAGGGAGGTTTCAATTAAAACAAATCACACTTTTCCCCAATACTCCTGTAGCAATCAAAACGCAGGGCTAGGTTTGCAAGATCACACCTAGCTCCAATTAACCACATGCCTAAAAACAAATTCACATGGGTTTTTTCATTTGTCTCCCTGAACAAAGAAACATGAACCAAAAGACCTTATTTTTTTTCTCTATTTTATCATGTCTGCTCTTCATCAGTTTCTCGGCAAACCCAAAAGCAATCCTAGGGCTTTACAGATCCATGGGAAGAAAGTATATTTTCTTACCTTTAAGAAGATCTGATAGAGTTCGGGCGCGCTCTTGATCAACTATGGTCAGCTTTTCAAAATCCGGTCCGAAATTACAGCAATTGCCGGAAGATCTATAAACGGGGCAGCATAGAACCTGAACCGATTGGGGTTTCTCTGCCATTGAAGCTTTCTCCCTCCCTTTCCTGCTCTCTCTAAATTTGTTCTACGGCGGTTTCTTCACTGGACCAAGCATTGGGCGCTTTATAGAATTTCCTTTGATTTATGCAATTTTGATTTCTAAGTAAAAAGGGACATCTGACTTGTTTCCTGGGAATTTCCTTGTCAGAACCACACCGACTGTAGTAACCTATGTGCTCAAGATCTCCCAAGGTCGGCGCACTCGGCAATAATGGGGTTTCCAAACGCCTGAGGCCTGCTTCGGGGCCACCCAACCTAAACACCTCTATTTGCAAAAGGCCTATCCCTATGTTAATTTTTTTTATAGTATCATATTTCTTACAAATTTAATTTTATTAGGACTCAACTTAAACACTTCTCCTCTATATTTGTATAGCTTTTTATCAAAAGTTTATTATATAAAGCTAAACAAATATGTATTTTTATTAAGCATTAAATTTTTACGCTAGATGAAGGGGTTAAAATAAAAAAATAAAAAAATTGTTTAAATTCCCCATTCCCTTTGCCCCCGATCTCGGGCCTACTCACAAAGCACATGTGAGCTGGGCCGTGGCCCCCCCAACAATATGCAAAGTCCTGCCTAAGCCAGGCTATAGCATGCCTCATTACTCCCGGCTGGAAAGAGCCTATCACCTGTCGGCACTTCACTGCATCATGAGCAAGTCGATAAAAAATACAAATGGTCTGGTACGAATGCGGGATAAAAATTGGCATTGAGGCATTGATTTAACAAAATCATGGACCTCAGATTCTGGCCCGTTGGGCCTCGGGGCCATAATGCATTGATCAAAGGTCTGTTTTGATGATAGCTGCATTTTTAAATTTATCAAGTCTTAAATATAAAGACAACCTATATATTTTGCAGAAATGATAATGCTACCAAAATTTAACCTCATCTGTTTCTTTACTTATGGAATTATCTGGATGGTGCATGATGGTAATAAATTATTTGTGCCCCATGTTAATTTTCTTAATTCCTTTTTTAGAAAATTTAATGCAAAGTGACATTTTGGAACCCAATGATAAAGAATAAAAAATACTTATTAAAAAAGAAAAAATATTATGAAATGAATGTTGTATCTTTCTTACTTTAAAATTTTTTTTTTTTTAAATCTATTAGTGTAATTACTAGTACAATTTTATTTTTTTTGGAGAATCATAAATTTCTGAATTATAAACAAAGAGTATTGCGATCAAAAATAAGTTTCTCGATGTAAGGTCTTAATCACATATAAGATAATAATATTGGCAGATATCGCGAGTGTGTGGGTCCCAAGCCCAATAATCACTGATTAGAAATTGGAAAAGTCAAAAGTGCTTGAGGGTGTTCCAAAACAAAAACCATGGGCATGACAATGAAGCTAGATAGCTACTCATACTGAATGATGATATCCACAAATTTCTCAACAAATGGTATTATCAGAGTTGAGTTTAGGGTTTGAACTCATGTGGGTGAAAGCTGAACAAAATGAGCCCACATAGGAAAAGCCACAAGGTGCTTGAACATAATAAAAGATAAGGAAATCCTAGTTTAAAGGAAGACTTAGTGATACTTTGTTCAATGAGAAGATTATTGGGTATAAGTCCAAAGTCCCATATGAGTTATAAATAGAAATATATGGGTTTACAAGACTGGACAATATCTATTTAGAATAAGCCTTTTTTGGGGAGAAGCACAAACAAAACCAATAGAGGCCTTGAAGTCATAAGTGGCCAATATCATACTAATGTAGAAAACATTCACGATTTCCTAACAATATTTCTGCAAATTCTTAATTAAACCCTTTGTTATAATTATGGAGATGGAGATGTTGAATATCAAGGAAAAGAGTGGATTATGAAGTACGACTTCCACTAATGCAAGTGTATACATTATCCATTACGTCATATCGATAGAATCCTTAATATTAGACAAATGTGTGGGAGAGCGTGGTAAGGGTCTCTGTGTTCGAGTTCCCCGTAGAAACAAATAATATTCATACCACGGCAGATAGGCTCATCTGCAAGTTTTTTTTTACAAGAGTACCCTTGGTATTCAATTAGGTAGTATAATTCTTCTTATTGTTGCAACACACATACATTAATCATATCAATGTTCTCAAACAATGTTCAATATATATGGAGATATTATATATATGATATATATATGTTAGCTATTATATGAAAAAGTCCTCTCATACATATATGTCATTATATTGTTGGAATTATTTTAATATGTTAATGGAACATGGTTATTGTCTCATCATCCACATATTAATCAAACTTATCGATATTTTTAATAGTAATTAAAAAAGTATCCAATTTAAGTTATTTGATCATACAATAACAAAAACCCTATATTTTATGTGTCTTTTCATTTGTTTTATGGAAGTATTTTTCTTCACATATTTTTAATTAGTCTCATAGAATAATAACCTTAGAGGGTTATTATTAAATAGAAATGCGTTTCAAGACAAATAACAATGTTTTTAACATAAAAAAACTTTGATTTTGTTACATTTATTCACTTTTTTATTATATCTTTAGTACTATATTCTTATACACTAAAGTGTTTGTTTTTTTTACTTAATACCTAATGTAACTTTTCAGCCTAATATTGAATACATTTTGATAAATATTAAGTATTAAGCTGTTGTTTTTTAATATTAGAGCGAGTAGGGGATGACAATGGGACATATTATTTTGAGCTCGCCTCTGCCTCGCTTTAACGGAATACGTGATTAATTTAATTTTTAATCTACTTTTAACAGCTCGCCTATTCTTTCAAATCCGTGATCTGTGTTCTGTGCAAGTATTGTTACCTCTCAGAACCCCGAGAAAAATTATAAATTTAAAAACCAGAAAACGTTAATAAAAATAATAAATTACTGCTATGGCCTGCGAAAGTCATAGAAATTTCTGGGTCTTGATGTGACGAAACTAGACTACACCAAGAATTGTCTCGCAAAATCTAGTGAACTGCAAAAGTTTCACAGAGAATTCTGAGACAAGCCGAAATTTTCCTACATGATAGGTTATCAATGATGCAGGACGGTGATTTTTACTTAAAAATCTCGAAACAGTGAATTGGCCGCTAAGCCTTTATATTTAAAATAAATGAACCTAAAAGAATAAATTGTTTCGATAGAACTTAATCTTAATGAAGAATATGAATCATGTATCCAAAATAATAATAATAGTTCTCCACTCGATTATATTTTAAAAAAGTTAATTTTTATTTTATTTTTATACTAATATAAATAATAATTATTTTTATAATGCTTTTTAATAAATACCTATAAAATTCATAATATTTTGATTTTTATAAAAATATTAATAATATAATAAAATAAAAAGCAAATATGTGTTCGTACTGTAATAAAATAAATAAAATTGTAAACGGGTCGAGTTTGGGAATTTTCCACCTCACCCGCTCGCTTAATTTTTTTTAAACGGAACAAGTCAGAATTGGAAAAATAACGAAGAGGTGCTTTTGATTTGATCTCTCCCTTGGCCCCAAACCTCTGCTGTCATCATCCCAGAGCGTATAATACTGGGCAATTTTTCTTCTCTGTTTGACAATAATCAGCTTTTCTTATTTTGCTGAAACGACTTTTTTCGATCAAAATCACCTTTCCACAAAAACAAACATTTTCATCTTTCTGTCACACCACCTTTAAAAAGCACTCAATGTTTCCTGCTGAATTAAAATAGGGAAGAATAATGCCAAAGCCATCATCATCGGTGCGTTGCTTTTCACTTTATCACAGTCATTCCAGCCTTCCAGCCACAGCCTGCTTGTTTCAAAATTCTTCACTACTCATCATCATACCTTTCAAGCTCCAGACAATTTTAAAGACTCCACTTCACAAGAAACATTCCAATCAAAACAAGAAACCCACTCACTGCCCAAACAAAGCCATAGAACATCCACTCATTAGTGATTTGACAACTTAGAGTGTCAGACTAGGTGTCCATCCCCACGCCGCTGTATTAATCCCCAAAACCTGATAATCCATTCAAAAACTCACAGGCATCACAGAGTGCCCCCAAAACCGCCCGCCATACTCGATTGTTTCTTATTTCTTTATTTTAGATTTATTTTATTTTACTTATATTAAAACATGAGATCATAAAAACAAAAACAGTTATAGTCTTATACTTATTTATTAAAATATCATCATATTATTATTATTATTTAATTATATTTGAAAAACAAATAATATTAAAAAATAGCTAAATATCCATATGTAAGTCATAAGCAAGGTGAGTAATATCCAACCATTCTGGTCCCTGCTCTGATTTGTAAATAAACAAATTATAAAAACTATTTATAATAATCAAATATGTCTAAGGTCAAGAATATGATGGAACAACTTAAATCACTCAAGGCCTCTGCCTATATCTTTACCCTTATTACCACAAGAAAAAAATACAAACAATTAATATTTAACATTAAGATTATCAAGATATTTGTTTCAAGAAAAAATTATTCAAGATTTCAAGATAAAAAATAAAACAGAAAACAGCCTCTTATCTTGCACTCAATAATTCAACACTGGTTATATCTAAGATTCAAAATGACTGTGGAACACTTATATGCAGAATAATCGATTTTTACTAAATATCTAAAATATCGGTAAAATATCTATAGATATTTTTACAAAACATCGTGTTTGCCAAATTTTTTTATGATTAATATATAGATTTAAGTATGAAACATTCACATTCTTAATTGTTGCATATATTGTGGTAAATCAAATTGATTAGTAATTATTAAATTAAACATGTTATATTTTAATATATTATTTGTATATATTATGTTAAAGGAGATATTATTTATTTGTTTTTGAGCATATTATAATATTATGTAGATAATGAGGATTCAAAAATATTATATATTATAATTTTAAATTTTTAAATGATATTGGTTTTAGTCATTTTCCTTTCAAATTAATATTTGATTTATAAATATTATAAGTTATAATAAAATAAAAATAAAATAAAATATTATAAAAAGATTATGAACAAATAAATAATAAAAATAATATAAAAGTTTGCACTATTATAATAAGTAAAATCACTACTGCAGTTGGGGAAAGGGTGCCACTCTCCATAGATTTTGACGTGCTCTAAACCCTTCGTAAAAATAAAATTTTTCTATATATTTTTGAGAATAGCGAATTTTTTGGTGAAAAATATAATATTTTGAGAGTATTTTTGAGAAGAGAGCAGGAGAGCTAAAGAGAGGATAGAGGTGACAAAGAAAGAGAGCAGGTGGCAGGAAATATAATTTATTTTAATGCACCAGACATGAATTATTTTTCCTAAATACACTTTTTTTAATTCTAAGCTTTGGTTGGGTCTGCTTTTTGTTCTCTCTCCCTTAGTGACCTAAACTATACTTACCCCAAATTCTCAAAAATGGATTTTTCGGAAAATTTATTTTTCAGATGGCTGAAAATTCCATGATTGATTTTTTCCTCTACCATTTTTTTTCTTCAAACGATTTTTCCAATTCGAATTTCTTTTCCACCGAAGATTTAAAACGAAATTTCGCTTAAAACGACTAAATTTCCAATTTTGTCCTGACACGTGAGATAGTAAACTATTTCATCACAGATCAAACCCAAGACCAATTCGATGTTTCGTTCAAAACTTTAAATTAATGAATTGAATAAGATATAAATTTGATTCTTTGTATGTAAAATAAAAAACAAAAGCAAGCTATCCAAACAGACAAATGATGAATAAAATGAGAATATAACAAAAGATTATTATATTTTTTCTGATTTAAATATTAAAACATGCAATGTTATATAGTAAGTTTTTAAGATGTCAAATTCTGCCTAATATGTAATCAAACAACACATGGAAACAAGCCTCTGCCTCAAACAATAATATGCCAGCCAAACATCACCCATTCAAAAAATATATAAACCCAGATTCTTTCAAAATATATGATATATATATATATAAGTATATATATATATAGAGATATACAGAATAGATGATGTATATATATATATATATATAAACCATATATTATAGTCATTATGGTTTTATGAATACAACCAAGCAACTCCTCAACTTCCAAAGTTTGAAAAAGTGATTTGATCTGTACGATATCTCAGCCTCTGTTAATACACAATGATTCTGAGAGTATCTTCATGAACTGATCACCCAGCTACAGAATAACCCAATAAATTAATAAACCAACACCACCCAATTAGTTATCAACTAATGAAGAATACTGTTAAGAAGAACCTCAGTTTGCTGGTTCTGGTTATTAATCATTATACTTATAATCAATCTGTCACATTGGTCGACAAACAATACTTTAAATCCAGTTAAATATTAATTTACATGATAATTAACAGTTGAACAAATGTTCCCATGTTATGGATCATGTTTCCACATAACACATTCATTAGTCCAAGTATGCAAGTCAACACAATTGTTCAAATGCATTAGAGACTCAACAAAACAGCATAAAAACATACAAGTCCCATTGGTTCAATTGAATCTTTACAAATCTAGTCCAAACAAGATAGGTTATGAATTTAGTTAACAAGATAGTTTACGGTCGACAGGGATCTGTCGAATAATTTATTATGTTCTTAAGAGATTTAGCTTTTCTTTTGCATTAGTTTAACGCCGTATATTCGCTCAAGTATTCAAATGACGCTCTTCCCAGCTCCGCAAAGTCTGAATCAGCCGGAAACAACTTTTAATAGA
Organism: Tetrastigma voinierianum; assembly: GCA_016808115.1. Lineage (NCBI taxonomy): Eukaryota > Viridiplantae > Streptophyta > Magnoliopsida > Vitales > Vitaceae > Tetrastigma > Tetrastigma voinierianum. The sequence continues at coordinate 343,428 of JAEQBH010001577.1, forward strand.
ATATAGCATTGAATATCAGCATATACCTGCTGGTCATGACCATTTAGCGTCAGTCAAACCTTTGAACCACTGGGCCAATTTTTAAGATTTTTATGACAAATAATCCACTTCAGAATAGAAATTTTTGAGTAATAAAACACATAAAATAGCTTTCTATAATTTAAATTATCAAAACACAAAAAGACAGATATTTTGTCAACATAAAATTCATAAAAATTCTTTCATATTTTTGAATTTATTACTTTTAAAATTAACATTTATAGCAATTTAAAACTTTAATACTTACAAAAAAATTCTGTAAAGATTTATTATACGGACTGAATCAAAACATATTTTTTGAAGACAATATTCATAAACCCATAATTAATCTATGACTTCTTCCACAGTGATATTCTTAGATTTTTTATATTAAATAAACATTCAAACATGATAACTGAACCTCATGTTAATAGTATATTCGATCTGTAGCTCATCAACTCGTCTTCGTGTGTCCAAATGTTTGTGCGAATAGTGCACTCATGAATCTTCTTTGTGGGTCCAATCCAAATCAAGGTGCCATTTTGTTATCTATCAAACATTTGGCTTCAAATGATTCTTATTCTCTAAACTAATGACTCTAGTTTTACCTCTTCAAAAAAAAAAAAAAAAACACATTCTAAAGTATTAAACTACGTAACACTTTAAAAAAATACTAATCATATAAACAAAAACCCTAAGGGTGTTAGTCAAGACATTGGGGCTAGGTTATTTATCGGTCATTAATTCCCAATCCTTAAAAATTTATTTAATTTTTAATTTTAAGATTTTATAAAATAGTAGAGATGTATACAGTTGATTCGAATATCCATGATTGAATAATAAGTCATAGCAAAATATATATATATATATATATATATATATATATATATATATATTTTTTTTTTTATGTCGCTTGTAAAGTTAAGTAAATAATTTCAAATCATTTTACCTACTTTGGCGGGTATTTTCCTCTTGAAGCTTGTCATACATAACTGAAAATCAATAAGTACAAGAACTTATCATTGATAATTGAAACCAATTTTAAGTTTAATTTTAATATTTTGGCAATAGTTCTTGGTAATTTATATGAGAAAGGCACAATGTGATAGCGCTTGAAAATTATATAATAAAGAAATACCAATATCTAAACATTTTACTAAAAAAGATAATTTTCAAACCAAATCGTTTTAATTATCTCAAAAAAAAAAGTTTTAATTTCAAAATGGTGATAAATAGTAAATCATATTCTTTATTTTTGAAATCCTAATCGCTTTACTCTATTATTCCTGGCCCACAAAAAGAGAATGATGAGTGATTTTTCTATTATCCTTTATTTGAATTTCTTCCTCAATGCGTAAAACTGCTTCTTTTACACTAAATCAATTTTTATTTCTATTTTTATTTTTTTACGATCGACCTATCGCGATGTATTTTCATTACTGATATATTACGACGCTGCTTTATTATCGAATTGTCGCGACTGCAGAAAGACGGGTCCAAAGGAACAATGTTCAACGAAATTCTTTTAAATTTTTTTTAACATTAAGGTTTTAGAAGTTTGACTAATATTGTCCCTACTCAGCGCTTAACCCGATACACATTCCTATTAGACGTCCTAACCTGCAGTACTCTGCTTTCACAACATATGACATAATTTGTCATCGATCAAGTTACTTTATTTGCCTTCAACGATTAGTTTTTCTGGCTGGTGCTTTCTGTATATTAAAGAAGCACATTTAAGAAAGCTTCTCATCAAAAGCAGAAGATTCAAAATCTTATTCGCATTATATTGAAAACTTGTAATCCTATGTAATTTTATGCATTTTGGATTTATTATCAAATGTGTAGATTTTGAATCAATAATTTTACTTATAACCTATAGCTATTGCATTAATTCTTTAGAATTTTTAGTAAGTATTTAATTACCATTATCTAAAAATTTTTAATGCATTTTGATTATGTCTTTATGAATTATAGTTAGACAATCAATAATTTATTCATATGTCAAAATAAATTAAATGACAAAGGACCTTTATAATATTTCTTAATTGGGATATTTTTGGTATCTCTGCATGATAAATACAGGCATTATTAAAAAATCACTGAAGTTTTCTGATTTAATAAATTAATAAAAATTTTAAAGCACGTGGGCAGAACCCAGCCAATCTCAAACTGGTGGTATCAATTGATTGCGTCCACGTCAACAGTCTCAGAGTGTTCCTTTGTTCGCTGGTGCCACGCGCCTTGACCGCAACTGATTTGTCACTCTCCCGTGGCGTGTGGAAAATCCATCACAATCGGATGCGTAAGCGCGTGGTAGATAGAGCGAATGGGCATATATTTCTCACCAGAAGTCACTTTCCCTCTTCGTCTTAGAGCCAAAATATCTCCTTTCACAAGAAATCGCAAGAAAGGTGTACTTTGGTTTTCTAATATTTATGATCATTTATGTTTTTTTATTTTAAATAAATATGATATAAAGTAACTCAACTTACTATACCAAAATGTTGTATTTAACAAAATTAGAAATTGTTGTAATATACATATAGCTTATAAGTTATCGCTCAAAAGTGGTAAAAGGTAAAGAGCTTAGGACACATGTAAACAACTCATGATCCAATCCTTGTATGTAATGCGGGAAATACTATAATATAATATGCCAATTTGAATTAGAAGAAATATATATAGTATATATATATATATATATATATATATATGGTATATATATATATATAAGTATATATATAAAAGTATACTTATATTCATTTTATTCTTACAAGTTAAGTACTTATATTCTTGGGTGAGTTTTATTATATGTGAATGTAAGGATCTAATGTTCTTAATGTTCTAAATGTTCAATTTTGTAATTAGGGGTTATCCATAAGCCAATATGGAGTAAAACAATAGATAAAACTCAAAATCAGTAGACAACACAGCGCAAAGAAGAAGCATCGTGTTTGAATGTTTTAAGCTGCACACGATCCCTAACACTACAATATTGATATGGGATGAATATGAGACTTTTCAAACTTTCCAAAGATATCTTATTAACTCCATTTAGACTTCAAATGACACTATGACTCCATAATTCAAGTAATATGAGAAAGAGCTCAAAAGTGACAAGTTTGAGCATTTTGTGTACATTCGGTCTTTATAATAATTTCTAAAGCGTTTTCCGACCATATCTGGTATTCTGCCACTTCACAGCCTTCCAACTCCAGATTAAGAACATCCAAAACAAAGTTTCGAATTTATTGTGTTAAGACACAGCTGCGCAAAAACAAGTGGTTCGTAGTAACGTCAAGGACGCTTGCAGGTCGCAAAAACAGGCGTTCCCAACGCGCGACATTGGCTGCACGACGTCGCGACGCTCGAGGCTGGCTCAGTGATTTTCAACCCATTTCAGCTCATAATTGAGTGTTTTAAAGCTCAAACCCAAAAAATGGAAAGTGAGAAACTGATTTGCATAGATTTTTGAGCTTTTTTGTATGTTGCTGTGCTCATTCTTATGCGGAACACCCTAGATACGATTCTCGGGCTTTAAAAAGCTTCAAAGAATATGAGATTGAAAGAAGAGACTGACGCTTTCACTCAAAATCGATTCTTTATCTTTTCTTTGTTTCTTTTTTTTGTTATGCTTTTCTTTCAATAGAGATGTTCTTCGATTTATTTATATAGGTTTTTATGTGTTTCTACACTTTCGAATGGATTAATACTAATTATGTTTTCATTCATTATATGGATTGGGATTTGGTCTCGACTTTGCTCTATCTTTAGTATTTTATTTACATGGTAGTGTTTGATCAACATTGACGGTTTTTTGCTAGGAGTTTGAGATTGAAATATGATGACCCCTGCAGATATGACGAAAACAACAATTTCCTGGGTCAATCGGGGAATAATGATATCTCGCCTCCAGCGTAGTATTGCTGGTTTAAACATTTAAGCGTCTGAGTCACAGAAGCACCTTCACTGGGCGAGATAGACAAATATATCTCGAGAGTATAATATTCTGAGGTATCATTAATTGCTAACTTAAAATCAATTAATATATTGAATGAATAATCTATGTGAAGTTGTTCAATTAGTAAATGCGAAGGCAAAAACCTAGTTTTCATAAATAATAATTAATTGATTTAGCAAATAACATAAGATTAATTTTTCTTTTTTATTAACTAAATTCATTAACGATTTTAGTCCAAGATAATATTTAAAACGAAAGTCAATACTACTCAAAGATATTTCTCCTTGTAGGATTCCACACTTGATCACACTTATATCACTACATAAACTCGATATTGTATATTTATGTGTACGCTCACGCTTTTACATTAATTACGCACTCTTATCTTGAGCCCATCAATATATATATATATATATATATATATATATATATATATATATATATATATATATATATATATATATATATATATATATATATATATATATATATATAAATTTATATGTTGTTTCAGTTATATTTGGCTTTTCAAATTATACGATCAATAAAACTTAGAGCAAGTGTTAAAAGTTTAGACCGACATAATGAGTAGGGGTCAATGGTTCGAGGTCCTAACTGGAACAAATTTAGAGGAATAAAATAAAAATATTATAATAAAAATAATTGTAAAAAAATGCAAACTAGATATGATATATTGTTTGCTATTTTTAGCAATTTTGGAACATGAAGGGTGAGAATTCATTTCACTGATTTTCCTTTTAGATAAATTATGTTTTTCAGAAAAAAAATTTATGAATGTATAATTAAATTTTTTGCCTTTAGTTTTAAGATAAAATTATTTTGTAAAAATGCTCTCCAATTATTTTTAATTGTTTTTACTTATTTCTTTATAGTTGTTTTTAAAATATAATCATATAAAAGAACATTTTTATTATTTCTTTACATATTGATAGTATTAAAATAAAAGCAACACACCCAAAGACAGTCTAGGAATGAGCCTTGAAACAGCTCTGTACCCTCCAATGGGCTTCTGCCACGACAGAAAAGGCTCTCACAAGAGAATCCTCGGCCCATAACGATGTTCTTGTAACACCTCGAAATGTACCACAGTAGCTTTACGTTGGTGGGTGGTTTCAGAAGCCAGTGAAATTTCCAATGTTTTTGCAGCTTAAATGCCAAAACACTTAAATCCAGAGACTCAAATTTTATCAAGATAAATCAGACTTTGTCCAAAAGATATTCCAAAAGTCATCATAAGGTTAATAAGATTTGATACTTTACAAATGAAATAAAGGAAACTTGAAATACAAATGGTCAAGAGTTGAGGACCAAAGCAAAATAAAGAAAATTAACCCAAAATGGGTTTTGAGGGCCAAACAGCAAGGCCTAAAAGATACTGGGATTTAAAGACCAAAATTGGGTCTTTAAGGTTTTGGAAGATAACAAACCGTATGGGAGAGAAAGAGAATGGAGAAGAAGAGGAAGATAAGGGAGAAGCAGGTTAAGAAGTTCTCGCCAAGTGCCGTATAAACCGAACTTAAGCATGGAATTGTATGGATCTATAATTTTAACGTCAGATATTAAACGACAGCACCGAAGTAGTGCTTAAAATAAAACCTCAACAAATTCCTTAGCTGATTTCACAGATGGCCGTGACCTATATTAGAGCTTAAGTTTTGAGGAAAGATACGTAATGAAATATGATTTGAGTAAAATAGTAGATTTGCCACGAATCGGAAATGTTTTGACATGTTCATGGAGTATCAAGTTGACTGATATCAACATATGTGAGGCGCCAGGAGAAAATACACATTCCTGGCAATTTCAAGCGACATGTATCGTTACACCTTGAACATACCGGTACATGTTAGGTTCCGGGTCATTTCGCCAACATGTACCCTAGATAAACGCAGCACCGGTACATGCGACGCCCGTTTTCTATTTCGATCAGTCAGATTTTAGCCATAACTTGCTCATTTCTTATCCGATTTGCATTCAAGTGGCTACTCAAAACAGACTTCTGAAGGAGAACCAAACATATAGAAATAGATACTTCTAATTATGACTGAAGTGGCCTAACAATTCACTCAAAGTGTGGCCATGTGCAAGCCAATTCCTACATCACTTGATCATAGAGTAACCGAAAGTTGAGCTGAGATCGACATCTTGAGCCTTGGTGTCTGATTAGGTAAGCCCAGTCGAGGAGAAACCCTTAGCACCTTAGCTTCAAATGAAATACAAAGAACCAGGTCAGGTACAGTTGCTCCTGAAAAATAAAGAAATTCAGACTGCTCCTAGTGTAACCTAGTAATAGATCAGTTTTAAGATGAAAACGCCATAATTCTCGTTTCGATGATTCAATTGAAATGATTCCAATTTTTAAGAAAAGTAGATCATCGAGGGACAAGAATTACATGAACATGTAACACACCAAGATTCCATGGGCACATGAAATATGAAAATGCAGAAACCGAATTACTTAATAATAAACATGAAAAGCACATGCCATGAACACGTAATGCATTAAGATACATTAGGAGTTCTCAAGCACGATCATACGACTACCAGACCAAAGAATGGAACAGAGAGGACTCGATTAGTGCTACGGCACTCAATAGTACTTCAGATTCCGATTAGTGCTACGCATTCTAATTGCCACTAAGACTCCCGATTAGCACTTCGCTTACTCCCGTGATTAGTGCCAGCCAAGACTTGCTCAATACTGCTACTTCCCAAGGTGCTACGCCCCTCAAGATCAGACATTGTACCTTCTGGGTACTTATCAGGCCATGCCCCCTACTCATTTCTTTATGATCAGTCCTGTAGTCAAACAAATTTATAAGGATAAGACTCAATAAAGAATAAGAGTAAAGATCCTGAATGTACCTTCCTCAGATTGCTCTCGCAGCACCTACCGTACTCCTCGTGATCCGATTAATCAGAGCACTTACTGCACCCGCACGCAAAAATGGCGATAAGTTCCGTAGTGCACCACACTGCACTCGTGACGCAAACAAAGATATAAGTCCGCAGTACCTACAAAATCCTTCCGCATCGATAAAATAAGTATAAGTTCAGAGTACCCACGTACTCGCATTCAGAAAACAAGCATAAGTCCGAATAGTAATCACGCATCCCCGTGATCGGATAAAATAAGTATAAGTCCAAAAGAGTACCTACGCGTACCTCCGAACCTGTAACTCCGAATATGGCTCCTGAGAGAACCTACAATCCAATTGCTCGATATGTTATGAATCTCTGCATTTAATCCCATATAAAATCGTTGTGATTCACTCGCTATGACTAATGCCCATAACTGAGCATGCATTAATGACAGTCCAGGTCTCGACTTACCAGCATCACTGTAATTCTCTCTACATACGAATAAAGATCCTGAAACATAAGAACTCTTTATAACACCAAGATAAGATCCTGCGTAAGACAAGCATATTCAGACGACATGTTACAAGATCCCAACAGCATGTATAAGTTCTGCATCACCAAATATAGATCCGAAGATATGATATGCTCTGTAGCGCGCACGATACAAAGTATTCTCAGATAAATATAAGTCTCGGCAATCGCGCGGTACCCTCGTATTTGATTAATTTTGGTGGAAACGGTGGTACCAACTGTGATTCGATTAATCTCCCGTTAGCACTACTGCATTCCTTTACATATTCCTGATAAGATAAACTCCGTAGTACCTACTTCAAAATTCCTGCACAGGAGCACAAGATAAGCCTCACATAGCACGCGCCTGTATACCTCAACGTGGGCAGTACTAATGCACCTCAGATAAGAATAAGTCTCCATAATACAGATATGTTCCGCATCTCTCGTGATACCTACGTACCTCCCAACAACCCAGAGACAAGTATAAGTTCTATAAACTCCACGGAGATCCCAGATAGATGATAAGTACCAATACGCGTCACATCTCCAGATACATAAGTTCCTCAGAACTCCCACGAGATCCGAGATAGATAGGCACCAACACGTGTTTAAGTACCTCTTGTGATAAGACAGTTCAGAATTCCCACTGAGATCAAACATGGTACAAACTCCAGAGAGAGCATAATATAAGCTTCCAAGACAAAGATACAAGAGGCCTGAATACATAAGATCCGAATAAGAATAAGTCCTGCTATAAGATCCAATCGGCGATAAGTATAAGACCCGAATAATAAGCTGTTTATGATAAGATCAAAATACGATAAGTCCCGCCATATGTAATCTCGGAATAAGTATAAGATCCGACAAGAATAAGTCATTATAAGTATAAGTTCAACAGGATAAGTTTTGTACTCCTACGTGGAGTCCCGAATAAACATAAGTTTGTTATGCTAGCGTACTCAGATAAGCCCTCATAATATAAATGTTACGAAATTTAAATTATCTCACAGCCTTGAGGCGTTAATGTGTGTTTATGCATAAACATATGTTTCTCACTAAGCTTTGAAAGCTTCAGCACTTGCCTTAACCAGTATTTTATGTTATTATCCAAGACTTCCACATACCACGTCAACACACTGTATGGTTCAGCTGCCACAGGTTCCGTGCTCCTCGATTTCATTATAACGTGGTGCTACGCTTTGTATTTGTAAATGGGACTCAAAGATATGTGTATAGATTTTACGGACACCACTCCATGGGTGAAGTTCTTTTTCGACTGTGATATAATATTTCGATTTTGTTATAAGATAAATACACCCACAGGTACAAGTTTGGCTTTATAAAAAAATCTGTGCAAAGAGAGAGTCCCAAGATATGGTCTCACCCAACCCATTGATCCACAACGGGTCGGATCTGAATCTATGACACTGACACTTCTGGGCTCAGTCTGCATTCAAAACCAAGTTCAACGTGGGTCATTTAATCTGGGTGATCCGAGGGTGATCTCGCCGATCGCAAGATATTTAAGAGGAGAGAAATCACCCCATGCTCATGACCCTATTACCAATTTCAAGTAAAGGAAGTGATCCCTCCACACATGACCTTCACCATATTCCTGAAATATCATTGAAGCACATGGTGAGTGATGATCCCCACCCAATGGGGTGATTGTTTATCATCATCCAACAAGAGTCATCCACTGTAAATACCAAGAAACTCCACCAAATAGCACAATCACATCGCCATCATCACGAATTCTTTCCCTTTCCATATGAAAGAAACCGACTTCAGATTTATCGGGCAGCGCCTCTCCGCTAACCGATCCTTCACAGAAAGTTGCAGGTTAAACGGCTGATCCAGCCAACTAATTCGCTCGCAGAACCCCGCAGTTCCACTAATATTGATAGAAAAACATCATCAATACGCCGTCTGTGGAACGGGATCGCTCTTACAAATAAACTCGATTTCTCACCACGATGGGGTATCAACTTGAAACACAGATGTGAGTCACACCAACCCTCGAGGGACTGTAACAACAGGATAACGTTGACAAGTGGGCAACCTAAGATTCTAAGCTCTACATGCCGCTAGCAATGAGATGAAGGCCCTCTGCTCATTAATCGTCGCGAGGGAGTCATAGAATCCCACCAGATAAAGAGTCAACACAGATAGAACACCCACATGGAGGCCGCAGAACACCACACCACAGAGGAGTAATAACACTTCTGGGCTTCTCTCAGACGACGATAAAGAGGAGAAAATAGGCCGACCGTAGGGCGTGGATCTCAACGCACTTCCGAGACGATCGAAACAAGGAACGCCTGACAGTGACAATGGAGGTGAAGTGTCACCCCAAATGTAAGGGAAAAGAGGAACCATCTGGGTTTCACTTTGGCCCAAGATATCCAATAAGAGCTCGCCCACGTGAAAGAGGCTGTGGTAAGAAGAGTTCGAGCCCCGGTCTCCATGGACACTCTAGTACAGCAAACGGAGTCCCCGTTTACGACCGAGGTGTTACACTTCCCTCTCCCAACAAAGTCTCTGTAATGCCGCAGATCAAGCTGATGGAATGAAGGACCTCGTGAGACTTCACCCTTTCAACACCTACAAGAACCGTATGGAGCTTTCATGGATACCAAGATCCCCAGAGATGCAGCCTCGCCATTACTTCCCAAAGGCTCACCCGATATGTCCAACAGGCCCCGCCAACCCCGCCTCATCCTTCACATGAACCCCCAATACTTTCGTGTCCCACTTCATCTAGAGCTCTGGACTTGACCCGGCGAGCTACCACTTGCTTGACCTGGCAAAGCAAGGCCCTCAAAAAAACCTCGAGGTCCTGGCGCCCGCAGGTTCAACCGTAGTCACCAGGTGGACATCCCTGATGAGTACCCCACACATCACCACCTTTATAGCCGTGCTAGGCATACAATCCAAAGATCCCATTGTTTCATTCCCGCAAACCTGTGGGGCATGGTGCAGGTGTCATAAAGCCGAGAAGTACATCAATGCATGGAGGAGCCCTTACTGCCTAATGAAGCTTTCACGGTGCCGAGAAAGCAGGATGAGAAAAAGCTGACCGAAGCCCCAGGAGGAGAAAGAGACAGAGTATGTGATCCCCACAGAGGGCAGAATATTTAGAGATTCAGATCTCCAAAGAGAAGAGGTAATCGTCAGACCCGTCAACCACTCCCAAATGAGCTGTGTTTCAGTGATTCACCGCACCACCCCCTAACGGCCTCTTGTGAGATTCGAAGTCCTATACGAGGTACAACATGAGTAGTTTTTTAAGACATTGGTCATCTCAATGAAAGATCAGACCCAACCTAAAAGAGATACACCGCGCCGCCACGATGATCACGAGCATCGGACAGATGATCAGATTCAACTGAAAAGAAACGTAATTCTCGATCCGACGTGGACATTTCGCCATTGCTCCCCAAGACGGAGTCAGTACTTCACCACTCGCCACCGACCCTGCTCTTGCATCAGCAACTGTAGAAAATCAATGTGATTTCGGGCCTCTCGCTGGCGATAGTAGTCTGGTTCCAACCAGGAAGGCCTTCACCACAGCTTGCATCAGGGAGACATCGGAGGTGCGGTCGTGTCCAAGCTCTGATGATACACCACCACAACCTTCTCGACGTTGATCTGAAGGCGTCATGCCAACACCCATGATGACCTGATATGAAAAAGGCCTGTCGTGGCCATAAATCAACCATAAACCCCTGATCTGATAACCAAAGTCTCAATGACATCATCTTCGCGTTAGCATTTTAATAAATGGCATTGGAAGAAAGAAGCTTGAGTCGGTGAACGCCCACTTATGATTCTCCGGAGAGAATAATGCCCCCAAGATCAGCACAACCGGTGCTCATCTAGAGGCCCCCCATGTTAGCCAACGACTACCAAATTTCCATCGTGGAGGCCCCATTGGCGTACAACATGTTATTGCAGGCCCTTCCTCACGCTATATGTCGTCCCTCCGCCTATCATATGGTCGTCAAATTCTTCAAGGTGAAAATGGGTAGGAAAGGCCAGAGGAGACCAGCGTGATATTCTGGGAGTGCTACTTGGCGTCAGCACGAAGCAGAGCAGTTGATAACGTCTGACAATAGATAGAGCTCAATATGAGAGACGAACTGACAACATCTTGGACCGAGCACCTTCAAAAGAGCCTAACCAATACAACTTACTACCAACTGAACACCTCGCTTACATCATATCTGGTGCCAGCTCAAGACGCCAAGATCGCCATGATCTTCTCATCCACTTCAAACAGAACGGAAGCATTCGCTTGAAGCAAGAGGACACGAGGAATCGACCCAAAGAAATATCACCCACAAGCTAAATGTTAATTCCTCCCTTCAAATCACAAACAAGAAAAGAAGTCGCCCCGCAGAGTGCGTAAAGCGATCAATGAGGAGGGTCAAACAAATTCCTCCAAGCCCGAACTATTCCTGAGGTGGATTACCCCATCGGGTCGGGCTAAATTTTAGTTCCTCGGCCAACAAAGCAAATGGCAAACTGGGCGACTGGCATTGATATTTTACTGACGCCAACTGAGTCTCCACTAAAAACGCTTCCCTACCTCTGACGACCATAGTAGACGCCACCCTGGGCCACGAGCTCCTCACTTCATAGCGCTTCAAGCCACAATCCGTGATCAAGATGGACCAATGAATCTTCAGAGAATACCTCTTCGTGACCAGGATTGTGGGACGATTGCTATCAGTGATGCCTGGGTTGAATGCCTTGAGCCACGATCGTGAGCTAGAAAACAAGATAGTCTTGTATAGATCGGCACATCCATGGAGGTGTTTATGTGGATGACATTAGTAAAGCCGCCTCAAGGTGTAGCTCCACGTCAACCACCTAACCCAGGCGTTCCAGTCCTCAAGGACTGCGAATATGAAGTTAAACCCAACTAAGTAGGCTTAAGCCTCGCAGGTGCCTCAGCTCACAGTCAACACCAATAATAGAGGCAAAATTTAAACAAAATAAGAGCCGTGCTCGACATGCGATCGCCCTCAAACACTAAAGAAGTTCAGCGCCTAATCGAGAGAATACTGTGGTTGAAAGTCACTCAGGTCCAGATTATGACAAGTGTCACTCTTCTTTCAAATTCAAAAGGCTTCCTGAACGGATGTCCACCGGCGGGAGGAGGCGCTCACAAAGATCAAAACCCACTTGAGCCTCCCCATTCCTCGTGTCCTCTCCCGAGGGAGAACCTCACACTCACTTAAATTTTCCATTTCTCGACTGCCACCTTTGGTCGAGAACGGAGGGAACGCAGCAAATAGTCTATTATCAGAAATGAGCCTCCCAGAGGAGCGGAGGAAAGGTACCGAAGATGGAGGTCATCCTTAGCATTGGTCACAAATCGCTTAAGACTTTTGGCCGTACTTCCAAGCCTCCACACTTATCAAAATCTGGGCGATAACACCCAATGCAAAGATTTGACAAACTGTAAAACTCTTGAAGACTCAGTGAAACGGGCCATGGTGAGTCGAGTGAGTTCGATGATTATTAGTACAAGCCAAGAATAGCGATCAGCGGGAAATTCTTTGCGCACTTCATCATGGGAATTCGGCACTCGGGTGAGCCTCCAAACAACTTCGCAAATGATCCCATCTGATTTATGAGTACCTATGTCCACTGGGTCTTCTTCCACTGCCCACCTCATGGGTAAAATGATGTCTCACCCCTGGTGGATCTGACTTTGCAATTATGCAATCAGATTCTTAACAGGTGTCTAAAATATAGTTTGGTAGTTTCAACATAGTTTATCATTGTGCCACTGTGGGTCTATGCTGAGACTCATATAGGTCATCAACTGCTGTGCATGACTGATTCCCACCAAGGTAAAACAGATAGTGACTATCATTGTGTGCCAAAGGTGAGAAGACATCCATTATCCCTAAGAAGGCACGCAGAAGCTAATCTCCGAAAAAATGCTCTTGGTGATTAAGTTCTGAGTCGATTAGATCCTGCGATCGATAATTCACGTGACTCCTAATAGTTTCAAAAACTCCCACTGTCGTGAAGTAAGATTTGACATGGTGTTCTGGTCGCCAGCACTCATGAACCCTTCAAGATGCCACTGAGGCTACTATGTCTTCCAGCGACTGCACCCCACTGCAGTCTTAGGATCCCGCTATGGGTCTCATCTTACTCAATGCTATAGATGATTTCTGCAAGCCCCTCCAGAGCAAAGACATTCAAACTAAGAGGTCAGCCGATCGCCTTCTCGCTATAACCTTTTAGAATAAGAGGGTTTTCCACACCTCTCTCAAATGCATGGGAGAGAGGATGCTAACTACGCATCGAGAGAGGTGCATGACGCATCCAGGTAATCACATCAGCTCGGGCCTTGCAGGAAAACCCTTAGGTAAGGGTACTATCGGCCCACGATGCTCAAAGACGCCATGAAATTAGTCGTGAAAAGTGCGTAAACCGCTAAGAGCATGCCAAGATCTCGTCTTCCCAACCTGTCATCGGACTCGATTATAAGCCTCTGGCCTTTTTCATAGCAAAGCAGGTTGGATACATTTCTGCCTTTGCCTCACAAAGTGATGAGTGCCTAAAACACTCATATTATACCCACGTCCGCTTTATGTTTTTAGTTGATTTTACATTTAAATAAGCACATTATAGCCTAATATCTGATTTCCGGAGTTTTTGTGAATTGGCAGAAAATGGCAGGGGATTTTTGGCAATTTGGAGCAGTAAAAGAAGAAGTAGGGCAGTGTCCTGGCAAAGAACGTTGCGTAATGCTCCAACGCGGTGATCGTCCCACCACACGCGACGCCGGTCAACTCGAGTGTCAACAAGTGACCCAACGCCGCGACTCCTCAACATCGCGACGCTCAACGTCATACGCCATCGCTGACATTGGCTTCATAATCATAAAAGCGGCGAGAAACATACTTGGCATCGAAAAATGTGCGGATCGAGCGCCGGAAGCGTAGCAAGAGCTACTCGCATCATCGAAAGTTGATACCGCTACATCTTCTTTCTCGATAAATCGCTAATGATATATAGATTGGGATGTTTACATTCGGTCCAACATGTTTCCTAGATTTCTATCTAAGGTTTTTGTTGAACCCTATCACAATCAATTACTAAGGTTTAAACATATATTATTCATTTTATTTATGATTCGCATTGATCTCACAGATATCTATGATGTAAATACATGGTCATGTTCGCCAACATTGGCATGATCCGCAGATCCGGTATCGAGATAAAGTGACTTGCGATTCGATTAGAAGGACCCTAAATTCCAGAATAGCGAGATATCCCGTGATTCTCGAGCGTGGAAATTAGGGTTCGAACATTTAAGCTGTTGGACATTGGCCTGGCGTAGATGCACCCAACCCATCGGTGAGATACAAGGATATATTTCGAGAGAGGGTATCTCTCGTAGGCACGATCACCTCGGCCATCGAGAAGTCATTAATAGATCGAGTAGTAATTCCTACAGGTAATAATCCATCGTGCGGCGTGGGGAGACAAATCCCTACAGTCTTTACACAGTACTTACAAGTTAATTTAGTTTTTATTTTTTAATCACATTACGTTGCTAGATAGAAATTTAGAGTTTAAGTCCGTATAATATTATAAGAACAATTCCCCGTAGTCAACAATACTTCTCCTCGTGATTGATATCCGTACTAGTACACTATATTATTGATACGACGGTGCACTGCACACATAGACGCACACAAATTTTACACATCACGCCGCCTGTATCGTGAAGGGTCGCAAGGCAAGTTTGTTATCAGAGAAGTGACTACTTCACTAAATGGGTCGAGGTCAGCCATTGGCAACAATCACCGAGCAAAAAAGTGCACAACTTGCTCATGTCCATAATTTGTAGGTTCGAGTCTCAAAGCGCTATCGGACAATAGAAAACAGCTGACAACCGTAGATCTCAAGGTGCTCGCACTCAAGCTCGATCAAGAATTACTATTCGTCCCCAAACATCCACGCTTCCAACGTACAAGCAAAGTCACTATAAGGACTCTCAAGGCAGCATTGAAGACTAAGTTGGAAGACCATAAGGAAAATGGGTGGAATACCTCCCAGAGGTACTATGGGCATACAGAACTACACGCAAGTCTGCAACCCGAGAAACTCCGTCATTTTGGCATTCTAAGACCGAGGCAGAGCCCTGTTAAGGTTGAGCTAGAGTCACCTAGGGTCAAGTTCAATACCGAGTGCGTAACGAAGAGATTCTCCGCTTGAACCCCATTCCTGAAGCAGGCGTGAGCAAGCTCGTGCTTCATCGAGGACAACCACACAAAGGTCAAACAAGGTACTATGATCGAAGGTCGACCTGCACAGTTTCAAGCCCACGACCTAGTACTCAAGAAACTCCTATCAGCTAGCGCGAGTATCCTACTACTGAAATTGGGACCCGATTGAGAAGGACCCTATATCAGACACGAAAGTAATCCGTCCCGCAACCACATTTAGTCTAAACTTAAAAGAGTGGAAAGACCCTACAACACCCCGAATGTCGAGCACCTCAAGCGCTTACCCATAAACCTCCAATTGTACTTATTAATAAAATCCAACAGCTCTACTCTCCGCTTAAATCAATTCGCTACTTTCTAGCTTCACCGACTTTAGTAACCTATAAAGAAAAGCCAGGAGGCTTGGTTAGTCGGAACCCGCGTGGACTGTAGCGGCCCGAGGAAGGTACAAAAAAAAAAAAAAAAAACAAACATCGACAAGTACACATCAAGCCTAAAAGACTGTATTTTTATTACGCTTATCTCATAAAATTACACCGCAAAGCCCGTTTCCTAAACTTTAAAATTACAATCAAGAAAGCCTTTCTACATCGTTTTCACATCTCGTAAAATCACACCTAGTGCACTCCGCCGCGCTAAACCATAAGAAAGAGAAAGAGAGAAAAGAAGGGAGAAGGAGAAAAAGGGAAGGAGAAGTATAGCGTATGAACGGGCCTAAAGTATTCAAAAGCACGCCACCCCCTCCAAGTGTGACCCCCACCAAATCCATCAAATGGCGTGGCCAGGAACAACGCAACTCCCACAACCAATGACTAAGAACAACGTTGAACTCCCATAAATGGTAGAATGTCGAAAACTAAATGTTGCCTACTTACGAATTTCACCAAACAAACTCGTGCAAAGGGCGGTATCAAACCCCTAAGCTTCATCATGTACGAACTCCGACACCGCCGAAGAGAGAGGAAGGAGGTCAGAGAGGAGTATGACACACACCATCGAAGAAGCGACTATTTATAAGGAAACCTCGATCGCCCAGTGGAGCCACGCAACTGCTCCGATCTCCGCTAGACCTCGCATTAAAACGCTGCTTTCCTTGCTGAAGGAAGACTGGAAAGAGTCACGCAGAGCTCGCCTCTCAGAGCCAAGGAGCTCGGATATAAAAGAGCCACGTAGCTTAGATCAGGAGCAAAGGAGCTCGGATATCGAAGAGCCACACAACTCAACAAAAGAGCCACGTAGTTTCGCCTCAGAGCCAAGGAGCCTCGACATAAAAAAGCCACATAACTTAGTTTAGGAGCCAAGGAGCTCGGATATCGAAGAGCCATGCGTACCAATAAAAGAGTCACAGCTCAGCCAGAACCCAAGAGCTTCCTGATATGCAAGAGCTACTGAAACATCAGAGCCAAGGATCTCTGATATCGAAAAGCCACGTAGCTTTAGCAAAAGAGCCACGTAGCTCAGTTCAGGAGCCAATGAGCTCGGATATCAAAGAGCTCATGTAGCTCGCGCAGAGCCAAGGAGTTTCTGATATAAAATAGCCATCACGCAAATTCGCCTCAAGAAGCTGAAGCTCGGAGAGTCGAAGAGCCACGTAGCTCGCCAAAGAGCCACACGTGAGTTTCCGGTCAGGAGCCCAAGAGCCAGTGACATATCGGGCGAACCACACACCTCAAGAAAAGAGCCACACGTAGCTCAATTCAAGAGCCAAGGAGCCGACATAAAAGAGCCACGTAGCTCGCCACAAAGAGCCACGTATAGCTCGCTCTCAGAGCCAAGGAGCTCTGGACATAAAAGAGTCAGAAGCTCGCTGGGAGCCCAAGTGCTCGGGTATTTGGGAGCCACGCACCAAGAAAGAGCCATGTAGCTCGCCGGGAGCCCCGGGAGCCGGATATTTAAGAACCATGGCCTCGGCTCTGAAACCTCCGGGAGCTCTATATTAAGGAACCATACGCCCGCACCCAAAGGAGACACGAGCTCGAGTTCAAGCCACGAACCCAAGAGCCTCTCGCCTTGTAAAGAGCCCACGGTGAGCCGCTCCTACAGCCATATATAGCTCCATTCAAGAACCATGAGGACCCGCCCCGAGCCCCAAAGAACTCGCTGGCAAGGGGTCACTGGCCCCACTTGCAAAGAAGAATCATAGAATTCAAACTATCTCGTAGGCAAACCATAAAAAGGGTGAAAAAGCAAAAAGACCTCGTAGGAGCATGAACATACGAATCAACGTTTCAATAAAGGTTAAAGTCACACCGTACAAGGGTCAAAAAGGCTACCAAAGCGAAGAAGAATGACATAAAGCTCGGCATCAGATTGACGGCAGAAGTCACGACACCCCAAGGTCATCATCTTCCCCCCGGCCGACTTTGATTCCCCCCATCTCGCCCTGGGGAGGAACGGCACGAGGAAATGAAAACCTGGGGAAGACCTTAGGAAGCCTCGCGCCTAAAAGAGAGCCAACCCGAGGCCAGCCCATATAAGGTGCATGTCGTCCCTGGGCCTCGACGATCACCCCTTTCCTCTCTCAGCCACCAAGGCCCTGCTGGCCTCCGGAGGTCATCACCGAAGCCCGCGACATCTGGTCATGTGTGCCCCACTATGCTCTTGCCCCCGAGAGATCTCTTAGAAGACTCCCGGCTCAAAGTCGTGGCCTCAGATACCTCATCCCTAATCGCCTCGTGAAGTTCTTCCACCCGCCCCTCGGGTCCAAACTCGACAACCCACGCCCCGCCCGCCATCTTTAGCCCTCCGCGACCGCAACTCATTCAACCATCCGCAGCCTCATAAGGTTAGTAGCCAGTACCTTTAGCCATCCCGAGCCTTCTTCCTCTCCTCGATTCCTCGCCCGCGACTGGCCACAACAAGGCATGCTCAGCTCCGATCTATGCATCGCACATCCCGCCGATGTTGCACCCGAGCTCACGTGTCACTCCGAGGTCGTGGAGGCCACCTTAGCTTGTATACGCTTCTACCACCCTAGCGCACCCTCGTAAAACAAGCCCTCTTCACATAGGTAGCCACTTTTCCTAACAAGCAAGACAAATGTAATGGCAAATCAGAAATCAAAGATAGGACAAACAAATAGTTACGCCCGACATACGGCAAGGCCACTCAAGCGACAAGGCCGTAACATCCTCAATAGACACGGCATCCGCCCTCCTCGAGGTCGGTCTCAAGGATAGATCTATACCCTGGCCAAGAGAAGCCTCTAAATTGGCAAATAGCTAATCCTCCTCCTTCTTGCTCCAGCAACCCCTTCCTCATCCTCCGGGCGTCGTAGAGACGCTGAAGTCTTACGCCAAGGGACTCTGAACAAAATAAAGTGTAACAACAAGAGTGGCTCGACGCTCTTCCCGAGGAAGCCTCCTGCCGCCACCTTGACACCTCTGGGCCACCATGCGCCGAGCTCTCTCTGAACTTGGTCGACGATCCCCATCCTTAGCGGTTTCGACGATGGAGAAGGCTCCTAACTCGAGACCCGGCCCCAAAATCCAAGGTCGGTCGAGGGGAGCCTGAGCTTTACGCTTAACGCTCCTCTTCTTCTTCGCTAACGACCGACTCCCAGCCTTGAGCTCTTCCTACGTTTCATGACCGAGGGCCCCCACGAAGTCTTTGTGACAAAGGGTAGAGAGGGCCTCCCATATGGGCCCGAGAAGGAGACACAAGGCCCGAGAATGTCCGACTCCCAATCATCTCAAAGCTAGTACTACGGCGGTACTCGCATCCCGCTTCACCTCTCATCTCCTGTGGCTTCAGGTCGGCTTCGAATACCCTCGAAGACCAAGACAACCAAAGCAAAGCTAGAAAAACACCTCATGACCTGTTAAACCCAATTAAATGCAAACTAAAGCTCACCGAGGTTCCCTGCGCCCGCGCTTCTGAATACCAAGCGCACCTGGTCAAATTATATTCCCACCACTACCACCCATAAAGAAATACCGCTCCTTCCTCAAAGGCTGTGAGGAAGACTCGAGATCCGAACAATCAACTTCTAGCATTTGAGCGCTTGGCGATGTATAAAAAGCCCACAGTACCAAAAGTGCTATTTCGAGCCCTATATCATATAGGCTTTAGTGCTTACACCAATCATGCTCAATAAGGCCAATCAAGCTGCTCGCGCCTTTCTTAAGATCGCTTATGCCATTTAGGAGGTTATTTTTGGTTGTTTTGGTGTGTTTTTTGCGTACTCGAGAGTTCAATATCGAGATATATGCTTAACTACTTAAGATTGAATCTGTCATTTATCGCTCTTCAAACATACCAAGATTCAATGAAGGAATGAAGGCAAAGTGATGAAATGATTTAAAGTAGAGGAGCGTAGGCAATGCAAATAAGAGCAATTCCAAGAAATTTCGCTAAGATTGCTAAAATTTCGATGGGGATTGCGAAACTTCGCAATCCTAGCAAAATTGAGAGCTCTCGCGCCCAAAAATTTCGCACAGATCGTTCCGTCGAAATTACACACACACTTTCGCTATTCTCTAAAATTCGCTGTTAGCTGGGCCTCGACAGCGCCAGCGTAAATTATCTCGATTCGCTATCTCTCGTGCATTGGCTACCTAGCGAAATTTTCGCTACTAGCGAAATCAGCTTCCTCTAGCGAAATTCTTTACTTTGTCATCCTTCAGAATTAATGCAAACCGACTTCATTTTGGCAGTGTATTATCATTGTCCTTATATTAGCCAAAATGTTAGGCTTTCTTGTATGCTTTTCATACATTATGGCCTATATAAGCCCCCCAAATTGTAAATCCTAAAGGAGGAGGTCGAAGCAAATTCGACAAATTTTCATTTTATGTAAATATCTCCTTCAAGAGTTTTCATTCGAGGTTTTGTTTTTCTCTTCTCTCCTCTTTCTCATTTTCTAGGCTACTAAACAACCTCTGAGGATGACAACTCAAGAGATGCTTAGCTGCTCTTAGCTTTGAAGAGGAAGGTAGCTAGCTTGTCAGGGGGAGTTTGTGTCAGTTCTCATGTGTTAAATCGCCACTGTGCACTCGATTATGGCTCTATCTTCTCAAACTAGGGTTGAATATTATTTAACGCCATTACCGCCAATACTCTACCATGCCAGGACGTTGCATACTTATTATTGCTAGATGTACCGTGGCTCCTTTAGATGGCTCCTTTACGAGCCATCGAAACGAGGTCAATGTTAAAGGTTTCACCAAGGGCCTGAGATGCATGCGCTACTTGTATCGACCAAATAGAGTGATTCTGGTGTGGTTAGGTTTTCTTAGCTAAACAAAGATCCAAGTATGGCTTGAATATAGGTTGCTTGCCATGATGCGAGGATAAACCCGAGACACTGTTAACCCCATGTTGTCAAGCTAGCACCCAAACCTTCAAAGTTACTCTTTTTCACCATTTCGCTTACAATTAATCATCACCAAACAACTCACACTGCTTTAAACAAAAAATCCAAAATCCAAATTAAAAGCCTCACCTTTTTCAACACTCCGATGCAAGTCATTCATAGGATGAAAAACCCATCCCCCGTGTTCGACCCTAGACTCGCTTTTCTTATACCGGCAAAGAGTTTGACTACGGCAAGGGAGGAACTTAGGACATAAATTTTGTCGATTCCGCATCACCCTACCGTGGGCACGAATCAAAGCCCCTCCGCGGGACTCTCGCACTTCCAAAGAGTCTTGAGCAACGCAATGCTAGGTGTTCCCGAGATTTATCCCCTCTCAAGACGACCAAAGAGTCCACCAAGACGCCCTAGAAGCCGTGGGAGAAAGTTAAAGCCGTACATGCTACTGCAAAATGTCAGTAAGACACTTTTTGATAAAGGGATGTGAGGGAAGCGGAGGCCATTCTAAGGCCGCGCCTCGAAGAAGTAAACCATCTTCGCACTTGAACGATAAAGCGAAGTGCTGGAAGTCGTGGCACCAAACTTGAACACCAAAGGGAGGCCCTCGTAATGAGAGGCTAAATTATGTCCAAGTTAAGGTTCGACCGACTAAGGCCCATACGCCTGCATTCTGCATAACCGCCCTCAAGTAGGCAGAGCCACCAGGATACTTGATCTCACTAACCTTACCCTTCTCTTTGCCATGAGGAGAAGGGAGGACTACCAAGGACTTGATCGACAACAATAACAGGACGACAGACCTTCCTCCCATTTCGCTCTAAGTCGTAGCCCTTAGTGTAACTACCCCTATGCGTAGACCGGAAGGATGATCGGGCCCAAAGGGAAGTTTGCATGATTGAGTAGCCTGTAAGGGAAGGCGACGAACGATAAAAAGGCAAGGCAAAATACCAAAAGTGGGAAAGAAGGGACAAACAATCCACCACTGTGTGGACCCACGAACCCACAAGTGTGCGCACACAAGGGAAGAAGAAGAAAGATCACCAAACCAGCGTAGTGGGACACGAGGAAACAATGCAAAAAGCCATTAATAAAAACAAGAGAAATCACCCAAGACGCCTCCTACGCGACGCTTAGAAAGTTTGAGAAAGCAAAAGTCCGAGCCACAAGAACAGGGAACCGAGAAAGAGGTTCAATAAGAAGGATTAAAGAACAAGGGGAATACGATTCGAGTAACTGCGGGACGCTTCAAAAAACACAAGGAACGCTAATCGAAACGGTAGCATGAAAACGAGAAGCCATCATTACCGCAATACAATCGATCACTCGCGACAAGTCCGCCTAGCCAATGCGGAGCTCACCGCCGATCCAAAGAAACCACTACCGCCCGCCTCGCTTCTAAAAGAAAGGGCCGGGGGAGCAACCGATGGTGCCTAAAATAAGCAACCTACTGTGCCTAGGAGCATGTGCCCGGGAACGAGCCTGAAATCCGTTGGCACTTCCACGGGGCCTAAAATTTCACTGTGGAACTCGTCCATAATGACGTTCTGTCCCCCTGGGCTCGCCCGCGGCCGAAACTAAGCCTAATGGGTTGAATCGTGACGAGGTGACCCGTCGACTACCGATGAGCTGTAAGAGAGGAAAGCACTCCATGTTCAGACCCGATACCAATTAAGGAAGGAAAGATCCCCCACGACATAACCTTCTTATTATCTTTTTAAATATTCGGGTTACGATAAGGAGAAAGAAAAGATCTCCTACCCACTTGTGGAAGACGCCGACATCATCCAATAAGGAAAGTCATCATCCATTATAAATACCTGCTAACCCACCAAAGAAAGGTACACAATCACATCGCCATCAATAAGGCTTGAATTCTTTCTTCCGTAGCAAGAACCGACTCTCCTAAGATCGGGAGAGCCTGCAGGCGCCCCTCGCTTCACCACATCCTTTAGCCGTGCCGTAAGTTAAACGACGATCCAAATTTCAACCAATCAACCCCACAAATCCCCCCAAGCCCAAATTCCCGCGATAGTTAACATCATCAATTATTATCATTATTATTTTGAAAATAGCAATAGGATAGAATATAATAAAATCATAAAAGCAAGTATTTTTGGCGAAAACTTGTGGGGTTGCTCTAGAATGGAATGTCTTCCAAAAGTTAAATAAATGATGGTCTCTTAAACCAATTTCCTTTATGTTTATATGTTAGTTCTATTTTTAAAAATAAAAAAAATATTTATTGTACATTTTTATATAGCAAGAATGTTCAAAGCTGTCATTTTTTATTTATTTTTAATTATGCTTGTATATTCTATTGTTCTTATTGTACATTATGTTGTATATTCTCTTGTATCTTCTCAATCCATCCCATACTTTTTATCATCACTTAATTCAAGCTTCAAGACATTATCTTTTGTTGACAAATTTGACATTTTTTTGACAATTAAGTGCTTTGTTACAATGTGTAGTAAATTATCCCTGTGATTCTTTAACTTGGGATCCCTCCCCTCCTTGATATCCCGCTCTTTTAAACTTTAAACAAATCACCAACCCCAGCTACATCTAGACAAGTTGGCATTTATTCACTTTATATACTCCACTTGAGCATATTGTGTTTTATATGATTCAAACATAAAATCTCTTTGCCCTATCCCGGCTCTCTACCACTTAAACCCATAAGGGTGTGCATTATCTTATTTATTTTTTGGACTTCATCTTATTTATTATAATAGATCATATTGATTAAAAGTCTATTAATATGGAATTAAACGTTTGTGTATAAGGAAATTTTAGAAAGGAAAAAATTAAAGAAGTGAGGTATTTTATTAAAAATTAAAACACATGCATTCGCATATTCATACTGCATTTACATGACGGATTTATCCGACTATTAACTCAAAATCTCATATGGTAGGTTTCTCCCGTCATCAATTACTGGATTCTAAGTGAGATTTTCTAATTAATAAGTATGGTGCAAAGGTCCATCACGCCTAACTAAAGTGCGGTAGAACCAACGTTAAACAACAGACATGAACATCGTAATGGGTAAGAATCTCGGGTTAGAGTTTCAATAGGAACAAATACTATTTTGTATGTCAAAGTGCATAGTTTGTCAAAAAAAAAAAAAGTATGGTGCATTCTTTTGGTATTCATCATATGTGAGCATATGTTAAAGGTGACACACAAACATTAATCATATCAATGTTCATGAAATGTCTAAAAGAATATATAGCCGTTATAGGGTGAAAAGTCCTCATACATATGTCATTATGTTATTGGAATATTTAATATATAAAGCATTGGAACATGTGACATTGTCTCATCATCCGCATAACAAATCCATTTTAGATATTTTTAATAATTAAAAAAAGGGTCCTAATTTAAGTTATTTTGATCAAGTATAATAACAAAAACCCCCCATATTTTATGTCTTTTTTATTTGTTTTATGGAAGTATTTTTCTTCACATATTTTAAATAGTCCTCATAGATTAATAACCTTAGAGGGTTATTATTGTAATTAGAAATGTGTTTCAAGACAAATAACAATGTTTTAACATAAAAAAACCTTGATTTGTTATTTACATCTATTCACTTTTTATTATATCGCTTTTTAATAATACTATATTCTTATAAGGATCGACCTTTATCTTTATAATTTTTTTTAATAATTAAACACTCATATGATATAATAAACTATTTTCAATAGGACTCGAACCCAAGACCCCCTTCTCTTTTCGACGCCCTATCTTTTAAACTTCAACGCTCTCCTATCAATCGAAGCAAGATACGGACTTTATCTTTTATATATAAAATAAAAAAACAAAAAGAAAAACTTATCCAAACATATTAAATATTAATAAAAATGAAAGAATATAATTCAAAATATTTATATTTTTCATTTCAAATAATAAAAAACAGAAGTATACGTTAATAGGAGAAAGCTTTTAGTATTAAGCCAGTCCCAATTAACATGGCACCTTGAAAAATTAACATGGAAACAAGCTTCCTCACCAAACACACATGCCAGCTACCACTACACCATTAAAAAAAATATAAATCATGTATTATAAATATTATAAGGTTTGTGACATGCAACCGCTAAATTTCAAACCGTACAAAGCTCCAGGGTGGCAATTCATATCTATGTGTTGCTCGGATCGTATCAACATACAAGCTATTCTATTATATTCGTTAATTCGAACACGGTACAAAATAATAATTATATCAAAATTAATAAACTAAATACGACTCAATTAAGAATCGAATAATACCGATTACGTATAATCTGCTTATTAATTTCATATTTAAATTACTGCTAATTTATAACTAATCCAAGAATATTTTAACAAAAATAATATTTTCTTAAACAAAGTTAATTTGGATTAAATATTAATTTACATGATAATTAAAGAAACAATTTCAAGTCAATTTCGTGCCATATATGGATCGCATTACCTAATATAACTCGCTTTATTAAATGAAGCTATGTGGATTAACACTTGTAATTGATCTAAATACGATTATACCAACCAAAACACGTAAAATCGCGATCGAAGTTCACAATCATGTCAAATTTTTACGAAGGTGTAGTCCAAACCATGATAGGGCTTATAATTAAATAATTACATAGTTTGTGCATAATATTAAGGATTTGTTAGGAATAATTCTAACAAGTGTTCTTACATTTTTAGTTTTTTTACATTGATTTAATATCAGAGTATTCCGTTTCACGAAATTCAAATTGCCTCTTCCCTATGCCGCTGAAGTCTTTAATCTTTAAGAAATAAAATTTCTAATATTATAATATTTTTTTTCTCATAGATATTCTAACATAGTCATTTCTCTATGTCTATCAAACACTTAACTAATATTTTAAAATCGGATCAAACCGCTGATCCAATCGCTTTTTGACCATAAACCGGCATCAAAACCGGCCCAGCTTAAAATATTAAAACCATTTTTCTTTTCAATCAATCAATCGGTCAAACCGACATTGAAATGGTTAAAACCGATGATTGAATTGGTCAAACAATTTATAATTATTTTTATTTTTAATAATATATTAATTATGACGCTATTGGTTCAACCATAATTCACCATATGTTCAACTAATTAACCGCGGAATTGGTAATTTTTTCGGTTCAATCATCGATCCGATTTTTAAAACATTGTCTTTAACCACTAAGTCGATGTGACAAAATTTTTAATACTTAAAACATCCATTTTAATGAAATTTTGAACGTTATAAAACATGTAAATAGTTTTCTATAATCCTAAATTATCTAAATACAAAATATTAGATACTTTTGTTTAACATAGAATTATAAATATTTTTCATATTTTTAATTATTACTTAAAATTAATATTTATAGTAAATTAAAATTTCATAAATACTTTACAAATAAAGTTTTTTTTTTTTTCCAAAGATTATTATACGACTTGAATCAAAACATATTTTTGAAGACCATTCCTAAACTATGACTAACCTCATGACTTCTTCCACAAAGTATATTCTAGAATTTTATATGAAATAAATCAAATAAAAATATATGTAAATATGATAATCGGAATCCCCAAGTGTTAGCATATTCTCGGATCTTGTAGGCTCATCAATCCTGCTTGTGTGTCTAAATGTTTAGTAATGGGTGCACTCATGAATTTTGTGGGTCCAATCCAACCAGTTGGTTACTTATATTCCATTAAAATATTTTAACTCTTAAATATCTAAGCTTTTATTCTAACAAACATTTTGTGGAACTATCTTTTCAAAAAAATTAAAGCAAAAAAACATTCTAAAGTTCAATCATTAACACTTTCTCCAAAAAAAAAAAAAAAAAACCTTGGGCGTCTGTCGGTTTGGGAAAGACATTGAGCTCGAAAATTTATTTGATTGTTAATTTTAAGGTCCTATACAATTAATAAAAGTATGTACAAGTTGATTGAATACTCCGATAATAAGTCATAATAAAAATAAAAAAATAAAATTTTTAAAAGTATATATGCTTTATAAGTCTATTGTAAAAGTTAAGTAAATAATTTCCAAAATTTATTTTACCTACTTTTCGGTATTTTCCTTGAAGCTTCGTCATACATAACTGAAAATCAAATAAGTACAAGAACTTATCATTGATAATTGAAACCACTCTAATTTTAATTTTTAATATTTTTATAATAATTTATAATTTATACGAGAAAAGGGCAGCTTGAATGTGATAAAGGCTTTGAAAATTATATAATAAAGAAATTTTTACCAATATCTAAACATTTTATCAAGTGTCAGATACATCGCATTAATTATCTGAGTGTTTAATTAAAATGGTGATAAATAAAATCATTTATTTATTTCAAAACCATTGTTCTTACTTATTATCTTCTATTTATTAAAGAGAATGAGTTATTTTAATATCTGATTTGAATTAAATTCGTCTCAAATATAAGTTTATTTTCAATAATATTGATTCATATTGATACCAGTTTATTTTTGTTTTTTTTTTTTCAGATTTTTATGATCAACTTATCGAAAGAGCATTTTATTGTTTGACCATAATGAAGCCAAGCTATTACCGACCGTCAAGCAGATATCATTACTCCATCGACACACAGATTTACGTCGTTAACGACAAATTTTTTTAAGAAAAGCACTATTACTGGTGATTTACAAAGCCTGAATCCATAGACATCAAATCTTATTCGTTAATGGTAATCAGACTACACATTTAGATTATCAACATGTAGATAAGCTAATCATTCGCTTATCAACTCAATATTATATCATCCTTCAAAGCTTTTAACATTTTAATTATATATTTATAAGATATTGGGCCTTTGATTATTAATAAATTTATATCTTTCAAAATAAAATTAAAGGATAAAGGATCTTTATATTATTTGTAATTGTGATATTTTTGGTCTTATGATAAAATAAGAAAAAAAACAAACAAAAAACTCAAGTTCTTCATTTAATAAATTAATAAAATTTGAAGTACGCAATGAGGCAGAAACCATCTCCATCTAAACTGTTTCAATTGATTTGCGTGTCCACGTCAACAGTCTGTAGTGAGCAATTCTCTTAGTTCTGGTGCTACGCGCCTGACTGCACTGATTTGTCACGCCCTGGTTGCGCGTTGAGAAAATTCACTGGCAACCACGTGTAAGCGCGTGGTGATAGAGCGAATGGGCATATCTTTCTCACCAGGTGTCACTTTCCTCTCTACTTTAGACCCAAAATATTCCCTTTTCTTCACCAAGAAATCGTTCGAAAAGCTGTCCTTTCGTTTTCAATATTTATGATCATTTATGCTTTTTTTAGTACTTAATATGGTAATTAATTTAATTATACCAAAAATTTTGTGATTGAAAATAATAAATCGTCCTCATAATCACGAAATTAAGTTATACATGTTATAATTTATAATTACTAGCTCGGGCGGCAAAGAGGCGTTAACAACTCATGACCAATTTCAGATGAAAGAGCGCTGCAATGTTTGCCATGTCATTGCTTAGATTTACGCTGATTGTTTATTTCAGAAGTTGAATTACTTAGACAGAACAAAGATATTGCATGCAAATCAAATCAATTACTCTTAATATTTAGAATCTGAAATATTTATTCTACCACAACAAGAATATTAAACGATAGATTTAATTATCAAACGTATAGACTTTGTGTTTCCATTCATTATAATTATTACCTTTAGACATTATTTTTCATTATTTATGATTAAGCATTTGTTTTATGTTTTAACTGGACAGATTGATAATAATAATTAAATTATTTTATCTTAACAAAATGTATTTTAATTTAATTTATAATTAAGGAAATATTCAGATTATCTAAAATATGAGAAAACGAAAATAGAAAACTAAAAGAGATATAAATTTATATGTTGTTTCATGCTTACTTCGGTTAATAGATACGGCCAAAAACCTAACCTGAGCAGTTAAAGTTTAAGCTGACATAAAGAGGGTGAATTCAATGGTTATCTCATTATAACAAATTTTGTGAGTAAGGCATAATATATTATTATGTACGTAAAGTAAATAGTTGTAAAAAAAGTAAATCTAGATATAAAATTATTTTCGCTATTTAGTAATTTTGAATATGCAAGGTGGAGGAATTGAATTTCTAACGATTTCGAGTGGGGATAAAACTATAACGCTGCCAAGAGGTAGAATTTTACGAAGTTTATCCATAAACTTTTCAAAACAACAAACGCCAAGCACTACGGTAATAAAGACGAAAACAAATTTGCAAACAAATAAAACGACTAATTATTTTCAACATTTTATATGATTTAATCGTAAAAAACAAGGAAAACGTTTCTTCTGTTAATTAAATTCAATCAAATTCAACCAAACGAGGCTTAAATTAAACGTATTTTCAACCAAACTGCAAACAGAGTCTTCAAATGAAACTAAAGATTATGAATATCAAAATTTCTGTATTCTCCGAATTTCTTCGTGATGTACTAAATTTTTGCAACTAAACGCCTCATGTTTTAAAAATTATACTGGAGCAATTGAAAATTTTTTATTTTTGGTTTAAAGAGCAAAAATATTTTTTAAAAATATCTTCCAATTATTTAATTGTTTTTACTTATTTCTTTTATAGTTGTTTTAAAATATAATCACACAAAAGAACATTTTCTTTTATTTGGTTATTGCTTATTATTATCATTATTATTTTGAAAATAGCACTAGGATATAATATAATAAAATCATAAAAGCAGGTGTTTTTAAGAG
Source organism: Tetrastigma voinierianum (assembly GCA_016808115.1). Taxonomy (NCBI): domain Eukaryota; kingdom Viridiplantae; phylum Streptophyta; class Magnoliopsida; order Vitales; family Vitaceae; genus Tetrastigma; species Tetrastigma voinierianum. The sequence continues at coordinate 373,127 of JAEQBH010001577.1, forward strand.
AAAAAACCAGGCTGCTCTAAAACTGAATGTCTCTCAAAAGTTAATTAAATGATTGTCTCTTAAACCAAATTTGTGTTTATAGTTATTCTATTTTAAAAAGGTTCAAACATTAATGTTATTTTTATATAGTAGAATAAGTTCACAAATTTTTTTTTTAAATTATGGTATATTCTATTGTTCTATTGTACATTGTGTTGTATATTCTCTGGTATCTTCCCGATCCTTCCACCTTTTACCACTTTGTTCGTGCTTAAGAACATTATCTTTTGACAAATTGAGAGTTTTTCGACAATTAAACGTTGCTATACTGACAAGAAATTGATACGAATCGAAATTTGCACTCTCTTCCTCCCCTGATCTTCATTTTAAATTCTTAAACAATAAATAAAACATAGATGGTGTCTCTTGATATTTATTTATTTTATATAACACGTTATAGTATATTAGTATAGAAAGATTCGAATACTTAAATCTCCCGTTCCTATCCTGGGCTTCTCACCACTTAAAACCCATAAGGGCACATTATCTTATTTATTTTTTTGACTTCATCTTATTTATTACAGTAGACCAGGCTGATTAAAGTCTACGATATGAGATTAAACGTTTGAGTCATATATGAAATTTGAAAGGAAAAAATTAAAGAGGTGAGATATTTTACTAAAATTAAAACATATGCAGAATTATATTCTAGGCGGGTATTTTTTATATGACCGATTTAATTCCGACTATTAACTTTCTTAAAATCTCATAGGATTTAGATTTGTCCGCCATTAACATGGTGACTTCATATATGGGATTTTTTTTTTTAAATGAAACTAACAATACATTCGATAAAAACATATAATCAAATTCATTAAAACTAAAGAATATTTAACATCCAAGTATTGAAGAAAAGAATTTGGGCTTAAAACCTACACATTTTGAGGTTCATTACATCAATATACACTCCAAGTTCGCAAAGATATTAACGATCACATCTGACTTGACTGCCTTGACCACCCTCCTTCGTGGCAGAAAACGCTACTATTCAATCACCCTCATATAAGAAAACGACATTGAAAAACCAAATCGGCTAGATCAAAACGACACAAAACACACCACATAAGATCATTAAAAACATTTAAAAAACAAATTAAAAATCCCATTTTGTAGTAAAATAACCGTTTTATTGAAAATAAAATGATAAAATGATATAAACGATTTCCTGCGCCAAAATTACAAAAACTATCCTTTCTGTTAAAGAAAAAGATATAGAAAGAACAAGCATTTAGGATGCATTTAGATGGGACCCTGCCCAAGGTGAACTATCTGTTGCCGAGAGGTCCCTGATCTCTGATCCTCTTGAGTTCATATAAGATAAAGAAAACACGGTCAAATACTTCCCAAAGAGACACTCACTCTAGAAGAGCCTTGTTCGTGACTCTTTCTCAAGACACCACTCTAAGAGAGCTGCTTAACCTCTAATGATTTAATATGTTAATGCATAATAAAATTAAGCATTTTTTGTTACATTTTATTTTAAAAAGAAAAAAAGAAACAGGAAAGTTTGGATTAGATGTAATAATTTTGTTAATTACATGTCTCAACTTTTCTATTTTTTCTATTTTATTGTCTCAACTTTTTCTTTTTCTTTTGGTGTATGGAACTTTATTTTTTTATTTTTTCATTTTGATGTCTTAACTTATTTTTATTAAATTATGTTTTAAACATTTTAATTTTTTTTTATATTTGATATCTTAACTTTACTTCTTGTTCAATTTAACTTTTAATTTTGTCCAATCAATTGGTTTCTAATTGGAATAAAAACTTTATTAAGATATTTAAATAGAAATTGAATTAAACGACATTTTATCAGGTCAATTAATGAAATTACTAAGGTAAAATAACAATATTATCTAATGATTTTGAGGTCTTCTTTACTATCTAGTTGTTATAATAGAAAAGAAAATTACAAAATTGATTACCATGGAACTATGAGAGCAATTAAAAAATTTCTTAAAAGAATATAAATAATTTTAAAATAATCTTAATTATCTTCAGTTATTTTTACTTATGTTTTAAAAATTCAGAAAACAAAATAAAATACAAGATATTAAAAATTATTTTTAAAATATCAAAGATTTATTTTATCCAAAATAGTCAATTTAATAATTATTAGAAAATAATTAAACCCTAATTTTATTATTTTTTTATATTATCATAATGTTATTTGGATGCAATTTTAACTTATTTTAAATACTAATATAATTAGTTTTAATTCATCATTTGTTATTGACGAATAAAATTAAACGTTTCAAACACTCTTAACAATTGGCACAAATTAAAACACAAAAATAAAAACGAAAAGTGTCTAAACAAAAATAAATTTAGATTATTAAATAGAAAACATAAAAATCACATGACTTATGTCAAAAATAAAGTAAGACACTAAAATAAAAAAATGAAAAAAATTGGGGTATACCATTTTATATAAATTATCCCTAATTTTTAAAAAGTAAGTATGGTTCATTAAAGATGAAGAGGCTGTAAGATGACAACCCAATTTCTACGCTTTCTAGCTGAGCTTCATTTCTCCTCATTGCAATTTCGATATTTGTTTTCTTTCCATTTCTCCTCTATATCTTCTTCTTCTTCACAGTAGAGATAGAGACAGACAGAGAGTAAGAAACCACAAGGTTCTAGATCTCTTCTTCACTGATAAATTATAGACACTAAGAAATACATTTCAAGGAAGAGCTCAAACTCATTAATACAGTTGGAGATTCATGGATCTCCATACAGGGAAGGTCTGGCGATGTGACTGATTGGGGAAACGGCATCCTGGTGGATCACCACATGAGTCTCGCCGGCAAGGATGCTACTGATGCTTTCGTCGCCTACCATCCCGGCGTCGTATGGAACCGGCTGGACGAGTTCTTCACTGGGTTTCACCTCAAGGATTACTCTGTTTCGGGGGCGTCCAGGGATTACCGGTGTTGATATTGAGATTTGAAGATGGGGTTTTTCGATAGTTATAAAATAGTTCGTCATGCTCTGCGCTATGGCGCGGCGTTCTACCCGTATTTATGATGTTCTGTGGGTGCGATACAATACGGGCTCATCTCGGCAGTGGTGCGTTGATGGTGCTCTTTCTGATTCAGAGTTACTGATGGGCACGATTCCTAAGGCACTACGAGGTGATGATGAACAAGGTTTGAACAGATTTGTGCAGGTTTGAGCGGGAATTGTCTCGCTGGATCAGCATTGTGTGGTGGAAGGGAAATCACAACGCCCACTTATTGCCTGCAAGTATTTTCGTTGATTTCGATCCGATCACATATGCCCTTCGTGGTATCTTTCCAAGTTTTTCAGCCCCATTACATCTCGTTTCTTACTGAAAGAAGCACCTCGGATCCTGTCTAGGTTTGTGTGAGTTACCAGCATTTACATTTTATCCTGTGGATGTGCTCGCTAGAATCAATCTTCTGTTTTGCTAGGGGTCATGTACAAGTTGTTGTTGTCCAAGATGAAGGCCTCCAAACAGGGTTCAAGAGACGGGGCTGCTTTGTGAAGCTCTGGATTTGCACCCTTTCCTTTGTTTCATGTCTCCCAATTGGTGGGAAGACGATGTCTCATTGTTCTAGAGTTCAGCTTCACTGAATCCAAAGATGTCTTAATTCTGCCTGAATCATTCATCCAGGTGTTTATGTTGGTCCTCCAAATGGGGATGACTGGTTTGAGAAGCAGACTCATGGGACTCTCTGTATCTCCTGCTCCTCATGATGGACTGGTTCCAGCATGGCCTATAGTTTCAAGTTGAGTATCATTCCTTTTCTCCTCGGCTTCCTGAAGCCAGCCCAGGAAAATTTCCCGGTTCAGAGCCTTGCAAGAAGCAATTTGCCTGATAACTGCGTGTCTTCTGAAGGCGAACTTGATGACTCTGCCACACTTAGAGTTGCAGCCTTGCAGGCTCAAGTGACCTTGCAATCCGATCCCAAAGAATTTGTGGTATGGGAAGAAAGAACACCCATGCTGAGAGCTTCAAAGCGGTAGAAAGCCTGTTTGTGGAAGGGCCACTGGTCTTTAGTTGATTTCTGAGGTGCATGATCCTGATTTCAACAAGAAAATAACTAATCCTCTATTGCCTGTGCTTGGAGGCTTTAATTATTTGCTTATCAATCCACCCGATCTACACAAGCTGGTGCTATCACTGAATTCGATTCAAGATAAAACCAATGATACAGTTGATTCACAGGCCTCTCCTTATAGTTCTCTTGGTAAAGTATGTATATTGAATTGCATCAAATGTTTACTTGGCAGCCTCTATCATGTTTCTGTTTTTGTGGGTCCTCCATATATTTATGTTGAATTTGATTTTCATTGTTGTGTAGATTAATATGTAACATTGCTGAAGTTTCTGGGCTGTTCAATTCCAGAGCTACTTTTCAAATATCAAACATGGTTCTGTTTTCTTTATCAAGAACAATTGGCATCATGATTTGTTGCATTTACTATTTTTGTTTAGTCTCCATGAGAGCTCCCAATTCCATTGATATCATTCTACCCATAGCAGTCACAATGATTTTAAGTTCATTGAAAATTCCTGTTCTACATTTTCTTCATCTGGTTAAAAACTGCTTTGAAACAGTGATTTAGTTTGATCATCTTTCTGTTATGAACACGTTTTACAGCACATGACATCAAGTGAATCCTGAAGTTCTACCAGTTTTCACTGAACCCACTTACTTAAGTTTTTATTGGACCAATTGTTAATGGAATTACCTTTGATTTTGATTTCTGAGACATCCTAATATCCTGAAGTATGAATTACTGTGGTGCTAATGTTTGTTTGGATCATGTTTAAAAACTGTTCTTGAGAACAGTTTTTAAAGATGAAAACACTAATTTGATGCTTTTGAAAATCATTCATATCTAATTTTGAGAATATTTTACACGTTTTGAATAAAAAAATGGGTCCTTAAATGGTTAGTTTGATTCCAGTTTTTAAAACTGCTCTGAGAATTATTTTTGAAAACACTTTGAGACACTATTTGTGCAAGTACGAAAATCTCGTATTTCACTTTTGCTAGATTTCTTCTCGTTTCAATAAAAAATACATTTGAAACCAAATACGTTTCTTCAGCGTTTTCTTTGTTCTCCTTGTTTTTGAGATCAAAAACAGTTTTCAAAAAACATTAAACAAATATGCTTATATATGTTTTTCTTTGCTTACTTCATTTAACAAAAATGCTTTCAAAAACATTAAACAAAACATTTATATGTAGTTTTTTGTTTTTATGAACAAAACAGCTTAAAAAACAGAACCAAATAGACCTATATTTTTCCTTACTTTTACTTAGGCTGAATGAAAATTGAGAGAAATTTTTAAAGATATTTGGTAAAAGGTTAAGGAGGATGGTGGCGTTTCTAAAATCAGGCCAAAAACCCAATTATAACTAATAACTCACTTAGAACGTGAAATATGGTGTGGTACTCATTAGGGTTTTTATACCCAACACAAAAGAATATTCCAATGATTAAATGTTGAAATTAAGTAAAAAAAAAAGATGTTTGAAATTCAGGTTATGACAGCTATGCTGTGTGTTTGTTACACAGGTGACCCTTCCTGGAAACATCCTTATTCATAGTACTATGGGAAATTTCCTTAACTCATATTCACTCCAATAATTAGGTCTTTCCCATGTAAAAACTGATATATGAAATAATGGGCGTGAAGTACCCAAGATACAAGTTCCCAAGATCGAAATTAAAAATGGGTCATATCAATGTAATCTTTAATTGCATCCCTTGAAGTGCTCAAAACTATACCCACAACTTCACCTTGGGTGCCAAGCAGCAGCCTAAGGAACTGTGACAGAGAAAAAACACCTAATTTCCACTCCCATCGCAAAGAAGATATTCCTCAATTATCAGTTCCCCTCACTATTCCTTTATTAATTTGGTTTACTTATAAAGAAAGTTAGCATCCCTATCCAAATGGTAAATATCATCATCCTCAAAACTAGAAGAAAAATATATATTTATTCAACGCCATCATCCAACTAAATAAAACATGTACTATTCAGATCATAATCCACCTGTGAAAAGTCATTACAATCATCCATTATAAATAATTGTGTCACCCTAAGGCTTAGTGTGATACGCAAACTTTATTAATATCGTAAATTCATTCCTAAGCAAATGATCTTCTCTTCCTAGGAAAGAACTCCACTTAGAATCGGAGGAGGCTGATGCGCGCCGCCAATCCTTTTGTTTCTTGTTTTCAAGAAGAGTCTAACGGGCCCAGACAGAGGACGGCTCCAGCAACCAACACGCTAGTTCACCCGGTTGGAAAAAGCATCACTGGGCCATTAATCAGCCAGGGGAGAATGATTTGGCCTCACAACAAAGCTAACATCTCACGATCATGGTATCAACCCTGAACACAAGTGAGCAACGCCAATCCTCTAAGTTGATAAAGACCAGCCAGACTGACACAAATAATCTCCTGAGGCGCCGTTAGAGACCGTATGGGCCAACACTGACAAGGTGGAGGCGTTCACACAACCAACACTTGTCAAAGAGTTGGAACAACCCACTAGGGTACACACGCCCCAGGAGGCACGATGTCTGACAAACTCCAAAAACCCTGCACGAGGTGGAGAATGAACACCACTTCGGCCGAGAAGCCGACAGAGAAGGGGAACTAGCCACACGAGGGAGCATGATCCTCACCAACCCTCCGCAGGATCGCGCAAACGAGGATGAGGGTCGTGGGAGCAAAGGTTCGGACATCCAAAGAAGAAATCAACCACAAGGTACTGTAAAAAGGCCGAACTCCACTTCCATGGACGCCTGGGTACAACAAACCTAATCCTGACCAATTGGTTGAGGTGGTCACTTCCTCTTCGCGCAAAGTCTGTAATGCCGTGATCGAGATCGTCTGACGACAAAAGACCTATAGACCACCCTAATACGCAGGCCAAAAATAAGATGGGTCCACAGGATATCGTGACTCACTTCGCGCGCAGCCTTCACATCACACTAAAAGTACCAAGATTTGACTTTGAGTCGAACAGACCCTACTTCGGCTCCTCCCGCCTCATCGTCACGAACTCCATCGCATTCGCTCCCACTTTATTATGGGCAATGAGCCAGAGGTTATATCATCTCCTCGACCACAAAACAGAGCTCCCAAGGAAAAAGTTCAGGTCATATGTTCAAAGGTTTAACACAGAGTCGTCGAATGTGATATCCTCTGACGAGAAGTCTTACTAAGCATCGCTACTGCGTGGTCGGGACAGAGTTCTCCATCCTTAAAGAACCTCAAAGCAAGATAGTCAGTCCGTGAACAGAAGTATATCAACTACTGAAGGCTTCCCCAAGCAAAGAAGCTCTTCTTATCAGGTACAAGAAAAGGGCAGAGTTAAAAGAGAACGAAGCTCTGCAGAGATTGCAAAAGCAAACAGGACAGATCCTATGAGGAGTAAAGCAGAGCGGCTCCTAAATAAGATGAGAACGTCAAGGATCACAGGGACCACTTCACCGAGCTGCGCCAAATGGGTATTCACCCCAACACACCCTCCGACGGCCACGTCGTTAAAAATCCCACGCCGGCGCAAACATGAAAGGTCTCCCAGGTGGCCATCCCATGCGAAGTCGAATCCTCGTGAGAAGTGACGACACCAGCCACCGCGAGTTCCACAAGAACCATGACCAACAGATGATCGCACTCCAGCCTAAAAAGGATTAACACGGATCCAAATCGGACAATTCTGAACTGATATTGCGTCTTAAGGGCGTGAGCGTAGTCCAGCCACCACCACACAACCCCAGCTTAGCATCACCACTCTTAGGAGAATTCCATGTAATCTCCAGAGGGTTTGCGGGAGGCAGAGAGTCCAACTCAGCCAGAAAGGTCCCTGCAGTAGCATCGGGACGGGGAACCATGTAAGGCAAACAAGATCCAAGATTCCTCACACTGATACTAACAGACAACCTTTCGCACTTCGACATGGAGGCTCGGCCAACATCCCCAAGGACGACCTGTTTGCAGATAAAAGCCATAGAGCTTAATAAAACGATCCATGGTCCCAGTCGATAACAGCTCACGATACTGATCTCTTGCAGATCCGCTTTAGACAAAAATCAGGATTGCTGACAAACTAGGAGCCAGGTCATTGCCTCATTGCAGATTTTTAGGGGAAAGAGTACCGCCTCGGATCTAGCACGCTTAGTGCTCACTCTGAACTCATGTCGTGCCAACAACGTGAGACCTCATAGTAGACGTGTACCACGTCACAACATGTTACCGTAGGCCCTCTCTCAGTATATTCAAGCATGTTTATCAAATTCCCCAAATCAAATGGAGTAGAATGGTCCTGAGGAAACCAAGACAAATTAGGAATGGCATCAAGATCGATAGCAACACGTCATAAAGATTATACTGACAGCTTACGATGTGATCAATCCACTGACCTGCGGCTTCGTAAGAATTGTGAGCCCTCGCAACTCCGCTATCACGGAATACTCGCCTACATAATGACCCAAGTTAGCGAAGGCATCGAAGTCTTCATCCGCTTTCAAAGTGCACATGAGGTATTCGCTTCAAAACAGAAGGGGCAAGATAGATGAAAGTGGTTTGACCCTTGCAGCTGATCACCCACAAGTTAAACGCCAATCCCCAGGCGCCTGCCAAAGAGAAGGAGTTTCGCCAGAAGACAAAAAGGATCACGAAGAGGTCAAGCTCTTCCAAGCAGCCAAGCACCTCCGAGAAGTAGCACCCGAAATGGTCACAACGCTTGTCTCACAAAAGCAAACGCAAATGGTGGCTTGCATCAATTTCACAGACTTGAACAAGGCTTCATCAGTTGATAGCTTCCCGCCGCATTGGATCTCAGGTAGACGCCACGCTGGTCACGGTCCTCAACTTCATGGATTTTCTCGCTACAACAAGACTCGGCATGTGGAAGAATACCTCATTTGTCACGGTCGGGAACATCTTTGATATCAAATGTCTCCGCCGGGCTAAGAATGCAGAACCACCTACAAAGATTTGGTGAACAAGATGTTCGAAACAAATTGGGACATTCGCGCAGGTATATAGGCGACATCGCTACGGTAAAATCAATAGCGAGCTCCTTTGTAACCCTTTTAAGCCGGCGTTCAGTCTGAAGTTTGTAATATGAAGCTAAACCCGACCCAGGATGCGCTTCGGAGTCTCCAGCCGGGAAGTTCTTAGGTTTCATAGTGTGGCGAGGAATAAAAACCGCCAAGATAAGATAAAAGGTCGTACTTGATATCTTGCCTCCATGACATTAAAGACATTCTTTTTGTGGCCAAGGAGAATAGGCCTTCTTGGCGCCGATATCTGAAATTTGCTGACGAATGTCGGCCTTTCTTCGAGGTTCTAAAAAAGGCCTTCGGTGGGGCCTTACATTGGCGAGGAGGCGTTCCGCGATGTCAAATCCTACTTGAGCTCTCCCCCATTGCGGTAAGCCCTTAGGAAGAACTCCTCACCCTTTGCTTGGCCGGATTCGGACTTTGCGCGACTAGTCTTTGCCTGGTAAGAGAGCGGGACGGTCACGTGACGATCTACTATTGTGGCCAGGAGGCTCGATGGGGGGCGGAAGAAGGTACCAGATGGAAAAAGCGATCACGGCGTGGTAACCCCATCCAGGCTGAGCCTTCTTCCCGCGAGCTCACAGTCGAAATTCAGTGAATATCAATGGCGAATGCGCAAACCCGGAAACCTGCGGAGAGGGTGATGAAGTGGGTTATGGGGCGGCGGGTCGACGCCGGTCTGAACCAAGAGCTGACAATAAAAGAGGCGGATCTTGCGAGATTTCATCATAGAATTCACTCGACACAGAGACTATAGAGGCTACTGGCGCGGCCAGAGCCTCCCCAGTAAAATTATCGGTCGGCAGGGCCTTCACGCCCGAAGCGGTGCGGGGCGATCACGATCTCGGACGTGATGAATCACGGATCGCCCACCGAGGTTCAGCTTAGAGCCTCGATGCGAGGAAATTTGAATGAGGCGATCATAAACTGAGACCAGCCCTCGCCAGCTTCATGGAAGCGGATCATTTGGGTGAGTGCGACTTCCAGTGGTGGTAAAGCGGATCGAAGACTCCTCACGGGCCCGAGGTGAAGATGATCTATATCTTAAAGAAATCACGAGAGGCGCTCGAGAAGTTCGTACAGTTCGGTCGAACATGTGCAGATTGGAGAATTCAGAAATTTGTGTGTTAGCAAAGCGTACAACCTCGCAGAAGACACAGGCTGAATGGCGCCTATCGAGGCACTACTAGAGCCCCTCGGTAAGCGTCGACAGGGAAGTCTCCCACAGTGATCCGACAGAGTTGAATGGACCCCATGCGGGATTACTTAGTAGATGGTAGAATTGCGGCTTTGACGAAGGAGGCGTCGAGCTTAAGCGAGGTGGCAAGGTTCACGGATTCATCGGGGAACCCGCATAACAAGGCTTCTCTGCGCCCATTCTTAAGTGCGTAGGAAAGAGAGAGCGCCAACTACGCCACCGGGGAAGTACACGAGGGCATATGTGGCAGCCATCGGGCTGGACCTTGGAAGGAAAAACACTAGGCGGGGTACTATTGGCCCTGATGCTCAAAGAGACAGCGATCGGCCCGGTTAGAAAATGCAAAGGCTTGTCGGGAGCATGCTAAGATATCTGTCCCATACGAACCGCTAAAGACAGTCCTGGTGACCTTTCCAACGATGGGGGCTAGACATGGCCAGGACCTCTACCCCCTTTGGAAGGGCCGGTGCAAATTTATCATTGTGGTAGTGGACTATTTTGCCAAATGAAGCGAAGCAGGAGCCTTTGGCAGCGATCATAATGAAGATGCGCAGCCGTCGGCTTTTATAATATGTGGTTGGGATCTCGAGGTCCCTGGGTGTCCGACGTGGGAAATAGTTTGTGATCCCACAAGTTTAGGGATTTACGCTTGGAGCAGGGTCGAGCTACTACTGGAGTCCCAGCTCAAATCCGCGGTCCGATGGGCGAGGAAGTCATTATAAGGACTCTAAAGGCGTACTTGAGAACAAGCGGAAGACCTAAAGAAGGGTGATGCCTCAGAGGTATTATGGGCATACGAATTCTGTGCAGAGTCGGCGACTCGGGGAAACCTCGTTAGCTCTACGGCCTTTGCCTTTGAAGTAGTAGGCCAGTCAAAGTCGGTTCGATCTCCTAGGATTGAACCTGCAAACATCGAACCTGCGAGAGCTCTTCGCTTAGCACGGATCTCATAGAGAAGAAAATCGCGACGAGTCTGAAGTGTGTGGAAGACTATCACGGGAAGGCAGTGGGTATTATGACGAAGGTCGACCCGGGTTACAGTGGGTGACCTAGTTAAAGAAAAAACACGCTGACCTGGAAAGATTTTCATAGGAAGTTGGGACCTAATTGGAAGGGCCACATCATATCGCATCATCCAGGCAGCAGTATAAGCTCAAACAAGAAAAACCTGCCGCTCGTGGAGCGAACATTTTAAACAATTCTACCGGTAGGACCTGAAACGTAATTACGCTAATAAGGTTCACCGTCCACGATTTCAAATAACACTCTTGTTTCCATTTTTTAAGTCGTTTTGATGTTATGGTAGACGAGCAATAAGTTACAATGATAAAAGCACAACTTTCGAAGGGGCCGGAAAGAAGCACATAATTCACAAAGATGCGTTCTTTATTGAAGGAACTTCTGTTGAATACAAATTTCATTACATAGAATTCTGACCACCTCGAAAAATTACAAAATCTGCTGCATCTCAAAAACCACGATCAAGCGAAAATCGTTCTTCATGTTTTCACCGTCGAGACAAAAACCCAAAAAAATCTAAAGAAAGGAAAGGAAAGAAGAAGGAAGTGACGAGAAGGAAAGAAAGAAAAAGAAAAGGAGAAGGAGAAGGAGAAAGGGAAAGAAGAGAAAAAGAGGAAAAAAGAACGGAGAGAGCGGTACTAAGTTTTTGAGTACCGCCCCTCCGAGATACTTTCCACAGCACGGTGCATCTCTGGGGCGTAGCCCCAGGGTGCCTGCTCCTGAGGGAACTGGAAAAAGGCACAACTCCTACGGCCCGAGAAGACCGCCGAATAAGCGTCGACTCACGATCTCGGGGAAGACCTCTGCTGATGATGACCCGAACCAGCGCTTCATCATGCGCGGTTACAATTACGCCTGCAAAGGGAAGAAGGTTGAAGCGTGAGCACCATCAAGGGGTCACTATTTGCCAAGGAAGTCGAGTGCTCAGGAAGTCGCGCGTCGGTTCCAATTCTCCATAAATCCGCATTAAAGCTACGGCCTTTCCCGAGAAGAAGTCAAACGGCCATGTAGCCGCGGGCCAAGTAACTCGGGGCCGTGGCTCGGTTCGCCGCTTTGCTCAAAAGGCAGTAGCCCGCGGCCAAAGTAGCTGAGGAGCCGGTAGCTCGATTCGCGGCGTGCTGGCTCGAAACATGCCGCCTTCAAACATGCCATGTAGCCCGAGCCAAGTAGCTCGGGAGCCCAAGAACTCACCCGCAAAGCCGCAACCGCTCAAAAGGCTGGCGAGCCACGGAGCCAAGTAGCTCAGAGCCTAAAAGCTCGCCGCAGCTGACCGCTCAAAAGGCTGGCAGCCTATGAGCTACAGCTCAGAGCCCAAGATCAGTCACAGAGCGCAATAAAATTAAACAGTCATGTAGCCATGCAGCCAAGTAACTCAAGAGTCTAAGAGTTTAGTCACAGAGCGTAACCGCTCAAAAGGCCAAGAGCCACGGAGCCAAGTATCAGAGCCCAAGAGCTTAGTTCGCAGAGCACTGATTCGAGAAAATTCCAATTTTCGAAAATGGCAAAATCGTAATTTCGTAAATCCAAATTTTTCTAGATCTCTGATGATGAAACGGACTACCGTTGAATCGCTCGCTAACGAAGCAATACGCTCGATTTTCGCGGAATTCCCGAGACGTAAATGATAATTTTGCACTGTGCCGAGGTGATCAAAGATTCTCGTGAACGATATGCGATGTGACAAAAGTCATTTATGACATGTACACACGCTGCATTTAGATGACAAACGCACGGCCGAGATAGTGCTAAGTGTCAAAATCCAAGATTTTAGGGACATGGATGAGCATTTTTGGATTCTTAATGAGATAAAGACAAACATGAATAGTGGCTTCACTCCTACCTTGAAAAGCCAAAAGAAACGCAAGGCAGGAAAAAACCCGCGACAGAGCTTGGGTTTTTGATTTTCTAATGAGAGGGAGTGTCTTCTAAGATCCCTACGATCGGACTCCGTCTGATTTCTTTCCAGTCAAGAAGGAAAGTTTTACTAATGCACATGAGTACTCACGTCATAACTAGCCGGAGTTTTCGACAAACTCCGTGAGGTAGGGTTTTATCTTACTTGTTTTAACCCTTGTTTAAGTGTTTTGTTGATGGCTGGAGTTTATCGAGGCCGTGAGGAAGAAATTACGGGTTCCAAAACTTAGACCAGTGTAAAATTTTTAGGCCCGTTTTGGACAAATTCGTGATGTTAGGGATTGTTTGGGTGCCTTGTTTGATAAATTATGCATTAAATTATATTTGTGTATGGGGTCGGAATAATTATGGATTTCGAGGCTCACAAAGTGGACCGAGATTGGGTGAGTGGGCTGGCCCATGGGATGCCCACTGCTCGTTTTTGGGATTGTTAAAATAAATTCCAGTTTGTGCGGAAGTAATCAAAACGACCATGTGGTTGTGTGCTTGAAATACTGAAGTGAATGACTTTGAGTCAGGTGGAAATAATAGGTTAACGCATGAATTTAATGTGTTAGACATAATGCCACAATTGTATAAAATATAATTGTGTGTAGGGCCATCGAGATGAGATTTGCGGATTTTCTCAAGTGAGCCAATTGGGTGTCGCTGCTTAATATTGAATGATATGTGTTATGATTGCAAATTTGAGAATATGCATATTTGATATATTGGTTTGATTAAAGGCTGAATGGTATACGCATTCATATGCACCGGTAACCCAGAATTAGTATGAGCGCATGACATGAATTAAAATAAAACGAACATGGCTATAAAGGAATTTCACATGATGATTTTCCGGAGAATGGGGTTGGGAGACGGTCCAATAGATCATTTCCTTGATGAGGACCATGACTGTTTAAGTTCCTCCAACACATTCACCTCTGCAGGGTAGTTCCATATTTACCAACTCGGTAGTGTATTTTCGAGAACAACAGCTTTGTTTTGAAATGGTGTTTTCTCATACATGGCAGTAAGTGTGAGGGAGTCTATGAGACTCAGAGACATGGGAACGGCATTTAGACATTCAAGTAGGATCAGCCAATTTACTTTGGAGTGTGTGTTTAAATTGACCATTGCATATTCACTTCTAGGTGGGGAGTAACCCATTTAGCATGATTCCACTACTGGCCATAGCCAATTCCGTCGAGAATATCACTGTACCGGGAGCCGCTCGAGAAGACAACTCATCTTAAAGGCCGATTTTTGAAGAAAGCCATAGGCTTTGATGGTTTTTGGTTTAATATGTATTAAATTCAAACTTTTGATATATGCTCGTAAGAGCGATGTAATAAACTCTCGACTAGCCTGGAATATAGTCAGATATTTACTTTGTGAGTATCGTTTCTACGCCCAAGAGGCTATTTTACTGTGTTTGATCTCGATACGAGACATATAGATTTTCGCGGTTGATGGGTTGTCAACAGACACCTTGGCTTTGGGGCGCTACATAACTGCTCAAAAGGCCAAGTAGCCACAGAGCCAAGTAGCCCATGAGCCTAGTAAATTTCACGAGCTGGAATGTACCAAACAGTCATGTAGCCACGAGCTACTGCAGTCAGATCTGGAGAGAGCTCTCGCCTAGAGCGTAATAGGTCAAACAGGCCATGTAGCCACCGAACTGGGTAAACAGAGCCCAGCCAGAGCCCGATGGCCTGGCCACAGAGCGAACAACAAACAGCCATGTGTGTGCCGACGGAGCTGGGTAGCTCAGAGCCCGTAGGGCCTGGCCAAGCAGAGCTGCACACCAAAAGGCTATGTAGCCACGGAGCCAAGTGCAGCTCACCCCGTAGCGTATCACCAAACAGCTATGTAGCCATCGAGCAAGTAACTCAAGAGCCTGCAGCTCGGGCCGGGCAGAGCGTAATCCGGGCCTCAAAAGGCTGGCAACACGGAGCCGCAGCTCAGGAGCCCAAGCACTGGCCCGTGAGCGAATGGGGGCCTCAAACAGCCAAGTGAGCCATGGAGCCAAGTAGCTAGGAGCCCGCAGCTCGGGCCAGAGCGTAGAACCGCTCGGTGCCAAGCAGCCACGAGCCAAGTAGCCTTAGGAGCCCTGCAGCTCGGGCCGCAGCGCAACCGCTCAAAAGGCCATGGCCACCTGAGCCAAGTAGCTTAGTTCGCAGAGCGTAACTCGCCTCAAAGGCCAAGTAGCCACGAGCCCAAAGAGCCTGGGCCTTGCGTGAGCGCACAAATTTAAAAGGCCAAGCCCCCACGGAGGCAAAGTAGCTCGGCCATAGAGCGTAACCATCTGGGGAGAACCCCGCGGCTTGAAAATCCAGCAATCGAAACAACGAACAGGGAAATGAGCGAAGAAATTAATCAATGAATCGTGGTATATCAACAAATAGTCAAAGTCATAATATAAAAACCCAGTTCAAGGCCAGATGCTCCAAAAAAAAAAAGGAAGAGCTCTAAACACTGACGTCAGCCCCGTCGCGAAGGAGGAGCTGTGCGAGGAGCCCAAGCAGCGGCTGTAAGAGCTATCCCCCAGAGGAACCCGAGAATCACCAAGCAGGGGAGCACGATCAAGAAACACCTCGACACCTGCATCAACCTCAGCCTCGGAAGCAGATCCTTCAACCTCCTCATCGCAGAGCCGGGATGTTGAACTCCGTGTCTCGGGAAAGCTCCTGAAGCCCGACACGCTGAAAGGCAAGCCACCGAGGCCCATCAAGTACATGCTCGCTCAGCTCAAACATCACTTCGCTTTGGCTGGCCAAAGCCTTTGCCTTGCAAGGTCCATCCGAAGCCTGCCAAGCTCTTCCTCAAGCATTCCACAGAGTTACCCACCTCCACAGCTTCTTGGCGAGCCCGTCTGCCAAGCACCCATCTCTGGGCCCATTAAATCACTCCCGATGTACCAAGTAGCCTCCTTTCGTCAGCCACAACTCATCTTCTACAACTCGTGATCCTTCCGAGCCTCATTCTTTATCCCCTACCGCGCCGCGCCATCGGCTGCACAGGTCAGACTCAGGCTCACAAGTTCCTCGCGCCCCTTATTAGAGCCCGAAGACTAGCCTTCTGAGGCCGGAAGCGACTCGCCTCAGAAGACTTTGCCGCGTAGATCCTCGCAAGGCCGTCCTCCTTGCCAAGCTCCTCGCATAAGTAGCCACCTAAAAAGACAGGATTCACCACCCGAATCAAAACAATAAAGAAAAAGATTGACGAAAGCACTTGGACGTACAGAGGCTGCCTTTAAAGCAGTTAAGAGCGAGCCTCCGACGAGTACGCCCACCCTCCCGAGGTTTGAACGCAGGATGGAGGAAACAGCCCCGGCGGTGAGCTCCGCATGAGAAAGCAAGGAGTCCTCATCCCTTGCAGCCTTAGAGCGATCACGATCTCCTCGCACCTCGCCCTAAGATCGTATGAACGGCCTCGACGGACTCCGCATCGAGATGCGAGAACTTCCAAGGAGATCTACATTCGCCCTCCCAAGAGTCACTAGCCCCGACAACAGACGGCTATGTGGATAGGTCCCCACCTTTAGGGTCTTGCCCCGAGCAGGAGGGCAGCCCTCTGGCGAGCTCGAAGGTTTCCGTTTCACGCTCCTTCTTCTCACACTTCCAAAGTGATCTGAGCTCTCCCCGTAGGCTTCTGAGGTAAGGGCCCAAACAGACGCCCAAAGGAGGAAGGACGGGGGGATGAACGCTTCCATGACAGAGAGGAGAAGACCTCGTGAAAGGAAGTCGCACACTCGCACCGGACAACTCCAGAATATCCGACCCGATGAGCCCACTGCTTCCCGCGGGCGCACCTCACCCGCCTTCCGCTTCACCTCCTCGTCCTCGACTAAGATTCAGTCGAGCACCTAAAGGCCACACAACCAAAAAGCAATGTTAGAAACATTCTATAACCGTCAAGACCAAACAAATTTAAGACGAAGGAGAGCTCAATGAAGGTTCCTGGGGGTAGTCCAACACAGAACGCCTGAAGGGTGTCCTCTCGATCAAAGGATCAGGATTCTAATGATCACTTCACTAGCAAAGAACAACGCTCCTTCCGTAACTCTGCAGCGAGAGGGAAGGTTCGAATGATCAACTTAGCGCTAGAGCGCTTTGAGATATAAAGAAAGCCTCTAAGAACCTCCTTTACAATCGGCAGTCTAAAAGTAGGGCAATACTAGGAACACCCAAGCCTCATTCCTAAAAACGACTAATAACCCCACCGTAACACCTCGTGTCAGAAAGCCGAGAGGGGCATATATTGAAATGTTGTAGGACCTTATAAAAAGGATGTAAGGGAAAGCGTGAGGCCGCTCGAACGCCACCAAAAAAAAATATACCATTTTTTAGGCACTTAACAACGTATAAAATAAAGAGACGTCTGGGCACCAAACCCGGGATTCCCAAACGGGGGCCCATCGGCCTCAAAGATCTCACCATACGAGGGTCTCGACCTGCTGGGGCCCACACCCCATTGCTCAATAGAAGCCCTCAAATACCGTGAACATTAAAGCCGAATTTCATAAGTTTGCCCTTACCCTTATCCAAGGGAAAAGGACGCTCCCCCGGGGCAGCCCGGTGAACCACCACAGCCAAATTGTCGTACCCCCCGTCAGTCCGACCCGAACTAGACGCCTCGGCAGGATTACTCCCTATGCGCAGAACAGAGGAGCGACCAGGACCCATGGAGGTACGCAGGGTTAAGCAAGGAAGAACGAGAAATCAAAGGAAATGTAGCCCTAATCAAGAATGCTCTGTGAACCTAGCAAGACTTCAAACCAAAAGGATAAAGGAGAAGAGAAGACGATCGAGAACATAAACAAGACGAGGACCGAATTCTAAGCGTATCAAGGACCACCGAATGTAGTCTCAACACTAGTCGGACAATAAACAAGGAAAAAGGAAAGCACCAATTTGCAGGCAAAAGCTTCCAAGAATGTATTTAACAAAGTGCAAAACTGGGCCGTGATTTTTTAAGGAAGCCAAGAGCCACAAATTAAATAAACACGGAAATCGAAGCTTCATCATATCACACAAGGACGTGGGACGCTTACTAAAGCCCTAATCAAAACCCTTCCCGAGTAGCCACGTGGGTATCACCGATCCAAGAGGCGATACAACCCTGCCTACGCCCCGCTAGAATAAAGGCCGGGTGGAATCAGATATATGTTTGAAATAACGGGCGCAAGAGCCCAAGATACAAGCCCAAACGCCGGAATTAAAATGGGTCCAAAAGATTAGCAATAGGCCCTAATGGTATCCTCAAAGGCAGACTCCAAATGAGGGCCCAACTCGCCCTTTAAAAGGCTGGCGCCTTAAGGAATCCGTGATGTGGAAATGACCAACACTCCAATCTTCACCAATCAGAAAGTAAGATATTCTAATTATCACCCCTCAATTATCCTTTATTAATCGGGTTTACGATAAGGAAAGAAAATCTCTCACTCAGTTGAGAGAAATATCAGATCATCCCCTCCAACTAGAAACATACTATTTAGTGTCATCATCTAATTAGGAAACATACTATTCAAGATCATAATCCAATTAGGAAAGTTGTCATAATCATTCATTATTATTACTCGTGTCACCCCATAAGTGAAAAGCCACGCAGACTTACATTAAAATTCATTCCCTGCAGCTTGATCTTCTTCCTGAAGAACCGGACTTAGCATCTGAGAGAGGCAATGGGCGAGCCCCGTCGATCCTTTTGTTTCTTTTGGTAGAGAAGCCTGTAACGTCCGTAGATAGCTGGATTGGCCCAAGAATCCAACACGCTGCTTCAGCCCGCTTAAAAGCATCATCAAAAAAACGAATCGCGGATTGAATTCGGAAAAAAGTTACCGATTCATGGTTAATTGATAAGACTGCATGTCGAACCGCACTGAATTCCAGTGATATCATAAATATGTAATTATATATTTTTTAATTTTTTTAAAATATATAATTTAATATTTACATTATTATTTATTTATTTTTTTAACTTTTTAGAAAACATAATTACTATATTTCAATTTAAAATGTATTGAAATGAAAAATAATATATTATATATATACCCATAATCTTTATATTATATTATATCATATCATATTTATATAATATTTATCATATTATATTATTTTTTCAAACGTGAAGAGTCGCTCAATGAATATGATAAAAAACGGTCGACAAAGCCACACATTGATAGGTTGAGTGACTATTGTAGCTACATTCTTGCCCTTGTTTTTGAGCCCACCGTGATGGCCCAGCCATACTTCGAGCTTTTGAGTTTCTTTTGAGCGATTTTACATAGGTTCGCTGTAAATTAAATACGGCCACGATTAACACACACCAATCACGTTGATTAAATCTGGGTCAGTGAGACTTAAACGGTTCGCGATAAACCAGTCGTAAATCTCGCTAACACGCTTATCAAACGGGTCGGTTCGTGAGACATGCTAACCCGCTTATAAACCCGCTAATTCGCTTAATCGCTTCTCATCAGCCGTTTACCAATGGTCGCGACTAGGTCATTAAAATTAACGCGACACGACAACCGACACGATTAACCGCTGATTAAACGGGTTTGGATGAGACCAAACTGAAATGGTGCTAAACGGGTCAACCCATTTAACACGCTTAATAAATGGGTCAGGTTCAAGCTTACATGTTTTTCACCTCACAATTCGCTTAACCCAGAACCGCTTAACCCAACCCAACACGTTTGACACCCCTAATTTTACATATCTTCAACAAACCCCACATCGAAAGGGCATACAAATATATGAGCCTTTAAATCCATAAATCAATGCATGAAAAGCCCACATGGAGGAAGCGTGGACGGTGGGCCATGTTATTATGCATCGAAAGCCCGATGGTATAAAGACGGTTCGATAGTTGAACTATCTGATTCAATGTAGAACCGTGGGCTCGACAATGTTCGGTTTTAAACATCGTATCTTTTGCATTTCTCATTTCCTTTAATCAAATTATTATTTCTTTTTTTTATTGTCGATGAGATGACCTGATCTGCCCATACATGAATACGCTCTTAAGTCATACCACATTCAAACTAATCCCTATATGAGATTCACGACTATTAGTTAAATTATGAGAGACCCTAACCAACTACATGTTCCTCCATATCCTCTTCCATTTGGATCGGGTATTAGATTTTTCGTCAGGTTCAAAGGAAATTATCATCGCTACATACTATACACCTGCATCTAATCCTCATACAAGGCAAAAGGGACTACAAGGGCGAAAAACTTTACCATAAAACACAGATACATTCCTAGAGCTTGAACTCGAAACCGCTGATTAAACTAAAAGATACTCTGACCATCTCACCTATATATTTGATTGTATCAAATTATTACTTTAATCCTTCTTTAGTTCATACATTTAATTGATGGATGCAGAATATTAAACAAGGAAGAGAATTAAATGATCAGGGGTGAAATGGAGGTAAGGGTCCAACTTGGACAAAGATTCTCATGTTACAATAGTCATCTTTTCATTATTTGCCATCGGATCAGGTATTAGATTCTTCATTATGTTCAAAGGAAATTATCATCCCTATATACCACATACCCAAATCTAATCCTCATAATGAGCCAAGAGGGACCATTATGTGGGCGAAAAACTCTACTATAAAACACAGATTTATATTTCAGAGTCAATTCCAAATTATCGATATTGTTAAAAGCATAAATCTCGACCATTTCACCTATATTGGATTGTACCAAATTATTATTTTAATCCTTCATTAGTTCATACATTTAATCGATGATGTGGAATATTAAAATACAAGAAAATTAAAATGATTAGGTGAAATGATAGTAAGGGTCCAACTTGACAAAGATTCTCATGTTACCATGTCATCATTTCATTATTTGCCTTTATTTATTTTATTGTTATATTTAATCATTTTTTACTTTTGAAAATTTTATTTTTATCTTTAAAAAAGTTCTATAAATTCACACTTTCTTACAATGATTAAATTTCAACCACATGGGTTATGTTTTATGATTATTTCCTTTTAATTGTTATTTTTTATTTTAAGTCTAGTCAATTCACACATTTGATTAATGATACGAAATATTAAATCAGACAAACAAATAAGGAAATCTTAAAACATGATTAGAGATGAGTTGGAGGAAAGGGTCCAATTTTAGATTTCCATTTCATAGTGAATTATTATTATTATTATTATTATTGATGAGGGTTTGAAAATAGGCGTCGTTGTGCTCACTCATCAGCCCAAAGGAGAGGCAGCCCTATAAACACCCAAGCCCCTAGCGCTGGGCTCCAAAAAGGGGCATGTGAAAGGCCCACCACTCGGCCCAAAGGCCTAAGAGATAATTGAGAAAGCCCATATCCCGCAAATCGATTGAATTTTCAACAATAAGGAAAGTAGAATAACTCTATAACTTATTATCCCGTGAACTAACTAAATCTTTTAATTAAATCTCATTAAGGAAAACAGGATAATTCTCAATAATATATTATCCCGCACAAGCCTGATCTTTACCAAAAGGAAGGAGGATACCTCAATAAACTATTCCTTCAATATCTCTTTCTAAACCGATAAAGGCACAACATCCCATCCAACGGGAAAGAATCCCACACCCTCAAATCGGGGAATAATATACACTATAAATACAGGCCACCCAACGGTGAAAGGCACGCTCATCTTATGCCAATACTAATTCTCTAAGCATTCTTTTCCCAAGGAAGAATCAATTTCGCACTGAGCGCTTACCTGCAAAGCCCCGCCGACCCTCGTTTCCTTGCTTTCAGCAGAGAAGTACTTCATCGGGGCCTGCAGATCAACAGTGCAGCGATCCTACCTCACCTCAGATAACCGTGAGCCCGTGATCCTGCACCAAGAAACAATCCGGTCCAGCCCACGACTTCCCCACACGCTCCACCCCGGGGCCCAGCTTGAAAGCATCACTGGGCTGGCGCCGTCTCAGGGAGAACGATAGCCTCGGACAACATAATCGATTTCTTAGTTATTGATGGTATCATCATGAACACAAGCAGAGCAATGCCAATCACCCAAGGATGATCAACAAAGCAAACGTTGCATAGCCTACCACCCAAGACATTAGAAACAATGCAAAGTAACACGAATGCAGGTGGAGGCGCCCGCCCCACCGACCGACGCCGATGTAAGAGAGTTGTGAATAACTTACTGTGCAAATGCACCGCCAGGAGACACGACGAGTTCGTGAAGGCCACAACTTCCCTCCTCATGATGGCAACACAACTCCTACAATGGTGAGTCCAACAAAACCGAACCAGAATCTTCAGAAGGATCCCCGGCTAAGACGATCAAACTTCGACGCTTCATCTCATGCAAACTTCAAATACACTTAAGAGGCGCGCATATCCAAAGCATAAAACTCCATAGCAATGAAGCGCCATCTATAAGAAGGCCAAAGCTCGTGAAATTCGCAAACGCTCAAATCTCTCCGCTAATCAAGACAAAGACGCCGCACCTTCCAAAAGTTAGAAGTCGAATGGCCACACGCAGCTGCACCCACCACTTCACGAGCTCACCTACTCCACAGCCACGCCGTCAGAGTCGACCAGCTCAAAGCGACATCGCCCACTCACCCACCAACAAGGGCCACGCCGCCCTCAGAGTCGATCACCAGTTACATTGCCACTCTGGGCCAAATGGAGCCACGCTGCTCACCTTGACGAGCTCACCTACTCCACACAGCCACGCCGGCCTCAGAGTCGACCAAACAGCATCACATTGGGGGCTCCGCCGAGCCACGCTCACTTTGACGAGCTCACCTACCCCACACAGCCACGCCGCCCAGAGTCGACCACCAGCTACATTGCCACCGCCACAGCGCTCGGCCACGCCGCCACTTTGACGAGCCCACCGACCACACGGTGCCACGCCGCCCGGGAGCCACCGTACCGCCACATTGTCACCGCCAACGCCACTCCGGGCTACATCGCCACCCGGCCATACAACGCCACCGGGCTCAATCGCCACTGCCTTAATCACCACTTACAGCATCACACCCGGCCATAACGCCACTCCTGGGCCAATCGCCACTGGCCACAACGCCACTTCTGGCCAATCGCCACTCGGCTCATCCCCACTCGCCACAACGCTCACGGCCATTAACGCCCACTCCGGCCTGACCGCCACCGGCTCAATCGCCACTCCTGGCCATAACGCCACTGGCCAATCGCCACTGCCACATCGCCATTTGGCTCAATCGCCACTTGCCATCGCCACTTACCGAACGCCACCAGCCACACAAATACAGAGCCAAGTAATTCATTGACGGCTCAGCCCTCAACTCGTAATGACGAGCCCCTACCATTCACAAAGGATTCCAGCCCTTCGGGCCGCACCCGCATGCACGGGCTCCTTCTTACCATTCATATTGACGAGGCTCGCCCTCAACTCGTAATGATGAGCCCCAACTATTCACAGCGGGACGAAGCCCCCTTCACGCGCTCCGCATGTACGCTCTTCTTACAGCTTCATATCGACGGTACTCGCCCTCAACTCGTAATGACGCAGCCCCTTACTATTCACGCTGATTTTAGCCCTTCACAAGGCCCGCATGCACGGGCCTCCTTCAGACAATTCATATCGACGAGGCTCATCCTCCACCCGTATGCACGGCCCCTACTATTCACAGCGACGAGCCCTTCACGCACCCGCATGCACGCCCACCGCATAATTCATCAATTTGCGCTCCGCCCTTCAACTCGTATGGACGAGCCCTACTATTTACATACTGACAAGCCCTTCACTGACTCCAAACAGACGGGCTCCTTATTACTATTTACATTGACGAGCCCTTCACCGGACTTCAAACGCATCTGCCCCCTACTATTTCATCGACGAGCCCTTCATCGACTTCAAACAGATCGGGCTCCTCCTCTACTATTTACATTGACGGCCCTTCGGCCGCACCTGCATGCACCGACTCTTCTTACACTCATTGACGAGGCTCATCCCTCAACTCGTGATGGACGAGCCTCACTCATTTAAATCGACGAGTTTTTCCAATAATACTCTTACCTCAATGAGTTTCTCTTCCCAAATGAAATTCTTACTGACGAGCCCTACCATTCACAGCGCTGACGGAGCCCCCTGGGCCGCTGCCCGCATGCACAATTCTTCTTACAATTCATATTGACAAGGCTCCTCCTCAACTCGTATGGACGAGCCCTACTATTCACAAAGGATTTAGCCCTTCACGCGCCCGCATGCACGGCTCCTTCTTACAAATTATATCGACGGTGCAGGCCCCGTCCTCAACTCGTAATGACGAAGCCCCTACTATTCACGGTGAATAGCCCTTCGGGCCGCGCTCCCGCATGCACGGGCTCCTTCGCACAATTCATATTGACGCGGGAGCTCATCCCCTCCACCCGATGGACGAGCCCCTACCCATTCACAAAGTGGACGAGCCCTCTCACGCACCCGCATGCATCGGGCTCCATCGCGACACTATATCATGCAGGCTCGTCCTCAACCTCGATGGACGAGTTCCTTACTATTTACATTGACAAGCCCTTCACTGGACTCCAAACAGACGGGCTCCTTCCTACTATTTACATTGACGGCTTTTCCCAACAAATTCTACTGGGACGAGCTCCTAATATCTACACGGATCTAGCTCTACTAACAGCCTACCCGATCTAGCTCTTCTCCCAACAAATTCCACTGACGAGCTCCTATTATTTACATGGATCTAGATCCATAACAAATTTTGACCGACGAGCTCCTCCAAACAAAATACTTGACGAGTCTTATTATTTTACATGGCGAGCGCTCTGCCAACACCCGACGAGCTCCTCCAAACAAATTTTACTGACGAGCCCTATTATTTACATGGACGAGCCTACAACAATTCCACCCCGACGAGCTCCTCCAAACAAATCTACTTGACCAAATTTATTATTTACGGATCTAGCTTCCATAAATACCTACCTGACGAGCTCCTCCAAACAACTCTACTTGACAAGCTCCTATTATTTACATGGGCGAGCTCTTACAACAGTCTACCTGACGAGCTCCTCCCAACAAATTTCCATCCGACGAGCTCCTATTATTTACACGGGCGAGCCTACAAATTACCACCCGACGAGCCCCCAATCACTTCATCCACGAGCTCCTATTATTTACATGGGCGAGCTCTACAACAGCCTTACCCGACGAGCTCCTTCCAAACGCGCCTACACCCAGCTCCAGCCCCTATTACTATACGGACGAGCCTCGCAATGCCCACCGACGAGCCTTCCCAAATGGCCTCTACCCGACGAGCCCTCCGCAGCATAACTCCTATTGACGAGCCCTTCACCGCACACGGATGACGGGCTCCTCATACAAATCCGCTGACGGCCTTCCTTCGATATAGACGAGTTCCCATCAAGTTTCACCGACGAGCCTTCACCGTCTTCGGGATGGACTGGTCTCGCTTACTATTTCCATCACGAATCCTTCCCATCACCAACATGGGCGAAAGGCCCTACTACGCATTCCGATGAGCTCACCAATGTCCCCAATAACGAGCTCTTCCTGAGCTCAGAATGACGAGCTCTTCCCATCACACACGACGAGCCTCACTCAACCCGCTCACTTCGACGCAGTCTCGCCTACTCCGTGCAGTCACGCTACCGAGGAGTCGACAATTCTCGCTCATCACACACTGCTCGCAATCGCCCTGGCCACATCAGCCACTCGCTCAATCGCCACTCGCCAACGCCCACTCGCTCAATCGCCACCGGCCACCGCCACCGGCCAATCGCCACGGCCACAACGCCCACTTTGGCTCAATCGCGCCACCGCTCAATCGCCACCGCCACCACCGGCTATTATCGGGCCACCGCTCAATCGCCACTGGCTACACCGCCACTGGGCCATCACACGGCCACACGCCACGGCCAATCGCCACACCGGGCCACTTACCAATCGCCACCGGGCCACATCGCCACTCGCCACCGCCACTCTGGCCACATCGCCACCGCTCACCGCCACCGGCCACAATCGCCCCACTGGGCTCAATCGCCACCGGGCTACATCACACGGCCAATCGCCACTGGCCACAACGCCACTTCTGGCCACCGCCACCGGCCACCTCGCTCCCCAGCCACATCGCCACCGCTCAATCGCCACTTTGGCTCAATCACCACTCTGGCCCAATCGCCACTGGCTACAACGCCACCGGCCCACCACCGCCATACCGCCACGGCCAATCGCCATCGGCTACAACACTTTCTACCAATCGCCACTTAGCCAAACGCCACTGCGGCCAATCGCCACTGCGCGACCACCGCCGGCCATATTCACCATTTCTGGCCAATCGCCACTACTTACACCGCCACTTGGCTCAATCGCCACTCGCTACATCGCCATCGGCCAATCGCCACTACCAATCCGCCACTACCACCGCTTCGCCACATCGCCACTTACCACCGCCATCGCGCCAATCGCCGCCTACCACCATTACAACACACTCATTCGAATCGCTACTGGCTACATCGCCACTTGGCTCAATCGCCACGGCCAACGCCCACTCTACCACCGCCACGGCTAACGCCACTTACCACCGCCACTCGCCACCTCACAGGCTACATCGCCACTTCTGGCCAATCGCCACTAGGCAACGCCACTGCCCACCGCCACTCGCTCACTTGCCCTCGGCTACATCGCCACTTCCTGGGCCAATCACTTGGCTAACGCCATTCTCGGGCCACCGCCATCGGGCTCAATCGCCACCGGGCTCAATCGCCACGGCCAATCGCCACGGCGCAACGCCGCCGCTCAATCGGGCCACTCGGCTCAATCGCGCTCTCGGGCCACAACGCCACTCCTACCACAGGGCCAGGCCCAATCGCCACTGGGCCACAACGCCACCCTGGCCACCGCCACTGGCCACACCGCACTTCCCGGCCAATCGCCCCTGGCCACAACGCCCACTACCACTTCCACTCGGCTCAATAGCCCCTGCCATCGCACCGGGCCAATCGCCATCAGGCTGGCAACGCCACTCGGCTTTTAACCCACCATTACATCGGCCACTTCGGGCTCAATCGCCACTTACATAACGTCACTTACCAATCGCCACTCGGGCCTCAATCGGCTTCACTCGGCCGACAACGCCCACTCCAACACCACCACTCCGGCCTGACCGCCACCGTGCTGGCATCGGCGAACCCCGCTCAATAGCCCTGGCTAACGCCACTCGGCCAATCGCCACTCGGCCCAATAGCCCCCACTATACCGCCACTCGCCCACCGCCACCAGCCACAACGCCACCGGCCAATCGCCACTGGCTACATCGCCACTCTGGCCACCACCAGTTACAACGCCATTTCCGGCCCAACGCCACTCCGGCCTCACTTGCCCCTGGCCACATCGCCCACTCGGCTCAATCACACTGGCAACGC
This sequence comes from Tetrastigma voinierianum, assembly GCA_016808115.1. Taxonomy (NCBI): domain Eukaryota; kingdom Viridiplantae; phylum Streptophyta; class Magnoliopsida; order Vitales; family Vitaceae; genus Tetrastigma; species Tetrastigma voinierianum. Next base: position 400,758 of record JAEQBH010001577.1, read on the forward strand.
CACCGGCCAATCGCCATCTCACCACCGCCACCGCTGCAACCGGCCACCGCCACTGGCTCAATCGCCGCCGGGGCCAACGCCACTCGCCACACCGCAGTTCACCGCCACTAGGCTACAAACGCCACTTCGCCAATCGCCACTGGGCCCACCCGCCATTCCCCACCGCTCTTCTACTACATCGCACCGCTCAATTTCCACTTCCTACCACAGCCCCTACACACCGCTACTCCCGCCCAATCGCCACTAGGCTACAACGCCCACTGGCTCAATCGCCCACCGGGCCACATCGCCACTCCGGCCAATCGCCACCGGCCACAACGCCACCGCCAATCGCCACTACCATTCGCCACTCGGCCACAACGCCACTGGCCAATCACCACTGCCCAATCGCCACTGCTACATCGCAACCTCCGGGCCAATATTCCCGCCACAACGCCCACTACCAATCGCCACGGCCAATAGCCCTCGGGCCAGATCGCCACTCCTGGGCCAATCGCCACTAGGCCAACGCCACTCCTGGCCAATCGCCACTCGGCCATCGCCACCGGCCTAATCGCCACTCGGCTACACCGGCCACTCTGGGCCACCGCCACTCTAACAACCCACACTCGCGCCGCGCCAACGCCACTCTGGCCACCACCACCCGGCCCAATCGCCACCGCCACAACGCCACTCCGGCAAATCGCCACCGGGCCACACCGCCCACCCCTACCAATCGCCACTCTGGGCCACCCCCGCGCCTCCTACAGACCCACTGGCCACCGCCACTCCTGGGCCACACCGCCACTCGGCCACCGCCACTACCACCGCCACCGGCTGCCATCGCCACCCGGCCCAATCGCCACTCGGGCTACAACGCCCACTCGCTCAATCACCACTGCATAGTCGCCACTGGCCACATCGCCACTTGGCCAATCAAGCCACTACCAATCGCTTACTTGGCCACATTGCTTAACGGGTCAATCTGCCACTGGGCCACCGCAATCGGGCCAAGATCGCGACTCGGGCCAATCGCCACTGGGCTACATCACCACTTCGCCCAGACCGCCACTGGGCTACATCGCACCGCTCAATCGCCCACCCTACCAATCGCCACTGGGCTTCAATCGCACCGCCACAACGCCATTCGCTCAATCGCCACCGGCCACATCGCCGCTACCAATCGGCCGCCGGCCAACGCCCACCCCGCCACCGCCACCGCCAATCACCTCTCGCCAATCGCCACTGGCTCAATCACCTCTCGCCCACCGCCCACCAACGCCACTTTGGCCAATCGCCCGGCCAACGCCACGGCTCACCGCCCTACACACCACATTCTCGCCAATCGCCACTCGCCACATCGCCACTCCTGGGCCATCGCCACTCCTGGGCCACCACTCGACTGCTGGCCCGCCACTCGCTCAATCGCCACTCGCCGGGCTCAATCGCCACCGCTACAACGCCACTCGGCTACAACACCACTGGCCAATCGCCACTTGCCAATCGCCACTGGCAACAGCCACTCCTACCACCGCCACTTCTGGGCTCAATCGCCACCGACTACACCGCCACTGACCACCGCCATCGGCCAATCGCCACTGGGCCAATCACATCGGGTTATTATCGCACTGGCCAATCGCCACTGCCAATCGCCATTTCGGCCATCGCCACCGACCAATCGCCACTACCAATCGCCACTGGCCTCAATCACACGGCCATGCCAGCTATCCGCCCAATCGCCACTGGCTACATCGCCACTGGCTACATCGCCTACCGGGCTCCACCACGCACCAATCACGCCATTATAACGCCACTGGCCAATCGCCACTACCTCTCAATCGCCACTCAAGAACAACGCCCACTCTACCAATCGCCAATTTACTGGCGATCACCGGCCATCGCCCACCGCCCAACCGCCACTCGCCCCAATCGCCACCGGGCCTGACCCCGCCACCCATTACATCGCCACTCTACTAATCGCCACTCGCCATCGCCACTGGCCTGACCGCCACTCAATCGCCACACTTACTTCAATCGCCACTCGCCAACGCCTATCTCGGCCCAATCGCCTGGCCATAACGCCACTGGCCATGACCGCCACTCGGCAATCACCACTGCCCAATCGCCCTGGCCACAACGCCCACTTCGGGCCAATCGCCACTCTGGCCATCACACCGGGCCACAACGCCACTCTACCAATCGCCACCTCCTGGCCAATCGCCACCGCCCACCACCACCGGCCCATTCGCCACCCGCCATACAACGCCACTTCTGGCCAATCGGCCACTCGCCCACCGCCACCGGGCTACAACGGCCACCCTGGCCAATCCGCCACTGGCCAACGGCCACTGGCCATCGCCACTCATCGACTGCCACCGCCCAATCGCTTACTTGGTTTGATCGCTTACCGCCAATCGCCACTTACCACCGCCACTACTACACCGCCACTTGGCCAATCGCCACCGCTCAATCACCACCGGGCTACATCGCCACTACCACCGCCACGCTACATCGCCACGGCCAATCGCCACTCGCCACATCGCCATCGCTCAATCGCCACCCGGGCCAATCGCCACTGGCCAATCGCCACTTACATAACGCCACTCGTCAACGCCATCGGCATCGCCGCGCGACCGCGATCGGCTATGACGCTCGCTCAATCGCACGCGGCCACCGCCACGCCATCGCGATTCACGACCGCCACTCGGCTTATATCACAAATTTTTAATCGCTTAATTGCATCACATCAAGACCGCATCAAGATATCGCCGAGTCGGCTCATCGCGATTTCATTAATAGCCTTACTTCGCCATCGTTACTCACGAATCGTTACTTACATACCGCCATTTCCTACACCGCCACGCTTAATCGCGACCGCCGTCACCGCCATTTCCTGGGCTTACACGCCACTCGGCCATCAACACTGCTCAATCGCCACTCTACACACCGCCACTGGCCCATCGCACGCCACCGTCACTCGCCATCGCCACTCCTACCACCGCCACTTACCAATCGGCCACTTCCTGGCCAAACCGCCACTCGCTCAATCCCGCCAAACATCCTAACGAGCCTTCCATCACCCAACACGGACGAGCTCCTCCTCAATTATTCATCCACGAGCCTTCCCACATCACCTCAACATGGACAGCCCTCCTCAATTATTCATTCACGAGCCTTCCTATCACCTGCAACATGGGCGAGCTCTTATTCCAGCGAACAAGCCCACCTGGGAACTTGTTCACTTAATTATCCCTTCCCATCATTTACTTGAACGAGCCCAATTCTTAATGAGCCATCTACAGCCTCATCGTGGCCATTTCAACAGCCCTCGCCGACCATTCACATTTGGATTTAGCTCTACTATTCTATAATCGCCATGCAAATTTTAAATCAGATCGACCAAAGCAAGTCCGACGACAGCCCAATCAGATAACTCGATTTAGTCTTATCTTACTCAACACAGCCATGCAAAACCCATGAACTAATTCAACCTGTGCAACTCAACCACGGAGATCGCCAAACTCCCCAGACCTAACACCTCAAACAAAAGTCGCATGTTCTAGAATCTGGCCCCCACCGAATAAGCTAGCCCATTTGGCCCTAAATACCCGCCTGACGAGCTTAATTTCAAACCTGTGACGCCAATTTAGTCATTCGCCAAGGAAATCAAGACGAACGATCGTAGGATATTTACTAAGAAATGAGCGAGAACCGAAGGTCATCATTATCACCGCATAAGACGCACAAATAAAGCCCTAACTAATCCAAATTTCGAATACACGTGAAATCACACCCTAGCTACAAGAACGATATAGTCTTTGCCTATACACACCGTGGCACAAGGGCTGGGGCAATCACGAGGTTTGAAAAATAAAGGCAAGTCTACTCACTAGGCCCAAAGGAGAGGCAGCCCTATAAAACACCCAAGCCTTAGCCGGCCCAAAAGGAAGGCTCACCCACTGCCCAAAGGCCGGCCATGGATACCTGAGAGTGTCAGAAGATCCCGCAAATCGACAATTTACCAATAAGGAAAGTAGAATAACCCTGCAACTTATTATCCCGTGAATCTAATCTAAATCTTTAATTAAATCTCATTAAGGAAAATAAGATAATTCTCACAATATATTATCCCGCAACCGCTTCGATCTCACTAAAAGGAAGAGCAGGTGATAATTCTGTCAAACTATTCCTTCAATATCTCTTTCTAAAATCCGATAAAGGCAATAAATATCCCATCCAATGGGAAAGAATCCTTACTACCTCAACCAAATAATAAGGTACACTATAAATACAGTAATACCCTCAATATGAAAGGTACGCTCATTCAGATGCCAATACTAATTCTCTAAGCATTCTCTCTTTCTCCTCAAGGAAGAATCTGACTTTGGCATCGGATCAAGCATTATAAAAAGCCCCTCGCCGACCCGTTTTCCTCTCTTTGCTTTTTGGCAAGTAGAAGTACTTCATCTGGGCCCCGCAGATCATCAGCAAGTAAATGATCCCATCTCACCTCGTGTATAATCCAAGAGCTCGTGATCCTGTACTTCAAGAAACAATCCGGGTCCAGTTCTCGGGCCACTCTTACGCTCCAAATTCAGCCTAAATGGAAAAGCATCATCAATTATTATTATTATTATTATTGTTGTTGTTGTTATTTTTATCATTATTATTTGATAATGAAATTTTCATTTAAAATTATTCAAAAATTTCAAGTTTTTAAACATGTTTTAATATTAATAAGATATTTATTATATAATCCAAAATTAAAGTATATTTTAGCGTATTATAAGGTTTTATTTCATTTTGAATGGTCAAAGAACAACAACTCCATGATTTAAAAATTCATGTGTGCTAGTCAAAGTGCAATTAATCTTGAGTCATAATTGTTAGAAATTTAATCAAACACAGAAATAAATACTAGCATTTTTCCTAACTCCAATAAGGATAAAAATGAAGTTCACATTGGAAATGTGCAATTGTGTTTTATGGTAAAAGTTTTATTATTTTTATGTTTCTCCCGATTCTTATAATTATCAAATGATAGTATGACTTAAAGATCGTTACAGATGTACTTGAAAGACGCCATTACACTCATTTATTAGAAAAGATTATTTGAAACTTAGCTATCAAGGATTTCATTCATAAGATTTTTGAAGTGTTCTTATGCAAAACTAAAAATGTTATTTAAGAAAAGAATATAAAAATAAAATGTATTATGTCTCACTGGAGCATTACATCACATAAAGATTTTGTTATCATGGAGGCCGCCTTTCCAATCTCTTGTCAATCGTGAACTACTTGCTGTGCCCATTGGCAAAATAAAATATTATTTTAAAAAATAAAGACTCAGAATAGCCTAATAGGGTTTGAAGCCCAACTAGAGAGCTTCCAACCCAAAAGATCTAATAATAGGTGAGAACCTCTCAAGTTAAAGTATCACTCCACAATCTTGTATGGAACCGATATGGGATTGTATCATTCCATACTCCCTTGAGAAGCCTGGATGTTCGTGAAACGAATTCACTGAGTGGCTTACACTCAACAAGATTCACCCGGTACTATTTTTGGTGCATCAAGTAGCCCTTTCTCAGGTTGCCCTCTCTTGCTACTTACCGATTCTTAATGAAAGCACCAATAAAAAGACCTCAAGCCCAATAGAAGAGCCAAACCCGAAAGACTGACTTGATAGGTGAGATAACCACTTCATAACCTTTTGTGGAACAGATGTGATTTTACCATTCTACGCTTTCCAGTCTTAACTGCAAAATTTTCTCTCACACACCGTCTACTAAAATTGCCTGTAAAACTGTAAGAGTATTGGCTTTATCCAAAAATAATTGATCAATAATCAAAATCCCAATAAATACATTACAAAATAATGACTTTATTGAAATGTTAGCCATAATAATCTCAAGTGTATAGAAACATACATTTCATACTGATTCTTTTAATCGCTGGCTACTATTATCTCCCAAATTGGCAAGGATGAGATCAAAGAAAACTATGGTTGAAGATGGACATTTCCTTCTCCTAAAATGTGTTCTACCAAACCCTTGTAAAATTTTAGGGCTTTTTGTACTTATATATGTAGAGCACAAGGAACAATCTGGCTCGGGTCCAATGGGCTTACTGGCAAAGCAGGAGAAAATAGAATCACGGGCCCACAACTAGTTAATATTAAACCATCCCATAAATTCCTTATAATTTAACATGCAATAATGTTATAATTAGACTGTAATATGATTATGCTTAGTCCATATAGATTGTAATAAATTAATATAACATTCTTCCATTTGGACAAATATAATCATAATTCAAATGCTTTTTACAATAGATTAACATAATCATAACTAATCATATACACCACTACACCGAGAGGATGCATAAATCATACATAATCAGCGCTACTAATCAAAATCATAACACAAATGCTTCAATAAGAGAATTATATAGCCATAATCAATCATATACAATTAATACACTAAAAGGATGCATAAATTGTACAAAATCAGACGCTACTGATCTAGAAGCATTTCAATGACAAGAGTATTGATTAAATAGAAAATAAAATATCATTTTGTCATTCATCCGCTAAATGACACAAAATTATAAGATAAATGACAAATGTCAAAATGTACGGCAATAATGAAAACATGAGCTTCCATAAAAAATACATGGAAAGGAAAAGCTCCCAATTAAAACAAAAAAGTTGAGGTTTTACCAATCCTAAGGCAAGCGATTGTTCTTGAAACATAAAAAATATAAGCTTTGGCTAGTGGGTTTGCCAACATGATAGTCATATGCGTGTGCTCAATTGAAATGAGGGATTCTATAACTTTCTCTTTAACAAAAAGAACTTCACATTAATGTGCTTGGAGCTAGAAGTGCTCATAGTGTTCCTAGAGAAAGATACAATCGCAGACCATCACAAAACAATTTCAATCAATCTGTAAAGATGAATAAATCAAAACGGAAACAGGTGTTCCACAATCATATTGTGTTAACAGTATTCTGGCAGAATACTTCGCAAGGCACTGCTTCCATATTGAGAAGCCGTAAGGTTCGGCTGGATACTTTCCATTTAAACAACTCATTCAAACATCATAAGATATAACCAAATAAGTCGACTTTTTATCATTCATAACCCGCATAATCTAATCACTAAAACAAACCACTCCAAGAGTGCCTGCAGATGTCGATATGTCAACATGAGATCCTTGGTACCAAGATATCTTAAAACTTTTCTACCACTTTCCAAAGTGGCTTTGACCAGATCACTCAAGTACCTACCCAACACACCAAACAACAAAAAACAATATCAAGGTGCATACTGACATACATCAGCCAGCCCATTAACCCAAGAATAAGAGATTCGCTTTCATCCGATCTCCCAATATCATTATGAGAACATAATTGGATGTTGAACCTTTTAGAATGCGCTCAATATACTTCCGCTGAGACAATCTCAAATGTCACTAGGTTTATCGCGAATTTAACTCAGAGATGCTCAAGACATAAGATGCTTCCCAAGATCCTTCATATCAAAAAAAGCTTAAATAATATTCATTTGTTTCCAACCCAATAAGTCAGTATCATTGGTTGTGAGCAAATATCATCAACACATATAAGACCAAGAATATGTATTTTGTTCCCATTGACTTTCATATATATGTGCATTGATCGATGATGTTCTCCTTAAAACTATCATGTGATAACTTCATCAAATTTAGATACTCATTGTCTAGAAGTCTCGCTTTAGACTATAAATGAATTCCTAGAGTTTAGGCTTCATTTCTCAAATGGTTCATTATCGGCGAAGCATTGATGTCGTAAACAATAGGCTAAAGATCTGAGCGGAAGCAATAGGCACATGGAATAAAACTAGATGTTCCTTGAACATACCCCTCTCGGCCCTTGACTTGTACTAAATATCATCCTCAAAATAGATAGCTCAATTTGACTTAATCACTTTGGTGGTGTGCGACGGGCAATAAAACCTGGAACCTCTTGATCCCATACAATAACCACAAAGTACCCACTAATGGGTTTTTGATCAAGTTTCAGATTTGCGGTCAGATGTCTCACTTCCACCTTGCACTTCAAACCTAGCAAAGTGACGACCCAAGACTAAGCTTTCCCGTGGATCAATTATATGGAGTCTTGTGGAACAGACTTTACTAAGACTTTGATTCAAACAGGCCGCAGCTTTCAAAGCTTCACCTCATAAGAACTCGTAATGAGGAATTAACCAAGCATACATCGCACTACATCAAGAAGCGCGAGATTCTCCTCTCCACAACTGAGGCCTTTATCGAGGAGCACTACATCGTATACCGAACATCAATGCCATTCCCGGCTGCGTACCTCGCAAATGGTCCAAGGCCGCATCTCTATTCATCATACCTACTCATGATACTTACCACTTCCATCATAATGAACCACTTTGATCTTCTCTTCTCGAACTCAACTTTTGCTTTGAAAGCCTCAAAGAGTCCAACTCTCACGAATGAGCCTGACAAACTATAACCCGGAATAATCATCAATGAACGTGATGAAATATTTATAGTCACCTATAGCAAGAGAGGTGAATGACCCACAAATATCCCGTATGAATAACTCTAAGCAACTTAGTGCATCTATCAATCTTGACATTCCTAACCTCGATTTCGGGCCGGGCTTAATTGGCGTAATCTACACAGTATCAAAATATGAGAAATCAAGATCTAAATAACTTTACATTTAATTAATCTCTCCATTCTCCGTCTAGAAATATGACTCAAACACTCTGTGCCAAAGAGTAAAAGACTTTTCATTCAATCTTTAAACGCTTGAAGCTAATAGAAGTATTACAAGAAGGGCATAAATGTAAGATACAATGCACAACTATAATCAGAAGACTCCCACAAAAACTCTAGTGTCAATCAATAGTGAATCTCAGACAATTTAACTTTTCCAAAGCTCCAAAATAAAACTATACCATAGTCTATCTAAATGGGTACTAATATCAAATTTCTCTTGATCGAGGGTATGTACGACACATCTTGCAATTCAAAAAAAATTCCTGTATTGAGTTGTAATCTAACAACTCCCAGAAAATCAACTTTGACTCTCACAGATCGCCTCCCCATATATACATACTACTCCAAACTAGTTGTATTTCTCCTACTTATCATCGCTTGCATAGGATTGCAAGCGTGAATGATAGCACCACTTCCTAGCCACTAAATATTAGATGACAAATCATTGATATTGGATTCAAAACAAACATTTGCCCAATGATTATTAGATAGCTCATTTTTCCCATTATTGTAATTAGTCCCATTAAGTCGAAAGGATGACAGTAAAACAAAATGAGTTTCTAAAGTCAAGAATAAACAAGAGAGCAATATAAAAATGCATAAAACAAAGACATGCAAATTACATCCATTATTCGCTTATCAAACTTATTACTACAAAAATGATCACTAAATGCTAGAGTCAGATAAATATAAAAAGATCATACATATGTAGCAGCAATTCACCAAATGGCCATAATTAAATACGTCAATTTCCCACCAATAGGATAGTAAAATTACAATGATTCATGACAATTTAATGAAATCTCTCTCACCAAACTAAACATCATACAAAATAATAAAGTTTTTGATATGATAACTCACTATCCGTATGTGACTTAAATAAACAAATGAACATGCAAAACGAGAAACAATAGCTTAAGCAACATTAATTCTAAAATATCTCACATATTTAGACTTACGCAGAGACAAATCTATATAAACATCTAATATTTTATTAATCTTTACCAAAATACAAGAGGGTCAATTTTATTCACAACATTATTCTATAACTATCCCCAAATAGCATAAATACAAAACAATATTCTGAAAATGAAATGATAAAATAAAAAAAAAATAGGTAAATTTAATTTTGTCCCAAGATCAAATTTAATATTTATGGATAAAATACCAAAAAAAAAGAAAAAAAAAGAAGAGAAAATGAGTCAAATCTATTTGGATTGGAAAGCCGGGAGTGGTTGAGAGTCAACTAAATCATGCGGATCAAAACTTAAATTGTCCTTTAATGTCAATAAAATTACACAATAATAATAAAATCAACTATCATGATATTGCATGATTGGGAAACTTAATATGATTGAATATATTGGCTCTTAGTTCTTATTATTCTACGGAGAATTGTGGTCCATTCATTCAATAAAGAAGTGAGGAAAATAGAACCGGACCAGAAAACTAAGAAAACAAAATTGACAGTTTGATTGTCAATCCGAACTTACATTGATGATAGTACTTTTATTTATGATTTCGTTTTATTTTCTTATTTTTTATAAGTACTTTATATTTTAAATTTTTATAAAACCTAAAATTAAAAAAAAATTATCCAGAAGTTATATTATTCTCTACATAAAGGTAAAAAGTAATATAAAATAATAATTATTTAACAAAAAATTAGTTATAATCGTTGTAATATTTTAATTTTAAAAGTAATATTTGAGAGTGAATAAAATTAACATTTGAAAGGTATATATATATAATTTTAAAATATTAGTATTTATTTACGAATAAAATAGAATAACAAATAAATAAAATTTTAAAGAATAATCTTTAATTAAGTAAATCTTTCAAGTTCCCTACAAGTTTTAAAGGATAAATTGCAATAAAGACAAATAAGGGTTTGTTAAAGAATTAATAAAAAAGAAATTAGCTGCATAAGCTCAGATTTCTATAAAGATTTAAAATTTTCTTTGTTTATCCGATATCTCTTTCTGTAGGTCATATGCTAATATTTAGCCTACACATGTGCCATTATTTTATGTATTGGTGGATGTAATACTTAGCTAACACATACATAAACTTCCCAATTTATAAAGTTGTAAAAATATAATTGATCTCGTATTTTTCTTTTACAATTTTTGAAGAAAATTTTTTGTTCTATTAGTTTTTTTATTATTTTCATCACCAAAAAAATTAAAAAACATGCTGATATAAGTTTTAAGGAAAAATAAGGATTTCATTGTGGTGTACACGTTGATTACATTAATTATATAAGACAAATGTATTAAATATACAAGGGTGTATATGTTTGCATTTCATAGATATGATTTTTTTTGTATGGTGCAATATTTTTCTATGTTATATGTGCAAATACAACAACTTAGGACTTTTTTTATACGCATTAGTTGAATTATACAATAGAAACATGCAAATATTAATTTTTTTAATAAAAAATAGAGATTTGTTGGTAGTATAAGATAATATGCTAATTTTTATGCAAGATTTAATGTATCGTTAAATGTACAAGGGATCTATACATGTGTCTTTTTGTAGGATTTTAAATTTTAGAAATGTATTTTCTAAGCCATGTTATTAAACCAATCTAGAACATACATTATAAACCCAATTTAAAAAAAATATTAATGAAAAGATATTATATTTATAGATTTTTAATATTATTATAAAAAAATAATAAAATATTCAATTTACTAATTAATTTATTGTTATAGATGAATGTATTTATATATTAAAAGTTGATTTGTTTTACTACATTTATTAAACAAAAAAATATAACAAAGAACATAAAATAATTAATAAAATTTTTAATTAAGTAAAAATTAAAATAATGCAAGTAAGATGTTATCTTATAAAATTAATTAAAAATTATAAAATTTAATTTATTTAAAATGGAGGCTGAAATACGGATTAAAAAAAAATAATAACTTGCAAAAAAAAAAATGGAAAGGTGGGAAAAGAAGCCATGTGGTTGCTGGGGCAGATATTGGAAAACGAACCGATGATTAAAATTTTCATGTCAAATTAGTCAAACTTATTATATAAATGTGACCTCATTAATACCAAATAATTCAAACAAGAAAACCCCAAAGTCTATCCATTGAGGAAAATGGAAAATGATATTTGGAATCTTCAAAATAAAAATAAAAAAGGCGCAAAATGCTCTCTCTTCATCTCCATTTTACTTTAATATATATATTTTTTAACTTGTCTACATATTGTTTAGTTCAATCCACTCACTCTTCTTTTAAAAATGATATAATCATATGTCATGCCCTACAAATTTAGGATAGAAATCAATAATATTGCTACTAGGCTAGACTAGCCTCATTATAAACTTAGTTAATAATCCAATTTTGGATTTATTTAAATTTTCATTGATTGTTTTTTCGTGATGAAATTAACAGAAATTTTCATCTTTACCCATATGATTTAGGTTCAACTGTCCTTCATCTTCTAAATCGCCTAAGATAAAATAGAAGCTCTCATGAAACTTACTTGTTTGCAAATATATATAATGTTTAACCGTGTATTTATTATTTATAAAATCTGACTTCACAACGTTGTAACCATAGACCTTGAAGATAAATTTTCTATAATCCTTATCCTTAAGATTTTTGACACTGAAAATCTACACAATGAAAGATCAAGTCCACACTACTATACACATTATTACTACACTACACACACATTTCACACATTACACATTACTATTATACATTATTATTACATTATTATTACATATTCATTATTATTACAACACACACATTTATATGATAAGAAGTCAGTCCAGAGACAGCACAAACCTCTTTATAAACATCCTCACCTCACCCCCTCTTCTTGGTATCTACCACCCCACCCACCCTCACCTCACCCTCTTCTTGATAATCTTCATCTCTCTCTCTCCAAGGCAACCAGACAGCTAATTAGGTATAAATGGCCTTTTGATTTGATGGTCGCTTCCATTCATTCTCTCTTCCCCTATCATTTCCATTTTGTTGCTTTGCTCTCTCTATCTCCATTTTGCTTTTTCTATTTTTTAACTCACTCAACAAATATATTGTTTAGTTCAATATACTTTTAGCATGAAAACTATATCATTCCCTTCACTAATTTTCGCAATAATTTTAAATTGGAATTGTTTTTTCTATACCTTCCTTCCTCAAATACAAAATGTAGGCATTTTGAGAAACCACTCTTCATATATATATTCCTTTAAATTTATTTCATGCGTACTTTTAACATTCTAGGTACAACCATAAATTAGGATAGAATCAATAATATTGCTACTTAGACTACTCTAGTGCCTTATTTTCATTAATCTAGTTAGCTAATTCAATTTTGGGATTATTTATTTATTTATCTATTCATTGATTGTTTTTTTTTTTCTTTCAGCGACAGAAATTAGCAAAATTTTCATCTCTACCCATATGATTTTAGGTCCAATTGTCATCGAAGTACGACCATGATGATATATCTCCGCTGACTCTATAATATAGCTCTACGACTTACTTGTTTGTGATACTACACTAAGCTTTATACAATATTTATGAAATCTACTTCACATGTAACTCATATCGAAATCAAGATGATAACATGTCATTATCCTTATAATTTTGGAGCGCATTCTTTGAGTGGAATACTCACGTGTTTGTTCTGCTTCAAATCTCGATACCATATTTCGAAGGCTTCTTTCTAAGATTCTCGGATCTTGCTTTCAGAAGATAGTGTGGGGTGGCTATCGTGATAAACCAGCTTCTTTGATTTCGAGACGTTTCAAATATCATCAAAACAACATCAACAATATAAAAGCAGCTGTTAATGCGAGATCAACCATGTCCTCCTCGTTTAAACCAGTTTTAATTTCGTGATATCTATTTTCAATCCTGATTTGAGAAAATGTTGCTTTGTTACTCGTTTTTCTTTATTATCTTATATATATATATATATATATATATATATATATATATATATATATATATATATATATATATATATATATATATATTTTGTTATACTCATGAGGTGTTTGAGTGGTCACGATATACGAAATGCTGCTTTAAGTTTCATGTCATATTAATGAAAGACTTATATGGTCAACTTGATCAAGGTTATAATATAAAACATGAAATGAAATAAGCATTTTACATACCTCCGTACCATCACCTCGAAACTCCGATATTCAAAATCTCCAAACTTTAAACTTTTCCCTTGCTTTACTCTCACTATTTGATGGTATTCTTAAAATGAATTGTTTTTTTATGTGAAGTAGCAAGAGAGGACCCTAGATATATTTATAGATTCTCCCATCAAGAATCACGTCTTTTATGAAATCCACTCACCACTTTGAAATTCAAGTTTGTGAATTTCAAAAGTTCAAACACTGGCACTACTGTAATCTCTACATTCTCCTTACTCTGTGCAAAAGTTAATCAAATTCTTTGAGTAACAAAATACATGAACATGTAGATAGGTCCTCCAATAATGAGTTTTTATCAACTATGTATCACAAATGCACTTTGCTTCTCAAGTACTTAATGTGGTAATGAAAAACTTAATGAATAAAACCTTATGTTTATTCTAGGTCCATCATATTTTCAAATGAATTAAAGTGCACATGAAAATGAGAAAATAAATCAATACTTAAGAATTTCATAAAGGAATGTATATATACAATTACAAAGAGGAAACAATCCCCATTCCATCCACATGATCCTTGAATTCATTGGTGGCATGCCTTATCGGATCAGCGAATCATCAACTCGCACTAATATGCTCAATGACCACTTTCTTTTCCTCTACCACGCCTCTAATGGCTAAGTATTTGATGTCGATGTGCCGGTTTCGACTCCCACTTTTGTTATTCTGAGCTACATCGTTGTACCGAAGCTGTCACAGTAAAAATCTTCAAAGGCCTAGAAATAGAATCCATAACTCTAAGCCCGTAAATGAAACTCTTAAGCCATACACCTCGCGAGGTAGCTTGAAAACAAGATAATTAATTCGGGCTTCATGGTAGAAGTGGCAATCAAAGTCCGCTTGACACTCCTCCAAGAAAGCTCCACCGGCCATAATGAATATGTACCTGCATGTTGATTTACGAATCAACACAAATCAAGAAAGTCTCGCATCGTAACAGCCAACCAGATCATAAGCATATAATCTTTAGTTCCTCAGATACCTCATGATTCTCTTTGCGCCTTCCAAAGGGTCCACACCGATTACTTGATACCGCCCCTAACACTCCAACCGTATATGCAATATCGTGTCTTGTACAAACCTCGAGCATACATAAGGCTTCCAACTACCGAAGCATATGGAATACTCTTCATAGATTCATTTTCTAAATCATTTTTCGGGCATTGATTTGCACTTTAACTTATCGCTCCTTCATAATGGGGGAGCAACACTTGGTGAACAATCCTTCATCCGAAATCTCTCCAAAAATTTTGTTGATATAGGTTTCCCGTGATAGACCTAAAAATACCATGAGATCTATCTCTATGGATCTTTTAATGCCAATGATATAAGATGCCTCACCCATATCTTTCATATCAAAGTTTTTGGAGAGGAATTGTTTCACTCCATGCATCATTCCTTATCATCGGGTTGCAAGTAAATGTCATCCACGTATAAAAACAAGGAAACAAGTTTTACTCCCAATCGACCTTTGCATATACATTGATCCATGGGGTTTTCAATGAAACCAAATGGGGCGTACTTAACACTCATGGAATTTGTAATACCATTGACTCGAGGCTTGTTTCAAACCGTATATGGATTTCTTAAGCTCTCAAACCAAGTGCTCACCTTCCTAGAAGAGAAACCTTCAGTTGTTTCATGTATACCTCCTCTTCCTGCATCAACGTTAAGAATGTCAAGCTTACATCCATTTGCTGCAACTCAATATCTAAGTGTGCAAATTCATAAATAATACGAAGAGAATCTTTCGATACAGAGAAAAGGTCTCTCGTAATCGATTCCTTCTTTTGAGTAAATCCTTAGCAACAAGTCTCGCTTTATATCTTCAATGCTGCCTAAGGAGTCTCTTTTGGTCTGGAGACCATTTACGCCTACCTACCGCACCCCTTTAGGCAACTCTCAAGGTCCCGCACTTCGGGTTGTCTACGAACCTAACTCATCCTTCAGCATTATACCACACCCGTACTCTGTTACAACTTCTATGGCTTCAGAAAAGGTTTCGTGATCATTTTCGACTCCAATATCACCTCTCTTGTAAATACACCATAATCACTAGGAATCGACTTCCTTCCAACAGCAGATCTCAATGTTGACCATCTGCCTCTATGCAGCTTCTATAGGTTCAACTGCTGTTCAAGGATTATAAGGTAATCCTAAATTTGCTGATCCTCTTAAATGCTCTACTATTTGTGAACTTCATCAGACGGTTGTTCACCAACAACTGGAACCCCGAGGAGTGGAGAACTATAACCAATCTCTCATGACGTGTGGAAGGTTGAGTTTCTATATGATCGTGGAATCAGAATTAAATCCCCCGAATCGATCCCTCCCAATCGATCATGTCATTTCTACAAACTCGCATTCCTTGATTCCACAATCCTAGTTGAAGGAGATGGACAAGAAAATCTATAACCCTTAGACGCTTTGAAGTGAATTTCAATAAAGAAACCACTAAGGTCTCGGTCTAATTTCTTCTCATGCGAGTTTATATATTCTCACCTCAGACGGACAACCCCAAACGCGCATATGTCGCAAACTCGGTTTCCAACCTTTCCATATTTCAAAAGGTGTCTTTGGGACAGCCTTAGTTGGAACACGGCTTATCATATACACTCGCCCTAAGTGCGCCCACAAAAATCGAGGAAGATTGAGTCACATACTCCGCACCATGTCCACTAAAGTTCTATTTCTTCTTTCGCTTATACCATTTCGTCCGAGAACCAGGCATAGTGTGTCAAGTAAATTATCCCATGCTCTTGAAGAAACTTTGCAAAAGAACCGTGTGTCATTCATATCTCTCAAAGGTACCTACCATAGTATTCACCACCTCTATCAAATCTCACTATGTGTATTTGCTTCCCACATTGGTTCTCAACTTCAGCTTTAAAGATTTTGAAGGCATCCAATGCTTCATACTTGTTATGAAGCAAGTATACATACATATATCGCGAGAATCATCAATGAAAGATTGAAAGAGATTTTGATCAAAAACCATATCCGACAAAGATATGTCAAGATGTATGATTCTAATATGTTCAACTCCGATTGAGATAGCTTCTTAGACTTGTTTGTCTCCGCTTCCCCTTAATGCGTACTCACACAAGTCTCAAAATCGAAGAGACTGCAAAGCACTTGGCATCGATCTGATTAACCTTATTTATCATGAGAGGATCCAATCATTGTCAATGCAGAACTCCATTAACATTGTCCTCAGAATAACTATTAATGATTGAATACATGTGTAATTTTGTTTTATATCTATTTGTGGTAACAAATCAGCGGTCTCAAAATGATCAACCCATATTTATTGCGATTGAGCAAATATGTTAAAGACACGGAAAAGCAAAGAAACCCAATGAACAACGAAGAAATGTCGTGAGAAATCCAGATATGGAACATCTTTAAACTTTAACAACAACATTCAGATTCACGTTATTACGATGTATCCTGATGCATCGACGTGGGTAGTGATGTCCCAGATGTCCACCCATAGTATTCTGTCCCCAATCAGCCCAGGTTTCATACAACCGCAAAGAGTTCATATGGATTTGGAGAATCGTGAATTTAATCTGACTATGTTAATATTTTATTGATATCGATGATCCATAACAAAAACAAAGGATGATATATTACCTCTTCTCAAGCCACTTCTTGAATTTAGACAATCTTCACGTGTCCCTTTCTTTTACAAAAGAAACACTTATTTTCCTTCTCGATATCACCGGAGGTGGTATTCCTACCTTTCCCTTCCGATTTGATTTAGAAGTGTAAGTCCGATGTATCATTCCTTTGTTCTTCCCAAAAGTTGTAGCCATAACATCGCACTTTCACCTAATTCCATCACGAGCCTCTCTTCTTCTTGAACACACATGGTCATTAATTCTACTGGAGCTGACCATTTGTCCTTATGTGTATTATAAGAGATCTTAAAAGGTCCGTATTGATGAGGAAGAGTGTTCAGAATAAAGTGCACTAGAAAGGAATCCGGCCATATCTATCCCGAAGTTTCTTAAGTTGAGCCGATAACCTTTATTTTGCATGATGCTCACGCACACCCCTAACGCTTGTGATACGAACGGAAGAAAATTTCATTATCGTGTGGTACTTGCTAAAGCTTTGTCTCGAAGTGACTAATTGTTCTCCAAATTTGGCTTTTAGCAAATCTTGACCTTATCGCATTGCTCAACGTAACCCCCTAATACCAAGAAGTGATTTTTGTCTTAATGAACATTACGCCGAAATGACGGATTTCTCCCATCGCTCATATAGCGCAACTCGCAGGTGTGCTTTCTTCCTCGCTTCACTTCGATGGTTCCGATTTCCTTATGGCAAAATCGATGTCCATATACCCTAAATGAAGAGAATCTTCTTTCCATATTTTGTAGTTGTCAAATTCCAAGTTCTCGAATGTCTAGGTGCATAATGTTGTAACTATGTGCTGGGAGAAACCTGTAAATCCAAAAGCTTATGTTAGATGTGAGGCATGTATTACTAATTGCATGTGTTACCACAAAAACACGCACTAAAATTATATCTAATTTAATAAAGATTACTCAAGGGGCAAATCTTTACTAATTGGGTTATTTCTTAACTTTATGATGTGAAATTGTAAATTATTTAATTTTATCAGCAATAACCCATGAACATATAGGTACATGCATTTATATACACCGTGAAAGTCCCCGGTGCTTGAGGGGTCACAACGGTCCTCTTAAAACCACTAACCTGGCGCCCATTCCTTTGTCGCACTTTCCTAGACATGTAGTCCACACAAAGCATCTCACTTTAATGTTCCAAGGTTCCGAAACCACTATATAATTTGCATTTCTATCCTTAAAGATAAAACTACCAAATTATGTATCAATTCATAATTCCTGTGGGTAGATTATGGAAAAAATAATTTAGCATTCATCATACTAATAATGATATAAATATAGCAAAATTTCCTCGTGGATAAATTTTATTATATTGCTATAATTTCACTTACAAGTTTATGTCTCATTCTCTTATGTGATCTTAACTTAATAAATAATTTTATTAATTAAAGATGTCATGACTATTCCTTAACTAACCAAAAATTATTTTGATCACTGGACATTTTATAAGGTTTTAGTTGTGCTTTCTAAATTAGGTACTAAACTTAAGTTTATGTATAATATCAAATTCTTATTTGAATAGCATAATAAACACTCTTATTATGCTATAAAATTGTATAATTAATCACAATTATTACACACAATTTGATTTCATACAAAGAATCAAAAGATAAATACTATATTCATGCATGAGAAAGCCTTAAAATTCTTGTAAATTTGGCTAGCATTATTTTAAATAAACATGATTTGGAGCAATTAATAAATAATGCTTAAATATGCAATGAATACGAAGCTATAAGAATTCTCAATATATAAACACTTTAACACACAAGCAAGTTGGCTCTCAGCGTGAAGAGCTCTTAATCAACTCGCTTCATAGTTTAAACCTTATTAACAACATTTTTTTTTTTTTAAACTTCAAAAGGATTTTGAAGCCCACTTTATATTACTAAAGCCCAAAATAAGGTTTAAAATTTGAAAATAAAAGGCCACTTATAAACGTACTTGGAGCAAATGTGTTAACTACGCACTCAAACAAGTAACTTTTATAAAAGCAAGTGCCCTGCTTTTATTTGTTTTTTTTTTTTTTTTAAGTCATCTTCTTCTCGTATGATCGAATCCACCATTAAAGGACTTCATCCAAATAAAACATACATTTGATGTCCCATATAATCACATATAAATACATTAAACAAATTAAATGCTGATGCACGCTTTCTAAAACAATGAAAAGGTCAAATCAAGAGATCTAAAAAATCCGAAAATTGAGATCATGCACGCAAATTTTCATGTACTCGCAAAATTTTTTTTTTTAAGAATATAAAAACTTGCGTAAAATCAAGGCAGGTGGGAACTAATGCCTGATACCAAATGAAAGACTTATATGTCAACTGGATCATGTTTCTAATATGGAAACATGAAACGAAATGGTGATTTTACATACCTCCACCTATCAATTCTCAAACTCGATATTCAAAACCTCCAAAACTTTAAACTTTTCCTTTCGCTTTACTCTCACTATTCACTATGATTCTTAAATGAATTGTTTTTTTCAAATAAGCAAACAAAGAGAGACCCTGTATATATTTATGATTCTCCCATCGCAATCACGCCTTATTTAACTATCACCTCTTCAAATTCAAGCTTTAGAATTTCAAAAGTTCAAACGCTGCACCACTCGTAATCTCCACACCAAACTAATTCCTATACAAGACAAGATGAATCGCAAAGAACAAAAGCTTTACAATAAAACATAATCGACCTTTCGTCTGATCCAAACCATCTCACCTACTTGTTCAATAATGTTATCTCAGATTTTTGTATTTAGAATATTATCCGTTGAGTGTTATAATTTTGATTAAAGGTAATGTGTTGACATAGCATTATTTTAGTGGTTGACATTTGTTAGATATTGTTGATTATATAATAACACTTAATTAAGCCGCGTCATTACATTAATTCCAAGGTGTTGTTTTTGTTTCTTTCGAATTTTAGGCAATCAGTCCTAATCGGCCTAAACTTTAGGCTGGTTTTGTCCCTTTCTCTCTTTTACTTCCAGTTTCCATGCATTTCAGGCTCTTCGTTTTAATAGATTTTTTTTCTTACTTATAAAAAAAAAAAAAAATTTCCAAATTTTAGTTCTATTTGCTTGGTTTGTGGTTTGTTTCCTTCGAAAACATAAATTTTATTTATTTGAAAGATCGAATATATATATTACTAAAAATTATAAATAATAAAATAATATTTATGTTAATAACATAATAAATTAATATAAAACCTAAAAAATTAATAATATAATGATTATAATATCTATAATTTCAATTTTTTCATATATTAACTATCATAATTTGATATATTTCATTGATTAAATTTATTTTACTAGTTTGAATCAATCCCATATAAATAAAATATCACAACAAATATAAAAATTATCATATTATAATCAATTGATGATAAATTAAATATCATAATAAGGTGATGATAACATAAAAATAAAATAAGACCTAAATCTTGTTGGTGTATCATGTCTTCAACTTTCCCGTAGGGCACTTCTGACCACTACTGGTGGTCCTGCAAATAGTGCCACACCCAAAAGCAAATTGCAATAAATGATTATTGTTGATCACTTATTACATTCAAACTTCGGCGCCCTAGAGCTGCTTAGTAGGGAAGAAATGTTTTTCCATTTTTATTACCTCCTGAAGAATCAATAACGGTTGAATGGGTGGGTTTGGACGGTGGGGGCTAGGCTAGGGTTTTGACTCAGAGTGCATGGCCTAAACTTTGGGGAGTTTAGAAAATAATATAAAATTTAAAAATAAATCTAAGAAAATATAGTTTTAAAATAATTCAAATTTTAATATTTTTTTTAATATATGCTTTCTATATAGGATGAAGATTAAAATAAATAAATTTGTCTCTTTTAAAACATTTTCGTCTAAATTCAAAATTTCTAAAATTTTAGAAAGTATCTTTTCAAAGAAAATCTTTTCGTTTATATTCATATTTAATGTGAACTTTGAAAATAAGCTATTTAAAACACTTTCAATTAAAATTTATGTTTTTCAAAATTTTAAAACGTGTCTTCATGAGACACTTTCCACAAGGCAAAAGTAAACATGATTATATAATCGAATAATATATTTATAATAACCATAAATTAAGTGCAAACCAAAAGTTCTGAATCAATACTTATGGATTTCATCTGTATATTAATATTCTTAGCTATTTATTTTATTGTATTTTTAATATGCCAGGGGATTTGATACTATGCATTTGTTTCATTACTGGATTGTCAAAAAATAAAATTTATAATATAATAAATAAAAAATCTATTAAATACTCATAATTAAGATCAATTCATATTTGACCATCATGGTACTGTATTGATTAATATTGAATGTTTTGTATCATAATGGGAGTTTATTAGATATTCATAATTAATCATGCTCTTTTTTATAAGACAAATCATATAAAACACTTTCATTCCACACCCATCTATTAAGAATTTGGATAAAGATTGCTCATTCATAATGTAATGAACCGTGCTAATAATTTTAAATTAAAGATCCCAACTTTAATTTTTAATTAGGAAAATTTAGATTATTTTACTTTTAAATATTATCCTTGTATATAACAATTATATACAACATTTGAAGTCTGATTTAAATAATCAAGGGTTTTCACATTTGTAGCTATAATGCATAAAAAAAAAATTAATAGTGAGGAAATTCTCCATATCAATACTAATAATCAACAAATATAAAGTAATTGTTTATGGAAACATACTTCCAATAGTAATTAAGGGTGTGAACGAAGAACCACTCTAAAGCTCGACTTATGAAAACTCTTAATTCAACCTCGAGTTAATGCAGTCAAATTCAAGCAGTTTGCTGAGTCGAGTTTGAGTAGTTTGTCGAGTCGACCCGAGTATCACGTTATCTAACTCGAGCTACTCGCAAAGCCTTTAATTCGAGCTTTTACTATTTTATTAATTGAGTCGAATTGAGTCAAGTTGAGTTCAAGCATAATTTTAATTAATTTTTAGCTATTTTGATCCTTTGTCAATCGAGTTTGAGTAATCTCATTATTTTTCTAATCGAGTTTGCAGATTTAAAAAATAAAACTTCTATTATTGGAGCTTGAAGAATCTTTATTTTATTTTATTTTATATTTTTCAAGGTAAAAACTAAAGAAAATCATTTCATTTTTTCTCCAGTACTTTCGAGTTCTAAATAGAGCATGTTGTCTTTTATTCACAGAAAATACTAAGAAAATAAAATTTGATGTATAAAACTCATTTCTTTATATTTGACGCTCATAAAAATCTCGTTAAAATCGAATATACATAAATTATTTATTTTATACATAAAATAGAAAATGAGTTTGAAGTATTAAATAAAATAATATATTATTTTATTTTTTCTTTCATTCTATTTTTCTTTCTATTTTTTTCCTTACATTTTCCCTAAAATTTTTGAGAACAAACAAACATAACCTAAATTAATATGAGATGAGCAAAAAGTAAAACATAAATCACTTGCAATGTTAATAATAGGTAATTAACTTTTTTTTCCAAAATTATAGTATTCTATTCTTAATCTACATCCATTGGTCATCAGATATTGTTGAAGGTTAGTTTTTATTTTATATAAATAACAAGCTGAAAATTGATAGTCGGTTTTTATAGTCACACGATTCTTGGTTAAAAATTCATGATCTTATGAAAATTTATTTGGAGTAGTTTCTTTTTTGGTTGCTCTTTAAATTCTGTAATGAATTATTTATCCCACATCGGTTGGGAGTTAAAAATGCTAGAAATATTTATTTATTAAAAGGTTAACTTTGAAATGTCAACCTGAATTCGATGTTTCTTAACCAATTATTTCAACTCCAAACTGGTGAGTTATTAACCTGAGTATAAGGAATTATAGCTTCGACAGCATCCTTATTATCTAAATCTACATTTCTAGTATTAAGTTCTGTTGTGTTCTGACTCAGATTTAAACACTGCTTGTGTTTGGTTGCGGAGAAACTGTAAGAAAATAATATCAGGTCACAATAATGTGGAGGGTCCTGGCTTTATCAGCAAGTGCCCCTCTGTAACAGATATGAGGGTTTGATCAGTATATTTTGCTTTAAACGGTGAAGCTGAAGAATTATTGTAAGGTATTGATTGGGGATAAAAAACAAAAATTTATTACTTACTGGTTTTCAAATTGAAATTTTGTTCGTCACTTTCTTCCAATCTGCGAGTAATGATTAGAGCTAGGCAAACAACTTGTCTCTTGCCGCTGCCATTGCCCCTAATTATATTTCTCCTTCGTCTCTTCTTTAATTTGGTATATTTATTCTAAAGATTAGCGTGATAAGAGATGATTAAGGCTTTTGCTGTGTTAATGTATCTTGGTTGTTGCGAGCAACCTGTTCGAGACATTGCATCAAAGAATAGAAAGCTGTAAATAATGGGTGTTTTTGGGGTGAAGGAAATGAGACTTGAATGGACAATATAGATCCTTAGATTATTAGGTTGGCCATGGACAAAAATCGCTGATTATCCGACTGAAGAAAATCGGATTGATGGTAGCCAAAGATTTCTTGATGTAAAAATCTAAGCAAAAATCGAAGAAAATTGCCGATGCCGGGATAAACCGATTTTCGAAAAAAATTTCGATTTTTCTCCGCTCCAAAATAGGTTTCAAACTCACTCCAAAATGCCCCTGACGCCAGACCCTCCAACCACTGTGCTCATCGACGCACTTCTATTATATAATGCAAATTTTTATATTCTCTTATTATTTATTTGTTCATAATCCCTTTATAATATATTTTATTTATTTTTATTTACATTATAACTTGGAAAAGAAATAAAATAATATCATTTAAAAATTTAAAATTATACTATATAATATTTTGAATCTCTCATTATTTACATAATATTTATAATAATAACAAAAAATAAATAAATAATATCTCTTTAACATAATAATATATGAATAATATATTAAATATATATATTTAATTTAATAATTATTAATCCATTTGATTTTAATCTACCTTAATTAAGATAAGAATCATTTCTCATAATCTATATAATTAAAATATTAAAATTTTAATACTTGGAAATATTTTTGTAAAAATATGTAGATATTTACCCGATATTTCAGTAAAATCGGTGCAGATATATCGTGTTCTGGAATGTTTGATCGTAGATTGTCGCTATTGTGCCATTCCTAGTTTGGTGGCTTTGAGCTTGTTTTTATAACTAGGTGTAGGGTAGTAGACTGGGAGAGGTGGAGTCGTGGGTTCCTATCCATTTTGCATGGGGATGTTGAGATTTAATGAAACCCATAAGGGTGGATTCGCATACGAAGATATATAACCAGGGCGGAACTATTAATTGGGTTGTGGTGTTTGAAGCGGGATCAAATTTATTACTATACTATTGTTACCCACCCCCTTATTATTTTGTTTTCTCCTTTTCCTTTACTTTCGCATTCTCACGATTTCGGTTACGTGATAAATTTCCTTAGCCCTAACAATCTCATTTCATCCTCTTAATTTCGGGATCTTGCATTGAGAACCTAATTCCGTCTTTTTTTGTTCTCTCTCGGTTGATCGGTGTCGACATTGGCCGAGTTTTGGGATAAATTCCTTCATAGTTTATTTTTATTTTCTCGATCCTCATTGTTTGAATACTCGAGAAAATCGGAGATTGAAAATGAATTTTGTTTTCTCATTTTCCAAACAAAGACAAACAGCATCAATTTTTTGACTTGTTTTCCTTATTAAGTATTTCTGTGATATCTTCATTTCGATTTTATTTTGTTTTATATACATTTGTGCTTGTATATTTTCCTCAAGATTTTAGGTCTTTGGCTTTTAATAGATAATTATAATTATATCTTTGGCTTATTTTATCGCATTCACGTCTTGTGTCGCTCTCCCCATACCCTACGTTTTGTAGTTCTTTGAAAGAAAAATAAAAAGAAAATCGATTTCAAATCGGGAAACCTATTTGATAAATTTTGAAAGAAAACAATTTTTTTAAGAATTTGTTCCAAAAACATATTATTTATTAATCCAGTTGAGATGTTTTGGAGTTCTAGTTTAAGCAACCATTGACAATATGGAGCGTACTTTGAAAACTTTTGCATCCTACATTGGTGTCTGCGAAGGATCTTCATGAAACAAGCTTAACAATTGTTTTCCTTATTTCAAGTTCTAAGCAAAATTTTTTCCACTTGATAGAGAGGACTATTTTTAAATGATCCCGAAGCGAATCTAATACTCCTGAATCCACAGGTCTCTCTTTCTCTCTCTATATCCCATCTATTCGGATCGTTTTCTAGGGTTTCTTTGTTTCTATATCAAAATGTGTGTTTGCATTGACATCATCACCTATTCACGCTATTTCTTTTGGTTTTATGATTGAGGGCTTGCTGGCGATTGTTTCTTGGCTCATTTTCTCTTTTTTCATTTTATTTTGTTTGTTATGTGGCGATTTGAATAGAAATGTCGAAGTGCGTTCCTTGTTTATCTCGTTTCAGATTCTTGAAAAGTGAGGAAATATTGAAATAATCTGAGTGCATTAGAAGTATTTAAGGTCTTTCTTAAGTAAATTATAAATTCGTTTTTCGCGTGAATTAATTTTCTTGTTTTTTTAAAGCTTGTTTGTTTCTTTGTGAAACACAAGATGAAGAAGAACATAGAAGAAAGAGGCGAACATAGAAGAATTTAGTATATTTCCTACTTGCCTAACAAGACAAGCAGCACATAAATATCCTCCCTTTTGGACCCACGAAAAGCACCTAATAACCTAATTGGTTATAACCAAAGCAGAAAATTGAAAAGAGAAAAGAAATATTCTTCTTTGCCCGGTCAAGTAGGAATCTTGTTTATTAGCAAAACCCTTACATTTTTTCCCTTTTTCTTCATGCAGCTTGTTCCTAATTGTGTACATTATATTATAAATTTCCTAGTCATCTAAGGATCTTTTACAAATTGTAGTAGTACAACGATGGTAGTAACTATGGAGATGATGTTTACATTAGTTCATTTGGTAGTTTATTTGCAATACCTAATATTTTTATTGGGTAAGGGATATCAGCCTCGTTTAATTGGAAGCCGCCAATTATATTTATATACCTAAACCCTATCTCTAGTTTACGATAAATGTACCCAATTTGGGTATGATATGTTCTAGGTGATATTTGTTTCTCTAATTTTCAACCTATCTCTACTTTATTAGGATGGAAGATCAAGAACGAAAAAGAGAAAAAACAATTTTTTCGTTCTTCAAAAAGAAAAGTGGAGAAGAAACATCAAATTCTAGCCTAACCTTTGAGTTTAGTAGAAACATCAGCAAGTGTTGATATTCCTATGATTCCTATGGTTGTTGAACCTCTGAGGTCCTCGACCTCGAACAAAAGGTTTCAAGAATTCCTTTTGATGAGAATGAACTTGATGAGATCCGCATTGTGTATTAGATATGGAAACATGCGATTATAATCAAGATGAAGTTAGACGTGCTTATATAAAGTGGGGACCAAATCCCAGCCTATCTTGGGTGGTATCCGAGGACTAAAGCTGGAGTTGAATCGAAGATTTGAGAAAGTTAGTGCAAAATTTCCATGGCTAGAGTATTCTATTTAAAGATCACGGCATTTTGCTTTCGTGCTTTGTTTTCAAGGTCATGAACCTGCATCCTGCATTTACCGTTGATGGTTTAGTAGTTGGAAGAGAGTGAATAATGGGGTCAAATGTGTTTTCTTGTCACATATGGGAGTCTGTTTCCACACCTGATAATGTTGTGAGAAATGTTGGGCGTTGAAGAATATGTCGGTGCACATTGATAAAGTTATGAATGTTCAAAGTTCGGAAAAGAAATAAAAGAAAAATCGATTACGTCTTAAGGCTACCATAGATAGTGTTCAATGGCTTACTTTACAGGGTGTGCCTTGGTCGTGATGAATGTAATGTCGGAAAGAGCGAGTTGGTGATCTAATTGAGATGATTTGTGACGCCTCGAGCCTAGAGGCGGCAGATTTGACTACCCGTCAACCGGCGAAAATCTAGATGTCGTATCGAGACCCATACCCTAAGTAAAAATGGTCTCTTGGGCCCATAAACCAATACTCCATCAAAATATACACCAAATATTTTCCAATAGTTCAAGAGTTATAACATTTTTCTTAATACAAACACATATTAAATTTACGAGTTTTAATACATGTTATACGAAACATCAAAGCCACAACCCGACTTTCTTCAAAATCGGCCTCTAAGATGAGCCGTCCTCGAGACCGCTCCTGTGCACGAAATAATATTCCCTCGGCAAGGGTGAGCTATCGCCCAGTAGTGGAATCCTGCAAATGGGTTACTCCCACCCTAGTGCATATCGTGATCGATGTAAACACACACTCCAAGTAAATTCGATCTTACTTGAATGTCTAAATGTCGATCCATGTCTCGAGTCTTCGCATTTCATCGCGCTTAAAATGCCATGTATGAGAAAACACCATTTTCAAAACAAAACTTGTTGTTCTCGAAAATGCACTCAGGAGTTTCGGTAAAAATATGGGACTACCCTCAGACGAATGTGTTGGAGTACTTCGAAAGCAGGTCATGAGTCCTCATTCGAAATGATCTATTGGTGTCTCCCAACCCCATTCTAGGAAAATCATCTGTAGAAATTCCTTTGCAACCATGTTCCATTTTCTTTTGTTTTCATGTCATGCACACACACCTAATTTCTAGGTTACCACAGATGCATATAAAATGCATTATGCCATTTCAATACAATTTATACCAATAAATATCAACATTCTCAAATTTGCACTCATAACACATGTCGTTCAATATTGATCAACCATCACCCAAATTAGCTCACTTGAAGCGATTCACAATATCATCTCCAATGGCCTATAAACCGCGATTATATTTTATATAATTATGTCATTATGTTAACACATTAAAATCATGTATTAACCTATTTATTCCCACACAACTCAAGCCATTCACTTCAACAATTTCATGCACACCACACATGGACATTTTGGTCCATTCACTTCTAAACCCGGGGCCCATTTTAATAGTCCCAAAGCGAGCAAATTTGTCCGTGGGCAGCCAACTCTGGCTGTCGACTCCACTTTGTGGAATCAATTCCATGGCCATTCTAGGACTCATACACACCCCAGAAACACAATCTATTGCATAAATCATGACCAAGGTACCAAGCGGTCCATACGCGTCATAGGTTGTCCAAATGGGTTCC
Organism: Tetrastigma voinierianum; assembly: GCA_016808115.1. NCBI lineage: Eukaryota > Viridiplantae > Streptophyta > Magnoliopsida > Vitales > Vitaceae > Tetrastigma > Tetrastigma voinierianum. Next base: position 429,614 of record JAEQBH010001577.1, read on the forward strand.
ACAAATTTCACACTTCGATTGAAGTTTTGGGGCCATTGCTGTACTCGCGGCACCCGTCAACTCGGCATTCTGAGAGTGGCTTGCAAGTGTAACTCAAGTAGGATAAAACCCTACCTCACCGAGTTTGCAGGAAACTCACAATCGATGTACAACGTACTCCTCGTAGCGTGAAACGAGCTTTCATGCTTGGCGAAGAAATCGACCCAGGTCGTCGTCCGGATCTTAGAGAAGCCACTCCCTCTCTATAAAAATAAAAAACCTAACTCACTGTCGAAACGCCTCCTACTCTTCATGTTTTGTCTCTTTTTGAAGGAAGATATGACTACTAATGGCTATTTTGTCTTATTCCTATTAACAAATTCTATAATTCCATTTGTGTCCATTCTCTTGGATTTTTGACACTTGGCACAATCTCGGCCGTCCGTTTCCATCATCTCTCTAGTCTTGTAACATGTGTCACAAGAGTACATGTTATAGGTGACTTTTGTCACATCACATGTCATTTCTGGCACCCAGATGCCGGGGCCTCGAGCGTGCAATTCGGAAATCTGTCTCGGGTCGAAAAGGTCGGCGTGGTAGCTGGATTTCGCGAGGCGATTCCAACGGCGAGAGTCCGTTCGTCGTCGAGATCTAGAAAATTTGGTTTGCGAAGTACGATTTTGCCCTTTATTAGATTTTCTCGGGGGTTTGTTCACCTCCTTATTAAAAGAATTTCGTCACGAAATTCCACGCACATGCAGCGTCGGCCAGTATGCGTATGTAACACATCCCGACTCAGGGCCGTGTCGGGTATGATGACGGCTAAGGTCCCGATCTGACAACGCAGATGGTTGTCGCTCATCTATGTCAGAATGGCTTGACACCCAATATGTCTACCACCCTAAGGTCCACCATGAGCGAGAATCAACGAATCACGACTCCACGATCTTGACACATCGACCCGACTCTCACCTAGATCCCCAGGGAAGAATTTCCCATCATCTCTCTAAAGGCCTCAACCTCTAAGCCCAATTCTATCACCTGAATGCATTATTAATGAATGAACATGATTCATCAGCAGATTCAAGCGCTACTCTAGTCAACAAGTGCGAGAGTATAGCATTACCTCGCATATCCGGCTAATCTGACGCTCAGTCTGTACCATGAGATCTACTGCCTCTAGGGCGATCTAGCCTCACATTGCGAGCTTGCGGCAATGGTAACACGTCATCTGCCTGGCGACCCAGAGGCTCGACCTCAAACCACAGTAATTAGACCTGACCTGCGCTCACGACCGGCTTTATGTGATCGGATGCTGCAGTACTAGGTACTTGTGAGGAACTCTCATACGACCTTTGGTCCTCGATATCTTAGGGTATGGAGAAACAAATTAATATCTGCTCTGTCCCTGGTTGATTAGGGTGCACCATCCCAAACCTCGGGATCCTGCCTCTGAGAGACAAATCCCTCCTCATATGTTCGGGATCTGCCCAACAATGGTAGCACGCTATCGCCCCATCTTTATTGGCAACCTAAGTCTTCTGCGATGATTGGGGCGGGGTGTCCCATAACCTTGGGTTCACGCCTCGTGGAATGATCGGGTCGAAGTGTCCGGTGTCGGCGAGATAACACATCATACGCCTGCTGACTAAATGTCCCATCAGCCTTGAGTCACGATGACCTCGGCCCCGTCCTGGATATCATGCGAAAGCAAGAGAGTCTTGCTTCTTTCCGGGTTGGAAAGATGGATCTTCCTTCCTCTTAGTACGGCACCCATATCTTGGATGCACCGTATGTCATCTACCTCTCCCTACGTGGTCATAGTTGTCCACGACCCAGAGTCCATCCTATCTAACCATTGGAGGGACGATGTGCTTCGCGGCTGGAGGTCATTTGACCGCCACGGCTCACTATTGCACATGCACGTACGATAGCGTACTTGCATCCCTACGGCCTCGTGAGGTGTCTTGGTCAAATGCGGTGGTGCGGCCAATACCTCGTGGGCGCCCTGCGTCTCGCCCTTGCCACTAGACCCCAGCCATCTACACATGTCAAATGACGAGTTTAATTTAAATACGATATCTCTGAAGCATAAACCACGGCCTCGAGACACTATTCATACACGAGATAACATTTCATACACAATGTCCATGCATTTACGATGTCTGAAGACAATCATTCCACACTAAATCATTTTTAACAACAAAAATTTCATTTTGAAAATTTCATTACAACATTTTATTTTATTTTATTAAATTTTTTAAAATTTTTTATTTTATTTTTATTGTGAGCAGTGTTCGCAGGCAGTGGTCCCAAACAATAGGCGAAGCTTGATTACCTTTGAGTCAAAAAATAGGTCGAGTGCACGAGGGTACACACGGTGACCACAGGTAGCGTGTGATCTTGTATTTGGGCGGCCGTGTCACGTCGTGTCGGCAGCCCGGCGTGTTGTAGCGGCCCTGGCCGTATCACGGCTGACTTTGGCCCGGGTGTCGCGAGACCCGGGCGGTATGTCGCGAGCCTGCCGTGCGCCTTGCATGGCGATGTCGTGGCCTTTGTGTCGCATTTCTGATGCGCTTATCTCGTACAACCTTGGTCGCGATACAATTTTTATTGTCGTGACCCGAGCCACTGCCTTGTGCCGTATTGCGGCCCAGGCGTGTTGTATCGCAACACGGCCCGGTGGCCACACCTCATTGCCCCATTGTCATGATACAATTTTTGTATCGCGACATTCTCTCGATAGTCGGGCCTTCTCATGTCACGATACAATTAATTTAGCCGTGAACCTAGCAGCGAAACCTCCGCTCCTACCCTGATACATCATGGTGTATCGCGACACACTCTCCCGGCCCGACACACGCGCTAAGACCTATGTGTCACGATACAATTTCCCATTGTATCGTATTGATTAGGCGATAGCCAAACCCACTTCTGCCGTTTCTTTTACTTTTTTTTCATTCATTTTTTTCACACATACGCTCTTGGAAAAACACCAAAAACATATATATACACTTTTTTTTTCATTTTCCGAGTACATCAAATAAATTTATTAAAATTTATTTTATCCATTTTTTCTTTAAATTTTTGGACTATTTGCCCAAAATTTCTCAACCTTTGTTCTCACACTAAACCTAGTGTTCCACGTTTATTTTAGTTCTTCCTATGTGCTATTTACCTAAGCACACAATTCACATAATACATACAACATATGATCACACAATTCATAACATACAACTCATATTTATACACACGTCACACACTAAACACAATGCATGGGTGTTCTAGTCTGTCGAGTGATTTCTGGTAATCACGTATCTAAACTCTGACATCGGGCCACCCAGTGGTGATGTTCTTACACCTTAATAACTGCGGCCTTGACCCCGAATCCCTCAGGCCTAGGTAATCGTATACCTAACTTATCAACACTAAGCTCCTGGGTATTTATAAACCTAGAGCTCTGATATTTGTGAAGGCCCCAGTATCGGGACTACACTTATAACTACACGGCACAGGCTCCCAGTGTCGTTTGCAGCGGATTGATACCATCTTTGTGACGTCCCAAACCCGGTGTCCGTTGACCGCTCCCGTCGGCCGCGGAAAATCTAGATGTCTCGTGTCGCGAGACCCATACCTGAGTAAAAATGGCCTCTTGGGCCCATAAACCAATACTCATGAAAATATTCACCCAACTATTTTCCAATAGTTCAAGAGTTATAACATTTCTCTTAATACAAACACATTAAATTTACGATTTTAATACATATTTATACCAAAACATCAGAAATACGCTCGACTTTCTTCAAAAATCGGCTCTAAGATGGCGAGTCTTCTCGAGCGACTCCATGTACGAAATAATATTTCCTCGGCCAGCGGGGTGAGCTATCGCCCGGTAGTGGAATCACCTAAAATGGGTTACTCCCCACCTAAGTGCATATGCAATGATCCAATGTAAACACACGCTCCAAATGAGTGCATTGATCCTACTTGAATGTCTAAATGTCGTCCATGTCTCGAGTCTTCAAGATCCTCACCTTGCCTAAGCCATGTATGAGAAAACACCATTTCAAAACAAAACTTGTTGTTCTCGAAAATACAACTACCGAGTTCGGTAAAAATATGGGACTACCCTCAGAGGCAAATGTGTTGGAGAACTTCAGAAACGGACACGGTCCTCGTAGAGAGTGATATGTTGAATTTGTCTCCCATTCATTCTCAGAAAAATCATCCTGTGAAATTCCTTTCCCACAACCATGTTCCCTTTTCTTTTGTTTTCATGTCATGCACACACACTAATTTCTAGGTTACCTGGTGTATATGAAATGCATTATGCCATTTCAATACAATTTATACCAATATATATATATATATATATATATATATATATATATATATATATATATATATATATATATATGCTGCTGCTATATATATATCAATATACGACATTCTCAAATTTACTCACCCAACACATGTCATTCAATATTGATCAACCATCACCCCAATTAGCTCACTTGGGCAATTCACAATATCATCTTCAATGGCCTACAAACACAATTATATTTTATATAATTATGTCATTATATTAACACGATAAAATCATGTATTAACCTATCTATTCCCACACGACTCAAGCCATTCATATGATTTCATGCACACCACACATGGACATTTTGGTCCATTTCATACAAACGCGGAATTTGTTTTAATAGTCCCCAACGAACAATGGGCTGTCCGTGGGCAGCCCACTCCTTAAACATCGACTCCACTTTGTGGGGAATCCAATTCCATAGCCATTTCGGCCTCATACACACGAAAACACAATTTATTATAAATCATGACCCAGGTACCCAAGCGGACCATACAGCATCGCAGTATCGAAAGCGGGTTCCACGAATTTTCACGCCCGGTCGAGTTTTTTGGGACGATCAAAAGCTTGACCACTCCGCGACCTCGATTAACGAGCATTTACAAGACACTTAAACAAAGTGTCTGCGTCAAACGAAACTTTCTTCTTGGCGAGAAGAAATCGATTGTCCGTCGTCGGGATCTTAGAGAGAAGCCACTCTCTCTCTCTCTAAAAATAAAAAAACCTAACTCACTGTCAAAGCCTTCTCCTCTCTTCACGTTTTGTCTCTTTTTGAAGGAAGAATATGACTCTTATTGGCTATTTTTGTGTATTCGCCGTTGCAAATTCTATAATTCCATATGTCCCTTCTCTTGGATTTTGACAACGCACAATCTCGACCATCAGTTTCGAATCATTTCTCTAGTCTTGTAACATGTGTCACAAGAGTACATGTTATAGGTGACTTGTCACATCACATGTCGTTTTCGGCGCAGATACTCGGTGCCTCGAAGCGATGTAAATTTATTTGTCTCGAGGTCGACGAATTCAACGTGGTATTCAGATTTCGTGAGACAATTGACGGTGAAGTCCGTTTCGATCATCGAGATCTAGAAAAATTTTGGATTTTTATCGAGTGCGATTTTGCCTTTTTCGAAATTAGATTTTCTCGGGGTTTCACATGATTAGTTTGATGGAAAAGTTGAATGTTGAGATAAATGATGTTGTCTTAGAGAAAGCTCAGGAATGCAAAGTATCGTCTCCTATGATCAAGATATTTTGCATATTCTAGCTACTAAAGTAAGAGAAAAATATGTGAAGAAGTTGGAAATGCCAAAGTTTTGTATTTTGGTTGATGAAGCAAAGGATGCATCAAATAAAGAACAGATGGCAATTGTTCTGAGATTTATCGATGTTCAGGGTTTTTTGCAGGAGAGATTTTTTGAGATTGTGCATGTTAAAGATACCACTTCTTTAACTCTTAAGAAGAAAATATCAAAAGTTCTTACTCGACACAATTGCACATTTGAGATTTGGTCGGGGGATATGATGGTGCTAGCAACATGCGTGGTGCATTTAATGGATTACCAAGCTTTGTTCGCCGTGAATGTGAGTATGCATATGTTCATTGCTTTGCTCATCGTTTTACAACTTACGACCAGCGCTAAAGATGAGATTTCAATATGTATTCTTTTCCAAATTGACATGCATTGTCAATCTTATTAGTGCTTCTCCTTAGCGTCATACAAAGTTGCTGCGATACGCGGATATTGAGATTGAAAGGGGGATAACTAGTGGTGAGCGAGGGCGGTAGAAATTTGTCGGATGGGTACTTTGCATCGAGCTGGTACTACTCGTTGGAGCTCACATTTTGAATCCATTTGCGGTCTGATAGATATGTATGGTGCTATCATTAGTGTGTTTGAATGTATGGTTAACGAAGGATCTTCAAATACAATTCGTGGGGAAGCTGGTGGTTCTTTAATGGCAATGAAGTCCTTCGATTTCATATTCATATTGCATCTTATGCACAAGATTATGGGGATTATGGATATGCTTTGTCGGGTATTGCAGCATAAATCATTAGATATTTTGAATGCAATGAATTTAGTCTCATCCAACAAAATCATTGCTTCAAACCTTGCGAGTAGAAGAGTTTTGATTATCTCCTTGACCATGTATGAAATTAGTTTGCATGAAATTTGATGTTGATATACGATATGGGCTTTCGGTACAAAGAGAGCGAAGGCGTTCATGTCAACGAATGATAACATTACAATTGATCATCACTATCATGGACATATTTAATGCTACGATTGATCATCGGTTAGAAGAGTTACATAGTAAATTCAATGAAGAGACAATGGAATTGCTTATGCTCAGCTCTGCTTTAGATCCTCGGGACAACTTTAAATCTTTCAATCCTAATCGCATTTGTTTACTTCTTTGAGAGAAGTTTTTATGCGGATGATTTTGATAGACAAGACATCCATTATTTGAAATGTCAACCATGAGTGAGGTTTTCAAAGGAAGTATGTCTACAATTTCGAGTGTCGTGGTTTAGTAGAAACAAATAAGACGAGAGTCCTCGATTTGATTGATGGGTTGATTCGTCTTATTTTAACTCTTCGTTTCTCGACAACTTGGAAAAGAGCATTTTGACCATGAAACATATCAAAAGTACTATTAAGTAACAAGATGGAAGCTAGTATTTGACTGATTCATTAGTTTTCTACATTGAAGAGGAAATAGCGAGCTTGATCGTTCTGATTCGGTTATAGATGCCTTTTGTTAGGAAGGATCGAAGAGTCGATTTCATTAGTAAGTGTTTATGAGTTTACATTTGTATTATTAAATATATGTTTATGAGTTTACATTTTGTATTTTGTTAGTCATATGAATGCCTTGTATTATTAAATATAGCTTATCACGGGATAAATAAAAATCTGGCTCTGTCCTTGTATATAACGAGAAGAAAGAAAGGGTCATGTTAGGGAAGCTACTTGGGGTAGAATTTCGGCCTTAGGATATGCTTCTAAGAAGAGTGTTCCTCTAGCCAATAGATGTTTTGTGTAGCAGTGTGAGGAATTTGGCGAGATCATCTTTTACTCCATTGTAGTATAAGAAATTCTTTAGGAGTTACTTTTTCTCTCTTTGGTACCGCGCTGGATCTGTCAAGCTCTGTCGCGGGGAGATGCTTTTGGGTAGAAAGGTGCTTTTATTGGCAAGAAGAATGTAGTCTCCTGAATTCTCAGAGTCAATGGATCATCGGAGCATTCACGATTACGCAGCTTTGCAAAACAAACAAGAAGGCAGCGGTGGTGATGAGTCGCCTCCAGATGGAAAATTTAGCTATTTTTAGGTGGAAGACTAGCGTTAGAGCTGGGTTATCGCAATCGGAATGTAGTACCTCATTTGGTGTGAAGTTTAGCTACTCTTTTATGGAGGAGGGAGAAAGGGATCCATCTTTCCTAGAAGTGGACGATTTCTTCCCGCTAAAGATAGGGAAGGTGGCTCTTATTTCGGGGAAGGATGACTCGTTCTTCCTTTTTATGTAAGCTTTCGATCAGGCGCTGTGGGAGTGCCTTCATTAGTTGGGCGGGGTGATTAGTTTATGGAAGAACATTTGTATCATGAAAAGTCGTTTGGAAGTTCCGTTTAATTGAGATTCTTGTCGGGAAAGAAACATCAGTGAAGAACATCAGACACTGGGCCCTTGTGTCGGGAAAGGAGACATCCAAGATAAGGCGCTCGGGTGCGATTCTTCCCATACACGATGGAGTGTATCGGAATCAACAAAATTTATATCCTGAAATCCTCTTTGTAGTAGTCGAGCTCTTTATGATATAGTGAAAACTCACAGGGTCGAACACACATGGATGAGTTTTCTTCGTACAAATTGATTTGTAGTGAATCAAAATGGTGAATTTCGATTTGGATTTTAAGGTTTGATGAAAGCAATTGAGGGTTGGTTGTTTCTGGGTTGAAAATAAATAAGAAAAAAAATGTAAAATACCTTTTGAGTGTTAGGCCAGCTGGGGTTGGATTCACAGGGCAGTGAGGTTTCCAGGGTCTTTTCCTCGCATTGGGGAGGATGACATATAGTCATCTCCCGAACCGGATCTTCATTTATCTATAAAACCTAACCCTTAATAATTATCCTTTGAAAAAATGGCATCCACTGGCCATCAGTGCTCTCGGTCATTAAAACGCAAATCACCTTGACTCACCTCACAATGGATCATAAATGATAACTAACAAACATCAATGGATCTAACATTAAGCATCCAATGAGCCCAAAAGATTACCAAGTAATAACCATTCAAGGATACTCAAAGGGATGAAAACCTAATGTTAAATAGGGAGAGCAGTGTGGTAGTGGATACTACGTGAAAATCATGGAACACCTTAGCACGCCTCAAGATCCGGCTCAGTGGCCTTCTTCTTCCAAGGAGAAAGAGGTTCTAGCTAGCTCATCCTCTTTGTTGTCATCCTCGGAGGGTGTTTGGCTAGTGAGAAAGTGGAAAGAAAATGAGAGAAAGAAAATGAGGAAAGTGAAGCTAAACGGGAGAGAGCTGAAAGCTTCTCCCGAAATAATTATTCTTAGTGATTGATTATTCTGAGACCTTGACTCCGGCTTATATCTTTGCTCGAGCAAGGTAAATTACAAAAGCGAAACTAAAAATTTATTACAAAGGACAAAATGGGAAGAAACAAAAATTGCAACAAAAAAACAACAAAAGCGTGAAATAAGCGAGGAGAGCAGTGGGCATGATGAGCAGTGATTTGGAGGGAGAGCATGAGCGGTCTTTCGCCCGAGAACCAAATTCGCGGAGTGCTCCAATTTCCTTGTATTTTACGCTCTTCTTTCATACGGCTCTAATGCGCAATCTTTGAGTTTATTTCGAATTCTTCGTGCTTGGATCGACTCAACAATTTCAGCATAAATAGTTTCATAAGAACTACAAAATTAACCACCTGATGAGATTAATAGAATAGTAGGGACCTTAATGTGCAAATCGGGTTAATTAGAATTATTAGTACACAAAAAGCACTCAAAACCTATAATAAATAGGGTTCAAATAGCACTTTTTGGGCACTAATCACATCCCCCAACCTACACATTGCTAGTCCCTTAGCAATGAAAGAAAGAAAGAAAGAGCATACTAAACAAAATCAAAATTATGTTCACAAAAAAAATATATTCAAAAGGTTGTGAATGATAATGTCTAACCCCTAAAGTAAGAATCATCAAAGCCTTGCCCAATAACTATCTGAAGATAAGATACCATACAAAATTGAGTATCAAAGAGCCTCCTTCTCAAGACTCAACCGAAACTTCCACCAAAATCTAAGTAATTTGTTTGATCGGAGTCCTCGACAATAAACTGCAAGCCTCTCCCCTGACCAAGCTGCCTCCTCTTGGACACTAGCTTGACCCTAAATAGATTAGGACCCACTTTATTCCACAACTCGTTTTGTGTTGTATGGGTGCAATCTTTGAGAATCGACCTCACCAAAGTCCATATAGCGGGGATCTACCGATGACTCCTAACCAATTAAGGCTTAGGGCACCCAGTCATAAGGGTCTTTACCGACCGCTATCAAATTTCACCCAGGACTTGAATGATTTGAGAGGCTGCACACACAACTCGTTAAACCTCCCACCCCATCCACCCATGTAGCCAGCACTAAGTTGGTGACTCCCGGCCCGATTGGCTTAGGGCAGGAGGCTTTAAAGGCTTCGCCATATACCCTGGACAGTGCTCGGGTTTCAAGCGTCTCGGCACCTATTCTCTTTTCCTCTTTCTTTTTCTTTTTCTTTTTCTTTTTTCCTTTTCTTTTGTTTTTGGAAGACACATTGGCCTTCTATTCATAGGGGTCCTTAACCTATTACAAGTGGTCGATGAAACTAGGGTAGGTTTACAATGTTTAGGAAGTAAGCAGTTTTGACATTGTTGAAACCTAATGTTATAGTGTGTTAGTTAGCTAGAGGTGGAAAGAAAAAGGACAAGCAACAAGAGTGAACTAATCATCCACTCAACTAGGTATGGCATCAATCTAACTTCAGCAAAATTCGTAAGTTTCAATTTTACAACTTGCAGTTAGAAATGAAACCAAAAAAAATAGGTGCAGATTTTGAAAAATTAAAATTTGTAAGTATAACGACTTCCCAAAAGAGAAAACCAACAAGCCAACGCGAACATCACAAAATGAGTTTACCTTAAAATAGTAAAATAAAACATAAATAGAAATGCTACTTCCCTTCTCTAACTCTCTGACGAATGTGCATTTATTAAAAGCGATGGGGCTTGGATTGAAGTTAGAGAGGAGAGTGTCCTCCTTGATGAGAATGTACTCGTTTTGGGATAGGATGCTTATTAAGCTTTGCTTCGACACCTTATTCACTCCGTTTGAGTTTCAAATAAACAAGTTAGGAGAAGAAAGAAAAAGAGAAAAAAAGTGACCGATTAGACATTTTGAAAATTACACCTTCATAATAATTTCAAAAGTATTCTTTACGGCTATATTTGGATTCTACACTCTCTAAGCTTTCAACGGTACCAAAAATGCCTAAAGCGGAGTTTGAATGAAAAGATTATGATGAAAACAAAATTGAGGCTGCGAATTTTTTTTTTTTTTTTTTTAAATATAAAAAAAATAAAAATAAGAATAATTTTTTATATATAATTTTTATTATTGAGAGAAATTTTTTAATATATATATATATATATATATATATATATATATATATATATATATATATATATATATATATATCATAAAAAGACAAAATAATGCAGTGCACCAAAAAACCAAAAGCGAGAGCCTTGAATAGTCTTGGGTACATGAAATTTATGGCACTAGAAAGTCGTAGGTTGCGAAAGTGCAACCGTGCGAAAATTTTGTAATTTGCCTTCTGTTCCCAAGAATTAACCAAAAACCTATAAAAATAAACACAACAAAAATTTAAAAAATGCGAGAAAAATGAAAATTAATCTAAAAGCAAAAGATTAACTAAAAATTAGAAAATCTAAAAGAAAAACTAAAGAAATCAAAATAAAAAATAAGAAAAGATAGAAAACAAAAAGTGGGGAAGTATTGCTCCCCAAACCGATTCCTCAAGCCTTTGAGAACGCTCGAGCTAGTGGAGCTTAGATATCTTGAGGTTGGTCTTGTCAGAACCTTTTGAACCATCCGCTATGCCATGCAACATCGGCCCGGTACGCCAAAGTCTTGGATGCGTGGCAAAGGCTCGAATAGTGGCCACTAACTTTGATGTTTTGCACAGCGGTGATGGGTGGCATGAGCTTTGGGAGCGAGTGCTTGGTGTGGTGTCTTTGCGGAGTAGGGTATACCTTGGAGTGGGGAGGATGTTCTTTGGTAGTGGGGTGTCTTTGGGTTGGGTGTGGCATTAGGATCAAATTTATGGGGATTGGTTGAAGGGGATAGGCTCTTGGGTCCCTTCCCTTTGCATCCTTTCTACTACTCTCGGTCGTACGATGGAGGAATTGCTTCATCTTCTTTGTTTATATTGCTTCTCCACTGTGGTGTCAATCATGCACTCTTTTTCTGGAGTTCTCCTCCTCTTGATGAACAAGCTGATTGGTGAGCTTTGAGATGGATTCCTGCTAGGATGTCAAATTTTTGATCAATTTCGCTTTGGAACCCATCTAATTCCTTGTTCGAGGCTCTCCCTTTGTGTTAATTTCTTGGTGCTGGACATTCCTTCCCCCTCTGCTCCTCTTTGAGGTATCCGCTAGTTGCTCGAGTTCGAGTATTGCACAACTCAGGCGAAGATGTCGGGTGGTGGTTGTGGTGGTGAGGAGTTGATGCATATGGAGCTTGGGAGGTGCATTAGTTGGGAACATTGCGGAGGAATTGCACTCATCCATTGGTTTCCTATAGTCCCTCATGGACCTATATGGGTTTTGGATTTCTCCCGATGGTTGTTTGATTACGCCATGGAAGGTGCTTGTGTTCGACCTACTGCTCCCTGCCATGGTAAGCGAGAAAAATAAAAGAAAATTCACCAGTGCTTGTGATGAGAATCACAAGTGTTCCTTACTTTCCGTCAAATGCTCTTAGGCACCATCACGAACAACGGCGCCAGTGGTCGTGTCTGATAGGTGTATATCGGAATCAACAAAATTTATATCCTAAATCCCTCTTCTTTGTAGTCAGAGCTATTGCGTATAGTGGCTCTAGGGTCGAACACGGGGATGAGTTTTCTTGACACAAGTGATTGCGATTATCAAATGGTAATTAGTTTGGATTTTAAGGTTTGATGAAAGCCGGTGAGGGTTGGTTGTTTGCGGGCTGAAAATAAAATAGAAAAAAAAAAAAAATGTAAAATAGAACCTTGAAGTGTTAGGCCCTTTGGGGTTGGATTCCTAGAATAGCTAGGGTTTCCGAGGGTCTTTCTCGCATTGGGAGGATGACATATAGTCATCTCGAGCAGGATCTTCATTTAGCTATAAAACCTAACCCTTAATAATTATCCTTTGAAAGAAACGGCATCCACTTTTGCCATCGGTGCTCTCGGTCATTAAAGCGCGAATCACCTTGACTCCTTCACAATGGATCATAAATGATAACTAACAAACATCGATGGATCTAACATTAAGCATCAATAAGCGAAAAAGATTGCAAGTAATAACCATTCAAGGAGACCTGAGGGATGAAAACCTAATGTTAAATAGGGAAACATTGTGGTAGTGGATACGTGTGAAAATCATGGAACACCTTAGCCTGCCTCAAGATCCAGCACCCAGTAGCCTTCTTCTTCAAGGAGAAAGAGGTTCTAGTCGCTCATCCTCTTAGTTGTCATCCTCGGAGGGTGTTTGGCTAGTGAGAAAGTGGAAAGAAAATGAGAGAAAATGAGAGAAAGTGAAGCCGAAAACGGGAGAGTTGAAAGCTTTTCCCAAAAAAATTTATTACAGAAGTGATTGATTGTTACAGACCTTGACTCCAGCTTATATACTGCTCAAAGCAAGGTAAATTACAAAAAAAAACTGAAACTAAAAGCTATTATAAGGACAAAATGGGAATAAACAAAAATTGCAGCAAAACAACAGCGTGATATGGAAACGATTAGCTACAAGGATGAAACGATCTTGGCTTGAGGAATTAACGATGCTCGCGGGAACCAAATTTGTAGTGCTCCAATTTCCTTGTATTTTATGCTCTTCATCTTTCCTTAGCTCACGATGTGCAATCTTTGAGTTTGACTCGAATTCTTCATGCTTGGATCGACTCAACAATTTCGACATAAATAGCTTGCAAGAACTACAAAATTAGCCACAAAATGCGATCAATAGAATAGTAGGGACCTTAATGTGCAAATCGGGTTAATTAGAATGATTAGTACACAAAAACACTCAATTTATAATAAATAGGGTTCAAAATAGCACTTGGGCACTAATCAAGTACCGGGCGAAAGGTCGCTCGGGCGTTCCTATAAGTGGCCGACTTTGGGGCACAGGTCTGTCGAGGTCGTGCCCAGAGGAGAAAGTTCTCCGGGCGTTCCTAGGCCAGCCGACTTTGGGTCCGGTCCCGTCGGTCATGTGCCGAGGCGAGTTCTCCGGGCATTCCTAGGCCCCGGCTGAGGGAGCTGGTCCGTCGGGAGCCCGGTAGGAGTAGACCGAGTTGGCTAGGAGCCGAGCCGGGCCCATGAGTACGCAGAGAAGAAGAAAGTTTGACAATCAACTCCTTGTTTGTTTTTGGACCAGTGTGGAAAGGCTAGAAATAAAATTGTGTTTAAAGATGAATTTTTGTCCCTACAAAAATAAAGTACTTGTTTCTTTTTTGCTTTGGTTGGAACCTAAGTTGCCTATCTAGAATGGTCCTTCGACACTTAGTTAGGTTAATTGATTGGTTTGGATCTAAGTGATGGAAGGGAGCTGTTTGTATATCGTTTTTTTTTCTTTTTGCTTTTCAAGGGGTAGGTTTCTTGTACTCTCTTGTGGGAATAACTTGGGCACCTTTCTACAATATACTTCTCCTTATCAAAAAAAAAAAAAAAATAGAAACAGTCATGATACAAAAGAACAGAAAGAAAAATAAAGAAAAAAATGTGTTCCCTTTGGGAACGCCAAAGTAAGTGAGGGCTTGTTTGTTTAGTGTTTTTATAAGAGTTTTCTACTCTATAATACAAAAAAGGAATAACAAGAAAAACAAGTTTGGCGTTTTTGTTACTGATCTTAAGAATAGAAAACAAACTGTTCTCAAATGATATCTTTTAGTTGTTTTATGGTATCTTCATTGGGATGTTTTATTTTTCAAATGACACAGTTTTCCCTTCTTTTTTTGGATATATGATAAAGATTATATTGAAAAAACCCACTTTGGCTGCTTGTCTAGAGTTGGTCAGTGAAGCTTTCTGGGTCATGTAGAATTAGAAAGCTTCCTGTAAATAAAGAGCAGTGCTAGTGTGATCCAGGTTGACTGGAAAAAGGTGTACAGAAAAAGACACTCTTTGGAATATATATACATACATGCATGTTTTTTTTTATATATATAATTTTACGAATAAAAAAGATGAGTGATTGAATGGGGAAATTTACTTCTATTAGAAAGAAGACTAAAAAATTATTGGAAACAAATACCTCGTCAAAATTCTAGCCTATCATCACTTTCATATATCGTTCCTATTTTGTAACTCTTTAGTATTTATATCATGTTGAAATATATCACTCTTGAAGAAATATAATAATACTCTTTAATGATAAAGCGTTATTTGTGGTACAAAGTTCTTTTATTCTGTTAGTGAAAGACATCTTATCTTCAGTGATTCACTGAGCATATTTTCTGTTGTCTATATTTCCTTTATATTGGTTCAGAAGTGTTTTCTACCAGGTGTTAAAAATTATGGTTCAGTTGTGTCCATTAGTTGTTGCATGAGTAAATTTACAAGTTCTCTATTCTTCTATTTTTATTTACAGGTTATAAAGAAAAATGATTTGTCAAGAAGAGAAGTCATTAGCTAGTAGAGAACGATATTAATAAAGTCGTGAGGAGGTTCTTTCGATGTTTTTGTAAAATGCATACGTTAATAATTGTTTCACTAATATTTGTTCTTTTGTATAGGAATTATATATTGTTGATATATTTGACATAATTGTATTAGAGTGGTTATATTGATTGTTTAAACTCAGTTGTGTACGTCAATATTTGATGTTATTTTAATTAATAAAATTTGATTTAATTTTGGGGCTTATTTTTATTTTGTTTTAATTATTTTAGAAAAATTCATTATTTTATGTATGACTTTTAATAGAAAATGTTCAAAGATGGCATGGTCTTTTGTTGTTACATCAGCAAAGGAAATGTGGACTCTCATTCCAGTTCTTTCGGTCCCTCAAGCAATCGCAAAAGTCTCGAATTTGGAGGACATGAGGGCGCAAAGAAACATCGATTTTATTTTTTTTGAAAGATCGAAGATACAAATAACTACAAGAAATTATAAATGATGAAACAATATATGTTAATAAAATAATATATCGATATAAAACCTACAAATTTGATTAAAATATCTCTGCGATTCCAATTCTTCAACATATTAATGATTATTCGCATATAAATAAAGCATCACTACATAAATAAAGAATTAGCCATGATAAGGCGATAAAAAAAATACTATTTTATAACAAATTGATGTGGCTACATTTAGCGACAACGGTCAAGCCCGATAAGCGCTCATTAGCGAATAAATTTTTATTTTTATTTTTATTCCATAATGTAAGTCAATGGTGAATGGTAGGATTTTGACTATTTAGACGATAACAATAAGAAAAATAAGATAAAATTTAAATCTTTGATGTGTTTTAGCTTCTATTTTTCAAAAACTTATTGAGATTGATTGACCAAATGTCAGCCACTACCAAAGAAGACTATTTAGTCCTCGGCGGCGTCAAAAACTTATTGAGACCAAATTTGACAGTAATTAGCATTGCCACCAAAAAGACTATTCGGTCCCAGAAGCAGCAGTAACAAAAACTTGTTGACTGATTTTTACATAGACCCGAAAACAACTAATTCTTGACACGCCACCGAGAGATTCTTTAATCCTCACTTGAGTTATGCTAAAAACTTGATTGACTCAATATATATATATAAATTATCTTTGTGTAAGTAATAATTTTCAATTAAAATTAGTTTTGGTCTAAAATCCCACTTGCAAGTGCAGGTCATACAAGTAAGTGTAGTCTTACGAATTTTCTCAGTCAACTGGATCGTTTGGAGCATCAACTTGCCAGCATGTACCTACAAAACAAACAAGAAGAAGGCGGTGAATGCATACCTCCAGATGCCTAAGTCGGATCGGGAATATGGAGAGTGAAAAGGATCAGTCTTTTCGGTAAGAATGTAGTACACTTGTTTGGTGTCATTCCCTCTTCCTTTATGCAGGAAGGAGGTGGTCCGCTTTTCATGGGAAGTAGATGATTTCCTTCCGAAATGGAAGGGGAAGGTGGCGCTTTGTTCGCGCGTTATGACATGTTCTTCCCTTTAGATAGCCAAATTGTGCGCATCTTACGCTGCATGATCGTTTGATCGCCCTTCGGGGTGGTTGCGTGTGTGACTCATGGGTGGATATTTGTTCAAGTTGAGAGGTCGACCCATTTGCCCGGCTTCTTAAGATGGTATCCGACGAGATGTTGTACCCCGAAGCATTATGTCTCATGTCGGGCGAGGAAGTATGTTTGGGCACGGCTTGTAAATGAAGATGATTGGGCCGTATCTTTGGGCCCATTATCTTGTGGGTTTCGATCTTGGGCCATAGATTGGTGAGCCATTATCCTGTGGGGTTCCAATTTGTGGGAGCACATTGACTAAAGTGCAGGCCCCGAATCCATGGTACTCACAATGCCCCCTTTCAAATTTGGGAAATTCATTCTTCCCCGGTCGGAAAGAGAGAATATTTGGGACTTACTTGATGTAGGGGATCGGGACAGTTAATGCTAGGGTGTTTCAATGCGCATTCACAGGGAATTTCGAGGAGTTACATTTAATGGCTCTTTGGGGCTCCCGTGACTTGAGGTCTCTATAAAGGTTTGCGGTGGGCGGATTCTTTGTGCCAGCGGTTGTGCAGTTTTTCGGTCGAGGAGAGTTTGGTTAGGCATTGCGAGGTCGAATTTTATGATTCTTGCATGGAAGGAGGAAACTACGAAGGGGGGTTTAAATGTGATTTCCAAATACGGACAAGGTCGAGAGGTTCTGCGGGGCGAGCGGAGTCGGAGTGTTTGCGTTTGGGAGGGGAATTTTCTTGAGTTATATGCCCAGTTTACGGCTGTATGTCCTTGGGTGGTTCGAAAGCGTATGGAATCCTGCGCAGCCAAAAAATTTACCCCTCCCAAATCAACGGGGCTCTTTGTGTTCCTTTCTACCTTCCGTAGGACCTTCTTTCCTAGCCTTTGCTTCAATTCTTTCTTTTTTTGGCCCTTAGCCTATTTTTCCCCTCTTTTTAGCCTCTGTGTTGAGTGGATGGATCCTTGTAATCATCATGTGATCACTTTTCATAGCGCTCTTTGTGTAATTACGACGCCCTTTGGTGTAATTATTGGTTATTTCACGAAATTTAGCGTTCACACTGCACATTGTTCTCATGCTTCCCGATTCATTTAGTGACAGAGTGAGTCTTATGGTCGAGGGCTATGGTATTTGATATGCCCGATGGACCGATCTAGAAATAACATGGTTGGCGGCATGTAGCGTATGTTAGGGTGGCATAAAGACCTGAGCACAGCCCGTGTTCGTTCACTTTGTGCCCCAATAGCGAAGGCGTCGTCGGGACCAGGGGTCATGGGCGATGGAGTCGTGATTACATTTAATGCGTCTGATTTCTGAGCGCTTAATATATAGGGAGCTATCATTTGATGGCTGCTTTGTTCCTGTGTATTTCTTCTTGGTTATCCTGTTTCCCTCTTGTCGAGATTTTTACGTGGATACTCTAATGCGGCCAGCTGCGTGATTTTGTGAACCGTTCTTCGGGCGCTTATTAGTTTCCATCTTACGGGTAAACATTGTTTCTTCTCTAGGTGCATTTGATTTTTCGATTGTCGGCGCGTTTCCGGCGACATGATAGGCGTGGGGGGTATCCTGGAGGCACGCTAGGACAGGCGACTCCATGGGCTTGGTGGGGCTTGTAAGTGGTTTGGTTTTTTACTGGTTTGGTATCATGAAGCCCCGGGTGATTGTCGTTTCCACTTTGGCACTGTCTGTCTTCTTGTAGAATGGCAAGAGGAGTCGGAAGAGACTTCCACCCAATGAGCGGGTCGCAAGCGGGCCCTGCAGGGACTCAGCCTCTCTGGCCGTATCATCTCCTCCTTGTCTATGGAGGAGTTGAGGGCTGTGTGAAATTCCCGATGGCATTGATATCGTGCTGTCGGAGGCCCAGGTGAAAATACTATGGGCGAAGGAATACAGCGCGGTGTTTTCACCCCTGCGATTACGGCTTGGCCGGCTTTCCGTCTTTGTCTGGTAAAGCAATTCTTGCACTTTACGAGCCACTGCTCTTATTCACCCCAGTGTCATTCGGATTCGATTGGGTGTTGTGTTGTAAACCTTCTTTACCCGGCTTGATCTTTCATTGGTGGAGGTTTGTTTTGCTTATACCTTGAGGGTAGTGCAAGGTGGCCCGGGATGTCTATGTCATTTCAGAGCCCCGGTTTGCAATTCATTCTAGGACTCCCCAGGCTAGCCTAGGCGAGGTGAAGGGTGTGATCTAGTTAGGGGACCTTGGGATGAGACCGGGGTTCACGCCGACCTTAGTTTGATGTAAACCATTTAATGTTTTTCGGTGTGTACGAAATGTGGGGCCTGCACATTGGTGTATTAATGCGTATGCCCATTTATGTACAAGTGTTTCATTATTGTGTGGGTTGTTCGCGCGAGGAAGAATGGGAGAAGCCAGTGGTGCATTGGGTGGAGAGAGCCAGTTTTGAAAAAATCCGGAGGTTGTTGGAGATTTTCGAGCAAGAGCGGCATCACAAAGTCCTTCTTACCATGAAGAACTTGCATGATTTAAGCCGCCACCGTCTCCTTACAACGTCCTAATAATCAGCGCCTATCTTTCGAAATTGTGGAAGCGAGCCGTCACCGCGGACCTTCTAAACATAATCTCGGGTGGATTCATCTCCGAGTTAGGGAGACGGAGAGCGATATTTGGTCGGGAATTGAGTGATCGACACTCAGCAGGCAACCTTCCTCTGCTAAGCTAGGATTCATTTGCCCCGACATCAGGCGGGGTGAGAGGGGTAGCCGTTTAGGTGACTTCCCTTAGAAGAAAGGGCTCAAAGTCCTGCCCCACCCGAGACAGCGAGAGAAGGAAAGGGAGGTTCGAGTCAATTTCCTAGGGCCGGAGGAGGGCTTGTCCTTGGGTTCCCCATATCTAGTTGTCCCCGGATTAGGAAGAAGAAGAAGAAGAAGAGGAAGAGGGCGGGATGTAAGTTTGATTCATAACTTTGCTACTCGGGCGGGGCGAGATGCTAGCCCCAGTGGCGGGTGATGCCATCCACGAGTGGCGGGGATCGGGTCGGTCGGATGAGGGGTTCGGAGGAGTGCAGAGCAATTGTCATCTCGGGTTCGCTGGAAATGGGTTTTGAATGACCCGGTAGACTCAGAAAATGTCACCTTGGCGGGTCGGGGAGGTTTCACATCCCGCGGTGATCCGGGTGAGTACATTCTCACGGGCATGCCTCGACGAGTTAGATAAGACCAAGTACACCCGGATTTGGGCGCAGAGGCCATTGCCTTCTTGATCGGATGTTGCTGAATTCATATCTTCCTCCTCGCGGCTCTGCTCCCCCCATGGAGGGTGTCGGCTCCGAGTCGAAAGGCGCCCAAGAGATTATCGATCGGTAGAGACCCTTCAATCGGGGTGAATCTTCGGCCGGTAGTTTGCTCGAGTTGTGCCCATTGATGCTCTGAGATGCACAGTTGTTGGTACGGGGGCGGGCGAAGAGTATCGAGTCTCGGTCCTGCTAGTACTATTAAAGAAGATCTCTAGCAAATGATTGAAGATGGGATGCAGGTTTGCAATAGTAATTTTGCCAAATTGATAGATGGTAAACGTAAAGCGCTATATCATGTCTAGCATTAATTCTTAGTTATTGTCATATCCTTAATATGTTTCTTCGTGGCGATTCATTGTCATCAAAACATGGCCTTCAACATCGAAAGAATTTCGGACTCGGGGGATGCGGAGAGGCTACGACTCGCCCGGTCGGCGTTTTCCGACGAGAAGACCTGCGTATTTCCTTAATGGAGCGAGTCAAATTCGAGCAGGAGTCGGAGGCTAAAGAAGGTACATTGAGCGGGTAGTTCGTCTTTGGCGGAGAGAGATCTTGCTCGTCTTGATGTGGCGATGGCTGTTGGATACCGAAGCGGCGGGGCGCTCAGACGCAGTGGAAGTCACGAGTTAGCCTGCAGTGCAGCAAGCCTTAGTTGCTTCAAGGCTCGACGGGGCGGGTGCGAGTTAGATGGGTTCATCGGGCTTTGGGCACGCCCAGGGGCATGGGCGGAAGGCGGAGGAGGAAGGCTAGCTATCGACGGATAGCGAGTTTCCTTAGCCCCACAGAACTCGGGGCTAGCAAGGCAGGTTGTCGGCTTCAGACGGGGAGGCCTCTGAGAGAAAAGGCTTTGGAGGAGGAGTTTGGCCAGCTGGCTTTGACGTTATCTTTAGTTATGGGCATGGGCTGCGTGCTTTTGCACCACGATATTTGTGGGGCCCGGGATCCGGACATGATGCGGACACGTCAAAGCCATTACCTCCAGAGTTCTTTATTAATCCTCGATGCCCCTCGGGTGTCGTTCTGTTGGAAGGCGTTGTTTGCTCAGGCGGGCGTTAGGGAGGTCGAGCACTCCCTGCAGCACTGGGGCTAAAGTAAGTGACAATCCTAACTCTCCATCCCGGGGTAGGCGGGGAAGGGGACTGTGTCTCCAACGGGGAGTTAGGGTTGAATTCGGCACTTGTTTTCGCCTCACTCTTTTGCTCTGTTTTGTATCCCGAAAATTTTGCTATAATGTATCTGAACTTTTTTTTGATGAAGGGTGCTTTGTTTTGCCTAATTCTTCTAAGTCCTCTTTTTTGAATCAAGTAGTTCATATTTGTCGTAAGGGGCCGGATAGGACATACGTCCTC
Organism: Tetrastigma voinierianum; assembly: GCA_016808115.1. NCBI lineage: Eukaryota > Viridiplantae > Streptophyta > Magnoliopsida > Vitales > Vitaceae > Tetrastigma > Tetrastigma voinierianum. The sequence goes on from JAEQBH010001577.1 coordinate 451,081, forward strand.
CTCAGGTTTTTAGGATGAGCGGATGGGCATCAACCGTCTTTGGGGTTTCAGATGAAACACTCCCGATAACCCAGCATATCCGGGACTTAGGAATGAACCAGGTAGGCATCAACCATCACGGGCGGACGGGACGTTAACCGTGCAGGCTTTAAATTGAACCAGTGGGGCATCGACCATGCTTGGGCTGGATAGGATATCGATAATATGGGACTTTGAACTAAGGTAATTTGGGCATGTCGACCATGTTGGGCCAGACAAGCCATTAAACGCGTCGTTCATTACTTTAGATTGAGCGGTAGGCATCAACCATCTTGGGCGAGCGGGGCATTAAACTTCTAGTCTTAGTCAGGACTTTGGTAAACCATTTGAGCATCAACCATCTTTGGGCGAATAGGGCAGTAAACTTCTAAGCGCCTTAGAACTTTAGGCGGCGCCAGCGGGCATCAACCATGCTTTGGGCGAACAGGGCATTATACTTCTAGCACCATCCGGACTTTAGGTAGGCAGTTAGGCATCAACCATTCTAGGCGAACAAGGCATTTAACTTCTAACGCCCGTTTGGACTTTATACTAAGCCCGGTACGGGCATCAACCATCTTTGGTAGAACATGGCATTAAGCGTCTAACGCCATCGGGACTTTAGGCGAGTAAGTAGGGCATCAACCATCTTGGGCGAACGGGGCATTAAACTTATAGTGCCATTCGAACTTTAAGTGACCAAGCGGGGCATCAACCATCTGGCGACGGGGCATTAAACTTCGCTCCATCGAACACAAATTAAAATTTAGATGAAAATACAATTAGAAAGTGAATCATCTTTTTATTAATGATGCTAGTTTGAGGTGCATAACATTCCACATTACAGAATTACGGGTGTTCCATCCGAGTTTATCTAAAACGCCAATCAGTTCGCCGGCTCGTATTCTGATATATGACCGCTGATTGGCACAAAGCTTTCTGCCATTGGATCGGTACGTGTTTCGAAGACTTTCCTTAAGACCGGATCCCTAGCTAGAACACTTTCGGGGTTTCACGCGTTTGTTGTATAGATTTTCAGCCCGACGGTGGTAGGATATTACCCGTGCAGTTCTTTGTCTCGCGCGAGTTCATCAGCGGAGTGTCTAGGTCCTTGATTATGGATTCCGTACCCATCTGTTCGGGCATATCCGTTCGGAGCGTAGGCATATCGATTTCTATAGGGATTATAGCTTCCATCCCGCCGTGAAAATTGCAAAGGGAGATATACCCGGTTAGTGCGTGGGTGGTCGTTAGGCTTGAGGACCCAGGGATTAGTCCACCCATTTGCCTTTAGGCTGCGTCGACCGTTTCTTTAGGGCCGTGCGGGGTTTTGTTGGAAGCCTGCAGCGGCCGTTGCTTTGCGGATACTTGGGGGTGGAGTATAAGTTCTTTATTTTCAATTCTTGGCAGAAGTTTCTATAGACAGGCTGCAAATTGGGGCGGATTATCGACTCACGATTAATGGGAATCTGGGAACGACCAAGCGATATTCTTCCCGGATAAGTGGTGACATCCTTGTCTTTGATTGAAATAGCCTCGCCTCTATCCATTTTGTTGAAGCGATCGGTGGCTATTAGCAACCTTCTTCTAAGCGGGGTTGTAGGGAGGCATTACTACTATGTCAATTCCACAAGTGGGCGAAGGGCCATGGGCTTGAATGGACATTAGATCTTGAGTCGGCCCGATCTTAAGATGGGGCTTGCGTTGGCACTTTGGAGTCGACAATCTTAAGATGGGAGCACAATAGTTGTACCGGTCACACTTTACGCACGTAGTGGCGGCTTCAAACTTCACGGTTGGCCAATAATACCCTTGAGTGTGGGCTCTGTGTGCGGACTTACGCTAGATGGTTGCCACATATCCCTTCGTGTAATTCGGCCAACACATACTCGCCATGTTCGGTAGTTAAGCATTTCGGATATGGCGAGTCTAAGGTCGTTTGAGCAATGTTGCCATCGATTAAGGAAAATGCGCGGATTGAACTCGGACCTTGAGCCTTGTCCTTCCTCATTAGAGTTCTCCAGTGTTGATATCTTGTCTTTATGGGGTCCATCCCCAGGAAGGAGGTTTCGCCCTTTGGCTTACCGGACCGGTGGCTATCGAGGAATCTGGTACGGTAATAGATGGCGAAATATTGTTTTGTATATGTAGAGATGCGCTACGGCGGCTAAGGCGTTGCTCTTTCATTACGAGTCCACTAGGAACGTGTTCGAGAGGCTTCCATCTTGAAAAACTAGCCGGGCGTTATTGTCGGAGTTACATACTTTGCCATTCGGGGATCGGGACTCATATTCTGCGTTTACGACCTGCTACAATTAGGAATCACTCAGTTATAAGTTTGTTAGGAGATATTGCGGTGCCAATTCAATCGGCTAGTATGGCTTCATACGATTCATTGTTTGAGGTGTTGAAGCCATTCGAAACTTGCTTGATCTTGGCCCACACAGGGATTTTAATTACAGACGATATCGGCCTTTGTTTCTTTGAGCCCGTTTACAATGAGAGTCCACTAATTGGCTGGTAGGGCACGTTTAGGTTGGGGAATTTTCTTTAGAAAGTCGGTACAGGACCTGCCCCTTCTTAGCTAACCTTGATCTGAGAATCTTGTATTCGCTTAGTTTGATCGCCCAGCGAATGTTCCTCCCTAGATAAGTCAGGCTTGTGAATAGTGTTTCGAAGGGGAAGGTTAGTCAGCAACACAATGGGGTGTGCTTGAAAGTACGGGCGAAGCTTCTTGGGCTGTGTATCAGGAGGGCTAAAGCGGCTGTTCAAGGTGGTTAATATCACGGTTTTAGTTGGCTAATGACTTGTTGACAAAGAACACGCCTCTACCTTCCATCATACTTCTTTGAGACGGGACGCCTCTGACATCGAGCTGCTCTAAATACATGAAGTGTCTCGCCAGAAGCCCGGGGCTAGCAGAGCGGGGTTCACTAGATAGTGTTTGATTCTTTACGGCACGATCCTGATCTTCATTCCCATCGGGCCGGTTGGCCCCCTTGAGGTGCGAAGAATGGCTAGGCGATCCCGGTGAACCGAAATGAACCGCGGGCTGCTTAGGCCGGTCGGTATTGTATCCACTTCTCTAGCGGGAGCTAGGGATTTCGGGATAGCCTTAGGCTGGGCGGGGGTTGGCTTCTATCCTCTCACAGGTCGCCCCATGAAGCCCGAGGGGTCGGTAGGCACTAACCTGAGCGCACTTTAGGGGGTTGAGTTTCATCTTGGTATGCTGCGAGGATGTCGAGCTTCTTGTAGGTGCGTAGTGGTGGTCGGGCGCTCTTTTGACTTTACTGACATATCATCGATATACCTCATTGGTTTGCAATGATGGCTAAACGTCTTAGTCACCGGTCTCGATAAGTCGCTACACAGCGTTCTTTAACCCCAGCGGCATTACATTATAGCGAAGTCGGGTGTGGGGGTGATAAGGTTGTTTTCTCCGTTAAAGGCGGGTACATGGGGGATCGATGGTAACCCGAAGGCATCTAGGAATGATGACATCCACGTGCGGGATGTGGCGTCGGCATTCACACGGTTTATGCGAGAGCGATGGGAAGGTTTGTCTTTAGGAAGGCGGCGTCGTTGAGATCGGTATAGTCTACGCCTCTACTTACCACCTTTCTTTGGTACCACCACCACATTGGCCCGGCCATTTGGTTATGACTTCTACGATGAACCTGCGTCCGAAGGTTATCTTCCTCGGCTGAATAACGATGGCGATTCGAGGTCAGAGCGCCTTACTCTTTGTCACGATTGGCTGGCGAGACGGGGCGACATTCGACATGAGAAGCATGCGTGGGACTAATGTCGGTCGTAATAAATTAGGTCGGCCGAATATGTCAATGTTTCAAGAAAAACCTGTCGTAATTCTTCTTTTCCTCTTGAAGCGAGGAGGCCAACATAAGTGTGTTTATCAGACCCTTCGCCCGAGAGTATTGATTCCAGGGGATCCATAGCCAGGTATTCCTTGTCCTCCTTCCTGCCGGGTGTGGCGTGATTGCTATTAAGGAATTTGTGTGACTTGGGGGCCAAATTGTTGGAGCTTTCACTTTCTCACGCTATTATCTGGATAGTTGATAGCATTGGCGGTACGCTAATGTGGACTACTAGATCACGGGCCGGCGCGACTCGCTTTTTTAAATGAAAGAAAATGTGGGTTGATTTTCGAATTTTAATCGGGTCCCGGAGGCTTGGAGTTTTCTTTGGAGTCGCCACTTACTTTTTGTTGTTATTTTATAAAGGGGAAAACAGTAGAGCAAAAAGCCCAGCGACTCCGAGTATGGAAAAAGCGGTCTGTGAAACTAGTTTGCGGGTCGGGGATCGGATCACCTATCGGGAAGGTACCTCATATGAGGTAGCACCCCTCTAGGCCGGAACTCGGTCTCTGAGTGAATTAGGTGTGTGAGACATATGGGTCACGGATCGGATAGTCACACTAGGCTAAACATAGAACTTGGATCGAGCCAAACCTAATTGGTATCTAGCATGGCAAAACACTCAACCAAAGGAGCAAATAGACGTGCACATGGTCCCTAGCCAAGCGCTGCAAGGGAAAGTTAGTCGCACATTTTGAGCATACAATAATTTATCAAATTAGATATCAAATAAGCAAAGGGAGTCAAAGAAACCATACATGGCATGGACCACTCGTGATGCTGCTCTTGTGCAGCCATATCTATTCATCCAGAAGAAACGGGCTCGACAAAACACTAGATTATTGGTGCTTAACTAATCACCCCTTGGACACTTATAGGTCACGATTCTTAGAATCCAAAATTGAACCACATTAACTGAACTAAACCTAATTTTAGACCCAAACATAGCCTGCGTCTGAGTGAATGGGCCGGACTCACAAGGTCGAGCTTCAATTAAGCGAAATCGGATGACCCTTACAAAACCCGAAAAGCGGGCGATCCGGTTCTGGCTAGTCGATCCGATTGAGAACAGTATGAAATTTTGAGAGAATATTCCTTGAAGAATAAGAGTCCGTAGAAAAAACGGTGCTTGATTCGAGTCCGGGTAGAGGAGATATGACCAAAACAAGCCTTAGTCCTCAGAATTGAACCTGCTCTAGTAATGAACTTCAATTGAAATCAATTGAAATTTGTTGATCTAGTTACTAAAAATTCGAATTTTCGAGATACTTCCTCGATAAGTAAGGAATCTAAAGAAAGCGGCGCTTCGGTCAGAGTTCGGATGAGGGAGATATGATCTAAAGCGGCCAAGTGCTCGGGTCGACATACTCAATAAAGCTGCGGTGGAGTCAAACCCTTGGGGCCCCACTTGCTTCTGTGTACGATGCCGATAGCCGACACTCAGATGACACCCAGTGAACATACACACTCGATGGACCATATATCGCCCACCCAGAGGCTCGGACAGACTAAGCCTAAAGGGCCCTAATGGTGTTATGTAACAGGAAACGATGGGTGGGTTTGACCCAAAGGATAAATGCAAGTGCGAGGGACAAATTGAGGTCTGACTAGCGCGCTTAGGAGGTCGACTTTGTCAGGCCTCGTTAGATGTAATTGTTTGATGGTAGGTTGAAGTCTTGCTTTTTCATAGCGATGAAGCCGGGCGGAATAGCGATGGCATTATATGGCCCCGAGTCTTGACAACTAAGAATAAAAGTTTACGGAAGTGCTTAGGGCCTTCCTTGACGGAGAGCGATATCACCGCTGGTTAGCGTGGTTGTAATTAAATCGAACAAAGTCTGCTAAATGGACGAGTTTATCAAGCGGAACTTTCATCTGCCTGAAGGCTGGAAGTTGCAACAAGTCGGCGCTACCAGGGTCAACAAGCACTCTGTGTACATCAAAATTGTTAATGCATAAAGTAAGCACAAGTGCATCGTGGTGTGGAGTGATGACCTTGGGTAGTTAATGGGAGGAAAGGATGTAAGTGCGTCAGCCGGCTATATTGATCTGTTTGTTATGCGTGGTGTTCACGGGCTCGAACTATGGTGCTCGCGTGACCTCCTTTGGCCAGCTTAGTTGATCTGCGGTCATTGGTTGGGGTACACTTGATATGTAATTGATGGTGGGGGTGGGCTCGAGCAGGGCTTTGAAGCTGTCCCGGGTTATCCTTTCGGCTACGGGCGACTTCTACGAGTAGTGGTTCTCGGATGTTATGAGGTGGGCGGCCAGTTAGTTTCTCTACTAGGAACTTGAGTTCGCATACGGTAGTTTCATACGGGTAGTCCACGTAGTATCCTTGACTCGGAGATCGATTGGGTTGCTCGGGATCCAGCCCAGATTGGTTGGGGCCATCCCCAAGAGTCGGGGTGATCCCGGATGAGGAGAGAGTCTGTCATAGGTGATGTTTAGTGGGGTGGCTGGGGAGGTTCCCTCTTTTCTCATCTTGTTCCGGGAGGCGCCGGTCCCTTAGTACGGCTCCTCTTATGCTCGGAATGCCCCTTTTTGGCCGGCTTGCTATTTTGGGCGGTAATCATCATTATGCGAGAGGCTACAGATATTTGTCTTCCAATGTAGAGTATCACATCCGCCCGGATGCAATACGGTTCTTCCATGTTACAGGCCCGGGTCTAGTGATAGCGGCGGAAAAAAAGGTGGTCGACCCCAGCTTCTTGAAAGTTCTTGAGGATCGTCCATCTTTGTATGCATCAATTTGTTGGAGCGGCATGTGTCCAAATCTTAGTGAAGTCTCGGATAGATTCATCCTCCCGGCTTGAAGATGGTTTGTAGGTGAGCTGATGTTTCCGCACTGCCGGATTGAACATAGAAATCTTGGGAAAGCGAATCTGGCCCACCTTTCATGCGCAATTTTATGGATCCTCTCGAGTTTATGGAACTAGGCAGGCTGGCCCCTTCAAGCTGGCCAGGAATACCTTACCGCAGAAGCGATCATTCCGCTAAGGATCATTACTTGGTTGAAGTGCAACATGTGTAATTCGTATGGAGTCGGAAGGAGCCATCATACACTTAGCCAGAAACGATATGGCAAAGCCGCGGGGAGGCTCATAACTTCAGATGTCTTGACTGAGTAGGAGACAGCAGCATGTCCTCGAAGCCTGGGCTGGAGTGTTAAAGAGGAAACGAATGCGGGCGGGGCGCCAGCGTAGGGTATATGGTGACGGTGGAGCCATACCCCCATGTAGCGCGGGCATATTCTCGGGGCCGGCTCGAATATCGTGCATCCTGTGACCTCTCTACGTATTCGATGGCGCATTACCGATGGATCGGGCACGGAGCGGTGTGGGGGCCTCTTTGCGGATTCGGCCTGCAGCGTTATTATGAGGTGGCGGGGAGGTCGGGCGAGGGGAGAGTTTGCCAGGAGGATAATTCGTCGTGTGCCGACGGATCACTATCGCTGGCGGGGATGGGGTATTTGCCCACTACTTGGTTGAGCGGAGGTGCGGGATAGTGTCCTCGTATATTTTGCCCGATGCGCTTCTAGCGGGTTCCGCGGCGGTCGTTCTTGTTGCTGAGGCGGGTAGCGTGATCTTAGTAATTGGCCATTTTCTGGCATGTTCTTCTTGCTTTGCTTCCATCTCGATGCCCAGCGAAGGACTGATCTTAGGGATTGATTATTTGGATTGTTGGTGATGACAAAATTCAGCGGTCAGATGGGTTGTTCGGGAACTACCAGAGCGGGGATGGCGAGGATCACGCAGCGGATGTAGCCAAGCCCTGCAAATCGCCCGATGAACTTTTGCTTGGTCATTCCCACGAGGCGGTGCCAATTGTAGTCTCACAGATTTTCTTAGTCCTTTGGATCGTTGGAGCATCAACTTGCCCGACATGTACACGCGAAAAAACAAAGAAAAAGCGTTAGTGCTCCCGCCGCCTCTCCGATGCCTAAGTCAGATCAAGGAATCCGGAAGGTGAAAGGATGGAGTCTTTTTCGGTAAAGAATGTCGTACCTTGTATGATGTCATTCCCTCTTCCTTTATGTAGGAGGAGGTGAATTCGCACTATGGGAAGTAGATGATTTCATGCGAAACGGAAGGGGAAGGTGGCGCTTTGTTTGCGCGTTATGACCTGTTCTTCTCTTTGGATAGCCAAATTGCCCGCATCTTCTGCTCCATGATGCGTTTGACCGCCATCAGGGTGGTTACATGTGTGACTCATGGGTGGATATTTGTTGGTGAGAAGGTCAGCCCAGGCGCCTCCTTAAGATGGTATCAGGCCGAGAGAGGTTATACCTGGGCATTATGTCTCTGATAGGGTGAGGAAGTATGTTTGGGCACGGCTTGTAAATGAAGATGATTGGGCTATGTTGGGCCACATTATCTTGTGGGTTTGGAGTCTTTGGCCCGTGGTATTTGGGCCGTTATCTATGGGGTTGATCTATCGAGGCACATTAGTTTGGAGGGTCTGGGCCAAAGCCCATGGCACCCGTAATAAGAAAGTGGATAAAATAAGTCAGGGATATCGTCCACGATGATTGGTATGAAAATCTAAAGATTAACTACCCTCACTACTCAAGATTATCCTTTATTTGAACCCCTTTAAATTTCAAAGATATTTATCTTTCTAAAATCAATTGAATAAAGAGATAAAGAAATTTTTAAAATACATATGATTAGAGAGTTTACTAGACTAAAAATAACACTTGGGAATGAAATCGGTGTTATGACATCAATTGCAAGTTTCAAAATATAAAGTGTTGGATATGAACTCTGCGGAATTGTCGAGGAAGCGAGAGTAGTGTAGCATTTGGATTTCTTCTTAAACCTTTACACATTTCACTATTCGAACTCACCACATTCCTATCTCTAGTGGGGTGGGTTTGTTAAGCTCTTAGCACTTCGACCATCTCTTGGGAGCTGGAAATTTCTTGCCCTATAGACGGGGTAATGCAAGCCCTCTCAATTTAAGTGGTATCTCGGAGTCATCAATTAGTGAGAATTGATCTCTCCTTGATTAGAATCTTAGCTAACACAAGGTTGAGATTATTCCTCTCAATTGAAGTGAAACCTCCTGAGAAAATTAAGCTGCTAGATCGGTAGGTGGAACTTATTTCTCGAAAACACACTCATGTTGTCACCCAGAGGGGACATGAAGTCAAGAGTTAGAACTTCACTAATGATGTACACGAGTGATCGAAAATTCATTAGTTCGAATAATATCGGAGTGCAATTTACCCCCGAGCAAGCGCTCTTTGCTCCGGGTAGTCCATCTATGTGTCACTCATGGATTTCTAGAAATCGAGCAATGATACAACCCTTTACGGGTATAAACACGTATTGAGCGACTTTGTGTAGGAGTAATAACGAGTTAAATCACTCCCGATTTTCATACTGAAAACAACATTAAAATGTTACAAACAATAATCCAAATAATAGATTCTTCCCAGAGGAAGCTTAGCTTTCCATTACTAGATTACAAATGACAATGACTAGTTGATTAAACAAATTCATTGAAATTGTAATCAAAACTAAAGAGAAATGAATTCAAGAAAAATCCCGATTCCATTGAAGTTCAAGCGAAATGAAGCTTGATTTACATTCATTCAACTCGGAATCTCGATTCGATTCAACTGCTCTAATTTAAAAATAATAATAATAATAATCTAGAAAAGAAAGCAAAATAAAAGAAAAAGAAAAAGAAAAACAAAGAAAAATATATACAAAAGGAAATTTTAGCTCCTCCCAAGCGCGGTACTTCTAAAGATCATGAAAGCTACGCACTCATTCCTAAGAGCTTCTATTTATAGGCTTGAGATATTAGGCTCTAAAAATGAGGCAAAAAATCACGTATTTTGAAAAGCCCGAGTGCGCCTAGGCGCTAATGTTGTGGTCGAGTGTCGTGGTGATGTTGCGACATCGGAGATTTCTGTATGTCGTGGATCGATTCTAATGTCGCGACATTGTTGAAGTTTGTAGCGGTCGCGAATTTTAATGGCCACTCAATGTCGTGATAATATCGCGACATTTAAGATGCAATCAACTCGATGTTGTGACTGTTCTTGTTCGATTTTGATTGTTTCGGTGATGTCGCGACATTGAGTTGATGTCTGACATTGCTCTTCGGTGTTGCGGCATTGGTTAATCGCGACATTGCTGAGTGTTGAGCTTACTTTCTAATGTTGTGGAAATGTCTAGGTGACATTGCGGAGTCTTGACTCTATAACCGGTTGATGTGCGACATTACTCTTCTTGTTTTGCGATCTTGGATGCTTCGGATATGATGTCGTGACGTAATAATTCTTTGTTTTGATGTCACGACATTAGCCCGACTAATGTTTTTTGCTCTTACAACCTTGTCCCCAATGTCGCGACATTGCGTTGATATCGCGACATTCTTCAATTGATGTCTTCGAGGCGTTGAGGCTTTATCCCGATGTCGCAAATGTCATGACATTTTAAGTCTTGAGTCCCTTTGTCGATGTCCGGTGTCTAAGCGATTTCGATGTGGCGACATTGAATTTGAGTTCAGGTCTCGAGTGATGTGACAAGCGACATTGCAAATTTACGATCCTATCTATTTCCCAGCGATGTCGCGACATTGAAGTAACATACTTAAAACAAGCGATGTCTCGACATTGTTCTTACGGTATCAGCGACATTCACGCCTTTGCTTCACTTTTGTGCATTTTTGTTGTTTTCTGCTTCTTTTCTTCAAATCTATGCAAAACAAATGCGAGTAAAAATTCCATAATTTACATTAAATTGGACTTTTAAGCCTAAAATATACTTAAAAAATAAGCTTAAAAATATATGAGTTTTAAAATAAGACTCAACCTCGCCTAATAGCTACTTAGTAGCGAATAAATGTTTTTCATTTTTTATTCCTTAATGTATGTCAATGGTGAATGGTAGAGTTGGACTATTCCAAGCGTTAGCAATAAGAAAAATAAGATAAAATTTAAATCTTTGATGTGACCCTAAGCTATGAACTCAACCCCTCGAACTCAATAGCAACTTAGTAGTGAAGAAATGTTTTCCCATTTTTATTCTCTAGTGTAAGTCAATGGTTGAGATGGTAGGTTTAGATGACGAGGAGACTAGGGCTAGGGTTTTTTGATTTAGAAGTGGATCCAATTGCTTAAACTCTTAACCAAAATATGAAAATTACAAATAATATATATATATATATATATTGTTATTGTTCTTTGAATTTAATGTTTGTGTGATCATTATGTTTTCTAGAATTAAAAAAAAAAAAAAAAAGGAAACAAACATGGTAACCAAAGTAACCCCGCTACAACCTCCGCATGCGTGCCCTCCCTACCCACCCAAATCAAGACCCCATCAACATTCTATATTTTTTTAATTGCATAAATTTTATGATTTTATTTTCACTTATTTGAAAAATCTACTTAATTATTTTTTTTAAATTTTATTTATTCATTATGTTTTAATTTTTTTTTATTAAAAGTGTATTTTGTATAATAAATATATTAAGTTAAGTAAACCTTCAAGTTCTCTAAATTTTAAAGGAAAAATAATAATTAAAAGAAAAGATAAATAAGGGTTTGTTAAAAGAAAAATAGGGGTTTGTTAGAGTGTGCAAAGGTAATTACATTAATGTACAAGGAAAATGTACTAAATGTATAGCAGTGTACAAGTTGCATTTTATAAGATTTAAAATTTTATTTATTTATCCAATATCTCTTTCGTAGGTTGTATGCTAATACACTAACATATACTTAAGTATTTATATGTATTGAGTGAATGCAATACTTAGCTCACACATACATAAACTTCCCAAATTTAAAAAGTATAGTTTATCTCTTCTTTTTTTTTGAAGAAATTTTTTTTTTTTTGTTCTATTAGTTTTTCATTATTTTCATCACCAAAAAAATTAAAAACATGCTTATATTAGTTTTAATAAGAAAATAAGGATTTATTGTAAGTGTATGGTGATTACACTAATTGTACAAGACAAATGTACTAAATGTACAAAGGGTGTACACGTTTTCATTTTTCATAGGATTTGAATATTTTTTGATGGAAAGAAATATTTTCCTATGTTGTATGTTAATACACACATACTTTATAAACATGCGTTGAATCATGCAATGAAACATGCAAATATTAATTTTTTTAATAAATAAAAATAAGATTTGATATAATGTACTGAGTGATTACACTAATTGTATAAATGTAATCACCTTGACCGTGCAAATGAGTAATGTATATAATGAACATGCAAATAGTATTAAGAAGGACATTTTATAAATGTAATGTATATATTAATACTTTGATTTAGAGAAATATATAAATATAATGAATAATTGATTTTTATTTATAATATAAATTATTTATTTTATGTAAATTTATTTATTTAAATATACTTAATTATATCCTTATAAATTATACTATAATATAGTATATAGGAACTATATATATATATATATATATATATATATATATATATATATATATATATATATTAGTATTATTATTATATATTTAAGCAAACAAAAGTAAATGGATAAATATAAAAATAAATAAAAAGTGAATTATAATAATTTTAAGATATATTAAACACTAAAAAATCACAAATTATTTAATTAAATGCATTCGATAATATACATCCATACATAATTATCAATAAATATATATATATATATATAAGGAATTTTTTTAAACTTATAAAAATGTAAAGATAATCCATATATTAAAATATATTTTTAGGATATTATTAAAACTTGAATAAAAAATATATAAGGAGTTTACTGAGTATCAAGAAAAAAATTAAAGCAAATTTTAATGCAAAATTTAAAACAAAATTTAAGCCAAAATTTAAGAGGCCGTGGGTTTGAAATTGATAAAATCGATGATTTATTGTTTTCTTCTCTTGTGCGCATTGGCATGTTTCACACGTATGACTGATTAACTAGCAAGTGCCATCTTCGCACGGATATAATCTTTAATATTATTCGATTTTCTTGATTTTTTAATCAAATAATTGCTCGAAACTTCGATATTATTGTTAGGATAAATCAATACTCGATATGGATGATATATTGTCCATATGCCCTGATATTTTAAACACTGGCCAACGGTAAGGGCTGGGGAAAGGGAAGCTGGCGTGGGAGGTTGGGAGAGGAGGTTGAAAAAGAACCCATGATTAAGAATTTCATGTCAAATTAATCAAACTGCGATTGATCTTTGGCCATGGGGAGGTTAGTTTTATTTAAATAATAATAAATGAGATGGGTGTCCAAATTTTGTTGCAAAGCCGTGCTCTTCCGCACTCAATCTACGGGATCCTTTGAAGATCACCTTTCATTGTCTCATCTGCATTTTTCTTTCATTTCCGTTCCAGAATTATTCAAAGACCACAAATTCGTCCTCCTATCAGAAAGTTTTGTATTCATTTATTTAAATTTCACGTCCTATCCGGAAAGTTTTATATTTATTTATTTATTTATCTAATTATTAGTGGGAAAATTACGTAGCACTTTGACAAATATCACAGTTGTTAGACTTTTTATATTTTCATGTTTAAATTTCGTCTTATCAGGAAAGTTTTTATATTTATTTATTTATTTAATTATTAATAGGGAGTATATATTATGGACCTTTGACAAATATCACCTTGTGCCATTAGAGTTTTATAATCATTTAATAAGACATAATAAATAATGTTTGAAGTTTGAAAATTAAATTGAGACTATTGAAAGAAAATAATGATTTTGTTGAAAGTAATAATTTGAAAAGAATTTAGGAAAATAAAAATATGAGATTTTGTGAGTGGGATTGAAAAGAGAATAAGTAGGAAAATAAGATAAATATAAATTTAAAATTCCTAAAGTAATTTTTAATTTAAAATTTTATTTTAAAAGTGTTAAAATTGATAATATATAAGAACATGTGTGGTGACATGGCAATGGGTAGGTGAAGAATAGCCACGTGACAAATGCGTGGCCTTACTCCATCTAGATATATACAAAATGGAAGAGGCAAAGCTGGAGAAAACAGAGTGACTTCGAATCTTCTTCATCGGATTTCACGTGACGAAGTGACTTCCATCTTCTTTCTATCGGATGTCACGTGACCGTAATTAAAATTTTTAGACTATTGTCAATATAGTTGGGTATATAATAATAGTAAAATAATCGTGATCAGACTCTTGTGGATTACATTTAAGTGTCTTATTCTCATATTTTTTAGTTTAAATATGGCTGAATGAATTTTGATGAAGGCGTATCGAGTGAGTGCCAGGAATGGCTCGGTGTTCTCGAGTGCTTGGTATCGGACGTCTAGGAAACAGATGCATGTGATCTAGATAGAAATTACGTAAATTGACGGATGAGTGATGAGGCCTTCGAAAATTAGAACATCATCATATAGACGTGTGCAGAATAAAAAATAAGTAAAGGGAATAGTAAAAATAAGTAAGAATAACAATACATATATTTAAAATAATTAATAAAATATTTAGCAAAAATACTAAAAATAAGTAAGAATAAAACAATGCATACATATAAAAATAATTAATAAAATATTTAACAAAAATACAAGAATATATACAAAGAAAAATTAATAAAATATAAAATATGAGGATATAAAACTGATGAGAGAATACATGGGTTTTGAGATCTGAATATTTACTAATCATGCAATTTGCTAAAATTTAACAATAAAGAGGCCACAAAACCCACACAAGCATAAACAAACAAAATCCACCCGGAAAAAAACCATACCCCCACCATCATCCTGACCATTTTTCAGAAAAATGAATTCAACTTGGAACGAAATATAACTAATAATAAATAATAAAACTCTAAGCTCATATTCATCAATTTATGTAACAGTAGAAAGAATATACCAAAGACCAAAATAAAGCCAAGGTTTAAAATATCCGATATATCGGATATTGGTAGAGGTGAAATGATATCGGCCATCGATGGTGGTTGAGCGAAAAATAAAAAAAATTGATAATATTGGCGATATATCGGTATCGGGCCAGATATATCGTAGAAATGCTCAGTGCAGTGATACTGCTTTGTGTGTTCTTTGAATTTTCGGTAAAATATCAATTTATCGGGTCTTGAACGGTCGATTTGAAATCACGAGCGTCAGCGGTTATAGATTGATTCAGCCGGTTCAAAGAAGATCCCAACATTCAATTTCTTGTAAAAATTAAATCTAACAGCATAATTAAATTACAAATATTTTTGAACATCAAACGTCTATTTGACAAAAAAAAAAAAAATTTATAAATACCTCTAAAATCATTTCATTTGATTTTCATTACTCTCTACCTATATTCAATCATTCATTTCGCTAATTTTTTTCTTTGTGATAGTTTATATGGTCCTTTTATATTTTAAATTAGTTAATTTAATAATATTATATTAATAAATTAACATTTCATGTTAGTTAATGTTGAAATCAAGTTATATATTAGTTAATATTAACGAATGTATATTATAAATTTATAGTATTATATGAAGTTTTCATATTTTAAATTAGTTTAATTTAGTAATAATATATTAATAAATTAATTTTTATGTTAGTTAATATTTGAAACGGCGTATAGATGAGCACTGAATTTCTGTCAGTTAAGAAATTGTGGATCTGTCGAAGAGCGTTTATGCGTAGTATGTTTGATCACTTATAATCGATGTGTCGAAGCAATTTATGTCTTGGTATGAGTGTTAATCTTTCTGAATGGATCCTATCAAATGTTACAATGGAATACATCGATCTTCATTTTGATTTTAAGTTCATTTGTAATATAATTAAAATATATGTATTTGATTATTAATGTCATTTTACACTTTTAGAAAGTATTTTATGAATTTAGTATTTTGTTAATTTTTTTATATATCGATATTCGTGCAAAAATATATTGATATATCTTTGATATATACGATATATTATAAAATTGAGTTAATATATCTGTCAAGCGATCATTTTAATCGCCAGATAAAACCAAGTTGTAGCCAAATGCCATGAGAAAAAGCCCTCATCTTCTTGTGCCCTTTTCCTTCTCTTCTTCGATCTCCCTTTTCTCTCTTTGTCTCTTCTTTTATTTCTCTCTCTATATACCTCTCTTGATCGTGTCTCCTCTTTCTCCTTTTTTTCTCTCATCCCATCCTCTCTCCCTTCCTCCCTAGTCAAAAGCAAAGAAGCAAACTAATTTCCAAAATAAATCTCATCATATCAAATCTTATAAGGTTAAAAAAAATAAAATAAAATAAAATAGAATGATAAAAAAAAAAAAAAGGAATAAGACCAGCTCAAATTTGGGTATAAGTATGTTAAATGTATTATTGTACCAATAAAGAAAATCCACTTATGAGTTGACCTAGTTATGGATATCAGCAGCAAAATCATGTATTTTTTTATCCGACCTCTTGAAACTTGGGTTGAGAGAGAGTCTTTTGACCCGACATCTTCTATTCAAAGCAAGGTTTAAAGTTAAAATATTTTCTTTTTGAAATAAAAATCTGATATATTTGTTTGAAAATATTTATCAAATTAGTCATCTTATAACTTCGATTTGTAAATATAATATTGATGATCTTTTTTAATGGGCGGAATTTGGAGCGTGTTGAGGTAGTTGGCGGAACCGGAACTATTGCTGGGCTGGAATGGGATCGGTGTGATGCAGTGCAGTGGCTTTGAAGGTGGCGCCATGCTGTAACGAGAAAGAAGGGACCGGCGAGAGGCAGCGTGGCGGCTCAGATGCTAAGTCGGTTTAACTACGGAGAAAGGAGACTACTTGGGGCGAATGTGTAGCGTGTGAGGATGCGTATCAGTATTGGCGTACCTTTCATCGATGGGGTGGCACATTTATAGTAGATGTTGACTAGTTGGATGGTGACTAGGATTCGTTCCGTGGGATATTTTTTGTTATTATCGGTATCGGATTTGGTAAAGGATATAGAAGCGATTTATTTGGGATAATCTTACCTTCGTGAGATCAGGTCGATGATGATTTATTATTGTCTTTCTTTCCTTATTAGATGAGGTTTAAGTTTGGATTTGTGGAATAATATATTATTAGGATTATTCTATTTTACGTTGCCTATGGGAGACTTCCATAATGGTCTTTAGACGACGGGTTGGACCTCATTACGGTAGCATAAAGGCGAGATGTTGGCGCAGGCTTGAATGCTTGATGGACATGTCTCTCCTTTGGGGTTTAAGCGAGTGGGCACGAGTGTTTCGTTGGTGGTCTCTTTCTTCAGGCATGGCGAGTGGGCTGTGAGCCTTATTTTCGAACACTGTCGGTTGCCCCGGCCCTTGTGTCGGCGTACGTAGACGAAACGTAACGTGTCTCGCTTAGGGCTTACGATTTCCAC
Source organism: Tetrastigma voinierianum (assembly GCA_016808115.1). Lineage (NCBI taxonomy): Eukaryota > Viridiplantae > Streptophyta > Magnoliopsida > Vitales > Vitaceae > Tetrastigma > Tetrastigma voinierianum. Next base: position 468,328 of record JAEQBH010001577.1, read on the forward strand.
GTGTGCGCTCGAAATTTGGATTAGTTAGGGCTTGGTCGCGAATCATTTGTCTTATGATAATGATGACTCTTAGGTTTAGCTCATTTCTCGTCTTTGAGTTTCCTTCGATTTCTTTCCTTGAACATCCTCACGTCTTATTTGCCTGCGCTCCACGGACCTTTTCTTTGCCTTTAGGGTTGGACCCCTTCTCTCTTAGTCTTCTGTCTTTTTTTGTGCAGTCTTTCTGCAGTGTCTTTTCTTTAGGATAGCCTTTTACATTTGTATTTACGGGTCCAACTGCGTCTTTGTCTTCTTGTGGTCTCTTTTAGGAGCGTCTGAAGGCGGCCCAGGGTGGAGTTGGCCGAAAATTTATTTTTATTATTTTCATCCTTAGATTAGGGTCGTTTCTTCTTCTCTGGCATGTCGATGGTGACTCACCCCGGCTGTGCTAGTTCTTGTGTTGTTTGTGTCTTGGCCAAGCTCGTGGGGTTGAACCGAGATGCCACTGAGGTGCCTCATCTTCCGCAGACGAGGGTAAAGGAAAAGTGAACTTTGATTAAATAGGGGTCGAATACCTAAGATCTTCCGTTCGGCGTAAGCACTAGCGTAAGGACTGGCAAGGTCGGTTCTTCATATGAGGCCACCTTTGCGGGCATTATGGCCTCACGCCGGCGTTCGGGTGTGGTCCTAACGTCTTGACCCTACATGTGGTCTGTGCACAAGATGGTGTGCTTCTTAGTGGCCTTGATGCGGTCTTGGATTTCCTCTGCGTCAGCCGTAAAGGGGTTTCGCGTACTTGATGTCTGTCCTTCTCCTTTCGCGCGATGGTTGGGGTATTTTGAGGTTAGTGCGCACAGTATTTTTAGGGACGGAGTGGGCTCGGTGTTCCTAGCATAGCCTTGCTCATTTACCTTTTAGTCGAAGGAGACCTCGAAGGGCCGCTATTTCTGGCGTTCGCGCTCCTCTTATGATTTGGATCTACCTTCAATACCCATGGTGTGGAAGGGACGCTACTTCTTTGTTAGTGGCGTAGTTGGGAATATGACCCTCGACAAGGGCGACACCGCAGGCGTTCGGTGGCGGACCGCCCAGAATCTTAAGTGAGTGTTCGTTACGTTTTGGTTATAACTTGTGCGTGGTCACTTGGTATCTCGATTACATGCTGTCTGCATGCTTCTCGAGGTGCTGGATGTCTCGTGGCGAAGATAACGCCATAAGCGTTGGCGTTGGCGAGTGTCCTTCACCGTCCTTGCGGGCGATCAAGTCGGATGTTCTGGTCCTTGAGTTCAAAATTACACTTTCGCTCTATTTGCTCACGAGGCCTTATGCACTTCCACCATGAAAGTTCCTCACAATTTGGGCCTCGTTGCCAAACCCACTAGGGAGCTGATTATGATTGGAGATGGTGTCTCGGAAAACCCCGGAGGAGAAGCTTAGCCTGGGACTCAGTTAGAAAGATCGTGGCTTTGGTCAGTTATGAAGTTGGGGGCATCTTCATCTTCCCGATCACACTCCGTCCATGGCAGAAACGGGTTAAGGCTCCTATAGTTTTTGAGTTCGCGGTCCCATTACGGGTCTCTTGTGGATCTGGAAAGGTCCCTCGGGTGGGGCAGTTGAGCGGCCGTTAAAGCGGTCACGCCCATTACCGTCACGGAACACACGCCAGCGAAGAGGTTAGGTGCTAGGAAAGGCGGAAGAGCGGAGGAAAGATCAGGAATCCAAAATTGGCGAGAGGCGGGACTCTTTACTTCACAATGCCCGACCATGACGACCTTGATCTCGTCCATTCTTAAGGATTCCGATCTCAAGAGGTCGGTTCTTGTGCCAGATTGATGAGGCTTTGGCCACATCTCTCAGGGGAATTAGCCTCAGTAAGTTCTCATTACCTTGTCATATATGATTCAATTTGAGTTGAATTCCCGAACTTGCATTAGATGTTGATTCTATGTTGGATGCGGTGGTACTCATTTGAAGGATTTGGCCATAAGGACAAGCTAAGCGAAGAGCCGTGCGAAAGCGACGGCTTATAAGGCGGTGGCTTTCCTCCTATCTGACGGTGAGCTGGAGTCGGGTGCAACATATGGCCGAGGAAGCGGTGGAAGCTCAAATCGATTTGAAGCATGCCTCGTCGGCCCCGGTGTTCGGGCCGGGGTGAGAGGCAGGCTCGGGCGGCTTGAGGGGCGTAGAGGCGGAAAGCGGGTTCTTTCGGGATAGGTTGAGGGTGTCTGAAAATTGACTTGATGGAGATAGGGGCTGAGAACACGCGGTCACGCCCGGGTATGAGACCGGATGGTTAGGGATGGGCTTCTCACATCAGGCAAGCTTCGAGTGCCAGGGAAGAAGCTGCGTGATCAAGGCGATCTGCGTGACAAGGCGGCGTTGGGTGAGGCTGAATCCACGAGGCTAACGACCCGATCGGCTCGATTGGAACGCTTTGGTAGTCTGCGGTACGCGTGGGGATCTTCATCGACAAATAACTGGTGGCTCGGCGGGACGGCGTTGTTGGAAGGCGAGCGAGGCTTCTGCTCAATGGGTTTACGGGTGGCTTGCATTTCGAAGGGCATCGATGCCTATTTCGATTTTGGATTTCAATTTTGACCTTCGGCTTGTGAGAAGGATGAAGGGTCCTTCTCTGGCGATTAATCTGGGCTTGGCCACCCACATTGGGGGCCTCCCCCTTCTTCACCGTCACTTCTCCTTCGATGCTGATCTCTGTACCGCGTCTTAAGTGCGCGATGTCGGCTTTTATACTTTTATTTTTTTTTTTTTTATGTATTTTTGTTGGGCCTAGGACCCAAGACATATGTAGCCTCGTCCTTGATGAATACTCATTTTTGCACTTCACTTCTTCCGCCTGCCACTTGTGCTCTTCTCGATATTTCTTTGGGTTATGGCTGGTGGGCGGTTGAGCTTGTCAAGTGCGTTGTTGGGTTCTGGGCCAGCCCAATAATCTGGTGATCAGGCCATCATGGGCTCACATGGCCTATGTAAAGTGGTTGACTCGTCGATTGTGTTCTTGGGCTCCATCGGTGATTTACTGAGTTGAGCCCGATTCAGTACGCATGGCACGGGTAAGATAGTTGAGCTTCGTCGATGTGAAATTCTTTGGGGTCAGGTCGGTGACTTCTTGAGTGAGCGATTCTTAGTGCGTGGCGTGTGGCTAGTTGAGCGCTCGTCGATGTGAGGCTGTTGGGCTCCGTCGGTGGATTGCACAGTTGATGAATACTCATTTTGCACTTCACTTCTTCGCCTACACTTGTGCTTTTCTCATTGTTCTTTGGGTTACATGGCACGAGGTGGGCGGTTAGGCTTAATCGGAGTGCGTTATTGGGTTCTGGACGCTAATAATCACGGTGATCGGAGCCTCGTGGGTTCACGTAGCTATCTTGAGTGGGTTGAGCTCGTCGGGTGTGGTTTGTTGGAGCTCCGTCGGTGATTTACTGAGTTAGGCTGATTCATTTGCATGGCTTTTTAGTGGAATAGTTGAGCTTCGTCGATGTGAAATTTCTTGGGGTCCGTCGGCTGATTTAGCTGCTTGAGTGTGATTCCTAAATTTGCATGGCACGTGGAATGGTTGAGCTCGTCGATGTGTGGTGTTGGGCTCCTTCGGTGATTTGCACGAGCTAATCCAGCTCCTCGGGTTGCGTGACCTATGCAGTAGACGAACTTCGTCAAAGTGAATTTCTTGCGGGCTCCGAGGTATTTGTGGCTAAAGTGGCGAATGTCGCACAGTGAGTCACGACTCCTCGGGTTGCGTGACTGTCTTGAGTAAACGAACTCGTCAAAGTGAGATCTTTGGAGCTCGGGCATTGTGGTGAGTGGCGATAGCTGAGCGATATGACTCACTTGGGTGGCGTGACTTGTCTGAAGTAGACGAACTCGTCGAGTGGTGTTGGGCTCGGGCGTTGTGGTCGAGTGGCGATATCTTTGAGCGATCGACTCCTCGGGTAAGTGACTGTGCGAGTGGGCGAACTTCGTCAAAGTGATTTCTTGGGCTCGAGTATAACTGGCGATCGACTCCTCGGTAAGCGTGGTACAGTGCGGTAAACCGAACTAATCAAAGTGAGTTCTTGGAGCTCGGTATTTGTGGTCGAGTGGCGATATAGTCACGAGGCGTCGACTCCTCGGTGGCGTGACTGTGCGGAAGTAAGACGAACTTCGTCGAAGTGTTTCTTGAGCTCTGGCGGCGTTGTGGCCAGGAGTGGCGATATAGCCCTAAGGTTGATCGACTCCTCGAGTGGCGTGGCTTTACGTGGAAATAGACGAACTCGTCAAAGTGAGTTCTTTTGGGCTCGGTATTTGTGGCCAGGAGTAGGCGATATAGCACGAAGGCGATCGACTCCTCGGGTTGCGTGACTGTGCGAGTGAAACGAACTCGTCAAAGTGGCTGGGCTCCCAGGGCACTATGGTAAGTGGCGATATAGCTTGGCGATCGATAACGGAGTAGCGTGACTGTCTGAAAGTAAAACGGGCTTCGTCGAAGTGAGGAACAGCTGCGTGCGACCATTCGACCGATTTTCTTGGAAAGGTGCGGCGTCTTTAATCTTTGGTTTATGGAGAATTGAAGCGTTTGTGCGACTTTTTTGAATGCTTTGGCCTTCTTATAAATGGCGGCCTCATTGTTTATGGAGTTTATACTGAATAATGCGCCTTTTGCAGTGCTTTGTCGCGAAATGTGCGAGATGGGTGTCGAAGTTGGTCGTCTTAAACGGGGATCAGCTTGAAGGTCACAGTTCGGTCGGTTGGACTTACGCTTGTGGGAGTTGTGTTTTCCTAGTCTCCTTTATGGGACCATGTTATTCCTAACTTTGTGTTAGGAGTGTGTGCAGAGAGGGACGGTGCATTTCTTCAGCGTCGCCTTCTCGATCTTCACAAATTCTTCTTTCTCTTAAATTTTTTTCTTCTCCTTATCCTTAACTTTTCATCTTCTTCCCATCTCATTCTCCTTTTTTGTTCTTGCACCTGACTCCTTCCACATCCCTTTTTTTGTTTTCCTCTTCTTCCACATCTGTTTCTCCCTCTTGCTAAACTCCTTCCATCCTTTTCCTTCTTCTCCTCTTTTTCCACCTCGTTTTCCTTTCCTCTTTTTCTTCCACGAGTTTTTTTTTTTTTTGAAGCTTGTATGCGAGTGTTTCAGATGTGTCGATGACACCGTGATTATAGCAAGATGTAATCTGATTGGAATAAAGAGAGACTTTTCCTTTTATGTCTATGAGCTATGTAATTTTTCTGAGCATTATATGTCTGAGTTGCTTGTGACGTCTTAACAAAATAACCAGTAAATGGTCGAATCGTTAACTGAAAATTGATAAATCTCCATTTAAGATTACAAACCAAGGTCTCTTGATAAAACGTTTAAGATGTTCAGCATTCGGGCATCTTTAAATTTTCCCCTCCTGCATTTGACTCATAATTGCTGGCTGGCGACTCGAGATTGATGTAGGGTCTTCCCGGTTGGGGTTGATTTCGTGTCTTTGGATTCTTCCTTGCTAGCGGTAGCTTTTTAAGACCAATCACGACGTGTAGCTCCTGGGTTTGATTTTGGTTGTAGTACCTCGTCGTCTTCCTTTGGTAGTCTTCTATACGCTTTAGAACCTGCTCACGTTTTTCATCTAAGAGATCTAAATTTAGACGGAGAGCCTCGTCATTGTGCTCTGTGCCTCCAGCTTCCCGATCCTTGGGGACTTTAATCAAGACCTCGGCAGGGGGCTGCTGCCGGTCAGAAATTTAAAAGGCGAATGGGGTTTCGGGTTCTTGATTCGTGTTGTCCTGTAAGCCGAGCCTTCCTCAGGGTGTTCTACACCTTTCCTTTAAAGATCTTTAATTTGGTCTTGGCGGCCTTAAGGAGTTCGATGGGTGACCGGCTGTGGATTAGACTACGGATGTCTTTGGAGAGCAGTAGTAATTCTTAATTCGAGCTCGGCCGCAATCTGAATTGGCGTTAATAGAGTGTTTCCATGTCCGTCTCGGGGCTCTTGGGATACCAAACACACGTATGATGGCTTCGCCACACAAAATTAACGTCGATCTTACGCTCTGTGATTGTGGGCTAAGGCTCGACCTCGGCCCGGGTTTTGGTGAAGTAATCACTGCGGCGATGATGTGAACTTACATTGGCCCTTCGAGGCGGAGGTCAGTATGTCCAAACCCGTTGTTGGAAGGGCGAGGGCTTGTGATTGACGTCGAGGGCTCGATGGGAGCGTGAGATCTTGGCGTGCTCTGGCATATCTTCGCGTTTCTTGGCTAAATCCGGTTTGGGCATTGTAAGTCATTAGTATCCTTGTCTCAGGAGCCTTTCCTACCAGTATCGAGACTCAGATATGATTTCCGCCATATACCCTGTTAATGGCCACTTCTCTTGCCTTGCGTGTTCAATGTTTTTCCCGCGTGCACTTGAGGATTGGTGTGAAGAAGCCTCGCTTATACATGCTTCCCTTATGATTAGTGAACACAGCCAAACCTCGTCCTTATTTTTCATTTTGCTTCTTTCGGATGATCGGTAGACGTTAAAGATCTGTTATATAATCGAATGGGGTCCATCCATCTCGGCTTGGACTGGGCTGGAGCAACCTCCACGTCTCGAGAGATCGATGGGGGGCTCTGCGGTGTCGACGGTGTTGACCTGTGGGGTCTTCTGTCAAAATTTGTTGCTAACTACTTGAGGCGTCGGCTCGGGATTTCTCTGCTCACGGGGACATGTCGACCCCAGACAGCACAATTTTTTTAATAAATCTAGTACCTTTTGGAGATGGGATCATTATTCCACTTTTAGCCTCGTAGGTGTCTTATTTGTCTTACTACCCGGTGGGATCGCTGGACCTACAGGTGGCACAAGTGAATGGGCGAGGTTGGGGCTGCTATAGTGACCTCATACTTTCGGCCTGTTGTTCAGGCTTGGAGATGGGAATCAGTGCGTACTTTCGATGTCTATTCCTTTTGGAGAGGTGAGATTGGGCACGCTCAGGCTCCCTTCAATGCATTTGAGGCTCCGTCGCAGAGTTTCGGATGGGAAGATTCATTGCTTGAGCGTTACGAGCGAGGTTCGTAGGGTGAATTCCATGACGAAGTGTCGGTAAGACACGCCCTTTTGACTAGGTTTTCGGCTTGTATCGGTGTCGAACTCGCTCGGCTCATGGCCCGCATCGACCTTCAGGAACTTCTGGTTTATGTAACACTTGCTTTATCGGGTATTCAGTTGGAACTTCATGGTGTGAGCACGGAAGTAAGGCGGAGTTCAGGCTGCGATTACGAGGCGAAGTGGTTTCTCCATCCTTGAGTACCTACTCCTCATCTCTCAAAGCTCATTTACTTGATAATCAGCGGATGTGCCTTGTTCTTTGTCTCGACGAGTTGACACTAGTCGAATTACGTCTGACGAGTATAGAGTGAGGCTCCTTGATAGGACTTATTAGAATGGGAGGGCTCAAATATGTTTTCAAAGCTGAAAATGCCTCCTCGCATAGTATCCCATTGAAAGACCCTGCGGGACTTGGAAGAAGGTGGCATTTATCACTTGCCACTGAATCTGCGAATCGGCAGGCGGCCAATCCTTCTGTCGGCGAACTTCCTTTATACTTGTCGAAGGCATGTAGAGCACAACCTTTATCTTATGCAGTTACTTGATTCCTCGATGGTTGACTATGAAACCCGGGAATTTTCAAATTTAATACTCAGAAGGCACACTTAGGCTGGATTCGTTCATGTTATATTTCTCGAGATCTGGAGCAGCGGACCAGTTAGCTATGTGGAACCCGGTTGTGGTGGATTTACCAACATGTCATCTATGTACACCTCCATAGTTGTGCTATACTTTGGAACATCAGGTTCACCAACCTCGTCACGTAGCTCAACGTTTGAGCTCGACGACATCACCGATAGCAATGGGTTCCTGTGACGCGAGCGAAGTCTTTTCTTGGTCACAGGTCCATCTTGGTGGTTATAGCGGAGAAGCATCCATCGCGGGAGTTCGTGGCCGCGGTGGCATCTCTTATGGTCGATTCGCGCGGAGAAGCGTCAGCTGGGCACGCTTTGTTCATGTGTCGGTGGAAGTCGATCACGAGTCGCCATTGCCATTTGCTTTTTTGATGAGTGCGGTGGCTAGCCATTCGGGTGTCCTCTGATCTCTCACGCACATGGGAGTTTCTTTGAATTCCTCGTTGATGGCTTTTGTCTTCCGGTCTGGCTTCCTCCTGCTGTTTGATTAGAAGCGAAGGATGGGGTGACGTTCGATACATGGGTGATTATGTCGTAGTTCTGTCTCCAAAAAATGGATAAGGAGTTTTTGAGGTCTTCCGCTAGCTTGGAGTAGATGGCGAGATGTTCGAGTCGTCGTCCAGCGATCTGCGAGTTCAGTTCTTACGAGGGCTCGGTCAGTGGAGTCTGCTCGTCACACATGTCGAGCTCGTCTAAGTATGTTGTCGACCGTTTTTGCTTCATGGATCTTTGGGTAACATTCACCCCCAGCCGCCGTTGATCTCCTCGAACCATTCCTACTCCGTTTACGGTAGGAAATTTGATCATCATGTGATATGCGGAAGGGATGGCTTTTATTGCGTGAGAAGGGTCTACCCGGCAACATGTTATAAGCGAGGCCGGGACATCTACTGACGGAATCTTGCGTCGTCGTCGCTGGCATGGGGATCTCCCAAGGTGAGTACCAATTGTATTGAGCCTAGAGTAATACCTTTTCCTAGAGAACCCTCGCGGATGGGTGTTGACGGGTTCCTAGTTTCTCCTTTGATGCGGAATTTATCAAAGAAATTGCGAAGATGATATCGGTGAACTCCGTTTATCAGGTGGGACCACGATGGCTTGTTTTGTTGGCCACAGTTGCCGACACTGCCGATTAGTCGTCATGAGGATGTTGGCATCCCACTAGATACGAGATCGAGAGAATGTGATGGATGTGTCGGCGCCAGTAGTTTAGACTTCTTGTATTTCAGCTATCTCTGCAATCAGCACGATCTTTGCGTAGATGGGCCTTCGGTGGCGGTTCCCTCTCTGAATCCTCCTGAGATTACTGGATTTCACCTAGGGGTTGTTAGTCTTTGAGTCGTCGTCTGTCGGAGTGGTAGTTCTTGAGGCGGGGCACGGTTACGAGCGATTCTGAGGCTGATTTTTAGGGGATGAGCGTCGAGAGGTATCTGCCTTCGTATTAAAGTACTCTATTTCTCTTGGAGTTGTATCTGCGGTCGTCCTTGCGGTGTCCGTAATCTCCTATGGAACTCGCGATGCCAGGTTGTCTCTTGTTGTAGGTGCGACTTCATTTGAGTTGGCCACCTCAGGAACTGTTCGTTTCGTACTTCACGCGGACCCGGTGATCGCGGGAAAATTTGTTAAAGGGGTGAAATGGCCGGGGCGAATAGCGTCGTCGTCTTCGGATTGAGGTGGACCCAGGCGATCTCTAAGGTTCCCGAGCCTTTTTTGGGGATCGTTCTCCATTTTCTTTGGAGATCCTTCACAGTCGCTTTATCTTTTACAGGGGCTTCATCCTCGTCGTTTGTCACGTCAGCTTTTTCTTTATGGTGGAAGAGCTCTCTTTCTTGGATGCGAGGGCTTCTTCACTTGGGTTAATATACTTCTGCAGCACTGCGAGCACCTTAGCCATGCTTGTTTGGGGATTTTGGAGATGGAAAAACATCGGAATCTACTTTTCGATTGAATCCCCTAAGCCAGCAATGAGCGCGGCGATTGCGGAATTTCGTTGGGTATATCTGCAGCGCAGGGCTACCGACATTGAATCGTTGGACATAAGACCTCAGAGCTTTTTGCGAGCCACAGCGATGGTGATAGATGATAACGGCTTTCTATCGTCCGAGCTGATAAAGTGAGAAGGCAGTCGATGGATAGGCTCTGCGAGATGAGAAGATTGACAGCGGTGGAAGTCTATTGAACCATGCGGCGGGGCCTTGCAGGGTGATAGCGAAGCTGCATCATACTTGGGATCTTGATACCACGTGCGGTTCCATTTTGGTTTTTGTAAGTGTTGAGATGATGTTGGGATCTCTGGTGCCATCGACGCTTCCACCTATGGCGATACGAACTTGGGTGGAAGGGAAGTGGAAGTCTGCTCCGGTTATTAATAGGGTATTTCGGTTTGTTGTACGGTATCCGTAGTGTCGGGAGCGAGTCCTCTCAACTACCTCCTCACACGGTGAGCTCTTATTGGAGGCTCTTGAACCTCTGTTCATGATTGTTCTCCTGCTTAGGCTAGGGTGGCTATGATTCTCTCGTCCTCGACATGCTCTCGAAGTGTTTAGCCGTTTGCCTTCCCCTCAGGGGCTAGATGTGGTCAGTGCTCAGGGCTCGGTTGGATACATACAATTCGGCCTCGGGAGTGGCGATGTGTGTTGTCCTTCGCGCTGGGGGAATGTCGCAGCTACGGAGAGCTCTGTCCCGCCTCCCGGGTGGTCGTTGCATACGTATTCAGTGAGTTGTTAACTCTTACGGCAGAGCGTTGATTGGTGAGACGGAGTGCCTGCACCTCGTCAGTGTTGCTTTGCATTATTTCCTAGCGCGCCGGGAGGTGTTTGTTTACGTTACCTAGTTTGTCTTGCATCCTTGGAGGATTGGCGTTGCTCGCCTTGTGTTCGTCGTCTGTCGATAGCGAAAATCGATTATGCGTAAGGCTGTCGTTCCCACGGATGGCGCCCGGCCCGATGATGCCTTTCAGCCGGGCGGGGTGGAGCGTGTTGGGGTGTTGGCGGAACCCGGGGTATTCTTTGAGGGAAATAGGATACATTTGCAATCGCTGGTCTACAAGCTTTGAAAGTGGCGCTCCTCTCTGCCAAAAACAAGAAAGAAGAAGGGGGGATCGGCCCAGGAGGCATGAGTGGCATTTCAGATCTTTAAGTCGGTTTCTTTACGAGAGAAAAAGAGACTACTTAAAGGCGAATGTGTCGGCGTGTGAGGATGCGTGTCGGTGTTGGCGTACCTTTCAGATGGGGTGTACATTATTTATAGTAGATGTTGGCCAGGTTGGATGGTGACTAGGATTCGTTCCGTAGGATATTTTTTGTTATTATCGGTATCGGATTTGGTAAGGATATAGAAAGAATGATTTATTTAGGATAATCTTCGCCTTCCTTATTGGGGATCAGATTCGATTGATGATTTATTATTGTCTTTCTTTCCTTATTGGTGAGAGGTTTGGTTGGATTTGCGGAATAATATATTATTATGGATTGATACATTTTAATTTTTATAGGAGACTTCCCATAATCGGTCTTTAGACGCGGGTTGGACCCTCGTGCAGGCTAGCACGAAAGGCTTGAATGCTTTGAGCGCAAAAGGCTATCTTGATGGGCATGTCTCCGGCTGGGGTTTAGCGAGTGGGCACAGTGTTTTGTTAGGTTGGTCTCTTTTCTTGGGCCTGAGTAAGTGGAGTGCATGAGCCTTATTTTTCGAACCCTATCAAATATAATTTAAAATAAAATAAAAAACAAAAATTCATTAAGGTGGAATGAATTTATAAAGACCCGCAAATATTACTTGATAATGCGAAATTTGGTGGAAGAAACTGCTATTTACATTGCGATATTGGATTAATAGTCGAAGATTCTCACATTTATAATTCTTTCTATTTACTATTATATTCTTTCCTAGTTTAGAATATTCTATGTTAGGCAAATAACTTAATTATAGGAATATCTTGATTGTAGGTCTCTCTTATCTCTATAAATATGTACATGTAAGATACGAATCATTATGAATAAAAAATATTATTCTCTATTTACAAGTTGGTATCAGGCCCAGTGAAACCACAAATCATTCTTCTTTGAATCCTTAAACCATGAAGCGAAATCAGTCCCAGAAACATAATCCTGAAATCTGCAATCATTGTCGACCACGAAGGTTCATCATTGAATCTGAGAATTGTATTGAATGGGAGACCAATATATAATCTGTGGTCTCGAATGTTAGAGATGCAAATTCTTTGAGAAGGAGAAACTCTCCTTTATTCGTGGCACATACTTGCGCCACCTAGGAGAAAGATATAAACAGATGCTATGAAAAGTGGTATTCGGAGAAAATCAGAATGTCGAAAGATAGTTCTTTGTGTCTATGTCGGAGATTATGAAGTGATACATTCGACACTGCTGAGAGCGAGATATTTGGAAGCTACGTCTAAAGCCTTTTATGATGGAGATGATGAATTACGAGGTTTTTACAGCGAACGAAAGGGCTTTCTACGCGAGCAAAATGCGAGACCACTCTATATATTATGGGAATTGGTAGAAATCTTGATGAGTTGGATCGTATGATGAGGGTGATTTATGGTGGATGAGGCGAATGTTGCATCTGTCAAAAAATTTCTTTGCAATGAGGTGCATATCTTTCTCATTGGATAGAAGGGTGATTTTGAGCAGTGCGGTAAATCTTGAGGAAGGATCCTATCCTTAGAATTAGAAAGAGTGTTATGCTACTGATTCGCGCAAGATGTTCGTCGAAAGGTGATGAGCAGTGGCTGGAAAATTCTAAAGCTTCAGCCATGGTGACTCGGGCCCAGTCTAATTAAAGTGGTCTCCTCAGCGCCGTAGACCAAGCCCGTCCATCTGAGCGCTAATGGTGGCTGACAGATCATCCCATCTGAAATGCACTCACTGGCAGATCAGCGGGTCTGAAAAGTCGATCTTTATGAATTTGTGGGATATCAGGAATGGTGGGATCATAAGCGAAGTGATTCGAAAGAAAGAATTCTAGAAGGCCTCTACTCTTGCAATTGTTGAAGCAGACGAGCATGATAGCGGTGAAAAGTCCTCGGCATTAGCGACGCGGCCAGGTAATGGTGGTAAGGTTTTAAATATTTCTACACACCATTTCTAATAGTGCGGATAATTGATTCCGGTCTTCTGGATCATATGACATTTGATTCTATACAAGTTTCACCTCTTAAACCTTCCTGCCTTGATACTGTTTCCACTTTACTTGATAGTACCTCGATTAGATTATTAGTGAAGAATCCTTGTCCCTCACTAACACCTTGAATTTAGATTACATTTTGGTTGTTCCCTCTTTGAATTATAATCTTTTTGTAAGTTTCTGAAATAACCCACTTTGCCTTATTTTGTACATTGTCATTTTTGGCACGAATTTTATGTATTTAAGGACATTCGAGCAGAAACAGACGATTAGTTGTGGTGTTAGGCGAGGAAGCGTATTACTTGGACTTGGTGTCTAAAAGTTCGGATGGAGTTGCGTCGAGCTTTAAAGATTGGAGGTTACGGAAAAAAAAAAAAAAAGGAAATACGAGATATGGTTATGGCATCGCGTTTGGGGCATGCTTCTTTTGGTTACATGAAGAAATTATTTCCTAGTTTATTTCTGAGCTTTGATGTCTCTAGTTTCAAATGTGATGTTTGTGAACGCAAGCCATCGTGCTTTGTTTCATTAACTTTAAATAAAAGTCAGTTCCTTTTATGATCCTTACATTCACTGATGTTTGGGCGGCATTTAAATTTGCTACTTTGGATGGATCGCGTTGGTTTATTACTTTTATTGATGATTGTACGGGATGACTTAGTGTTGATGAAATTCAAAGTGAAGTAAACTTGTTATTTCAAAATTTTCATAAAATGGTTTGTAGTCGATCTGATACGAGTTCAGGTTCTTAGCGGTGTGATGGAGGTGAATATTTGAGTTTTGAATTGAATATTTGAGTTTTGGAAGCCCCGTGGAACCATTCATCAAACTACTTGTTAGTCTACAGCCAGATAAGGGTAGGCGGAGGCCGAAAAAATCGTCCTTGTTAGGGTTGTCAGTGCTTTATTGATAGAAGCACATATGCCTTTATCCTATTAGAGGACACGCGCCTTCTAGGCCTCCCGATCGACAAGTACCTTGCTTATTGATTTTCGGACACCATCCACAGGCTCTCATTGGAAGCAGGAATTGTTGCTCGGGATTGTTTCAAACACACTCATGTCTTTGCTGGTTGTAGCATTTGTACATCTTCATGGCGTCGAGCGTATGAGTTGACACCTCCCGAGCATTGCGATGTGTCTTTTTAGGGTATGCTGCTTATCAAAAGGGGTATCGATGCTATCGCCACTCTATTTATTACAATGGATGTAGTTTTCATGAAGACTCGATGTATTTTCCTCCGAACTTTGAACTTGAGGAGCACACTGGGAAGAAGTTCAAGCTCTAGACTATGATTTTTCGATCTCATAGAAGGGAACTCTCTACGAGACTGTAACAATACGAATGGGAATGGAACGCCACGAACTTGGTAATGAGAATCTTTAGTGAATTGGATTTGAGTGAAGTATAAATTTGGACCACGGTGGTGATGAGCGTGATGAAGACACAGAAAATGAAGTTGTGGATCAACCTCCCATCCCGAATCTCTCGCACCACAGACAAACGTACGCAGACCAATCACTGTGAGGATGAATGCTTCTTTGTAGTGTGCGAACCGCGAGAAAGCGACTACGGCTGCGTCGAGCCGGATGTATTCCCAGGCTACATATGAACCTGAACTTTCTAGTAAGAGTTAAATATCCCATGAGTCATTATGTGTCTAACCGTCGCTTATGCGAGATCAAATAAGTCATTTGTAAATCAGTATCACGTATTTATTTCTAACGATTATTGCGAGAGCCTTGGTGACCAGGTGGAAAGAATTTGCTATGAATGAGGAGTTTAAATCCTTGCGGAAGAATGAAACTTGGGAACTTGTTTGAGTCGTCCTCCCGGAGAAGAAACCGAGTTGGATGTCGGTGGGTTTATCTTGTGAAGCCTGAGATGGTATAATTGAGCGTTTTAAAAGCGAGGCGGGTGGCGAAAGTGCGCTGAGCCTATGGAATTGATTAGCCATACGTTTACTTTGTGGCTAAATCAACACGGTTAAGTCTTATTGTCTCTAGGCTGTGATAAATACACATTTGAGCAATAATTATGGTAAATTTAGCACATCAATTCTGATTTACCCACATTTGGCATAAGGATGAGTACTTTTTCTTCTTGTGTGTTTTAGGCATGCGGGTTTTCGGGTTTAAAACATAAGTGTACGAGGATGTATGTCGGAAGCGTATGAAGCAGCGAGGATATTAGGCGGAACAATTGATGAAGTCTCGGGAACTCCGGCCAATACACGGAAAGCACCGAGGAAGGACAGTGTGCCGGTACATCATTAATGTGTCTGGGTACACCTTTAAAAAGTGGCGAGTGGAATGAAGTGTGCAGGGTACACCGGCATGTGTCTTAGGGTACACATGTCTGAAAAATGGACGATGTAGTGTCTTAGGTACATCATTAAAGTGTCTTAGGTACACACATAAGGTGCGAGATTTGTCGGGTTCGAGTTGAGCGTAAGGGCACTCTTGTCAGTAACGGAATGGGAAAATCACATTGGAGGGAGGTATAAAAGAAAGGAATGAAGGAAGAGAGAGCGGAGTTTTTGACATCTAGGGTTAGGTTTTCATAGAAAAGGAGTTTCTCTCCATTGTTTTGAGTTGAATTTTTATAGATCCAGTTGAGAGGAACTCTTTCATTTTGGTGTTTTTACCATTCGAGCACTTGTAATCTTTCAGCGTAGGGAACTATTATTTTGGTTTCGATCATAGTATTTCATTCTTCATTCTTAGGTTTGCAATTGAATTCTGATTTTCTAAAAGTATTATTTTTATGATTAGACTTTCTTGATGATAATTGTTCATATAAGTTCATGGAGTTCTAAACCCATATCTAAAGTTCTCTGGGTGGAAACTCACCACTGATCAAGGTATAGTCCCTCGATTCCTCTTTTGAACGTCCCGATGGATTGTGTGATGCTACAATCACTTGTGCAACATTTTGTAAATCTTTAGTTGGGCATATTCTTGACAAACGTGACGAGATATCCTCGGTACACGTTGTGCTTGATTACAAATACGGCGAGGTTCGTATTGGTGGGAGCAGTGCTTAGTATTCGATCATCCTTATTTTCAAAAGAGCATTTAAAGATAAATTCTCCATCCAAAGACCATTTATCAATGGTTCTAGATGAGTTTGTAAAATAAGAGAGTGGACTTACGCGATCGAAGTGAGTGGAACCCTAAAAATCCAGCGATTGTCTTTACGTTTAAAACATTCAAACCCGATCAACCATTATTCGAAAAACCATTTTCTGATTCTCTTTTAAATCACACTTTTTGGAAGTAGCTCTCTTGACGGCTTCGTCGAGACCACTCCCTTTGTGGAGGTGACTGTGGATTCCCACGTATTACAATGTTATACAATTGTAATTCACGGCTTAGGAATAGAATTCGGCATCTGAATAAGGGCCGAAGCATTTTGGCGCGTTGCTAGGGTGGCGGTCTTGAGTTGATCACGAGTGAAGTCAATTGCAGTGCATTGCAAATCGTGCGTTCTCAGCGCCTTTTTCTTTTTATTATGTTTTTAGTGAGAAATCTCAGTGGGTGTTTCTTGGACGAAGTAAGCGTAGTGCATATCGGTTTGGGCTCATGACTGACGGCAAGTAGTCGAGTGTATCCTAGAAACTTTGAAATCCACATAATAAGCCCAGTGTCTCGAGATAACATTTCTGTGAATGGGCGATCACGGGAATCAGCAGCATGTATTTAATGAACATACTCAAAGTTCTGTTAACCCCGCAAGGATTCCATGAACCTCGCGTGAGGAGGTGATGTTTACCTCCGTGGCTTGATCTTAGGAGGTGGAAATGGTAACCTTCGACAAAATCAATATAGAAGTCCTTTGCTCCTTTGCCTAACATAAAAAGAACCCTTAAATCCCTCTGACCTCGGACACGACCAATTCTTCACGTTAAGCGGCTACGAAGGCGTCGATTTCTAATGAAATCGGAAATGATCGGAGTCTTTTCTGCAGATACCTCAAGGGGTTCGAATCACGAGAACCATACTCATTCATGAGGGACTTTGAGGGTCATCTGATTCATTCCTCTCCTTTGAGTTCACCTCTCCATGTCTGTTTGGTTTGTTTCCTTTTGCTTTAAAAGAAGGCGGGTGCATTTGGTTTCATTCCCTTGCACTAATTCGATCTTTACATGGGAAAACATGCGGAATGGATTCCTTAACAAATTTTCCTCTGCACGACCTGCCAATGCTCTCATGCGAGTAATTGAGTACCTCTTGGCCCGGGTGAGCCCTTATTGCGGTATGGGAAGATCTGAGACCTTCTCCATGCTATCCCTCACCATGGATTGGATGTAGGACAAGTATGTGCGTACTTTCATCAAGGATTATCCTTGAATAATAAGCCGGTACATCGTGTGTGCGAGGGCGAATTTTATGAAAGAGTCTTTGGGAAGCAATTCAACTTTTGACTTATAAGCGAAGAATGCTTTCGGGCAGGACTAACACCTCCATAGACAGCTGTAAAGTGCATAGCAAATCGGTGGCGGAATCCGTCATAGAGAATGATGAGTTACGGCGAAATTGCCAGACCTAACGAGGAAATTGGAGGCCATAGAGATGAAAAAGATTACATGAGGTAACTGAGTGTGCCTCGAATACCTTCGGTACCCATTGGACCCGAGAATGGAGGAGCCATGCATCATATGCGATGATCACGCACATTCAACCATCAAGTGCTGAACCTTCTCGAAGTAAAGGTCACGGTGAATAGACGGCGTACCTTAATTACCAAAGGAAACCTTTCAATTCTCCATACTCTGAAACATATAATCCTGGATGGGGTAAGCACCCTAATTTTGGTTGGAGAAATGAAGGAGGGCCAAATAACTTGCCCAGCTTGACAAGGTCCTCATTACGAAACCATGGCTTCTGAGTGCAATTCCATAGGCTTTTCAAAATCGAGGCTGAGGATGACTACGTGAACCTTTAATCAAAGTTCGACCACCCCGAATCAAGGAACTCCATCACCCTGACCATCAGCCTCCACGTAAGAGAAGTCACAGAGGGCCTTAGTCGCATTTAAAGTCTGAGCCCGACCAATCCACAAACCTGAGGAACTCAGTATGCGAGATGATGTGGATCCCGGATAACGAGAGTTAACCTCGTCATAGGTGGCAGCCAGTGAGAAAAGAAGCTTCCATCTCTGACCTATTCAAAATCCGAGGTCGAAATAGTGTAGGAAGTTGAGGACCCGATTGAGGGTACCTTTGGGCAGCGCTAAATTTGTACATTTACTCTCAGAAGTGGAAGAAGTAGTTGTGAAACCATTCAAACTAAGGAACCCCGACTCGAGAGTCTCGAGTGAATTGTTGGAGGATGAGTTGAGCGGAATGACCTCGTATCTCTGTCTGAATGATGTTGATGGTGAATCGGGAAGAGATGGAGTCTGCCCCGTATCCCTCAGGCTCATTACCCTCGTAGGCGAGGCACGAAAGTGAATAACCATTCGAGATCTATGAGTTGTTCAAACAAGTAAAATTGAACATCCCTTTGTTAGATGCCATTAAGCGGAAATTCCATCTTATGCCAAATTTTTTAAAGGACTTATGCACGGTAGAAAGGAAGTGGGTGTGAGCAGGAGAGGCATTCATGATTGAACAATCTACTTCCACTGGTCGAACAACTTGCTCCCGAATCCTGAAGACCGGGGAAGTCCTACTATTTTACATAGTGATGGGAAATTCAAAGTTAGGGCATGCTTTGGTGGACTTAGGGGCGAGTGTTAATCTGTTGCCTTACTACGGTATATGTGAGACTGGGGTTGGGAGGTGGAAGTAGACGATATCACCCTCGATTAGTGTAGTAGTGTAAAATTCCTAGGGGGGATAGTGAAGGATGTATTGATCTGAGTGGATAAGTTCTATTTTCAGTGAATTTTGTTGTGTGACGCCTTGTAGTAAACCAAGAACTCGGTTCAGTAATTCTTATTAGACCATTCTTAGCTTAGTTTGCTAATGCCATTATACATTGTAGGGGAGGCTAATGACACTATCGTTTAGTAACATATTTGATATCCCGAATATTTTCCAATGTAATCAAGGGAATGGGGGATGAAGAAGATGTGTGTGAAATTAACATGGTTGATTCCATGGTACAAAGATACGGATAGCCACTACGCTGATGATCCTCTTAAGTCATGTTTGGCCATTTCGAGTTGGGATGAGGAAATGACTCTGGCTGGAGTCGAATTTTTACACTCTGTAATTAGGCATAATGATGTATTGGAAGTTAATGGGTGGACACCTAAATTTGAACATTGCCACGAATGAGGACAGGCATTTGCCTTACGAGGAGAGGCCACGCTAGGCATTTAAAATCCTTACCAACACACCTCAGTATTATGCATTCTTAGGGGAGGGGAGGAAACTTTCGATAATCATATCTTCCTCCTTGGGCTTATTTCAGAAAATCCAGCTTTTGGAGATGTTAGAAAGCCCCGCAGGCTTGCTCTAGGTTGGACAATTCCGAGATATTAAAGGGAATTAGTCCCTTGATCTGCACACATAGAATTCACTTAGAAAGAGGGATGTTAAATACAGGCGGCCAGCGAGACGATTGAACCCTGATAATGAAAGAAGTGGTGAAAAGGAAGTGTTAAAACTCTTGGATGTAGGGGTGATTTGCCGCATTGCGGATAGTAAGTGGAGTTAGCCAACCGCGGGTAGTTCTAAGAATGCGGAGTCCTGATGATGCCTTGATGAAAATAATGAGCTCATTCTACTAAGTGTCGCCCGAGGTTGGAGGTGTGCATGGGTATAGGAAGATAAATCTTTGATCTTAAGAAAAGACCACTTTCCCTTCCATTTGATCAAATGTTAGAGAGAGTTGCGGGGCATGAATTACATTGTTTTCTTGATGGGTACTGAGGATCTGATCAAATTGAGATAAGCGTTGGAAGATCGAAAACTACATTCACTTGCATCCTTTTGGTACGCTTCGCCTTTAGGAAAATGCCGCTGAGGCTATCTGTACTGGAACCTTTCAACGGTGCATGATAAAGTCTTTAGTATTTATGATAGAAATCATATTGGAAATTTTCATGGATGATTTCACGATTTTATTGACTCATTTGGCTTGCCCAGAACTTCTGTGGAGTTACGGAGAGGTGTCGAAAAATCTTGTGTTAAATTGGGAAAAATGTCATTTCATTGTAACCTGAGGATTGTCTTAGGCCGTATAGTATCAAAGATTGAATTGAAGTTGATAAGGCCAAAGTTGAGCTGATTTCAAACACTGCCTCCCCAAGTGTGTTAAGAGACATAAAGAATTAAATTCTTGGAGTCATCTTTGGGTTACATAGAAGGTTTATAAAAGATTTTAGTGTTATAAACTGCCCCTTATGTACTTTGCTTGCCAAGATGTCCCTTTCACGTAGTCCGCAGCTTGTGACATTGCTTTCATAAGCTCAAAAACATGTTAGTATCACCGCCCATCATGCGGTCCCTAATTAGGACCTTCCATTTGAGATAAGTAATGTGGCCAGTAGTAATTATCGCCTTAGAACATGTTAGAATAGGAAAATAAAAGCTTTTGTAATCTACTAGCGCGACAAGACACTAGACCATGGCCAAACTACACAACCACTTAGAAAAAGGTTTAAGTACATTGTCTTTGCACTAGAAAAGTAGATCATACATTGTAGGCTCTCTGTGACCATTTTCCTGAGATCATCTGACCACGAATTACTTGCTCGCTAAGCGGGATACAAAACCAGGTTAACTAGGTGGATTTTATTATGTCGGAATTTAACTTGACCATTAAAGATAAAAAGGGGGTTGAGAATGTGGTCGTGACCATTTATCTAGATTAGTTCCGTAATCCGACTCCTTGCTTTTAGTAGGTGATAGTTTTCACGATGAGCAAATCTTTGCTCTTGTTCGTGCCACGGTATCGCGACATTATAAACTACCTAATGCTTGGCCAGATTCGGTTGATGGACTTCTGTGAAGAAATTTATGACGGATATTAAATCTTACTTTGAGTGATCGGTATCACATTTAAATCTTGTCGTCGAATAATGAGAGATGTGCTTTTGATGATGAGCGGTGGGAATTTTAACTTTGCCATTACGAAATGGAGGACGTTTCTGCGCAGAAAGGCGTGACAAGATTTACCAATTTGGGTTTATTAGCTGTATTTAAAGATTGTTTTGATTCTGAAACTTGTGCTCGGTGCCGGCCAACTAGGAGGAGTCTGGCACTTGACATGATGCCTCTTTGATTTTAATTATTGAAATTTTTTGATTGTTAGGTATAGACTTCATGGGGCCTTTTCCCCCTTCTTGTGGGTATCTTTACATTCTCTTATCGGTTGATTATGTCTAAGTGGGTTGAGGCGATTCAACGAGAATCAATGACCCGCAAGGTTGTTTTGAAATTTATAAAGGGAACATATTTTTCGTTTGGAACACTGCGATGCGATTATTAGTGATGGTGGGCTCGTTTTTTGCAATCGATCTTTTGAAAATCTGTTAAAAAAATATGGAGTCACCATCAAAATTAATCAACTGACTTACCACCTGAGACGATGGTCATTTGAACTAGCTAATAGGGAGATAAAACATATTTTGGAAAAATGGTTGCCTTACAGAATCGCAGGTGGTCACTCAGTACTACCAAGACACTCTTTGAATATCTGCGTCTTGCCTTTAAAAGCTGTTCTTAGTATGTCTCCACATAGGCTTGTTTATGGAAGGCTTGCCATTTGCAGTTGAAATGGAACAAGACTTCTTGAAATTTATTAGAACTTTTAATTACGATTTGACTGGCGGAGTAGCGGCCCGGTGTGCAGTGAATGAACTTCGGCTGGCAGGAAGAGTCATGTAAAGCTCGAATTTACAAGCGGCTCAAATTGTTCCACGACAAATCTATCCTTCGAGGAAACTTCCGAGCCCGGCCAGAAGAATGCTAGTACATGCAGCTCAGCTTGCATATTCAGGGCAAGCTCGCTCGTTAATTTGGCCCATTCATCGTTGAGTAGTTTATCCATACGGAGCGTGGAGATTGAAATCAGGACAACGGAAAATCATGAAGTGAATGGCCGGCGCCTCGAGCCATTCCTTGAGCATTTCAATCCTCGAGGGCATAGTAAAGATTTGGTAAGATCATTTCTGCAGGATTTTGTCGAGAATGCAAAGTCATTCTCGTATGTTGTATATAGTTTTGATTTTGCGTTATTTTGCGTTCTTACTTTCTATTTCTTTTATCTTTACTTCATTTACTTTTCCTTTAAATTTAAATTAAAACGAAAAAAAAAAAAACAATAGGGATCCCAGATTTCTCTGTTGCCTCTGAAACACATTTGTGGGGGGTACCCATGGATTTCTATGCATTGAGGACCTTTGCTTGTTTTACATTGTGGGGAGTAGTGTGCACTGGTTGAGCATGGCTTATGCGCTCGTTATGTATCGGTGGGTGGTTTTCCAAAATATCACTCTTTTGAGTATTATGTTTACATGATATGCAATGCAGTATGATTTCATACACTCTACATCGTCTTATTGCATGCACATCTTAACGAGCATACCTGACAAGCTTTGTGTTCTTACGTGGATTGTCCTTTGCATTTTACCTTTGCATACACGAACCCACGGACTTATGAGTAAAATTTTCTCAGATCTTCTTCACTCTTGTTCCCGGTGTGCATCGCTTTCTTTTCCATTTGTGCATCAATTTATTTGGTCATGTTAACTTCATGCATCATAGTCTTTATGGAGCATCTTGCATAGTGGAAAATACCATTATTTCTTTTACACACCGCAGGGTCGTATTGTCTCATCACTTGCACCCATTTTGAGCTTAAAGTTGTCGAGTCGATTCGAACCACAGGAACCACTGAGTAGTGTAACGGCTGAGTGGATCTGTGGAAGATGAGCGTATCAAGAATAGTGCAGTGACTAATTTTAAGCCGGTCGGTTGTAGAGCACGAGCAAGAAAAAGAAGTGAACATGCGGCAAAGCCGGGATGAAAGAGCGGAGTTGAAAGAATTTAAATTCTACATCGGCATACTTGTTCAAATAAATAAATAAATAAATAAATAAATAAGAGAAAAAAGAAGAAAAAAAAATAAATTTGGAGCAAGTGTCTTGGTACACCATCGAAGTGTCACAGTTTTAGCTTGTCAAAAAATGGACGATTAGGCGAAGTGTCTTAAAGTACACCGTTAAAGTGTCTTAGGTACACCCAATGAAAAAGGAGACGATGGCGAAATTATGCCGGTACCGTTTAAGTGTCTTAGAAATTTACACGTACCCCAGGCAAAATGAGACTTTAAAACTCCAAATTTTGTGGCTTTTTAGTATTTGCCGCACTCCCGCTCTGGCGAGCCACCCAACCTTTTGCCCTCTCACACAGCGGCTTCGAGTTTATGCGCCTGCGCGGTTTCCATCGTCGGGCCGGGTTTTGTTTGCGGTCATGTCTGGCGTGGTAAGCCTCCATAGATCCTCATTAGCATTTTGTGCTTCTCATTATTATACATGGATCTATTTTGACTGGATTTAGGTGGTATTTGTTAAATGCACAGTGGTTTAGGAGTCTCGGGTATTGATATAGAGCGAGGAAAATGTTATTATACGATGTGTGCGAGGCGGCCCGGTACTTTTCGAAACAGGGTTCTGGGATTTTATTATATATATCCGCTATTATCGTCAGTATCCTTGTCATCTCCATGGCACTACCCAAGAACATCGAAAGGAAAGCGCCCGGTTCCTCTATGGAGCTACCGCGGAAGAAAAGGAATCGGATGCCTCGCAGCCTGAAAAAAGGGCAAGGGCAAGGCATAGAGTCTTCTCGTAAAGTGAGGAGATGTCTGATAGTGATGATGACGAGGAATTAGAGGCGATGTTTGCTTCGAGGACTTTGAGAGTCGAGCACGAAAATGGACCCAAATTAATCGAAAAAGGGGATTTCGCCGCGGAGAGGGGCGCAGTTGGAGACAATTTTGTATTCTCACCCCACTGTGGGGTTATTCAAGAGTTGCATTATGGATTTTGTGTGCACTGAGGCAAGGATATTTACTTACTATGGTTCGGAGTTCTATACTAACTCGAAGGAAAATCGCCAGCCGAAACCGTATTGTAGGACTTCGTTGATGGGTGCGCCTTCGGATCACTCCCGACCGACAGCACATGCCTCACAAGATATCCGCCCGATGCGCGATCGACCGTACTCACTGTGCATGATCACCGACTTTGATGCCCGGGGCTTGTTCACCGAGGCTATGTGCACTCACCCAAAGGCCTATGAGTGGATTTATGAAGAAAGAATTCATACTGAAAGCTCAAACTGTAATATGCCTACGAACAAGATCATTCACGATCAAATTGGGCCTAAGGGCAATGAAAAATCCCCCAGCCGAGAACAAATCCAGTTTTTGTATGAAGTCATGACCGGGAAACTCATTGATTATGCATTAGTCATATGGTGTGTGATGAGGGATTTTTTGAAATTTTCAGAGATGGAAGCAGTGCACATTCCATTCCCTCGCGGGTGACCAGCATCAGGAAGCCGCGGGAATAAGGAGCACTGTGGAAAAGAAGGTGCTGCCTCGGCTGGGGCCTATCACAAATAAGACCGAGGCCAAGAGTCGAGCCGCTTCTACTAAGCCTCAACCTTCTCAAACTTTCGTCTCTTCCCCTGGATCACTCCCATCCATAGCCCCAAGACTATCGGGAAAGCACATCGCTCATCAAGAGGATGGAGCGGCGGATAAAGGTGGTTCAAGTGCATTCCTTGGGAAGGTATAAATGGATCGACGTCTCGAGGCTTGAGAGTCACATTTTTCAGTGAGAGCCGCTCATGGTGGATGCTACTTCTCTGCATCTAGAGGGAGATCTCGTAAGAATTAGAGGATCGGTAGACGAGGACATTCTCTTCATTCGAGGACGAGGATGACGCCCGTATAGTTGTTTTTGTGCTGTAATTAGGGTGGTGTCAGTAATCGGTAGCAGACCTTAGCCATGTTATGCCAACAATTCATTTTGATCATTTACCTTTTTCTTTTCTGCTTAGCCTCACTCTGTCATATAAACTTTTTAAGACTCCTTTGATTCCACTATGTTTGTTGTTTCTTCTCATTTTATAGTAAGTTATGTGCCTGTGTTAAATGATTGCTTCCTTTTCTATCAATCACTGCAAGCCACTATTTCGCATGACTACCTTACATTTCTTAAAGTCCATAACTTTATTTGAATAATCGATTTTGTGTTGTCGTTATAATGTTCATTGTGTAAGAATGTGGTTGGTTAAATGAGTCATACCGGTGCATACTAAAGTAAGTGAAATATTTTATTCCATAATTGTTATTTCGAGATTTTTGGTAAAGCTTAATCAGATTGAAGGGTTTGTGAGTGAGATTCATACCTACTGGTAATTGGATCCAAATCTTGCTAGGGACTAGCAAAATGCAGTGTTAGGGTGTGATAAATACACATTTAAGCAATAATTATAGTAGAATTTAGCACATCCAAATTACAATTTACTCCACATTTGGCATAAGGATAGGTACTTTTAATTTCTTGTGTGTTTTTAGACTTGTGCAGGTTTTTCAGGTTTAAAACATAAGTGTACAAGGATGTATGTCCGTGAAGCCAATATGAAGCATTGAGGATGTGGGCGAACAATTGATGAAGTCTCGAACTCCAAAGAATACACTCCGGGAAAAGCACCAGAGGACCAAATGTACCTAAGACATCACACAAAAATTCTGCACACCCGCTTAAAAAGTGGCAAGGCAAAGTGTACGGCACACCCCACATGTGTACCGGTACACATGTGCGTAAATGGACAAGAAGCAAAGTGTACCGGTACATCATTAAAGTGTACCTAAGACACCCGCATGGGAATCATGAGATTTGATCGTGATTTCGAGTCGAACGTAAGGGCACTCTCAATCCAACTGTAATGGGAAATCACATTGAGGGAGGTATAAAAGAAAGAGGAATGAAGGAAGAGGCGCTTTTGACATCTGTGGTTAGGGTTTTCATAGAAAAGGAGTTTCTCTCCATCGCTTTGAGTTGAATTTTATAGATCCGCATTGAAGACTCTTTCATTTTGGTGTTTTTACCATTCAAGAATTCTGTAATCTTTCAACAAAGAACTATTATTTTGGTTTCAATCATAGTATTTTACATTCTTCATTCTAGGTTTTGCAATTGAATTCTCGATTTTCTAAAAAAGTATTATTTTTATGATTAGACTTTCTTCAATGATAATTGTTCATATAAGTTCCATGGAGTTCTAAACCCTAATGTCGGGATTCTACGTGGAAACTCACCCCGATCAAGGTATAGTCTCAATTCCTAAATCGTCAACGGACTAGTGGATTAATCACTTGCAGTAAACATTTTGTAAATCTTTAGTTGGGCATAGAGCTTCTGACAACGCAGAACGAGATATCCCTGGGCACACGCTTGTGCTTGATTACAAATGCGAACAGGGTTCAGATGAATCGGGAACAAGTGCTTAGTATTCAATCATCCTTATTTTTCAAAGAGCATTTAAAGATAAATTCTCCATCAAAGACCATTTATCAATGGTTCCTAGATGAGTTTGTAAAATAAGAGGTGGGACTTACATGATCAGAAGTGAGTGGAACCCTAAAAATCCCAAGAATTGTCTTTTCCTGTTTTAAAACATTCAAAAACCAATCAACCATTCAATCAAACAAGACACAACCACAATTCTCTTTTAAATCACACTTTTTTGGGAGAGTAGCTCCCTCTTGACCTTCATCAGACCACTCCTGTGGAGATGACCTGTGGATTCCACGATTATTCTGATATTTATACAAGCTTTTAATTCCTCGGCAGGAATAGAGGTCGACATACGAATAAGGGCCAAGCCATTGCGAACTGGATTGGCCATTGCAACAGTTTGATGTGAAACGCCTTTACGCATGGCGAGTTGTTGAAGAAGTGTACATGGATTTGCCGCAGGTGCATGATACGGGAGTGCATTGTCGGAAAGTGTGCAAATTAAAGAAATCGTTGTATGGGCTAAAATAATCTCCGAGAGCATGGTTTGGAAGGTTCACGAAGTCCATGAGGTCTTTTGGCTACCATCAGAGTAATTCATACCACACTTTATTCTTGAAAAAACAACATGGTAAGATCACTACCCTTATTATGTATGTTGATGACATGGTGGTTCTGAGTAATGCGATGAAAGGAAGACTCTCTGAAGTTACTTGTCAGCCGAATTCGAAATGAAAGACCTCGGTCGGTTGGAAATATTTTCTTAGGATCGGGTTGTCTCGATACGATAAAGGATTTTCTTGTCTCAAAGAATATGTTTTAGATTTGTTGTAGAGCTTGGTATGGGGTATGTCCACCGAGTTGATACACGAGTAGAAGAATGATTGAAGTTATGTGTTGAAATTTAATGAGAACACTTTTTGTTGATAAAAGGGAGATATCGGTACCGTTGGAAGATTGATACTTAAGCGTCTTGTAGGATGTGCGTATGCGTGAGTATTGTTAGCCGGTTTATGCATAATCACGGAGAGCAGCGTATGAATGCGATTATGCGCATTTTAAGGTATCTGAAGTCCGCTCACAGAGGAGCATTTGTTCACTAAAAATGTAGATTGTCAAAGTGTAGATGCATATAGTGATGTTTATTGGGAACTGGAGCAATAGATGACGAGACGATGCGGGGATATTTCACCTTTGTAGGTGGTAATCTCGTTACATGGAGAAGCGAAGCGTAATGTTGTTCGCGCGTTCAATGGTGAATTTAGGGTATGGCGCTTGGAATATGTGAGCGTTGTGGTTAAGACTTACTCTTGATGGATTTGAAGTATCTTTGACTAATAGGTCGGTTTTATTGTGATAAAGCGCATGTGATATATCTGTGTCAGGTACAACATGATCGTACAAGGCATGTGGAGAGTAGACGATTCTTCATTAAGGAGAAATTGGATGAGAAAATTGTCGATTGCCTAAGATTCGATCAGAAATCAATTGGGCGATATCCTCACCAAAAGGCTGTTTCAGTCAGTATTTTAAGCTTGGGCAAGTTGGACATGTGTAATATCTGTCTGGCCGAGCGAGGGAAGTGTTACGATAGTTGATTAATAGTGAGTCTCTGTGTAATTCTTTTCTGATAACATTATATTATTTCTAGTTACATAGATATTTATACGGTAGCGAATAAACTTAATTATAGAAATATAGATTGATTGTAGGATCTCTCTTGCTCTTTATAACTATGTACGTATGAATACATAATTATTATGAATAAAAATATTTTTCTCGGTTTTACAAGTATTTCATATTTTGAGGAGGTTGGAAATTCCCCAGTAAACTTGGTTTAAGAGAGAGTCTTTGAAAGGCCCAAAATTCGCTAATATTCCGATAAAGGCCAAAAAAATGGCCGACGTTATCGTGCTGAGTCTGAAATAGACGATCATGAGGATGACAATATGGTAATTACACTGTAAATACGGTTCATGATCTTATGAAAATTTATTTGGACGATATTTTGCTATGTCCTTAGTTTGAATGAAATAGAAATTATTTATCCCACAACGCTTGAAAATTAAAAAAATGTTACAAATAATTATATTTTTTGAAAGCAAAAAAATGTTACAAATATTTTTTAAAACTTTTAACATCCATACTTCTAGTGACTTAAAACACAGAAAAATGCAAAAAGAAAAGACCTGTCGTAAACTGTCTGACGTAAGGCAAGGATAGATGCTATGTCCTCAAGGCTGCAGCTGTAACAGAGTCGACCTTTTTCATTTTGTGGATGTGGGGAATCAAATAGTGAGGTATTGGTCTTAGGGGTATTATGTAGTTTGTGTTTTTTTCAACATAAATTTGTGAAATCGTAAATAGAGCCGACCTTTTCCATTTTGTAGATGGGGGAATCAAATAATAAAGGGCATTTAGTCTTAGGGTATTATGTAGTTTGTGTTTTTTCAACATAAATTTGTGAATTCATGACACAGCCGACCCTTGACAAAGTAAGTCCACTGGCCAGTTGTAACGACATAAATTTTGTGTCTTTTTCAATATAATTTGTGAAATCGGGTGACTCATTAAACACACTGAGTCACAACGATATATACTCATCCTTGTAAAATCATCAAAATGGAAGGCAAGCCTGTCAAACAACATACCTATCCTTGTAAACGTATAAAAAATGGAAGGGCAAAGTGGAGAAAACAAGTGATTGAATACACTTGTTCCCGGATCCCACATGACGGTCCAGATTCCAGCCTTGTTCTACTTGGTTCTTATAAATAGTCAGGTAGCCGCAACCCTCCATCTCCATTTGAAGTGCACCTCTTTGTCTCTTATATGGCATCGCCAATGATACATCTACTGTATCAGTATGAGTCCTTCCTTACTTTTGTTTCTCTCTCTCAGAGGCATTTTCCATTTCCATTCCATTTTGTTACTTCTACCATCTCCATTTTACTATTAGACTCGATTATGCCTTTGTTCAACCTGAATCACGAGGCGCTGGTCGCGCTGACCAGATCAGCTCATACCATTAACCCAGATAATGTTGAAAGGTTGTAATACCATGTTGATCACAGTCAGATGCAAAGACATTCCTAAGAAGAATCGTAAAGAAGAAAGTGGTCTACTGGCTTTCGCCAGGGCCGCCCGATGCCTGCTCATTCTCTTCCGGTATGGTGAAAGAAAGCAGCGTAAAAGTTGTTTAAGATTGACACTTTCTCAGTGGGTGAGTGGCTCTTGTATTTCAGAGTTATATTGATCCGCCATGCGACTGGTTCTTTCCCATCGAGGTATGTTTCCTCACATACGTTTTTATTTAAGAACGGATTAGTCAAAGCGAGTTTATTTCAAATAATCCTCCTTCTTATTGAAGAATGTCCAACCGATGGTCTTCTATTGCTTTCTTTCCTTATAATAGGACTCGATCGGACATCACACGATATCTTTGCGACTCATTCTATCTTCTCTCTGTTATTTGAAGGATACGGGTCGATCAAGTTTAGTACGGGCCTCCCATTTTTCCAAATCACATGTTTTGGGGGCCATTGAGTCGGGCCTCCGCTTGGATCGCTATGGAAGGACATGGGCGGGGCAAGGACCCCTTGCTCTATCGGGTCAAGGAGCCGGGATACTTGGTCCAATTTATATCCCCTATCACGCCCTGTACCTCACAGGTACGATCGCGTGGGCAAGGGTCAGGATTAACTCGCGACAAGCAGTTATTTCCCCATCTGCTGGATGTGGATTGATTAACTGACCACTGCCGTGTGGTGCGTTAATGATGGCTCTTCAGCTCGCGCTCCCTTTGTTTTCCCTTGTTAACATCACCTTCCCGCTGAATTCCTCCGCCTTATAACTTCCCACTTTGTCTTATATTTCTTGGTGTTCTTGTATTTGCTTTGGATTTTCCTATGTCCGTTTAGTGTCGGGTCCTTTTCTCGGCGTTTCCTTCTCCCATTCCATTCTCGGGGCCCACCGTGCCTCCATCTCTTCATGTTCTTTCATTGATAATGGCGAGGCTCTAGTGTCCCATCAGTCTGATTTTGCTCGTCTCCGCTCGTTTCTCGCGCCATGGGTCCGACCGTCGCGCATTGGTAATGGTCTGGCCGGTGCCGGCTCGAGCGACCAGCCATTCGACCGCCGCTGAGCCCCTTCAAAGCCCCCGAGGCGCTCCTTCCCTGCAAGGGTAAAAAAGAAAATAAACCTGATCATATATCCCAAGGCCTGATTTCGTTCCGCGCCCGCATGCCGCCAAAGGGACCTAGTAAAGGTCCTTCATACGGCTATTACTGAACGCTATCGGCCTCTCCCCGTGTCCGAATATGGTCTCCCGGATGTTCACCTTGGCGCCGCTTCCGCGTCGCGTATGGTCTGCTTTTCGCTGTTTTTGATAACGGGCTCGTTTTCATCGCACCCTTTATGTGCGGTTCACTTTAAACATCGCCTTCCCCGCCGCTCCCAATGGACGGGTATTTTGGTGGGTTTATCGGGCCTTTTGTGGATAAAGGGCTCACATCCCCACGTGGCCTGCTCCTTCATCTTAACCCAACCCGCTACTACCGAGGGCTTTTATTTATTTCCCCCCAGACGCCTCAGCCCGGTGATCTCACCTTCCCTCCTCACGTATCATGGAAGGCAATACTTTGTCGGGCACTAACTCCGAGCGATCCTCCGATAGGACGACACTCCTGCAAGCTCCAATGACTGCGCCCCCGATAACCTTCGTGAGTATTTGCACTACTTTTGGTTTGACTCGCCTTAATGACGCTTGATTACTTCTCGACCTTAAGCTGCTTTCCTTATGCTTCCTTATCTGCCTTGACCTTAGCGACGAGGATACTCGCCGTAGCCCCAGCCAGCTGAGGAGGCACCCGTCCCGTCCCACGTGGGAACCGACAAAGCCGAACATCTCTAGCCCTCTAGCTTGTTGCCTCGCACGTTCCTCCGTGCTGAGGCCTCCGCCTCCTCTCTAACCTTGAGTTTTTCCTCAGCCCGTCGCCGCGCCTCCCACCGTGAGAGAGAGATCTCCGTTCATTTAGGGCGACGCTAGCCTTCTCCCGGGAGTGTGAAGAGGAAGAACCAAGCCTCCTCGTATTGACCTGGCCGACCTCGCTAAGACCTCGTAAATTGGGGTCCTCCTTCTCCTCGCCTCAGAACCAGAGCAGCATCGCGCCCGGCTCGTGCCGTAATTCGGGCAGCGCCCTCTTCCCGCCCAGAGCCGGCGTCGTCACCTCGACAGGTTCGGTGAATCGGGCATCACCTCCTTCTCCCGCCGAGCCAAGCAGCGCGTCTCACCTGACCTTATCGCCTCCCTAGGCCTCGTCGTAAAGGCAAAGGGTTTTTCGTGTGCGCATTGCCATACCGTTAATCTGCTCGCTATAACCGTATGGATCCATCGAGCTGTTGTTCACTCGAGCACACGGCAGATGGAGCAACTGAACAAATGGCAGATCCCAGCAGGCCAGCTTGGCGCAGTGCCATCTCGCCCATCCTCCCCGAGTCCACGGAGCCTAAAGAGTTGCCGGGCCGATGAAGCTTAATACCGGGCTTTTCGTGGAATCGCCGTAAGTCCGTAGTTGTGTTTATCTCTACGCTTGTTCTGCGGTCGGTTAATTATTTCATAACCGACATGCGCCGCCACCATTTGAAGGGCTTGGCCGATAAGGCCAACCGTAATGAAAACATGCAAGGGATCGCCTGGATGAGGCGCGACGTGGCTTCTCTCACGGTAGTCGGCCGAGCCGCAGAAAGAGCGCAGAAGATAATGACTCCAAGAAATAGAGCGGCTTAAGTCCGATCTTAGCATACCATCTGCTCGTTTCCAAGTAGAAAATAGAGAGATTTATGTCCATGCCACCACCTACCGAGAGCAAGCTTCAGAGGTTCGGCAGCTTCGTGTAGCTGCATAATGATTCGTCAGAGACTGCGAGGGCCGTAGGTCCGCCCAAAGTGAACTTCAATCGTCAGGAGGAACTCATCATCTCCCAGGTGAGCAACTGATCTTCAGCGGAGCTGGCGCGCGACACATCGTGGTTTGAACGAATGAGAAACAACTCCGAAATTTCCCCGCCGCTGGCTCGAGTGGCAAAGTCACGCCGAGACTCGCCATGATTCCTCCGCCAAATTTATCCCGGGACGGGTTAAGTGAAGAGTGCGTCATGGATTGCAAGACAGCTCCATCGTGGAGACAAAGAGATGATTGCCCAGATGGATGAGGTTATCAGACAATTGCGGGACCAAGCCGGTGCTCAGTGGGCTTCTGGGTGGCTTGCTTTTCAAATCCGGCCATCTACGCGACCCAAACTGATTTCAATTTGCACTTCCAAGTGATGAAGAGGCGGGATATCTCTCCGATATCGAACTATTCCCGTGAGCCCTGGTGCTCCTATTGAGGTCCCTCTCCTTCATCGTCCGACCCTGCATCGCCATTTGATGCTTTCCCGATGTCGACCTTCTCCCCCTTTTTTCTTTGGCTGGGCCTCGGGGCCCGGAGCACTGTAGTAGCCTCTTTCAATAAATACTCATTTATTGGAACCTTGTGTTCTAGCCGTAGGATATCTTTATTCTTTTCCCCGAAACTATAACTAATTATAGTCCTGAAGAAATTTTAACCCAGATCTGGAATTTTGTGATACTATTCTGTTTTTTGACCGTTTCGTTCCCAAATTGTTGGTCAGAGGGGCGGAGTTTGGTTTGACGGGCCTAAGGGCCTTCGTCGCCTAACTTCATGTGTTGACCTCGATTCTTCACCACGGCCCCGCCAGGGATGATGTCGCCAATGCTAAGGAGGCACTCGCTCGGGACTCGCCGCGTGTGCGGTTGAGTAGAGCTTAGCCACGTGTGCTAAAGCGGTGGCTCATCGATAGAGCCGTCTGATAGCCATCAGAGCCGCTTGAAAGAGCTCGCCAATGTGGGCCAGTAGAAGGAGCCCGTCTCAGCCTGGGTCCAGCAAGGGGCTCACCCTGGAATAGTGGGTCACTATTCTGGCCGAGGGACGAGCCGTCACATGAATTGTAAAAAGGAGCCCGCCTGGTCTGAGGCAAATATGGCTCTGCCCATCTCAGGTTGGCGGAGGAGCTCACAGATGAATTATAAGAATGAGCCTGCCTGTCTGAGGCGCCAAGGGTCGGCTAATGTGAATAAAACAGAGGGCTCATTATTCTGGGCTTAGGGACGAGCCACTATTATGAATTGTAAGAAGGAGCCCGCTCGTCTCTGAGTGCACAAGGGCTCGCCACCGTGGAATGTGGAGCTCGGGCCATTCCCGAGCCGAGGGACGAGCCTCGCTATTATGAATCGTAAGAAGGAGCCCGGCTCACTGAGGGGCCAAGGGCTCACTGAATAGTAGGAGCCATTCTGAGCCGAGGGACGAGCCTCGCTATTATGAATTGCAAGAAGGAGCCCGCCCACTGAGGGCAGTCAAGGGCCTTGCCACATCGGCATGGGCTCAGCCCATCTCGAGCTGAGGCGGCTCGCGCATAGGAATTGTAAGAATGAGCTCAAGGCCTCGGCTCCCGAGTGCCGGGCGGGCCTGCCACACGTGCATAGTAGGGGCTCGCCCATCCGGAGCCGAGGGAGAGCCTCGCGCATGACTGTAAGAATGAGCCCGCCTCGCCCTGAGGCAAACAAGGGCTCGCCAATGTGAATAGTAGGAGTTCGCCATTTGCACGAGCCTCGCCAATATGAATTGTAAGCAGCGGAGCCTGGCTTCGCCCGGCGCAGCCGGGCGCTCGCCATCAGGCATAGTAGGGGCTCGCCCATCTCGTGGTTGGTGAGGAGCCGCCGCATGCATCAGAAGAATGAGCCCGCTCGCCTCGAGTGCAGCCGGCGTCTGGCCAGGAATAGTGTGGGCTCGCCATTCGCCGAGGGACGGTACCGTCATTATGAATCGTAAGAAGGAGCCCGCCTGGTCTGGAGTGTAGCGGCGCTCACCGTGTAGTGTGGAGCTCTATTTCGAAGGCCGAGGGACGAGCCTCGCCATTATGAATCGTGCAAGAAGGAGCCCGGCCTGCCTGAGCCGCGTCGCCACTGCGATTAGTAGGAGCTCGCTATTCTGAAGCCGAGGACGAGCCTCGCCACAGTGAATTCGTAAGAAGGAGCCCGCTCGGCTCGAGTGTGCAAATGGCGCTCTGCCATCAGGTATAGTAGGGGCTCGCCTCATCTGAAGCCGAGGAGGAGCCTTCGCTTATGAATCGTGGCAGAATGAAGCTCTGCCTGTCTGAAAATAAGGCTCACACGTGAATAAGTAGAGTCGTATTCTAAGCTGAGGACGAAATTCGTCAATATGAGTTCAGGTGAAGGAGCCTGCCTCCCACTGAGTGCAAACAAGGCTGGGCCTCGTCATCAGTAGATAGTAGGCTCGCCCATCCGTGCCGAGGGATGAGTCACAAGAGGATTAAAGAATGAGCCCGCCTGCCCGAGTGCGCCAAGGGCTCGCCAATGTAGAATAGTAGGGGCTCGGGCTATTTCGGGTTGAGGACGAGCCTCGTCATTATGAATTGTAAGAAGGAGCCCGTCATCGAGAGCAAAGTGGGAATGGCCTGCCACCGTGAATAGCAGAGCTCGTCATTCTGAGCCGAGGACGAGCCTCGCCATTATGAATTGTAAGAATAGATCCGTCACTGAGCAATGGGCGGCTCGTCACTGGTGGGACAGGTGAGCCTCTGCCATTCTGGAAGTTGAGGACGAGCCTCGCCACAGGAATTGTAAGAAGGAGCCCGTCTGCCCGTGCAACCTAAGGGCTCAACAGAATAGCAGGGGCTCCCCAGCTCGGCCGAGACGCAGCCTCGCCGGGAATTGCGGGCAATATCTGCTCGCAGGCGGCAACAAGGCCTGCCACCGTATAGTAGGGGTCATCCATCCAAATGGTGGAGGCAAGCCTCACAAGATGAATTGTAAGAATGAGCCCGCTCTCGCTGGAGGCCGGCGCCTGCCATCATGGAATAAGCAGGAGCTCGCCATTCCGAGCCGAGGGACGAGCCTCGCCAATGGCATCAAGAAGAGCCCGCTCGTCAGAGCGCGCCAAGGCCCCGTCAATGTAAACAAGAGGGGGCCCGTCATCTAAGCTGAGGGACAGCCTCGCCGCCAGAACTGTACACTCGCCAGCGAGCAATCGCTCCTGCCACAAGCGCCTTAGGCATGCTTTAAGCCGATCGGCGATAATTTCGGAGTCGTCTAATTTCTCGAGGCGCCGCGGGCTCGTGCGTAGTAGAGAGAGCTCACAAAGGAGCACCGCCTCATTGTGGGTTTTGTATGCTCTTCTGCCGAATGGGCGATGTACTCGCTGGCCACTCAGGCATGGCCCCGTGCGGCAGTGGTGAGGAGCCTGCCAAAGTGAGCACCGGGCTCCCGGGCGCGGTGGGGCTCGTGGCGCCTTGTCACGACGATGTAGTCTGGCCGGTTCGACTGAGGCGCTGGCCGCGCGGAGTGCGAGAGCTTGTCAAAGGAGCAACCGCCCCGCGCCGGCTCGTGGCGTTCGCCGACACGGCGAGTAGCCCGGCCGGTCTCGACTGAGGCGCCGCGGTCGGCGGCAGCAGATCGCCGCGGCAACTGACTCGGGCGCCGCCTTTGTCGGGCGCTCGCCGACGCGACAGCTGGCTCGCCCACTCGGCAGCACCAAAGTAGAGGAGCTCGCCAATGAGCAACTGGGCTCTGGCGCCAGGGCCTCGTGGCGTTCGCCGAATGGCGATGTACTGGCCGGTTCGACTTTGCGCAATGCGGGCCCTACAGCGAGAGCCGCCAGTGAGCAATCGCTCTGGCGCCAGGTTCAGAAGCCTGCTTAATGGCGATGTAGTCTGGCTTGCCTCACTGCGCAGTCGCATCAGGCAGTAGAGAAGCTTCGCCAAAGGAGAAGCAGACACGCATGTGACTTTACAGGTGAAGGGCTTCGTGAACTGAACCGCCCGCATGATTTTCAGTATGTGAAGAGCAGAACCGAAACGCCGCATGTCCTCGAAAAAGTGAACCGTCACAATGCTGATTTATGGGAATTTGGAACGACATGCATTTTCAAGCTCGCCTCCTTATAAAATGGTGGCCTGGTCAGCCTCAGATCTTATGTCGCTTTCACAATGGGTAGATGAAGTTCGCCCGATGGATGCTCGATGTTCGCTGCCTTCACTGAGTTCCTCCGACGCCTCGGATCACCCTTCGGGTCTTCATGTGTGGGAGTCAGTTTTTCCTAGTCTCCCTTTACGGGCTGCCATGTTCCCTGCTTTTTGGCTAGAGGTGTCCGCGGGAGGGTGGTGCATCTTTGCGCCGCTTCTCTCGCTTTTTCTTTATCTTCTTCCTCCTCCTTTCTACCTCTTCTTCCTTTTCTTTCTCCTTTCTTCTTCCACAGTTTTCTTCTCATCCCGTTTTTCCTTTTCCGTC
This sequence comes from Tetrastigma voinierianum, assembly GCA_016808115.1. NCBI lineage: Eukaryota > Viridiplantae > Streptophyta > Magnoliopsida > Vitales > Vitaceae > Tetrastigma > Tetrastigma voinierianum. The sequence goes on from JAEQBH010001577.1 coordinate 505,024, forward strand.
AGTTTTCCTCTCAGTTCTAATTTTTTCCTCTTTCTTTTCTCCCTATCACACTCTTTTCTTTATTCTGTCTCTCCTTGTCTCCATCTTTTTTTTTTTTTTTTACATGTTAATTTTTTTGCTTGAAAATGGGTGCTTTTCAAGATGTAATCAAGGACACCACTTATCAGAACTCGAATATGATTCATTTGGAATAAAGAGAGACTTTTATTTTATGAATCTTTCATTGTGTATGTTTCTTTATATATCCTACCGTTTGAGACATACTAACAATCTACAAGCAGTTCGACTGGCCACATAAGAATTGATAAGGTTTTAGTTACAAACCAGTCTACCCAGAAAACGCCAGGCCCAGCCACCATGTATATTGAAGATTTTTCCGTCGAGCTCATAAATGTTCCGTTCACTGGCTATTAGAGTATGAACTTCCTTCAAACAGCCTGGCTTCCCACTGGATTCTTCCGTCGGCAAGAATTTTTACACCCAACCCTCGCATGTAACTGGCTCTAATTCTAGTCAGGTACCCCGGTCGCCTTTCTTTGATACTTCCTTTCAGACAGAGAACTCGGTCATTTACATTCCAGAGTTCGGTTCAGATCACGAGGCTTCATTATTTCTCATTTCTCCCATGCCAACTCCCACCAGATATCTTTATTCAACCCAACAAGGTTCATCGCTTTCGCCATGGCTGGTACAACGAGTTCCTGCTGGTTTAATTTCCAGCACCCTCGAAATCATAGTACCGGGAGGCATTTCAAATCAACTTCTTTAGATCTTCCAAACAGTCTCTTGGTGCCTTTAAGGGCTTTGATGGTGACTCTCGCTCCATCCGCTTGATCAGGTGCGCCGTGATCAGGTAATACTTTGAATCCAAGCCCACAAAAATCCCCGAATTTGGTGTTGTCGAACTCGCTTTCCATTATCTGTCACCAGGCTCGGGATCCAACCCGGCACATGGCTGCCAGCCAAAGCGCCGCGACTTCGCTCGTAATCGGGCTAAGGGTTCGCCTACCACTTGGAAATAATCTAACGCGACGATTATAAATTTACATCGCTCTCACAAGGCCCCAATATGTCCAACCCCCACTGCTGGAAGGGCCAGGGGCTGGTGATTGACGTTAGGGGCTCTGACGGGAGGCGTGATATTTTGGCGTGTTCCTGGCAGATTCTGCATCTTTTGACTAGGTCGGTCGTGACCTTATATATATCAGAGCGCAGTGATCCCCGCCCAAAACTTTTCCCGCTAACGCTCGAGCTCGACACAGATTCGCATATTCTTCAGGTACTTCCCTTAGCACATACTCGTTGTCTTCTCCGCTATGCATTTCAGAAAAGTGTGAAGAAACCCTTGTGTTACAATTCTTGTGATTGGTAAACCTAGAAAGACCTCACTTATTCAGTCAGCTCCTTCTGGTCAGTTCGTAGGGTTCCGTTTATTAATATGGGCCCTAAATAGTGGTCCATCCACCGCATGGATCCCATCGCGATCATCGCGTCAGAAGGTCAATGTAGGGTTCCGCTGTGTATTCGATGCATTAACCCGCCGATATTGCTTCGTCCCGATTAGTATGCTCAATTCTATTCCCAAGCGAGAATGGCAATGCTTCCAAGATTGTACTCGTGGGAATCCATGTGTCATCTCCACGTGGAGGGTCTGACTCGCTGATCAATAGGAGCTATTCTCCACTAAAAAGTATGGTTTAAAGAAACTATAATGTTGTGCTGTTTGATCAATGGTTGATCGTTTGGAATGTTTTAAAATAGAAGACAATTGCTTGGATTTTGTAGTTCAACTAATTTCATCTGTGTAACTCCAATTCTTATTTTATAAACTCAATAGAACCATTGAGAAACGGTCGCCGATGGAGGATTTATCTTTGAATGCCTTTGGAAAATAAAGATGATCAAGAAATACTAAATACTTGTTCTCAAACAAAACCCTTAGTCAGACATCAAGCACAAATGGAATATCCCGTTAACACGTTGTCAAGAATTTGCCCAACTAATGGTTTAAAGCCTTTCATGCGATCAATATTACACAATCCGTTAAAAACCAATAGGAGTGAAATCAGGACTTTTACTTTGACCGGTGAGTTTCCAGATGATCCAGTAGGGTTTAGAACCCATAAAAACTTATAAGAACAATTAAAGATAAAGAACACAAGATAAAAAACAAAAAGACTCGCAAAAATCGACTAACTTGTAAAACCGAGAATGGAGAATATGGAATGCTAAGATTTAAAACCGGCGAAATATTTATGTCGAAGAGTACAAACTCTTGAATCAAATTCAAAGAGTGAAAATCCAAAACTGGATCTACTGTGCACCGCTCGAGAAAATGGAGAAAACTATTAAAACCTAAACCTAGAATTCAAGAACTAAAAAAGAAGGAAAGAGAAAACTGCCTAAAAGAAAAGGCGCCCCGAATACCAGGTCCCTCCTCCTTTTATAGCCCCTCCAGCGATTTTCCATTTTGGTTCGCTTATCATACTACTCCTCGCAGATGGATTTGAATCTTTGATAATAATAGTTTCATAAAGTCCTACCTAGGAGTTGCTTCACTCACTTTCCAAAGAAGTGCTACCGTAGGACTTTAAGTCCTACCTAAGAGGACTTGTCCACCCGCCAGTCATTAGTTCCACCGTAGGACTTTAAGTCCTACCTAGACTTGTCCTCCTGCTTTCCTTGGTTCCTGGTTCCCGAGACTTGCCAATTGCTCACCCACATCTACATTGCTTCATTAGCTTCTACATCCCAGCACTTCTAATGCTTAAACCCAAAGACCCGCACAAGTCCGAAAAACACAAGAGATTAGAAGCACCGTTTTATGCCAAATGTGAAGGCACTGGTGGTTTAAAATGTGTTCGATTCTCTTATAACAATTATCACTCAAACGTATTCATCACACCCCTCATTCCGCATCTTGCTAGTCCCTAGCAAGATTTAGAATTGAAACCACCCACTAGGTATGAACCTAAACAAGCGCCTGTGATAATATAGCTTGCAAAAATCTCAAAACAACACTTATGGAATAAAACAATCTCACCCACGTTGGCAGACACACACCAAAGATGACTAATTACTCCAACCACACATTCTTCCACAATGAGTATTGTAACATGCAAAGACAAAATTGGTTATTCAATAGATTGTGATTTAAGAAGTAAAGATAGCTCATGCTTGCAAATGAACTGTAATGATCAAAATAAAGTACGTAATCATATAGCATACAAAACATGTAACCATCATGCATAGAGTCTAAAGAACAAAAACACAAGTCGACCAAAGGGGTCTTAATACTTTGTAATGACCATGGGTTTAATGAAAGAAAAGTGAAAATGAACGGGTGTTGGCATGACATGGCTAAGGTTCACTACCCGATTAACACCAATTTAGTAGCAAATTAGTGCAAAATGGCGCGTGTCATCCTCATCCTCATCGAGGAGAATGCGCCCTCGTCCACGTTAGCCATTCAACTCTTCTCGACTCTCCTCTAACCGGGAGAGGTAGAATCCGCCATCGCTGGCTCATGGAAGATGTGGCTCAAGCCCGGCAAGACGCCGTCCAACCGCGCTTGCTTCCCAAGGATACACTTGAACCACTCCTTGATCCGCTCCAATCCTCTTCTTCAAAGGCGATGTGCTCATAGGTGCCGGAACTCGTGTTATGGTCCCAAGAGTAGGGGCCAGGCACCGTGGTCGGCGGCCTAGTAGAGGCCGCCCGCCTTCGCCAAGGTCTTAGTCGATTCGCCCCGCCGAGGTATCACTCTCTTTCTTTAATCAAGTTCCCCTCTCATCCCCGCTTCTACAATACCGGTCACAAGCTTAGGAACGGAATATTCGCCAACGCTAATGTAAAAACTCTCTCATCGCTAAGACCATATGACTAGTGCATAATCAATAAGCTTCCATCATAACTCGTATAACCGAATCAGGTTTTGATCGGGAAGCTTCTCACAACCATTCGCCAAACACGACAGATGATTCACCATCAGTACGATCTCGCTGAACTTTCCGTAGTAGATACCGTCTCTCATAATCCACCACGGCAATGCAGATGCAAAAGGGCCTAAAGAGTCGGGCATCGGGGTAAACCAGTAATGGCCCCGAGTGATATGGGTCATTTAATATACAGATCAACATAATGCGCGCATGTGCTAACAGTCGGAGGACGGAGCCGCTTCCCCATCACCGGCTTCAACATGACTCCAATCACGACTTCTTCAAATTGAGAACTCCCTAACAATCGGCTGTAACACTTCATTCCTCGAAAAAGCACAAAGTGCAATATTGCTCAGATACTTACCCTCGATGGGGTGAGTATATAAAAATGTTTCTAGATTGACGCCCTCATCTAAACCTCTATTTGTCATTAACTCGAACTCATCTCGTCACCGGAATCTTCGCAACATGAGCCTCAATCTCCTCATCACATTTTATAGATCCTCACTTTCTCAAGAGGATATAGTTCGCTTTCTTTCTTTCACCGCTGGTGGTAACGCTTTCACCGTTGCTCCATAGAACTTCACATTTCCTTCCCGTATTCTTCGAAAGCCGCATGCAGATGGCAATGATAGCAATGACGCCCAGATGGCCTAAATAAATAACCATATCCCAAGACACCGTCTCGAGCAACACTGGCCGCCTGTGCATCGTAGCGCCTCCCGTCGATTGGACAAACATTTCAAATTTCTAACCAACAATCGAGACACAAAGAACAAATCCATCCAAAGAAGTCCATATCTAACCGAGAGAAGAGTAACAAATGCTAAGGAGAATGGTAAAGCCATCTCTGCAAGGAACACTGACCCAAGTAATCAACTGAACTTTGGACCCAGTCCCCGCAGAAACCCCAGTTTTCAAGGCTTCTGCAAAGAGCAAGCAACCAGGCACAACCTGGACTAAGAGCAGCTTCAAGGAAATGAAGAAACCTACTTAAGATAATGATCCTTCTCGCCACTTCCACCCATCCGGCCTGAGACTGAAGTCCCACCTGTGTGCAGGTGAGACTACATCAATATTGTTTTTTTTTTTAATATGGCATAATGAACATATATATCGCCACTTGGTCAGGAAACATAATCCCGACTTGTTCAATTGCCTTTCATCTTGCCGTATATCTACTTTCTTGTTTTATTCATCACTTAATGATTGTAGACTTTGCACTATAATTCATTCTTGGATGTCGTCCAACTCATGAGAATCATCGTTCCATGAATTGATTCCTAAGGTTCAATAAACTTGACAACTAAAGCTCAAAATGGGTGCAAGGGTTGAGACACTAAACTACCTGCATGCATTGGGGAATACGCGTTTCTAATCATTTTCCACTTATAAGGTGTTCCAGAAAGACTATAATGCATGAGATTAACATGACCAGCTAAATTGATGCACAATGGGAAACAATCACAGCAAGATTGGGAAATTGGCCATAAGTCCGTGGTATGGTGAGAGTAAACAGGTAGAATGTAAGGAGAAACAATTACGAAGAATATGAGGCTCGTTGTGTGTCAGCAGACACAGTTAAGATGATGATATATGAGATCATGAAGGTACAAGAGGCAGTAAACATAATATTCCAAAAGGCAAATTTTGAAAATTTTGACCCACCGAACATATAACGAGCGCAGATATTAGTAACACTCTTACCTCATTAACAGAGACAAGCATTGTCCCCAATGCATTGAACTAAGGTACTCAATAACAAGACGGAGGGCTCACGTAAAACAAGAGCCTTTAATTTTATCCTAATTTTTTTTATATGTGATGGAAAAAGAAAAGGAAATAACGCAAATGAAGTAAAAATAATAAAAAACAAAAAGCAAGAACAAAAAATAAAAGCAAACCATTTACACACTGATGTTACTTGAAGAGAGCTGCAGTAGAGCCGGTCTACCAAATCTTCACCGTGTGGCTCTCGAGGATTGAAATGTTCAAGGAACGGTTTGAGGTGCTGGCCATTCACCTCAAGGAGGTCCATCGTCCTGATTTTCAATTTCCACGCCCATACGGATGTAACACCTTAACAATGAGTGGCCAAACATCGAGCTGAGTCTGCGAAATGATGTAATCGGAACCGCATGCTAACTTTCCGACATTGGGTCTGCAAGATTTCGCAACGATCTGTCAGAATGACTCGGAGCCGCCTCAGAAATCTGAGCTTACACGCACCTCCGCAACTCTTCAAGTTCATTGCGACCCCAATAAACGTCGCTACCCGCTTTAGATCAGCAAAGCACTGGAACAGCCCAATAAGCTCGTGTTCCATCTCTATCAGTAAATGGCAAGCTCGTTTAAGTAAACTAAATTTAAGGAGACATACCAAGGAGCGCTGAAAGAAGATGTATGTTCATAGAGTACCTTATGACGAGCACCAATCTTTTTCGATCAAAGGCAACCGCCTTTTCTTAAATGTAAATGATCATCGTTGGTCACCACTCATCGTCTGTGGGTGGTAAGTCGTAGATACTGGCAGACTATATTTTTTAGCGCATTTTCAAAAGATCGGGACAGAAAAGTGGAGTCCACCATCACTAATAATCGCCGAGGCGTTCCGTGTGAAAAATATGTTCCTTTATAAATTTCAAAACAACCTTATGGTCATTGGTTCTCACAACCGCCTCAACCCACTTAGATACATAGTCAACAGACAATAAATGTAGATAGCCACAAGGTAGTGCACCCCATGAAGTCAATACTCCCAACAATCAAAGATTTCAATGATCAAAATCAAGAGGCGCATCATGTCGCTGCGGACCCCTCCTAATTGTCGGCATGGAGCACACGCGGCGTAAATCAAAACAATCTTTAAATAGAGCGGGCCAATAAAAACCCAAACAGAAAATCTTTGTCATTGCCGCTGAGAAATGTCCTCCGCAAGCTTTTAATGGCAAAGTTAGAATTGCACTGGCCACTCATTCGGCACACATCTTCTCATTATTTGATCTCGACAAAGATTTAAATAGATATGGATCATCAAAATAGTATTTCTTAATATCCGTCAAAATTTCTTTCCGTCTGTACTGAGAAGTCCACGGGAGCCGAATTTGGCCGCGACTAGGTAATTCACTGCGCCGCACTAATGCAAAATGTACAAGAGCAAAAGCTGTCAATATTACCACCATGGGTATGCCATGGAGCCTGACTCGAACTAATCGAGATAGGTGGTCCGCGACCACGTTCAACCCTGCCTGACGGTCAAGTTGAATTCTCGACAGAGTAAAATCCACCTAGTCAACCTTGGTTTCAGATCCCGCCAGGAGCGCGTATTTCAAAGCCGCATGATTTGTAAAGATGGTCAGGAGAGCCAACAATATATGATCTCAATTTTGCAGCAAAAGACAATCGGCGAAACTCTTTTTCTCTGCGGGTTGTATAGAATGGGCTCATTGCGTCTAAAGGTCTTACCAGAGTACAAAATGACAAAAGCCTTTTTGTCCTCCTCTGTCCTGAACATGTTCTACAGTATGCACTCGCTAGCACTTATTGATGATACCTCAATGGAGGTCCCAATTAGGAGACCGCATGATTGGGGTGATACTAAAGGTATGGTTTTGAAGAAGTAGCAAAGGTCACAAGCTTCAGACCATGTGAAAGGGACATCTTTAAAGAAGTAAAGTACATAAGGGCCGCCATAGCACTAAAATCTTATAAACCTTCGATAAAAACCAAGATGGCCCAGAATGACCTTATGTCTCTAACACACTTAGGGGAGTAGGGAGGTTGGAATCGGGCTCAACTTTGGCCTTATCAACTTCGAATTCCATCTTTGATACAATGTGGCCTAAAACAATTCTCAGTTACCATGAAGTGACATTTCCTGACCCTAACACAAGATTTTTCTGACACCTCTTCAAAACCTTACGAGGTTCTCTAAAATTTCTGAGTCAAATCAAAATGAGAAATCATCCATGAAAATTCCAATGGTGATTTATCATGTCATCAAAATACCCATCATAACGTTGGAAAGTTCCGCATTGCGTCAAACTAAAAGGCATTTTCCTAGCGCTTAAGGTACCAAAAGGGCAAGTGTTTTTTCGATTCCTAAAGTTATCTCAATTTGATTCACTGAGTACCCATCAAGAAAACAATAAAATTCATGCCCCGTAATCCCGCTCTAACATCCGATCCACAAATGGAAGAGAAAATACCTTTCCTAGCACCGCATTAAGTTTCCTACACCATAGTGCACACCCTCCATCCCGCGACACGAGTGGGAATGAGCCTGCTATTTCATCGCAATCCATCGGACTCACTTTTGTAGAACTATCAGGTCGACTCAACTCCACTTTCGCTATCCGCACAGGTGATAACCCACATCCAAGAGTTTTAACACTTCCTTTTTCACCACTTCTTTTCATTATCGGGTTCAATCGCCTCCGTGGCTGCCTAGAAGGTTTAACATCCTCTTCTAAGTGATTCCTATGTGTGCAAACTGGCGGGCTAATTCCCTTAATATCTCGTACCGTCTGAATTTCAAAGCGCCTGTGTGTTTTCAATATTTCCAAAAGTTGAGTTTCTGAGTCACGTCTAATAAGAAGATATGATTACTGGAAAGTGTCTCGCCTCCCTACAATGCATACTTAAGATGTGTCGGTGGGGAAGGTTTTAGCCTGAAACTAGGTGGTTTCCTCCTCCGAAGGCAATATCTTATCCTCACTCGCAAAGGTTCAAATTTTAGTACCAATCATATTAACTCAAACATCTTCTATGCTCAATCATATATGGAGAAATTCGACTAAAGTGGTCACTTCCTCATCCCAATTCGGCCGACCATACAGACTTAAGAGGATCATCATGTGAGACATTATCCGTATTTTACACTACCTGAGTCAACCATATGTTAATTTCACCAATATCTTCTTCATCTCCCATTCCTTCGAGTACATTGAAAATATTCAAATTAATGTACTATGTTCCCCAAATGAAAGTGTCATTAGGGCCTCCCCTACAATGTATGATGGCATTACAGCTGCCAAGAATGGTCATCAAGAATTACTGGAACCGAGCTCCTGGTTCACTACCGCTGAGGTCAAGCAATCACAAAATCTATAGGAAGTAAAATTCATTCATACCACCAAGACATCCTTCACTATTCTAGGAATTTTGATACCACGCCGCCCAATCGAGGGTGATATTGGGTCGTCTGAATCTAACCTCAGTCCACATATACCGAGTAAGGCAACATATTAACATCTGCCCCAGTCCACTCAAAGCATGCCCCAACTCACCCCAACTACTATAGAAATAGCAGGACTCACCAATCTTTGTATTTGGGGGCAAGTTGTTCCATCAGGACGACTGTTCCACCATGAATGCCTCATGATGCACCTAGTTTCCTTTACCGTGCACAAATCCTTCGAAATTTAGCATATGATGGGATTTCGCTTAATTGGCATCTAACAAGGGAATGTTCAAGCCACCGCTGAACAACCCAGGCAATTTCAAAGATGGTTATTCACTTTCTTGGTGCTCTTAGCCTGAGGGTATGAGCCGAGGGATATGAGTTAGGACTCATTCCTCTCTTATCTTTGTCATTTGTAATAGGAGCCATGAGGTGTGTCTGATTTATCCTTCTAACCAATTCACTATGAGACTCTTAGATGGTTCCTTGTTGGAACAGTTTTATCGACTACCTTACTAATTCAAGGGTAGTGACCGCTCAATGCTCAAAGGTACTTCACATCGGAAACCCAACTTCCACACCATGATTTGACTGTGGGTTTTGGATGGGCTGTGATGGAAGTTTCCTTTTTCTTATTAAGGTTACCTATAGATGAGGTTAACTTGGTTATTCGGGGATCTCACATCATTCGAGCAGTCAGAATTCGTGTTTAGAAGCTCATTGGTTTCAGACGAACTGTGTGACTATGTCCTCCGCACTTCTCTGCGTGGAGGTTGGTAAGGCCGTGAGTTTTGATTCCTGGTTCGCAGAGATGACCTTGATTGGAATTTCCTTGAAATCAAAGCTCTGACTAAATGGAGGAATGGAATTTGGAAACCTTGGCTGATAGTGAGGGCTTCCCGTTGTTTGGGTATTAAAGGTCCTCCTCATTTCTCCAAATAAAGATGCTTACCCCAAACTGTGTGATTGTGTGTCAGAGTATGGGAGTTGAAAGGTTTCTTTGGTAGTTAAGGGCGTCGTTTGTTCATCTTGAATGGCTCTTTAACTTATGAAGATTTCAAGTGCTTAATGGTCGAGTGTGTAGGTCATCGTATTATAATATAATGCCCTACCTAGGTCCCTGGTCAAATCGAGGCACTGAGGTACACTGTTACCCTCGCTCACTCTCTCTAATCCCACATCTCTAATTTCTCAATAAATTGGCAATCTTGGCCCAACTCATCATTCTCTTAGGTGGTGGATTCCACCACCAAAGAAAAGCACATGCACTCAAGAGTTGTCTAAAGAAGTGTTTGGTCTCCAAGTTCGAGCATTTCATTATAGTGTCAAAGAGCTGGATTGCTTCCTAAAGACTCTTTTCATAGAACTCGCCTCACACATTTGATGTACTCGTATTACCTAGAGATAACTTGGTGAAAGTATGCACAAATTTGTCCAACATCCAACCCAGATGAGGATAAAGATGGAGTGAGATCCTTATATTTCCCATACCACGCAGTGGTTCCACCTCGCTTTTCAAAAGTTCGAATTGCTCCTCGCATGAGGGCATTGGTACGCGCAGAGGAAAACTTGTTGAGGAACTCATTTCACATTTTCCCATGTAAAGATCGAATTAGGTGCCAAGGAAGAACTAAATTTTAATGCTTTCTCCTTAAAGTAAAGAAATAAGACCAAACAGATAATGTGCAGAGGGAACTGTGGAGAGGAATGCACCGCAGACAAATTTCATGAATGAGTAAGGATTCTCACCCTTGGTAAATGGTGTAGAAGACTGGATCATTTCCGACTTCATCGAATTACCGCCCCATCGGAAGGCACACATGTTAACTGTGGTGGTCCTCCGAGAGTTGCACTTCTGGAAGTGTCTTTCTTGCCATTGGGCAAAGGAGCAGGAGGAACTCACATTGATTTTGGCCAAGGTTACCATTTCCCCTCCCTCCAGCACTCGGGTTTATCGGGAGCGTAGCATTGCCCCCATGTCAGGAGGCTCATATATCCCCGCCGATTCCTCGTGGATTATCCATCGGAGATAAAATGTTATCTCGAGACACTGGGCTTATACGGGTTTCCCCAAGGTCTCTAGGGATAAATGACTTAATCCGGCTTCATGGTTCCGATTGACATGCACTATACTTACTCATCCAAGAAACACTTACATCGAGAGATTTCTCAACAAAAACAAAACAATGAAAAGAAACGAGAACGCACTGATTTTGCAATGTGCAACTGCAAACACTTCAGCCTCTCTGAACTTGGTTAGTCGCCACCCCCTAAGAACGCCAAAATGCTTCATTCTAATTAGTATGCCTAATTCTATTCCCAAGCTGCAGAATTATACGTTTCAAGATTGTGAACACGCTGAATCCACAGTCATCTCCACAGGAGGGTCTGATTCGCTGATCAATGAGCTATTCTCCTACCAAGCATGGTTTAAAGAAACTGTAGCTGTGTCATTTCGATTGAATGGTTGATTGGTTTGAAATGTTTTAAAATAGAAAGACAATCACGATTTTTAGGTTCCACTAATTTGACTGCAAGTCCCACCTCTGGTTTTGCAACCAACCAGTAACCATCAGAAACGGTCGTCGGATGGAGGATTTCATCTTTGAAATGCCTTGGAAAATAAAGACATCACAAAAAAATACTAAACAATTAAACAAACCCTTAGTCAGCATTATGACTGCTGTCAACGTAAAAACTGAAATATCTCTAACACGTTGTTAAGAATCGCCTAACTAATGGTTTTTAAACCTTTTCTACACAAGTGATCAATATTACAATAACTGCTAAAATCAATAGAGGAATTGAGGACTTTACCTTTGATCGGTGAGTTTCCGTGATGAGATCCTCCAAAGAAGAGGGGTTTAGAACCCATAAAACTTATAAGAACAATTGGAAGATAAAGAACGATTAAGCATAAAAATGCACTCTAAAAACAGACTTAACTTGTAAACTAATTATAAATATGAATGCCAAGATTTAAAACCGAAGAAATATTTATGTCGAAGAGTATAAACCCTGAATCAAATTCTCAAAGAGTGAAAATTCAAATCGATCTACAAAGTACCGCCGAGAAAACGGGAGAAACTATTAAAACTAAACCCAGAATTCAAGAAACTAAAAAGCAAGGAAAGAGAAAAACTGGTCTAAAAGAAAAGGCGCCCCGAATACTTGTGTCTCCTCTTTATAGCCTCCAGTGATATTTTTCCATTTTGGTTCGTACAAGGTTCTGAGTGGACTGGTACTCCGGACACCTTAAGTTAAGTCCCACCGGCAGACTTAAGTCCCACCAGAGTTTGCTCACTCATCTTTCCAAGTGCCACTCAGAGACTTTGTCCCACCAGGACTTGTCCACTGCTACTTTTTCGAAGATTCACCTGTGAGGACTTTAAGTCCCACCGGGTAGGACTTGTCCTCCCGCTTTCCTTGCTTCTCCGGGGTTCCCGAGACTTCGCCAACATTGCTCACCCACATCATTAGCTTCCCTCGTAGCTTACATCCTTGTGCACTTAATGCTTAAAACCTAAAAGACCCCACAAGTCCCCAAACATTAAGAGATTAAGTACTGCTCTTATGCCAAATGTGAGTACATCAGGTTTAATGTGTTCATCCCTCTGCAATTATCACCAAAATGTATATTCATCAGATATTTCCCGCAGGTCGTATATTTCACTGTGGCATCGAGACTCCTTCCGTCGGGACGATTGACCGAACCAACACTAACTTTTTTAACAAATCACTAGACTTTTCGAGATATAGAACCATCGCTCTCACTGGGCTCCGATGTAGACTCGATTCGCCTGACCACCGCTTGGGAGTCAATTGCGGACCTCTAGCTGATCGACTCTAATGGTCGGCGAGGTCGAGGCCTCGCTATGACGGCCTCATACTCGCTTCGTTGTCGAATCATGGAAACCAAACCCGAAAAGCGTGATTCAATGTCTATTCCTTCCGTGAGGCCGACCGCTCCGCTCTCGTGCACGGAAAGCCCCAGCCTACGTAGAGCGTCTTCCATACGGAGGTCGTCCTCCGAACGAGGGCTCAACAAGCTTTATCTGAGCGACCTACATTCAGGCTCCGCCAGACCGTCCCCTATAGCGCTGTCAGACTGGCGTCGAATCCCGCTTAGCCTCTACGGCCCACTTCCATCACCCTTCCGGAGACTTCTCGCTTGTAATATCCGCTCTATCGGGTACTCGCCTGGGACTTCTATGGTGTGAGCCTAGAAATAGGACGGAGCTCCGGCCTGCAAATACCAAAGGTTAGTATCAACTTTTCCATTCTCTGATACCTCTCCTCCGCCCTCTCAAGGCCTGATCGCAGAGCAAACCAGCCCTGATCTCATTTTGTCTCCGACTTAGCACGACCGCTGAGAAACTGATACGCTTACAAAGTGCAGGAGGAGTTCTCCTTCATCGGGAACGCCACAGAATGTGGAGAGAACCGTGCATGTTTTTAATGCCGTACTCTCATTTTTCACCCGACCGAAAGGCTTTCTTCGTAACTTCGAAGAAAGCACCGGCATTTATCACTGGCCGATACGAACGGCTTAAAAGCTACAACCCTTCCCGCTACCACCGGACTCTTTATTCCCAAGGCGATGGTACGCCGAAAGGCAATGCTGGCCGGTCCGGATTCGCTCAATTCCCCCGGTTAACTATGAAACCTAGAAATTTCCCGGGCCTGACACGCCGAAGGCGGATGAATAAGCCCGCTTCAAACATAATTCCTCAGGATCTGGAATGCCTCAGATATGGGTGACATGGAGATTGAACGCAGGATCACTAAAGATGTCGCCTATGTGGCACTCATCGCTGCACTCCATTCGCTCGAACTCAGGCTCACTAGTCTCTCGTAGGTCGCCTCCCAAAGATTCTGAGTCCAAACCAGACACCGACAATGCAGAGGTTCCTTGTGCTGCACGTAATGAAGTCTTTTCTGGTCCCCAACCAAGGTTTAATCCTGATTGTAGCCGGAAAATGCATCCATGAAACTAAGGAGTTCGTGCCCTGCAGTGGCATCCACGATGAGGTCGATCCTGGGCAGAGGGAAGCTGTCCTTCGGGCATGCTTTGTTTATGTCATGAAGTCGTATGCAAGAGTCGCCATTTGCCATTAGCTTTGACGAGCAACGTTATTGTGCCACTGGTGGTATTCCACCTCTCTTTATCGCCTTCCCGCTGATGAGCTTGCCAACCTCCCCACATGTTCTTTCGCTTCAGCAAACCTCGCAGCTGTCGACCTGCCAGAAGGAGGTTGGTGTTCAACTGTGAGTGATCATTGTGGGGTTGATTCCTCCCATGTCCGACCGTCCATGCAAAAACATCTCTATTTGTCTCGTAAACTGAGCTGAGGAGGCTGGTTCTCCGCCACCTCTGGGGATCCGACGAAGCGAGACGCCCGGCCGTCATCCAAATGATATTGGTTCACCTCCGCGAGGGTTCAGCCGGGTGGAGTACCGTCCCCATGTCAAGCTCGCCTAAACTCACGCCGCCACCGCTCTTGTTTCATGGAGGTCGTGTAGCATTCCCCTCGCCACCACGATCTCCTCACCGTCCCACCCCATTCAATCAAGTGTGGCGAGCTTTTAGCGGCGTTGAGGGAAGGTCTTCCTAGCATATTATAGGTCGACGGAGCCAAGTCACTATGCGAACCCATCGCCTTTGTCATCGGGCAGGAGGTTCCCCAGCCCACCGCTGAATCGGGCTCAACTGATAATACCTTCCTCTTTCTCCTCGAAAACCCCTCAGATGTGTGCCATCGGCTCAGCTTTTTTCTTCCAATACCCATTCTATCTGGTTGATGCAGATGTCAGCCGAACTCCCATTATCAATTAAAACCCATGAACCGCTGGTTGGCCATACAATTGCGCGAACTACCACGGTCGCTGCACCTCCGCATTCGAAATGAACGTGATGGAAGGTCGATCCGTGGTAATTAGATCTTTGCTTGTATTTCCCATGTCGGTGATCTTGTACTCGTGGGTGGGCCTTTGAGCAGACTAGATTCTTCTCCTCCGGCAAATCCTCAGAGATCACATGGATTTCTCCCGAGTCTTGGTGGCGAGCAGTTACTGCCGAGGTGGCGATTCTTGGCCGGGGTCGGGTTATGGTTTGGGTCGACTTTGGGTTTGATTCTAAGCTTGGTTCCTGGAGATATGAAGCATGAATATCGCGTTGTATCAAATATTCTATTTTCTTCTTAGTTGTATCACGGTTGTCAGGTGCGATCACCCGCAGATCCTGTGGAACTCGCAATACTTGGTGTTATCCACTTGTCGCGGGATCACGATTTCATCGAGTCGGCCATCGGGAATTGCTCGTTTAGCACCTGCAATGCGGGACTTGTGATGCGGGGCCGTTAGTGGAGTAAGGGTGTTGTGACGGGTGATGTCGTCGTCAGCCGGTTTAGCGAATTTAAGCGGTCCTCGGGACTTCCTCCTTTTAGGGGATCGCTCCGTTACGTGCACAGGATTTCTCTGGTCGTCTTGTCTCTTGGGGCTCCTTTCAAATCGTGCAATCTTATGTCCCTTTTTTCTTTGCGGGCGGAGGAGCTCTCCTTCTTTAATATGAGGGCCTCCTCGCCGTTTATGTACTTTTCCTTTGGCGAGGACCTCGGCCATGCTAGCTTGAGGGTTCTTCGAGATGAGAACATCGGGTCCACTGATTATGCGCATTAACCGCGATAAAAAACTGTGGCAGCCAATTTTTAAATGCGAATACGTCTATCTTCGAGGGGACTCGCGTTGAATCTTTGTACATATGATTTCAAACTTTCTACTTGATCCTTGTTTGATGGTCAATGATGGTAGCTCGGCTTTGCATGCGTCCTAGCTTTCCGGAGTGAGTGGGAGGCAAACCTTGACTAGTTCCACTAGAATAGCGGATAGATGAAGGGAATTCTATTGAACGGGCCAAAGCGGCCCTTTGGCGTAGTGGCCAGCCACATCGCATATAGGGTCCCGATACCCATGCGGCTCCATCGATTTTGTAGCAGTATTAAGGTGATCGACGGGATCTTTGACTCCATCGAATGTTTCTACTTGAGGCATTCACGAATTTCGGCGGGAAGGGAAAGTGGCACCTGGTACATGAAGGGAGATTCCGTTTCTTTGCACCAAGGTATCCATAGTATCCGGCCCGCCTCTTTCACCACTTCCTTCATGCGATGAGCTCTCGTTGAAGGTTTTCGAACCGCTTCCCGACCGCTCTCGCTTATAGTCGAGGATGATTTAATAGCTTCGCTCACGAATCGCTTCTCCGGGCATAGCTTCGCTTCTCCGTCGGGGCTAACGGGGTGGTCCCCGCCCCGGGCCTGACCGACTCTCGCCGTCGATGCCTCGTGGAATGTCTCGACTGCCACTCGGCGGAGGAGGTTATGGCTTCCTGGCTTGCCGTGGTTCCGCTGATATCAGATTCACCGTAAGCCGCCTCCACTTTCACTGTATCGTCGACGAGGCGAAGCGCTTCAATGCTTAGATTGCTTGCATCAGCTTCACCGTCCCAGGGGGTCTCATTGCTCATATCGCCTCGTGGATCCCCAGATCTCGGCGGATTAGTGTTACTCCCGCCAGGTTCGCCATACCATCAAGAATCGGCGAATCAATTATGTTTACGAGGAATTGCTGCTCGCGCATTTACGCTAACCGGAGCGATGCCTTTGTTCAACCGGGAACCGGCCGGAGCGTGCGCCGGTGGCCGGTTGACCGAGATCGCCGCGGGGGAATAATCGAGGATGTCAATGTTTGGGCTGCTAGGGACATCAGAATGCTGATTCATGTGCTCAGATAGTGATATCCCGCAAGAAGAATCGTGAAGAAGAAGGGCTCGCCAGGGCTTCACGCCCCGACGCCGCTCATTCTTCCCGGCGGCGAAAGTTAAGGTGTAGGTTGTTTAGTATCGACGCATCTTTGCACGTGGAGTGGCCTTGTATTCAGAAGTGATATTGATCCGCTGGGGCGGTGATCGGGTCTTTCCTATCGAGGTATGTTTCCTCACATACCAAGCCTTAGATTCAGAAATTCGATTAATAAACGTAGCTTTATTCGAATAATCCTCCTTCTTATCGAGAACGCCCAATCGACGGTCTATCGCTTTCTTTCCTTTATAATAGACTTGATCGACGAAAGGTGACATCTTGCGACCATTCATCTCTCACATTTCCGGGGCCGATACGTCGATCGCCGAGTACGGGCCTCCTCGTATTTTTCCAAATCACATGTTTCCGCCCTATCGTTTCGCCTCCGTCGAATCGCTAGCTAAGCGACACATGCGCAGCGACCCCCTTCGCCGAATGGTCAAGGGAATGATATCATTCAATTTATATCCCCATCAAAGACCAATGCCTTATTTTTGCTAATTCAATTTTGGATTTATTTATTTATTGCTTTTTTTGTCTTTATAACAGAAATTATAAATATGACCACGATGATATCTTTCCAATTGCCTCGATACAATATAAACTGCGACCACTTGTTTACGACATTTATAATGTTCAAGGTATTTATTGCTGGCGAAATCTTACTTCACGATATAATCGCTGAATTGAAGATAAAAAATATGTCCGCGTCCTTATGATTTCTGGAGCATGTTATATTTTTTGGAGTTTAACACCTGTTGTGTTTTGTTATTTCCAACCTAACGCCATATTTGGCGGTTTTTCGATATTGCATCTTGTTACTACGGAAAGAGACGTTATCGTGATCAACCACTCGATTTTGGACATATTCAGAATATATCAAAACAAGCTACTTCCTATGCTATAAAATACCAAATTATCAAAATTTATACTTAATCATCAAAATCTCAATTACTAAGCCTGGGGCTACTTAAAAAATTAAATAAAAATTTCGACCAACGTGATATTAACCGCCAAACCCACATGCAAAATATACATGCTAAAACTGGACGGCCAAATCGATAGCTACCTATTCGAATTTTAAATTTTACAACCCAATCTTCCAAAATTCTACAGCCGGATCGATCCATCGTCAACCTATATTATCGCCTAAAGTGGAAAGTGAGTGAGTATACAAGCAGGTAATTTTGACAAATATCACACTTGTGTAATTAGATTTTTTATATTTTTCCATTTAATAATGTTCTTCATAAATACAAATAATGTTTAGTTTGGAAGTTAGGAATTAAGAAATTTTAAAAGAAAAATTTTGAAAAGAATTTAGGAGAATGAAAATATGAGATTTGTGAAATAGAGATACAAATATATGCTTAAAATTTGTAAAGTATTTTTTGAATTCTAAAATTTATTTTTAGAAGTGTTAACATTAATTATATATAAAGAACATGTGCACGATGACATGGCGAAAGGCAGTGGTGAAGAATAGCCACACCAAACTTTCAAGGACGAAGGCGACTTAAATTCGTCGTTCTTATAAATAGTCAGGTAAAGCCGCAACTCTTCCTCCATCTCCATTTGAAGCGTACCTCTTGTTCCATATGGCATCGCAGCAGATATGCATTGTATCAGTATGAGTCCTTCCTACTTCCCTTTCCTTTACTTTCTCTGTTGCGCATACATGCAGGGTGGCTCACATACCTGCATTTCAAAGTCGATATTTAAACGGCATCTTCATGCGAAGGCACATTTTTTATTTAAATTTAATTTTTCTCGCTGAGTCAGTAAAAGTATTAATTAATTATATATATATACTGGTTACAGCGCCGATTTGACTTCATATTTTCGTGGCTACCGATAATGACTTTTCACTTTTTTTTTTTTTTTTACTGCTCATTTTTTTAGACATTTAATAAATCTGGATTACAGCCCAAAAAACTGATTTGAGTTTTATACTTTTTTATTACAATGAATTTATTTATAAACGTGCACCCGTACTTCTTCGAATAAAAATTTCTAAAGCTCTGCGCTTTTTTATATCCGTCAATGGACCGCCCCGCATACATATATTATTGCTATTTTATACCATTTCCATTTTCCATTTTGTTTCTGTCAGGCACTGCCTATCTTCATTTTGCTACTAGACTAGTAAGCCTTGTTTTCATAAATCTAGCTAATTCAATTTTAGATTTATTTATTTATTCATTAATTGTTTTTTCTTTCTTTTATGTCAGGAAATTCAGTGTAATTTTCATTTCTACCCATATGCTTTTGGGTCCAATTGTCCTTAAAGTACGACTCACGATTTATATCTCTCCCGCTGCCTGACAACATAAATTTCCGCGAATATATTTGTTACTACATTTATAATGCTGAAAGCATTTTATTGCTGGCGAATCTTACTTCACTTACGTAATCACGATATTGAAGAGATAAAAAATATGTCCTAATTCTACGATTTTGGGAGCACCTAATATTCTTGTTTTAACACTCAAAGGTGTTTCTTGTTTATTTCAAATCCCAATATCATATTTCTTATGATTTCTTTAATTCTAGATTCGTTTTACGTAAGATAACATTGATTGTGGATCAACCAACTTTTATTTCGGAGATGTCAAATATCATCAAAACAACACCAATGATACGGAAGAAGAACCAGGAGGAGCAGCTGCTACCTCCAGTTTAAACTTAGTTTAAATTTTTGTGATATCTATTTTTCTCCTGTATTTAAGAAAATGTTATTCTTTTCGAGTAATTGTTTTGTTATTCTTTTTGTATTTGGGAATGTTATGAAATGAGTGTTATAATTTCGATTAAAGGTAATGTGTTTACATAGCATTATTTTAGATGTTATTACTTATTATAGGCAAAGTTGATTATGTATAATAAACACTAAATTATACCATGTCATTACACTAATTCCAAATCATGGCGCGATCGTGTTGTGTTTTTTGTTTCCTTTCGAATCTTAGCAATCAGCCCTAATCTCACTCAAATCTCGCATTATTTACTCCTTCTTCTCCTCCCTTCCCCAAAAGATTTTCTGTTGCGATGTCATCACCGTCTGTGAAGAGCTGTCCAGTTGGAAAATCAAGCATACGAGTCTCTGGTAAGCAGATGACACTGCTGAACCCCTCCTACCTCTATTTCGTGATATATTCTCATTCGCTTTTGCTTTGTCATAAATTGGAGGGTTAGATTTACAAATTTTAGCTTTGTAAGGGTCTTGGGCGTGTTTTGGGGTTTTGATTTTCTGTTTTTCTGTGGGTTGTATGGTTTTTTGGGGGGCTTGGTTTGTTTCCTTGTTCTCTCTTTCTACTTTCCAGTTTCCACTTTGGCGGTTCTTCTTCTGAATAGATTCTATTTCTACTTATAAAAAAAGTTTATTTTTAGGTTCTTAACTAAATATTTCAATCTAAATCATAATGCAAGTTATGCAGAGGAGTTATTAACTTGATTTAGCTTATATATGAATTATAGCTTCTAGCTTGCATCCTGGTTATTCCAATTCTGTTAATTTTCCTATAATTGGAGGCTCTTGGATTTATACAGTTTATTGAGAGATTTTGAATCACTTGCGTGTGTTTGGTTGCAGAGAAACCGTAAGAAAATAATATGAAGTCACAATAATGTGGAGTGTCCTGCCTTTTATCAGCTAGTGCTCACAGAATAGGAGCAAGTGAGGGTTTGATCAGTATATTTCATTAAACGGTGTGGGGTTTGGGGTATTGATTAGATAAACACAAAAATTTTACTTTATTGGTTTTCAAGTTGAAATGTTGTTCTCCTACTTTCTACAAATCTGCAAGTAATGATTAGAGCTTAGTTAACAACTTGTCTCTCTTTTTTATCGAGAGGAGTGGGGACCCCAAACAAATCACAGGACAATCCTCATACATACTGCAAATCCAGCATTTCATCCTGCTGAGAATCTCGCCCACATCTTCTGGTGGATTATGCTTCCTCTTCAAATAATAATCTTGTTGGAATTTCATTGTTTTCTTGGGCATTGCATCAGCCACAGCATTCTTCAGAACGTAGAATTAAACTATGTGAGAATTGAGTAGTGGGGTTCCTATCCATTTTGCATGGGGATATTGAGATTTCAATGGTTCCACAAGGGTTGATTCAAATGCAAAGAGATATAACCTGAAAAGGTCAAAGATGCCAAAAGAACGGAAGAAAAAGTCTTTTGTTGGCAAACCAAAGCAAGTTGAGGGCTAGTTTGTTTAATGCGTTTTTTATAAGAGTTTTTACTCTATAGTACAAAAAAAAAGTAATAAATATGAAATAAGATTGGCGTTTTTTGTCTTGATCTTAAGAATAGAATACAAACTGTTCTCAAATGATATATTTTAGTTGTTTTATGGTATCTTCATTGGGATGTTTTATTTTCAAAATGACACAGTTTTCCTTTTTCTTGGATATATGATAAAGATTATATTGAAAACACCCGCTTTGGTCTTGGTTGCTTGTCTAGAGTTGGCCACAGTTTTTAAGAGTCAAGTGAATTAGAGAAAGCTTCCTGTAAATGAAGTAGTGCTAGTGTGATCAGATTGACTGTAAAAGGTCTAAAGAAAAAAGACACTATTTGGAATATATATACATATATGCATGTTTTTTTAGATTTTTTTATTTTACGCTTAATAACAAAGATGAGTGATAATTGAATGGGAAATTTACTTTCATTAGAAAGAAGAATAAAAATTATTGAAACAAATACCTTGTCAAATTCTCACCTATCACGACTTTCTATGTATCGTTCCTATTTTGTAACTTTGTATGTTATGTCATATTTGGAAATATATTACTATTGAAGAAATATAATATTACACTCTTTAAAGATAAAGCATTATTTAATTACAAAGTTCTTTTATTCTATTAGTGAAAGACATCTTATCTTCAAGGATTCACTTTGATTATTTTTCTGTAACTCTTGTTTATTTTTCTGTATTTGTCTCGTATTTCCTTTTATATTGGTTCAAGTGTTTTCCCTACCAAATTAATTGAAATTATGGTTTCATTTGTTATCATTAGTTGCTGCATGAGTAATTTATATTCTCTATTCTTTCTATTTTTATTTATCGGTTAATTATAAAAGAAAAATGATTGCCAAAAGAAGAGAAGTCATTAGCAAGTAGAGAAGATTATATTAATAAAGTCACGAGGAGGTAGCATAATGTTTGTAAATGCATACGTTAATAGTTGTTTC
The DNA here is from genome assembly GCA_016808115.1 of Tetrastigma voinierianum. Taxonomy (NCBI): domain Eukaryota; kingdom Viridiplantae; phylum Streptophyta; class Magnoliopsida; order Vitales; family Vitaceae; genus Tetrastigma; species Tetrastigma voinierianum. The sequence goes on from JAEQBH010001577.1 coordinate 527,209, forward strand.
ATTAGCTATTATCTTTTTGTATAAGGAATTATATATTTACTGAATATTTTATATAATTGTGTAGAGTAGTTATATTGATTTGCTTAAATCATTATTTGTACGTCAATATTTGATGTTATCTTTAATTTAGTAAAATTCTGATTTAATTTTTAGCTTATTTTTCTTTGTTTAATTATTTAAAATTCATTATTTCTATAGGAAAATATAAATATTACTTTAATAGAAAAATGTTCAAAGATGATGGTGTCTTTTGTTGTTACATCAACAAGGAAATGTATTCTCATTCCATTCCTTTCATCCCTCCAAGCAATCGCAAGTCTCTACTGGAGGGACATGAGAGCGATAGAATCATCAATTTTATTTTTTTGAAAGAACGAATATACAAACTACTAAAATTATACTGAAACAATTTATGTTAATAACCTAATATATCGATATAAAACTCATAAATTTGATAAATGTGAAACACTGTATTATCGCCATTTAGTTCTTTAAATATATTAATGATCATCTTTCACATAAATAAAAACGCTCTACATAAACAAAGAAATGCGAATAAAACGATAAAAAATACCATGTTATAACAAATTGATGATAAACCAAACGTCCGAATAAGACGAAAATGGCGATAACAAGAAAAATAAGATAAAATTTAAATCTTTTTGGTGATGGTTTTACTTTGATGTGACCCTACCTTCAATGGCTCACCTCAGGCCCAATAGTTCTATAGGAAAAGTGACTAGGATTACGATTTTGCCTGGGGCCAAAAGAATTCGCAACCAAGCATATCTTTAGTCTCATTTATTTGTGCCGCAACTAATAGAATTGAGCCGCAACTACAAGTGGCTTTATAGTTGTGGATATGATCGGTGCTGTACCTACAGCATTTGCTGGGGCTTCTGACAGGATCGAAATAAGAACTACAAGTGGTTCTATGGATGCGACTAGGATTGAACTGCGCAACTACAATTGACTCCTAGGCTGTTTGCCAACGTTATGCCGCAACTACAAGTGACTGGTCTTCCCTCAAATAATATGAACCATTATATATCAGTAATCTGTTCTCGCCAACCCTTCGGCAGATGCCTATTTCAGTTTGATTGTGATACTTATCTCTCTCTACTTCCCATTTCATTTCATTTGCTTTCGATTCGCGCCATTTCTTTTGCCTCTACTCTTGTGTTACGTGAGGTCTTATTAGGTTTCTTCTTTATCCTAAGTGCTCCTTCGTACTACATTTCTACGCTTGCTATAAGTCTCTTGGATTTGTTTCTTTATTAAGGTTTTGGTTTCAGTTTCGTAAGTGGGCTTGCTTCATTGGTTGGTTACTCTTATCTTTTGTCTCGGTCACACAAATCTATATTTCCCGCTATATTGATCTAAGGTTAGTGGAATTGTAGAGGTTGATTAAAGCTACGAATCTATTTGAGGGATTAATAATTTCATGTTGTATGAAGGGGTTTGATTTGATTTGAGAATATCACAACTCACATCCCCTCTTCATTCTTATTATTTTTGTGACTTGCTGTAGCATGCCTATTTGTTGTGCTTCTTTGTGATTTTTCGCTTCTCCATGCTGTTATGTCATAAGCATTTTATGATATTCTCAAAATTTGGAGATGGAATGTTTAAAATCGGTTTCACTTCAATTCACAATTAGTTTGTTTTTGTATTTATAAAGGCATGTGATCGTGACTGTAGTAATTTCACGCTATCTGTATCTAGGTATACTTTGATTCCCGCCTGATTCTCTCTGTTTTTATGCCAGAACAAGTGATATGGTCCTCTTTTAGGTTGGTCCTTGCTTTTGGTATCTGTGTTAAGAAATGTTTCATGCTTGAGGATTTATATCTTTAGGTTTGCCGGCGGTTTCATGCTTGCTTTTTATGGTATTCTTATGCTTGAGATTGACTTTCTGTACAAAGTAGCAAACACAGAAGAAAAATGAGTTCATAACACCATAGTCGATTGCGGCAGCAATGACAATCACTCCATGTTCCCAGTGAATCCATCCATCTTGTAAGCAATCAATCTAGTGTTTGCCCTCTCATCATTTCCAATTAATTCAAGTTCCTCTCTACCTTCCAACAGCATCTATCTCATCAATAAAGACCAATCATGGGGAATTTTGTTTTGCCTTGTTGAATAGGTCCTCACTCTTTGAAGCCCCCACCCCAACAAAATGATCTAATGTGAATTCTGATCCTGACAGAGAAAAGAAAGGGACCCTGCTTCTCCTACAATTGCCTTAGCCAGCAATGTCTTCCTGTCCCTGGTGGTTTCTACTTCAGGAGAGAACTCCTTAGGAGTTCTTGCACCAACTACACATTTGTTGTTTTTCTCTTGTAAGATGAAACCTTATTAGTAGCATATATTTTCTAAATTTATATATTTCATTCCATCTAGATGTTTTTTAGCAATATAGCTTCAAAACCAACTGAGTTTTCCATTTCACAGATTTTCATGCTTGCTTGTTTGGTTTCCATCAAATAAACTGTGTTAGCCTGTGATGGAATCTATTACTCCTAATGGTAAGAGGTGATTCACTTTGAGAGATATAAATAGAATAAATCCAAGATCCAAAGTACAAATCCAATCTTTAATTTTCACTTGGGTGTGATCCATTAATCTTACTTCAAGTATTTTACTTATTATCTTATTTAACTAACTCCATTAATCTTCTTGTAGCGTATTGTCCAGACATTGATGCTTTTCCATCTCAATAATGCCTCTGCCACTGGATTTGGTCTTCCTTTAGAGAAGAGACTACCAGAAAAAGGGCTCTGCTGCCTAGGCACTCAGAGATTTCTCCAAATTCCAGAGACGTATAAGGTGTATGGTGCTTGTGTGAATTATGAAAACTTCACAATTGGAGAACCACTGGCTACATCTAATTGTTTGGATTTCAATTCAAATTCTTTAAAGCTTCTGTCTAATTACATTGTAGTTTTATGAATGAGCTCCATACTTTTCTTCCCTCCTTAATGGGGATTTTTGTTGAGTTAGAGTGAGTTTTAGTGATGATAATGTTATAGGTATTTTCAAATTCCTTTTAGAAAAGCCAAAGATTAAAATCTTTATGGACCAAGTACACCTCCCATATGCACAAAATCTTAAACTCTGGATCGAAGCCACTATTGTCATGTGCATCTTGATCATCATCATCTGTTATCAACATGATACAAGAAAACGAATATTGCCTAAGATGACTATGTAAGAGAGCTTATTACCATTTTGATCAGTAATCTCAAGGCAGTAGAGAGAGCATGAGTTCACCCACTTTCGGACTTTGCATTTATACTTATTATCCCAGATTTCATTATTTATCTATGGATTTATGATTGTCTCGGTAACTCATTATTTAAATGATCGCCGCAAACACACCCACCAGTCCCAGTCTCTAAACATCGATTCCGCGATCCCTCGTCTGAGACAAATTATACCTGATTGTTCAAAGATGATTCACTGAATACATTTCGGCACGCGGTATCGAAACTGAATCACTGAACAGTATATTGATTTCCATTCATTATTTTAATTTTAGAATTGAATATTTCGAAGATATACCGCTACGCGTCGGAAAACAAATAATAATACGTATATTGAATGATTTATAAACTTTAACTCAAGAGGCACATACTGCATGCATGGATTGCAATTGGTCCTAAAGAAATGGTTGTATCTAATGCATATATTCTGTTCTGTAATTAAGTTCATAGCACTTGCATGCATCCATGTAAATATGTTATTGCATTTGATCCATTTAAGAAGGCTCGTAATTTTTCTGCTTCATTATTTTCCTATTTCAATGAAGCCACTTCATTATTTCCAATTAGTAGAGTATTGCTGTGAATCTTGTTGCAGGAGAAGCTCATGGATGTTTGTCAGAAATTGCTGCCAGGCATTGTCTGTGATAATTTTCATTTTATGCCTTCCTTTTCCAAAAGTATGATGGGGTACTGGTGAACTTTGCATGCTTTTTCTGATGCTTTTATGAACAACTGTTTATTAGTTCTATAGCCTAAAAATTGCGAACCTGAATTCTTTCTGGCCACACCTGGATAGACCTTTTGAGCTCATTTCCTTGGAAGGCTATTGACACATATGGTTCCTTATTGGTTTACTAATTTGCCTTTTTCATAAATGCAAATTTCATAAATGTAAACATACTTGGGCATGGTGTTCTTTTTATTTTGTTTACTTTTTTTCAATTTCAACTTGGCGATATTTTAACACAAGAAAATAGAACTAGATATCTTATGTAATGTATTTTCTCAGAACTAGGGCTGAAGTAGAATGAGATGGCAAATGGATTAATATGATTACTTGTTGCCCTGAAGGGAAGGGTTGACATGGGATATTCTTTTGTCAAATTGTGGGATAATAAGCATGCATACATTTTGACAGTAGAAAGAATATTGTTTACAATATTGAACTACTATTAACTTTTTAATTATCTTTTTTGGAAGCTTGGTAATAGTGAAGTTTTGTTTGTCTTAGCTAATTTACATTTCTGTTGAGCAAAGTGTTTGAATGGCCACAAGTTTGTGAAAAATGGCAGCAAACTCAAATATGAAACACCTGCCAGCAGTAAGCAAAAAGCGTTTCAGGTGTATGTATGCATATTGCCTAGTGTTTTTGTGTGGCTATAGGAGATGGTAAGAGGGCAGAAGAAGAAAGAAACTAAAGAAAGGGTTGCATTCATAACAAATCTGAGGTTGAAATCCGACATGATGAGCCAAATGGAGGATGTACTACAAAAGAAGATGGAAGAACAGCCCAAATCCAGTGTACAGTAACAGTAGCAATCAATAGTAAAGAAAAATATCTGCCCTAAATTAAACGAATTTATTTTTCCTCCTAATTTGTGCCCCTAATATTTTTTGTTTGTCATTATTATTATTAGTCTTTTTCATTTTGTTTTGTACACCTTGGCTAGGTTTAAAAATATATAATTTCCCCTACTTCTTATGATCTCTGAAACTGAATAAGCCAGTGAGATTTGCCATAGCACTGGGTAACTGGAACAAGGAAACTCAAATCTTTACCATAAAGCCAGGGAATTTGCTTGGTCCAAGTGCTGTGGTGGTGATGTGACTGTTTGTTGTCCAGGAGTCAAAGGAGTCTCCAAATATGAACAAGGCTGCTGCTACTTCAGCTGCTTGGTTTCCTGGGTTTGGGTTTTGCTGCTTTGAGACTGCACATTGGGAAGTGAAGTAGAGTTGGAATCAAGATGCAGGAGAGGGAGCTGATCCAGCCTGGCCATTGGCTTAGACTTGTTCACCTTAGTCTTACTCTTGAATCCATACCTTTTTATAATTGACCATAAAGAAAGTACTTAACCTCATTTTCTTTTAAGTAATAAACCATCCACAAGAACATTGGGGACCTCCATTTAATTCTCTCTGAACTACAGCCTGTCTGACATCAGAAATTTGAACGAAATAGCGCTACTACATTTAACCCTGAACTTGTGGCGAAATAATGAGGATAATTTGAATTTTGTTAACTCTTCTGCCAAGCATTTTGTTACTTGATACATATATATATATATATATATATATATATATATATATATATATATATCATATATATATATATATATATATATATTAGTCAAGGGTTAGAGTAATTCTCATGCTTTTTAGCCTAATATGGAATCAAGTCTTGTTTTATAGGAAGGCACAAGTAAACATCTCAAGTGTGTGGATTACCAAATTCATGTAGTAAACGAGGAACAGTTAATAATGCCTTAAGGAATGGACAAGTTAGCTCTAAACTCACAATACAATATTTATAGTAGTGGTAAAAAACGCTATCGGCATGGTGAAAATTCTCTTATAGTTCTTGGTCAAAGAATAGCCCACCTATCCATAAACACACTTATGGGTGCGGCGAAGAATGACATCGTGAGTCACACTTATGGAGTGCGAAGGAATGACCGTCGTAGTCATTCTTATAGTTACACTGGCCAGAGGATCGTATATTCGTAGTCGCACTATAGTTGCGGTCCCGGAATATCCTCATCCCAGCCAATCATATCGTAGTTGTTGCCCAGAAAGCAGTCCTATCCATATACCCTCATTAACTATCAACACCTTTAGTGGGGTCAAATAAAAAAATTAGGCCCATAACTTATAGTCATACATATGAGTCGCGCTTGTTGCGCTCGTTCTTTGCATCCCATATCATTATAGTTGCACTTGGCTTTTGTTGGGGTCAATGATCCCAACTAAGGTCACTTCCTTGTAGTGGTTGTAGTAGCGAAGAAATGTTTTTCCATTTTAATTCTCTAATGTAGGGTCAGCGTTGAATGGTAGGTTTGGAAGATGGGGGGCTAAGGTTAGGGTTTGATTGAGGAAGTGCATCCAGCTACTTAAACTCTTAAAATATGAAAATTATAAATATAAAAAATAATATATAATATTTTATGCTCGTCATATTTGGCTCATATGGTAAAGCGATCAATGTTTTAAAGGGTAGAGCATAGAGAAGGGAGGTTCAGGAGTTCCCAAAAGTCATAATGGGCATAGTTTACTACATAAAGTGGTTTTATTTTGAAAAATTATAATATTTTTATAAATATAAAAGAAAATAAATTGGGTTCATAAGTTTCTCAACAAGTGATATTAGAGTCGATTTTAGGTTTAATATAGCAAGATTTGGAAGTTAAATAATGAGCGTAATGAGTGGTCTTTAAAAATGTAAGAGACACATCATACGAACATAAGTAACAATGAATACATGGTTTGAAGAGGAGACTCGGGGTACTTTGTCAAGGAAGGATTGTGGGTGACTGCCCACAAAATCCCACATTGGTTATGAATGGAAGACTTATGAACTTATAAAGTGGACAAAATCTCATTGGCATTGTTTAAATTGTGAATTAGTATCATGAAGGTGGAGTTGATGATTTATATTGTTATATTGTAAATTCAGTTCATGATCTATTATGAATTTGTACCATATTGTGTTATGTCCTTGATTCGAATGAATGAAAATTATTATCCTAAAGCAGAAAATTAAAATGTTACAAATATTTATTAAAAGAACTTTAACATCTTATTGGTTGGAGACAATGCCAAAATTGTGACACCCAATCTCGGTCAGTTGACAGCCCATCGACCGCGGAAGATTCGAGTGGATGTCAGGGTGACTGACAGCGTCATTAGAGGTCCCTATTTCTGGAATAAAAATTTGAGAATTGGGTAACCTCGCAATACGAGGGGTTTATCTTAAATCTGATATGTGTGTAATTTCATAGAGGCAAAGTCTGTATTATACAACAACCACAGGATCCATATCTGATAAAATGTGTAAGGACCATTATCCATATAAATACAATCTAATATCAGAAGCCACGAAAGGTTACATTAAGTCTGCTCTTGTCTAAAACATTATATTAAAAACTAACATGTTTCTATATAATATACAAACATGAATCAGCCTGATAAGGCGACTTCATAATCATGACCTTTGAGAACATAGTCATTGCCCACACATATCACGTGCCTATAAAGGGGGTCTCTGACGGGGAATTGTTCTTCCACGATGGGAATAAGTCACTCATGTTTATTAAAACTTTAATCTTGCTTTGTGGATAATTAGAACCAATGAAACCCTTGCTAGCTTCAGGACAGTACCAATCCTAGCCACTGAATCCTACTTGTCATGAATGAGACCACGACTCCTCAACTGCACTCATATCATCAAGTCACCTCTTGGAGTTCCCTCAGAGCATTACATTTATGTGGAATAGAAAACCATTTCCAAACAGAGTGTTTTGCAGTGATTTGCAGTGGACAACCCTTCGATATAAATAAGTGGACACGCTTAAGATAATCTATTTTGTGGACAGCCTGGATGTATATCAGTGGGCGCGCTCAAGAGCGATTGACATTATCAGCGGGATGACCCTCAGATGTATATCAATTGGGCACACTCGGAAACATTGATATTGTGGGGGCCGACAGCCTGGATATTGTGGTGGACTGCTCAGATACGAAATAATATTGTTGGTCGGCCCCGAGCAATTACTCAGCCTCATGCACTGCGCTCTGCGATACAGGTGCCGTGCATATGGAATGCGATAGGCGTTCATTTCATGGCAGGTGAACACCATGCAAAGCGGTGGATCTCCGTTGAACCAGTCAAAGTCACAGTCTGGCCATTCACGAGGATGGTGGATAGTGCCGACTATGCACTCCGCACCCACACCGTCACTGTGTCTCGTTGCTGGAGTCTGATCACGGTGTGTGCCATTTTTGCCTCTAAGTCATGCCAAATCTCCGCGAAACCTCTGCAGACGCTCTATCAGTACCCCACTACAGTGTACCGCGGACACTCATGTCTAATGCACACAAAATTCATACATTCATCAAACGTTAATATCGTGCGATCGTGCTAACATTTTATCACATTCTATTAATAAACGTCAAACAAGCATGCATCAACATCAGTTTGTTCTACTTAGACAAGTAATGGTACTCAAATCCCTAGAGAGCTACATCATGAACATACATGTGCGATAAACTAGCCTACAAGTAATCGTCACAATGCTAATAAATGTCACATGAAGAGCATATCTGAGCCAATATGTTAGAACACACATAATGACATCGAAGCTATGACACCTCTTAACAGAAATGCCATTTCAATCAATCACACAAACATATGTTAACATTTCATCAAGTCACTACCTAGGCAAATGACTGACACACCTCATTTCTAGGCTAATTCATGACATATCATACTTTAAGATGACACTGACTACGCATGTAATGGCCACTTCTTGCCTGACTCCTCCATCATCTGACCAATGCTAAATTAGCACTTGTTTGTAACAATCAATTTTCAACAAGGATGTGGTACCAATTTCATTGAAAAGCATATGATCAGATTTTAGACTCCAGAACCACGGTCGAGCACCCGGCGGGCTGCGGGCGAAAGGATTATGGTCGTCAGAAGTTGGGGCCTCGTATGAGCGATGGCCCGACACGTACAGGAACCGGCCGAAGAGGCCTCTTGTTTTCATCATTTTCTGGCTAAATATGAGTTTAAATTTATTAAGCTATATGAATGGATTAGACTGAAAAGTTTCCATAGAGTCGAGAACGCAAACGAGATCTTGGGCGAGAAAGTTATGGTCGTCCAGAAAGTTGGAGGCCTCGTGTGAGCAGTGGTAGGCGGCCCGTGAAACCCACGAAATTGCTCACAATAAAGCAATTAAAGCTCCGTACATGCTATTTTTCCTACCAAAAACTCATCCGAGGAAACTGTGCTTTCGCACCGACAACAAACCGTCCCGATTGAGTCCTGATTCGGCCGTAAACATGGCCTGAAGAGCGAATCGAGCTTCGGCCCAGAAAATGAGCTTAACAAAAACAACTCCAAATCGGCCAAAAATCACGATTTTTGTGTTAGGAGACACAATCCAAGCGTATAGGGCCCAACTAAGACAAGACAACATTTTAGATGAAATATAAACCTTCGGTAAAGAAGGTTTCACATCTTGGAGATGACGAAATTTTTTGGAGTCGAATACACGAGACCACGGCCTTCCAGAACCGGCAATTTTAAGAAGCGAAAATTCTTGATTTTGAGGTGTCCACGAGTTGCCTTCGGCGAGTACTCGACTAAGTCTTGGCTCGACGGAAGCTGGGTCGGCGAGTAAATCTTAGAGAAGGTATAGCTTCTCTCATTAGATTTTCTTCTCCTGCAAACTTCAAAGGCTCTTGATTGGGCTGCGTGTTGTCGGTGCCGCGCGTGGCGCCAGGTCGGTGAATGAGCTTAAATGTGGCTCGGCGGTCCGTCGGCCGTCTTCCGTGGGTCGTAGAGGGAATGAGGGGAGTTTCTGCCGTTTCTTTCTTTCCCTGGCTTTCTTCTCCCTTCTTTAGTTTTTCCCTCGAAAATGAGCATTTTTTCCTTTTTTTGTCTTTTTAGCTTAAGTTGGATGTGGGGCTGGCTTTGCTCCAGCGTCCGTGACACCGTCCAGGGTTCATTTGTAAAAAATATTTATTCTCTTCGATTAATTGTTTTAATTGGCTACTTCAATCGTTCTAGCTCTGAGATTTTTTTTAAAATTTCGTTCATGGGATTGCCCAGATCTGCTTGAAGTCGTAAGAATTCTCACCACCTAGAATTGACGAAGCTTTTGGGTATTTGTTTCGTGAGATGGACTCGGCTTGACGCGATTAGGGTGCAGTCATCAGAGCTCTAGGAAATTTTCACAGGCTGGTATTTAAACTTAATTTGTGTTAAAATTTTTTTTATACTTTTAGAAAAATTTTTTAAATTTTCTTGAGGATACAAAAGTCGCGTCCCAGGCACAAGCTGAAGGGGAAAGATTCAAAGAAAGCGAAGGCATTCAGAGCTAGAGGCAAGAAGAGCGTGGGAGCGGGAAAGTGCACTTTTCTTTAAAAAAACTCTCAAATGGAGCTTTAGCCCAGCTTTCTACAAAAGATCATAAAACTAGTCTTCTATAAAAAGTTACTATAGAACTTGTCCAAAATATTCATATCTAGATTTTTTAATATAAGTAATTCACATATATGATTTTCTTTTCAAAATATTCACAAAACTTGTCTTTTAAAATGGTATTCACTAGCGTGGTATTGAAAATTAACCTCAAAATATAGGTTTTAAAAATTAACTTTAAAATTACTTGGGTTGGTAATAACTTTAAATTTACATATGCTTGAGTTCTTATTGGGACTTGAGAACCCACAGGATTCCTTTCATCCTCCATAGATGTTTGTCTTTTTAGCTTTGAAGGTTTACCAAGCTTGTAGACAAAATATAAAATTTTATTGAAAATGGAAAAGGTAACAAACATTATATAGTTGTTTTACTGCACTTGTGTTATTGTATTTTGAATCACAAATGTAAGTTTTTGTCTTCCTTTTGATGGTATGAATCATACTACTATAATAATGAGATTCATGTTGGTTCTCTTCCCCACCACTTGAGTTTCTTTTGGAACTCGAAAAGTAAAGGAAGGAAATTTTTAAAGAGAAAATAAAAAGAGCCTATTTGGTTTGTTTAAAAACTACTCTTGAGAACAACTTTTTAAAACACGAGATAATATCATTTTATGTTCTCGAAAGTGTACTTGTTCTTTAAATTTAGTGTTTTTTATTTTCTTATTTTGCTTATTTTAGAGAAGAAAACATTTTTCAAAACTAGGAACCAAACATACCCATGTTTCAAGAATTAATTTATTTCTAATATTACCTAATTTTTTGAATTACTATGCTAAATAAATCAATTGATTGAATATTTATTTGTTTATTGTTGTTGTTATGATGAGAATCGACAACAATCTTCATCTCCTTCCTTCGATGTTGAATTTTATATGTTGTTCAATGCAGTCACGAGGAATGTTCCTCCATTTGCTTTGAATGATATGAACTCTGCGAATATCTTTTTGCAACATTTATATATTTCAAAGAGTGGATTATAGTTTATGAAATCCTTCATCGCGATACAGCGTGCAACCATCAAATTGAAGATGAAAGATATGTGCTTATTTTGGGTCACGTTATGTGCTTGAGTGGAGCGCTGAGCGTAACTTGTTTGCAGTTCGGATCTGATTATATTTTGGATAGGATTCTTTTAGCCCCGGGGAATATGAGGACTATTATTTTTTTAGTGAAGATAGCATCTTGGTAAGAGGATAAACATTTTACAATATCAATAGTGAGGAGGAGGAGACCAAGGAAAACAACAATCATCTCTCTAGTTTAGAGTTAGTTTTGTAACCTTGTATGATGAAGATCATTAGAAAAAGAAAAGTTATAGGTAATTTGGCACAAAAATTGTCTTTTCTTTTGTATTATTTATTCGCTTTATGTCTGACATTGCTTATATTTTTACATCTATTCACTTTATAATATAACATTGTAGTATTTTGTTCTCATGAATGTTAGATTAATTTATTTATTATGGACTAACGCTATAATCATATTAAAATTTTTAATTGTATAATTGTGTATATTAATTATGAATCATTTTATGGAATAGTTTAATGTTAACCCCAGCTACGGGCTTATAGTTTTATCTTTTCCCTTGTTTTAGTAGACTTATTAGATCAAGCTCAATTGTTTCATAAGCTCTTTATATATAAGTAAATAGAGACTTGTAATTTTTGAGTTTTTGTAGAACATGAAAGGGAGAGTAAATAGAAATCTTGACCCCTATCCTTGCAGATTTGAGAGACAAATATAAACGACAATTTGGATATATCACCCAAGGAATGTTTTCAATACATTATAACGATATGCCTCTTTATCGATTAAAGTTATTGTTTGTAATAATTTATTGGGTTTTTGAATGTTGATTAATTGTTTTTGGATCAATAGATGCTTTCTTTTTACAAATAATCTAGAAATTGAGACTCAAACTTGGTCCATTCATTATGTCCCGTCAAACCTTATAACCACTTAGCCAAGTATTATTAGCTTTGTCCTACATTTTACAAAGTGTTATTTTCAGTGTTACATTCAATAAGAAATCACGTTCGGTAGAATCGAGGATTTAAGGTATGTGAGGACAAAAACTAATGGGTTTGGGGCTATAGCCCCGATGGTTCAATATTATGGGAATTTCATTGGGGAATAGGTCTTGGGTTAGAACTCAGATACTTTAAACGAGGGGCATATCTTTTGGGACCCAACCTAGCTTTGCCCCTATGTTTATAAAATCAAAATGTCCACTTATGAAATTAAGGAAAAAACATTATTTTAAAAATTCGATTTTAATTGTTTCGAATAATAGAAATACAACATATAAAAAGTGAGATTCTTAAAACTAAATATATCATAAACTATTAGATGAATATTATTTCTTAATTTATTATAAATACAACTCCAAGAATAAAGTTTTAATATTTAAATTTTTATTAATCGCAAAGGAAATAAAGGATTTCAATATTTAAATTTTTATTAATGAAACAAAATTAACAAACTTATTAATCAATATAAAAAATCTAAACAATGTCAAATATCACACTTGTTGTGTCATTAGGCTTTTATATTTTCACATTTAATAATATTCTTCATGAATAAATAAATAATGTTTTGAAGTTTGAAATTAGGAATTAAGAATTTTGAAAGAAAAATGATTTTTTAAATTAATAAATTGATTTTTTTTTATCAAAATGGAAATATGAGATTTTGTGAAATTGAGATTGAAAAGAATGAATTGGGAAAAGAAAGATAAATATAAATTTAAAAGATTGTAAGTAATTTTTTTGAATTTGAAAATTTATTTTTAAAAAAAAAGTGTTAAAATTGATTATATAATTAAAAAAGAGTAAAAAGAACATATCACAAGTTAGTGGTTTAATTTCATTGCCATCATTAGAAAATTTGCTTGTTTAACCTTATTTTTAAGGTGTATGTCCTATATGAGGTAGTGGTGACATGACAATGGGTCTAGATGAGGTGGCTAGTGACATGACATTTGGCTCGGATAGTTGGACCTATTAATTGGGTTAGACTAAGATAGGTGGGTTGGACATGATGAATTGAGTTTGGCACTTAGGTAGGTGGGTTGAGCACTACAATGAAATGGTCCTTAATATGGGCTAATAGGTTTATACTTAATTGAGTTTCTTTGGTGAGTCTGTGGCTATAGAGGTTAGAGGCCCTAATAAGTTTAAGTAAAAGTTTGATTAAGTAAAAGGAATATAGTAAAAATAGTAACAATGAAACAATACATACATGTAAATATAAAATGAATATATACGAAAAGAATTAATAAAATATAAAATATGAGGATGTCATTAAAATGTTTAACAAGCAGCTTCTTAAAATTGGACGTTTAAATAAGAATTTGAAAGTAGGTAATTAAGCAGTAAATTTTAAAAGTAAAGATAAATTAATTATAAATACAAGAATGATTAAAGATATTAATCTGATTAATTTGGGAATAACAAAACACCAGGCACCCAGGGATATCATATTCATGATCCAGTGTTCCCAAATGCCATGAGAAAAGTCCCTCACTAGTCCTTCTTTGTTGTTACCAAAGGTGTTTTGCACGATCTTTGAGGGCATGGCGCGGCGCAATGTGTGAACCTACAAAGGGGCGATCTGACGGTGTGCAGCCGCCTCTCGATGATTAAGTCGCGATGGAGAGGAGAAAAGAAGAAAGGAGAAGAGATAGTTGGAATTATATCTGGTGCTGCTGTGAGGGATCTTCCCAATTTATAGGGCTCGGCTCCCAAATCTCCGTTTTTATTTTAGGAATAAGATATGTTTTTTTTTAACTACAGTAAGGATTATCGCTTTTAAGGGGATAAAATCCGTTTTTTGGCCAATGGGATTATCGCTTCATTAAGAAATAAAGGATTTAGAAATTGAGGAAATTCGAAATATAAATATCTGCTTTGCGTATTTTCATGGCATCAAATTTCCCATATGCGGTGAGATGACGGTGAGGGGATTCGGAAGAGGATCCCAAGCGGGTTTACAAAGATTTCCACCTTGTGATTAATTGGGTTAAGGTATTGGTTTAATATAATTGGGCGTCTTGGCCAAGAAAGCTTTGCGTAGCGGAGGCTTGTGCGTGAGGCTTGTGCGGGCGTTGGGCTATTGAGTAGTGGGTATGGGCCTAAAGCCATGGTACCTGATGCCTCCCTTTCATTGAAGGTTGACCTTGCTTGGTCGGGGAAAAAATCTGATGCACAAACCTTGAGGTGGAGAAGGGATTGGAAGGGGCTAGGAGGGAGTAATACGTGCATTGAAAGTGTGTTTGGATTTAAAGCACGTGTGAACCGCATGTTTCTCAACATCAGTCGATGGCTCGAGATCATTGAGAGGGAGCGCAACTCAAGCTCCTCTTGTCTGTGTGAAGAACTTCCAGTAAGAGTGGCTCCATTGCCTCGCCACATAGACATGTAGATCATGCCAGGTCAGTTGCCACCCGGGGGGTCGTTGGGGAGTGAGCATTTTATTCTTGTTGATCTTTTGAGTCGATCTCGGGTAGCTCCTTCCCAAGCGGCTACTCCAGATCCTCGGCCGAGATCGGCGAAGGGGCCTTAGTTAGCCCGTTTGAGGCTGTCGATCCCTTGGCTGACGAGAGCAGACTACGCGGTGCCCACACAGTGAGTGAAAGAGAAAGAAAGCCTTGGTGAGGAAACCGTTGTTGTGTTTAAACATGCGCCAACGGGCTAGGAGTCTAAAGTATGGTCTTTTAAAAGTGCCAACGGGCTTAGAGCCACAATACGGTATTTTGAAGCGCCCGGAGCGACTTAGAGTGAGAAATACGTCATTAAGAAAGTGTCGTACGGCTTAGAGATGGAAGTCGACATTAAGAAAGTGTCGACGACTTTTAGAAATGCCATGCGACTTAGAGCCACAAGCACGACATTAGAAAGTGCCATGGGGGCTTGGGTGGGCATTAAGAAAGTGCGGGCGACTTTAGGGGTATGGAGGCGACTTGAAGCCAAAGTGCGGCATTAAGAAAGAAGATGCTAAGCGACAGAGGCGGGAAGTCTGGTAAGGAGTGTCGAGACGAACTTGAGCAGTCACGGTCTTTTTGAAAGTGTTAACCGGGACAGAGAGCCCCAGAGCGAGCAGTGTTAATTGTTGTTACCAATTTTTGTGTCTCAGGGCGCCGGCGGCCTTGATGTGAACTGTAAGGTGATGCGCGGCGATGTCTTGGAGATCGCCTCCGATGATTGAGTGACAATGGAGAGGAAGAAAGAAGATTGAATAGTTGGAATTGTATACCATTTTTACGTGGGGATCTTCGATTTATAGGGCTCACGGTTCCCAATCTGTATTGTATTTAAAGGAATAAGAATATATTTTGTGTAATGAAGTTATCCGCTTTTAAGGAGATAAAATCTATTTTTGTATATTAAGGATGTCCTTTTGAGAAATAAGAGATAAAATATGTTTTTCCTTATTAAGGATTATCCTTAGAATAAAGTTTAGAAATTAGGAAGTCGAGGATAAATGTCTAACAACGTGTTCAGTAACAAATTTCTGCGTATGTGAGGTGAGATGGCTAGTTGGGGGGCTGTTAAGGATCCGAAATGGGTTGGGGCTGCGCTTGCTTTATGAATTCTCGTGTGGTTTTGTACTCAGAGTGGTCGTCTTGAGCCGGCCGTGAGGAGTGAAGTATACCGGTGGGCTGTGACAGTGGAGCTGTCAGCGGGTGGGTCCCCGAGCCTAAGCGAATGAGATACCCCTTAGCTAGCCTTGCTGATTTCTGCACCTCTCCTCGTCTTCTCCCTTTTATACTTTTCTGCTCTCTCTCGATTCCTTCCTCCTTCCTCTAATAAAAAAAATAAAAAACCAAACTCCTTTCCCAAGAAAAAATTTCATCAAATCAAATAAGGTAAAAAAGCAACAATAAAAGTAAAATAAAAAGTAAAAAAATTAAGACAATAAGTAAAATAACATAACACTAAAGAATTATGTTAAGGTGCATTATTGCATCTAAACATCTCAAGCGTTAATCATTTGGTATATTGGAGTGAGGAATGAGGAATGAGGATGAAGAATCTGATACCGTTCTTAGCTATAATTTATAATGAAAATCAATAATTTGATTTATTCTTAGTGTTTGGATTAGTTTAAGAATCTTATGAGAATGATTATTTATAATGATTACACATGAGAATAAACGCATTTATTGTTAGATAAAATATTTTAATTTTCTCTAAGATTTTCATGTTAAGTATTTTTAAAAATAATTATGATTAAGCTGATTAAAAATAAATAAACTAAGAGAAATTAAAATTATTTTTTAAGAATAAATAATTTTTAAATGTTTCCAGAGAATAAACCATTAAGCATCTTCTTAGTTTTTATGTGGCACAATTTTATAAAAATATTTTATCAATATTAAATTTAATGATAAAAAATAAAATGTTGGCGTACTTGCTTACAAAAAAATGTGAATAAAAAATTTTCAAAACACATCAAAGACAATTTTTTGGATTTTCAATAACATGTAGCTTTTTATAAAGACACAAATCTTAATTAGGTGTGTGTAATTTTTGTGTATTTTTTTAAGGAGAGTGGTGAATAATTATCAAAAAAAAAAAAAAAAAAGAGAGAAAAAAAAAGGAGAAAATGAATCACAGCCACATATCTAAGAAGTATACAAGCCCATTTCTACATTTATTTATAACTTTTTAATGTTAAGTGTGAAACACTAAGGAAATTATCTGAAACCACTCTCACAGACCAAAACTTTCTATATTTTTACAGTTTCTTAGAAATAACATGGAAATGTTGGAGGCGGATTTAAACTCTCTAAGTCTCTCTCTCATATTTATACTAAATCTCTGCACATGTGTTCTATGTTTGTTTAAATTATTGGAAGTTAGATTAGTGTTAAATAGCATTAATGATTTGAGTGTATTTTAAAGGATTATTTATAAAAATATAGTGAATTTAATATTTAAATATATTTTAGTGGCTTATTTTGTTAAGTGTGGTTGGAGATCTTTCTAAGGAATCGTCATCTTGAAAGTAGAATTTGATTCCCACTTTGAATTAGTTTTATTATCATTATCTGCTGTAACCCAATTCACAAATCCCAAATATGGGAATAAGATAAAGGTAATGGCATTTACTCATTTTTCATTTTCATGATTCAAACACACCTAAGATAGAACCCAAGTTATGAAGACACACATTATCTTCATGAAATTAATAAAACAATGTTCTTTTTATTAACTAAACAAACTATAAACTATGCTCACACCCCTAAAAAGGATAAGGAGCTCAGAAGATATGATCATGCATTGTCTTCTTGAAATGAATAAAACAATGTTCTTTTTTAATAAGCCAAAACTAGTATAAACTATACTCTGCATGGATTTGATGGACCTGTGGACATGTTGGAATTCCCTCCAGAAAGCATGTTATGTTAAAGACAATATGTGATGTCAAAAAGATTAAAGACAATACGTGACTCTTTAAAATATTTGAGAATGAGTTGAGTTGACGTTTGCGGAGATTAAAATATTTCTTTTTGTTTCCCATAATATATGAGTTAAAAATAGCTAGGGTGGTCTTGGGTGAAGAAGTGTCTTCATTTTCAGGTTTTGGAATGGATGGTGTTTAGGTAAAGGGTTCCCACCACTTTTCCGCTGTTGCTTTTGTTTTTGCCCTTTTCCACCTTCTTTGTTTTGGCTGCCAGTCATGTGCCCTGTATTTTATGCAGTTGTTTTTGTTTTTTGCTATTTTTTTTTATTAATATATATTGCCTCTGCATCGTGGTGAAAACGAAAGACAATACGTCCTCTGACCACTTGTTCTCGATCCTGCATTGGATGGTCCAGGCAATTGAACTTATAAATAGTAGGGCAAAGCGCAACTCTTCCTCCGTATACGTTGAGAGAGGTCTTTGTCTCTCCATATGGCATCGCCAGTGAGACAAGCACTGTATCAGTACGAGTCCTTCCTTACTTCCTTTTACTCTCTCACAAGCTTTATATATTGGTATGGTACATACCATTTCCCATTTTCCATTTTCTCTACTGCTTTAAATATTTGCATTTGCTTTCTACTAGACTGGTGCCTTATTTTCACTTTAATTCAATTTTGGATTTATTTATTTATTCATTGATTTTTAACTTTATATTGATTATCGAGAAAATTTAAATAAGTATAATTTTTGGTTCCAATTAATCGCCCAGGATATGGCCGGAATCAATACATGTTTACAGATGCCGTCTGATATAGGCTAGCGAATACACATATTTACGACATTTATAATGTTGAGTATTTATTAACATGAATCTTTGCCTTACTGACCATAAAACATGATTTTGGAGCGTCGTATATTAACGAGGTGGGCAGTGCGAAGCTTGTTTGTTCTATTGTTATGGGTGTGTTTTGGGGTTAGAAATAGATTCTATTTCTTGCCAGCAATAAAAAAAAAAAAAAAAAAGAAAGATTTTCAAATTTTAGATCATTTCCTTGGTTTGTGGTTTGTTTCACTAAGCAACATCCAATTTTATTATTTAGAAAAGATCTAGAATTATCAATCGGCTTCAAAATATAATAATAAAATAATATTCGTATTAATAACGTAATAAATTAAGGTATGAAGCACAAATTTGATAATATAATGTATAATATTCTTGGCAACTATTTTTAACATAATAACAATTATTATTTGATATCTTTGATTGATTGAGTTTTGTTATTAAGTTTCAAAAGTAGTTTCAAAGTATAAATAAACGTTATAATAAGGCGATGAAAAGCATCCGAGTTATAACAAATAGATCATAAATTGATGACAAAAATGAAAAATAAGATAAACGACTTTATTAAATAAGAAAAAGAAAGAATGATATAGAAGATATTGGTGTACCAAATCTTAAATCTTTCCCTTTGGGCAATTAATTAATTTCCATTGCTCCAAAAGTGCCACATTCAAAAGCAAGTGCAATAAATGATTATTGTTGATCTGTTTACTTGAAACTGTATGCAGGAAGAAATGTTTTTCCATTTTTATTACCTCTGAAAATTAAGTCAACGATTGAATGGTGGCTTTGGACGGTTGGGGCTACGGCTAGGGTTTGATTCAGAGTGCATGGCCTAAACTTGGGGAAGTTTTGAAAAATAATAAAAAAAATTAAAGAAATAAATCTAAGAAAAATATAATTTTAAAATAATTCAAATTTTAATATAGTTTTCTCAATATATGCTTTTTCCATCTAATAGGATGAAAGAAAATTAAAAAAATAAAATAAATAATAAGTAATATAACTATAAGTGAAATTCAAAAGAAAAACAAGAATTTTAAAAAAAACTTAAGAAATTATTAACTGAAAGAAAACTTCTGTTTATATTCATAATTAATGGAACTTTTCGAAAATGTTTATTTAAAAAATACTTTCAATTAAAACTTATGTTTTTCAAAATTTTTAAAACGTGGCTCTTTAAGAGACACTTTCCACACAAGGCAAAAAGTGTTATTGATTATGTAACGAATAATATATTTATAGTATAACCATAAATTAAGTGTTAACCAAAAAGTTTTGAATCAATATGATGGATTTCATGTATATTAATATTTCTAATTATTTATTTTATTATTTTTAATAGCCCTACAGGGATTTGACACTATGCATTTGTTTCATTACTCGGAATATCAAAAATAAAAAAATATAATAATAAATAGAGTCTATTAAATACTCAAAATTAAAGATCAATCCATATATGACCATCATAACAGGGTATTAAGATTCACAATTATACATGTTTAAGTTCTATGTGATCAAATCATATAAAACACTTTTTCATTCCAATAATCTCATTATTAACAATGTCTGAATAAGATCGTTTCATTCATAATGTAATGAACCATGCTAACTTAATTTTTAAATTAAATATCCCAACTTTAATTTTTAATTGAGAAGAAAAATTTATATTATTTACTTTAAAATATTATCCTTTTGTATATAACAATTATATAAAATTAATGTTTTTAAAAATCATTTCGAACACTAAATTGAAAAAGTTACAGTTATGAGTTCGCACAGAATAAATATTGACGCGGTTGAACCATGATCAAATTGATGACGTAATAATTATATAATTTAAATTAAAAATAATTTTTTAAAATATATAAGTAATAATATTTAAGATATTATTTATTTCATTTTGTATAAATAAATTAGTATTTTAAAATTTATTAAGAAAAATATATATGAGGTTTAAATATGGAAACATATTAAAGCTAAGAAGAAAATTTATTTATACAAATATGTATTAAGAAAGTAATACAAAATAATATAATGTTATGTGTTAAGTATTTAAGAAGCATCAAAGGATGGCATAGTGGTAGAGCCCATGTGAGTCCACATGGTCATGGTCATGACAGGAAATGAGCATAAATTTTCATCTCCACCTATAGCATTTTGAGTCCAATTATCCTCCATATCTCTCTAGTTACCCCTAATACAATATAGCTATATTATGAATCTACTTGTTTGTGCACAACATTTGTAATGTTAATGTATTTATTGTTTGAAATCTACTATACGATGTAACTGTAGAAATTAAAGATGCAAAATATATCCTTTTATCCTAATAGTTTTGGAGCACATTATATTCTTTCTTCAGAAAGAGAGAAGATAAAGTCCTCCATCTTTCTCCCCACCTTTCATCATCCTAGTATCTTCATTTTCTCTTTTTTGACATATATCCCACACTGTATAATATAATGTTGTAGTATTATGTTGCAAACTTATAACTTAAATAGTTATATTAGTATTTTCTAATCAAACATGACAATAACCTGTTCTGGACTCAAGTCAGACAACAGCTTGTGATACTGCGGTATAGGTGATTACAAGATCAAATAAGCCGTGAAAACAGAAAGCTTGGGGCCCCAATGCTGGTTAGCCAATTTCCACTCCCTATCCCAGAAAATCCTTATGCTAGCTATCACTGAAGCTAACTATCCCAAAATAGAACGGAACAAGTGAGAATCTGCCCGTGGTTGTGAGCTCCTACAAGAAGATTTTCCCACACATCTTTTCAGAGCTTACCCTCTGTGTCCCTCCCTCATCACCTTCTTTTTTGGCTGGTCAAACCAATCCAAACCCACACCACTTCATAACGAAGAGGATGAAGCTAGCTTCAGCTTCAGTTCCCCAGCCACATCTGCTGCTATTGCCTCTATTGATTTATATGGCATCTACACCTCAACCCGGCCCTCTCTGTATGCTAAACTAATGTTTGCATTATGTGGCTCATGCAGAGAAAAAGCATATCCATGGGATAAAAAAAAAAAAGGCAAATGTAAAAAGTGAAGCTGAGAATGAAACAGAAAGATTTCACGACCCTAATCTTGAATAATGGAAAGATTTCAACCATCATTAGTGGAGCCAAAGATTCAATATCACAAGGTACAAAACTTAAAAAAATCTAAGCAATCATAGTTTAATGGTTTTAGTACTCTTAGATTTCATGGTGGCCGAGTGAAGTACGAATCGCATTTACAATAAAGGATTTTATTTTCAAATAATAAATTCGGAGCATTGCCCACATTAAGCCTGTGTTGGATCACCACTGTCAACCTTGTTATAGTGAGACATAGGCATTTTATTGAACAACAACATTAAATCCAATCACACAGAGCTACATAGGACATAATAAACTTTGGGGAAAAAGAATTGCTTCTAGTGAGGGTCGAGCTCTAATCTCAAATTTAGAAGATAAGTTACCTAACCATTTGCACTACAAAAGTGTCAATGACCTCCTAAGATATATCTTGCTGGCCCCGGACTTTATTTTCTGATCCACCACTGGTTAAATCTATGTGCATTCTTCTTTAATTTTCTCCAATCTTCATTAGGATTTGCTACAGGGAAAACAACAACTAATAATCCTTTATTAAGCTTCTCTTTTCAACACAATAAAAATAAATCAATCATTCACCTACAATGAATTGAAGAGAAGTATCCCAATCAATGATGAGATTATTGTGGCTTACCATGGAGCTTGCTGGTGATGAGTTGACTCATTATGATGAGCTGCTAGTGAAGGATTTGGAGTGCTCTTTGATTGAGAAGAATACCTAGAAAGAAAGAAGGAGAATGAATTCCTCCACCATTGATAATCCTAATATCTTCAATCATCTTATGAACTGTACTCATCTCCTTATGAACTTGTGTCATTAGACTTTTTATATTTTTCACATTTGGCAACGTTTTTCAGAAAAAAAATAAATAATATTTTGAAGTTTGGAAATTAGACAATTTGAAAAGAAAAAAATTATTTTTGTAAAAAATTAATAATATGAAAAAATTTAGAAAAATGGAATATGAGATTTTGTGAAAGTGAGATTGAAAGAATGAAATTATAAAAAAAAAAGGAAGATAAATATAAATTTAAAATTTGTAAAGTGATTTTAAATTTGAAAATTTATTTTTAAAGGTATTAAATTGGTAATATAAATAAAAGAAGTAAGAAACATATCACAAATTAACGATTGGTACCATGTTATTAGAAAATTTGCTTATTTGATCTTAATTTTAAGAATTGTGTGCCTAGATGAGGTACTAACATGACAATAGGTCGGTACTAGATGAGGTGGTTCATGACATGACAGTGGGTTCTAGATGGGTTGAGCATGATAGATTGGAGCCAGAACCTAAGGTAGGTGAGTTGAACTAAATGAAATGAGCTTTAATAAGCTAATGAGTTTATAATTAATTGAGTTTGGTTGTTGAGCCTCTAACGAGCTACAGGTAAAAGGGAGCAATGGGTTTTATAAATAAAGGGTTTTGGGTGGTGAAGATTAGGTGTTAGTTCAATAGACTTAATTAAGTAAAATGAATAGTAAAAATAACTTAAGGAAATGAAATAATACATATATACATATATATATATATATATATATATATATATATATATATATATAAAATAATTAATAAAAATATTTAGTAAAAATATAAGAGCATATATACAAGAAAATTAATAATATATAAAATATGAGGATGATATAAAACAGATGAGAGAATACATGGGTTTGAATCTGAATATTTACTAATCAATGCAATTTCTAAAAGTTTTTATCTTTTAGCTATAAAAAGAACCCACTTGTAGAAACCCACGTCAGGAGCCACCAGCCCACACTAGCAAAACAAACAAAATCCCCCAGAACATTCATCAAGGTTCAATGATACATCCACACTTATGGTAGCTATAGTGTAAATATATACAAAATGGAGAGACTAGTGCCTTTATTGCTTTGCTAATCTACTTTGTTTTGGGACATTTATACTGGTAAAAGGTCTTTATGAAACACGAAACCTTATCTGTGCCATGGTACCTTCACGTTCAAGGTCTTTATTTATAATGTTCAAAGTCTTTATTACTTACGAAACCTTATCGCATTATATTAAACTTTCAGCAAAAGCACCATTTACTATTCAATGAAAAATATAACTCTAATGTGGCCGACATATGAATTCCGCCTTCTTCGTCCTCCTTTAGTATAAATACCCTCTTCTTTATGTCTTACTCCATCTCTTAATCTCCTTACCTCTCTCTCTCTAGGTCTCTATGGCAACAAGACAGCTACGGTATGAAATGCTCTTTTATTTGCTTGCATTCTCCCCACTCCTCCCATTATTTTCCATTTGTTGCTCTCTTCATCTCCATTTCCTTTTCTTTTATTTTTTAAACTTTACTAGTTCAACACACTCTTCTTTTTAAAATGATATAATCATATCATTTCCCTACAATCAGGATAGAATCAATAATATTGCTACTAGACTAGTGCCTTATTTTCATAAATCTAGCTCATTCCAATTTTGGATTAATTAATGAATTAATTTATTCATTGATTGTTTTTTCTTTTATGACAAAGAAATTAGCAAATTTTTCATCTCTACCCATATGATATTGGTCCAATTGTTCTTGAGATGTATGAAAAGATAATAGCTCTCCAGTACTTACAAAAGCAATATAGGCTCTGAATACACTTGTTTGCGACAGAATTTATAATGTGAAGTGTTATTAACATGAATCTTCTTCAGCGATATAATTGCTTCGAAGTGAAGAGATGAAAAATATCATCGCCAAATTAGCATAAATTTTTTTGGAGCGCGTTATGATGGCAGGTGGAGCAGTAGAAGAACTTTGTTTGTTTAAATCTGACGTCGTATTTTGGAGGGTTTTTGTAGCATTTGAATGCTACGTTACGTAAGTAAAGATAATCTTTATTGGGATCGACCAGAGTTTTTATTTTGGC
Source organism: Tetrastigma voinierianum (assembly GCA_016808115.1). Classification (NCBI taxonomy): domain Eukaryota; kingdom Viridiplantae; phylum Streptophyta; class Magnoliopsida; order Vitales; family Vitaceae; genus Tetrastigma; species Tetrastigma voinierianum. The sequence goes on from JAEQBH010001577.1 coordinate 551,947, forward strand.
ATATTCAAATATCGTCGAAAACAACGCCAACTTGATATGAAAAGCGGCGTAAGAGGATCGACCACGTCCTCCTGTTTAAACTTAGTTTTAATTTTTGTGATATCCCATTTTCTCATGTATTTGAAAAATGTTATCTTTTTTAAGTACTGTTTTGTTATCTTTTGTATTTAGGAATGTTATATGTTTTGTTGTTTATAACTTTAATTAAAAGGTAATGTGTTTACATAGCATTATTTTAGTGGTTGACATTTATTAGTATTGTTGATTATATAATAACACTTAATTATATCAAGTGTCATTACATTAATTCAAATTGTGTTGTTTTTGTTTGTTTCAAATCTTTAACCTTATTAATCCAGCCGATTCAGCCTAATCTCGCTTTGCCCCTTCTTCTTCTCCCCCTCTTCCTAAGGGGGTTTTTATAACAATTCAGATCATATTTTACCCTTCTTCTCTTCCCTTCCCCAAAAGGTTTTCTCTGTTGCGATGTCATCGCCGTCTGTAAAGAGAGCTGTCGAGTTGGGAAATCACTTACGAGTCTCTCTGGTAAGCAGATGACAAATTACTGAACCATCCTCGACCCTCATTTCTGTATATTCTCATTTGGCATTTCGCTTTGTCGTAAATTGGAGGGTTAGATTTACAAATTACAGCTTGTATGGGTCTGGGTGTGTTTTGGGGTTTTGAGTTCAGTTTCATAATGGTTTGTATATGGTTTTTGGGGGCTTGGTTTGTTGCTTGTTCCCTCTTTCTACTTTCCTTTTGGCAGCAGATTCTGTTTCTTGTTATCAAAAAAAAAAAAAAAAAAATTTACAAATTTTACCAGTTCATTCGAGGAGTTTTCTTAACTTAAATATTTCAGTTTAACTGGTGAGTTATTAACTTGATTTTGAAAACCAGTATTTATACGAATTATAGCTTCTACGGCATCCCCTATTATTCAATTGCGGTTAAGAGGGCGGCTCTTTATTTGCGTTTCTATTCGAGATTTTGAATCACTTGTGTGTTTGATTTGCGAACGGTAGGAAAATAATATGAAGTCACAAATCACAATAATGTGGAGTGTCACTGCTACTCTTATCAGCTATTGCTCCCTCATAGAATAGATAAGTGAGGTTTGATCAGTATATTTGCTTAAACGATGTGGGTTTGGGAGTATTGATTGAGGGGATAAACACAAAAATTTATTACTTATTGGTATTCAAGTTGAATGTTGTTCTCCACTTTCTTCAAATCTGCAGTAATGATTAGGCTAGGTTAACAACTTGTCTCTGTTTTTTTATCGAGAGGAGGGAGACCCCAAACAAATAACACGACAAGCCTCCTGTACACTGCAAATCCGAGATTATCCTGCTGGAGAATCTCATCAGCTCTCTCGTCCTACGGTGAATTTATGCCATCTCTTCAACACACCTTGTTGGAATTTCATCGCCTTCTTGGCCGTGCATCAGCCACGTATTCCTGTGAACGTAGGGTGAACTACAGGAGAATTGAGTGGAGGGGTTCCTATCCATTTGTTGGGATATTGAGTTTTAATGAAGTCAAAACCCGCAAGGGGTGGATTCAAATGCGAAGAGATATAACCCTGAAAGGAGGGTCATGATGCCGAACGGAAGAAAAAAAAAAAAAAATCTGTTTATTGGCTGGGAACCAAAAAATAAGTGAGAGTTCCAATTTGTTTAGTGTTTTTTATAGAATTTTTTTACTCTATAGTACAAAAAAAAAATAATAACATGCAAAACAAGATTTGCGTTTTTGTTCTGATCTTGAGAATAGAAACAAACTGTTCTAAAATGATATCTTTTAGTTGACTGCCCCTTGCCCTTTGCCGCCTTGCCTTGCATTTGCTTTGCTGCCTTGCCTGCATGGTATCTTCATTGGGATGTTTTATTTTTCAAATGGCTTACAGTTTTCCTTTTTTTTTTTGGATATATGATAAAGTTATATTGAAAAACACCCACTTTGGTTGGAGTTGATCAGTGAAGCTTTCTGGGTCATGAAGAATTAGAGAAAGCTTCCTGTAAATACAAGAGTAGTCTTGCTAGTGTGATCAGGCTCTTTGGAATATATATACATACATGCATGTTTTTTTTTTTTTTAAATTTTACGAATAAAGATGAGTGATAATTGAATGGAGAATTACTTCTATTGGAAAAAGACTCAAAAGTTATTGAAACAAACACCTTGTCAAAATTCTCACCTATCAGGACTTTCTGTATCATTCCTATTTTTGTAACTTTTAGTGTTATATTACATTTGGAAATATATTACTATTGAAGAAATATAATATTACACTCTTTAACGATAAGCATTATTTAATTACGAGTTCTTTTATTCTTTTAGTGAAAGACATCTTATCCTCAAGTGATTCACTTTGAGTATTTTCTTGTATTTGTCTGTATTTCCTTTTATATTGGTTCAAGTGTTTTCCTACCACATGGTTAGTAAAGAAGATGTTCAAAGATGGTGTCTTCTTTTGTTACATCAGCAGCAAGGAAATGTGGACTCTCATTCCCAGATCTTTCAGTCCTTCCAAGCAACCGCAAAAGTCTCGGCTGGAGGACATGAGGTGACACTTAATTATCAATTTTATTTTGCTTGAAAGAACGAATATAAATCATTAAAATTATAAATGATGAAGCTTGATATATGTTAATAGCTTTTTAATATGTTAGTATAAAAGCACTATAAATTGAAATGTATAGTAGTGAATATCTGCGATTTCGAGTTTTTAAAACGTAAGTAATGTTCGTTTTAAACGTAAATAAGCTCGCTGACAAAGGCGGATAAAATATCGTTATAACAAATTACGATGATAATAACCGTTTGGACAATAAGACGAAGACTGTGATAACAGAAATAAGACAATTTAAATCCCCAGTCGAGGTTTGCATGATGTGGCCTTACGTTGCTGCGTGGCCCAACCCCTCATTGCGACTCGTGCCCAATAGTTGTAGTAACAAGAAATGTTTTCCATTTTATTCCCCTAATGTAGAGTCAATGGAGAATAATTGCAGGTTTTGGACCGGTGGAGGGCTGAGGTTAGGGTTTTCATTGAGTGCATCAACTACTTAAATTCTTAACCAAAAATATAGAAAATTATAAATAATATATATATATATAATACTTTAATGTCGCTCCTGTATATTTAGCTTATATAGTAGAGTGTCGATATTTTTAAAAGGTAAGGATAGAAGAGGAGTTTCGGGTTAAATGCGTAATAGGCGCAGTTTATTATATAAAGTGATTGGCTTTCGAAAAAATTATAATATTTTTATAAATATAAAAGAAAATAAATTGGATTCATAAGTTTCTCAACAAGTATTAGTTTATTATATGAAGTGATTAGCTTTCGAAAAAATTATAATATTTTTTTATAAATATAAAAGAAAATAAATTGGATTCATAAGTTTCTCAACAAGAAGTGATATTATTAGAGTTGAGGTTTTTAGACTTAATCATGTGGGTGGAAGTTGAATAAAAAAATGAGCTTATGACCCGGGTGGTGTTTCGCGGCGTAAGATGGCGTGTGCCCTAAGCGTGGTGAAATGAGAATCATGGTTTGAAGGGAGACTTTGTTCAAGGGGAGGATTGTGGGTGTGTCCTTGAGTCACGTCGGTTATGAATGGAAAAACATGAATTTATAAAAATAGACAAAATCTCATTAGCATTAGTATCTTTTTTTCGAAAATAAAAATAAAAAAAAATTGTAGATTAGTATCATGAGTGGAGTTGATGGTTCCTATTGTTATATTGTAAATTCACAGGTTCATGATCTTATAATTTGTACCATATTTTTTGTATGTCCTTGATTTGAATGAAATGAAAATTATTTATCCTCGCTTGAAAATGAAAAAATGTTACAAATATTTATTAAAACTTTATCATGTTATTGGTTTGGACACAATGCCAAGGTACGTCCTCGAAGACAAAAACTGTAAGAATGGAAAAGATTCAAAGACACTATAGGCATTCAAATTTCAAATAGACCAAAGGCGATGGGGAAACTGAAAGTGTACGCTTTCTTTAAAAAAAACCCTCCAAATGGAGCCTTGAAACGTTCTAATAAAAAGATCATAAAACTAGTCTTCTATTAAAAAAAAGTTACTGAGGCTCCATTGGATTGTGCTAAAAAAGTAATTCACATATAGATTTTTTTTTTTTTTGAAAATATTCATAAAAATAGTCTTTTGTTTTTAAAATCATCAGATTCTTAGCATAGAGCAATCTCGTCCATTCTATTCTTGTTTTTAGTTATTTTTAGTATGAACGTAAAAAATTATAACTGGCCATTTCTGATGAGCTATATTTTGGTTGTCGGAAATGACTCGTAGAATGTAGAGAGAGAAGCGGATTTAAATTTCTACAAGTGCTACTCTATGACTTTTTTTTTTTTTTTATATACATCTACTATACATATATGTGTTTGACTTTTTTTTTTTTTAAATTATTGGAAGTTAGGTGTAAAATAGATAATGTGGTTGGAGTGTGTATTTTAAAGTTGGCCCAGCTAAGTAGTGAATTTAATATTTAAATATATTTTAGTGGTATTTTGTTAGAGTGTGGTTGGAGATCTTCTTGGAGTGTTGAAAATTAACGCTGAGCTGCGTTCGTAGCTATTAATTTTAAATTAACCTTAGAAGCGAGTAGTTGACCATCTGCGGTTTTATAGAGGCGCTTAAATTCTGTAGTAAGCGGTTAACATTAGGGCTCGAACTAAGATCCCATAACATCATTTTATAGATGTTTTTTGTTTTTTTTAGCTTTTGAAGGAACTTTCTAGAGCATCAGACAAATATCAAATTTATTGAAAATGGAAAAGGTAACAAACATTATATAGTTGTTTTTGCATTTGTATTTATATTTCGAATCACATATGTAAGTATTTTTTTTTTTTTGTCTTCCTTTTTATGATGGTAGAATCATACCTACTACATGTGATTCATATTCGTTCTCTTCCCCTATCACTTGTACTTCTTTCTGAACTCCAAATGTGCTAGAAAAAGAAAAGAAAAAAAATATTAAATAAAATAAAAGTTTATTTGGTTCTTGTTTTTAAAAATATTACTCTTGAGAATAGGTTTTTAAAATACAAGGGGAGCCTGACCACACTTTCTATTCTTTGAAAATTGTACTGTTCTCTAAATTTAGTATTTTCTGTATTTTTCCTTGTTCTTATTTTGCTTATTTTAAAGAGAATATTTTTAAAAAATATGAACCTAACATACCCATTTCTATTACTTTATTTCTCATGTACATAATTTTTTTGAATTACCATGCTAAATACAAATCAGGTGATTAGATATTTTTATTTGTTTATTTGTTGTTTTTATGACAGAATTCGAACAATATTGTTGCAGAAATACCTGCCAGTACAAGAATATTCCCTTCATTTATTTGGAAAATATAGCTCTATGAATATCCTTTTCTACAACATTTATGTGACACGCGGTGAAATATAATTTATGAAATCATGATCATGATACGAGAGAATAGCCTAAAATCGAAGAAAGAAAAAATATTTGCTTATTTTGTGTCACGTCAGATTCTTGGAGTGGAACACTAGCCAATTTCTACTCCTTTCCCAGAAAATCCGACAAATAATGCAACCTTACAAGCTGCCTTGTGACTCCTATATTCTGTATTCATCTACAAAAGGTCTCTCAAATGAGTTTCCCACATCTCTTTCAGGCCATTCTCACTTTGTTCCTCCTTCATCACCTCCAGCCCCTTTCTATGGTAAACTAATGTTTGTATTATATGGAGAAAAACAGATCTGTAGAGAGGAAAAAAGGGCATATTCAGTTATTATTCACAGTACAACAGTGGGAAATTTCCTTTTGAATGACCGGCTACATTAAGCGTGCTATTTATTAGGATTTGAGTTTATCGATATAATTATCTTTTAATCATTTTCTTTCCTTTTTGAAATTTCAATTTTTATTTTTAAAAAGTTCTATAAATACACATTTTTAGTTGATGTTATGAAATATTAAACAACCAGGAAAAATGAAGAGGGGGATTTTTACGATGATTAGAAATTTCAAATCCACATGGATTATAAGTGATATATAGAGGTAGGGGTCCAACTTGGTGGGTTCTCATTCATTAGATTTTTTTTTTTAATTATTCCTTTTTAGTTATTATTATTATTATTATTTTTCATGAGTTCAGTCATTCACACATTTAATTAATGATATGAGAAATATTAAACCAGGCAAATAAACAAGAAATCTTAAAAACAAGGGTTAAGAGATAAAGTGGTTAAAACTATCTTTATACGAAGAAAGAAATAAAAAATGGAAAGTAGAATGAAAGAAAAAAATTAAGGAAAGTAAGAATTTAGAGTTATATTCATTATATTATTTTATTTTCTACTTTAAACTCATTTTATTTATGTTGAATCTTTGAATCATCAATATGAAAATTAAATAAAAATAAGTTATGAGTAATTTTATTATATTTTATTTTCTTTGAAATTTTTATTAGATGTCGAATATATAACGAATAATTTGCTTTAACAATTTTTTAGTACTAATAATCAAAATGAACAAGAGTTTAATAATTATCAAATACTTTTGATAAAGGTTTGAAATAATAGTTCTTGAAGCGAGCCCATGGCTAAAAGCGGGATTAAAAATGGAGTCCGATCTTAACAATAGGCCGCTGATGACATGTCTTGCTTGAATATGGGCACAAGAAACGAGAGAAATTTCCGTATCTTGTAAATCGATAAAATCTCGTCGATAAGAGGAAGTAGGATGATTACCCGATATCATTAACATTTTTAATGTCGACCGTCTGCGTCGATAAGGGAAGTAGGATGAATTCTCGTGGCGCTTATCTTGTAAATCAAACCAAGAATCTCACCCGATAAATGAAGGAGGATAAGTGATAGCTGTTTATTATATAACGTGTCGACGGCGATAAAGGAAGAAAATTACTCCGTCAATTAAGAGAAAGTCCAGCATCTTAGCCAGGTGGGAAGAACATATCTTTATAAATACTTTGAATCACTCTGTGGGATTGTGAAGGTATGCGGAACATGCGCGTCTTGTTCACCAGCCGGTTGATATTATAACTGCGTAAAAAAAGCGAGCAGGCGTCGGAGGCAGCCAGCGGGCGAGCGCCGCAATCCCTCTTTATTTTTACTTTGGCGAGAGTCCCAGCGTCCGAAACGTAGTGAAACTGCTGGCTTGATTCGAGTTGTTTCAGCGATTAGGCCATGACTCGTATTTAAGTTGAAAAACGTCATGATTGGTGCGCGGTATGTGGGAGCGGCAGTTCCTTTACAAATAAAGTTGATGCCGATGGCGCGCCGGCCATCGGCTTCGAACCTGGCGAGGGTCGTGCCGATCCCCCCGGATGGAACCCGTGGGCGGCGTCGCGGCCCGGAGCCTCCTGCGAGCTGGCCCCGGGAGCTATCTGGCGATAGCGTGGCTTGAGATGGAGCGGCTACGTGCAGCCCGGCCGCGGCTTGATGGGGAGTAGAGCAATTTGCGAGGGCGAGATGCGTCTTGCGGGAAGTCTGATGACCCCCAGGAAGGCCGTAACACCACCCCCAGAATTCTGGAAATACGGCCGTGTAGCCACGGGACACGTCGCCCAAACTAGCGGCTCGGCTGAAAAGAGCCATATAGCCTTGCTAGCTAGTTGCTTCGAGCACATTAGCCCAGCGGGCCTGGCGGCCTTCGGTTTTTAAGAGGCTGGTGTTTGAGCGAGCCGTAGTAGTCTGAGGCCACGATAACTCGGGGCTGGCAAGCTGCGATTTAAAGCGGGCGTAACCCGTGGGCGAGTAGCTCGAAGCTCGATGCTTCGATTTCGTGAAACGCAACTTGATTAACGAGCCGTAGCCATTTAAGTAGCTCGAGAAACGTATTTCGATTCGAACAAGCAGTAGCTCGAGGCCCAGCCAACTCGGTCGAATAAGCGTAACGCTGGCCGCGTATTTCGAGCGGCGGCTCGGAGTTCAAGCGAGCCATGTATGGCGAGGTAAATGGCAAAAGAAGCTGCTGGCTTCGATTGAAGCTTAGCCATGTGACGGCCTGTATTTCGAGCGTGCCAGCTGGTCGTAGACGCGGCGGCTAACGGCCGTGTAGCCATGGGCAATGCTTCCGAAACCTAGTAGTTGATTCGCGAAACGTGGCAGCTGAACAACCCGTATAAGCCGCGAGCGATTCGGCTTCAGTAGGGGTTAGCCACGAGCCCCAGCGGCTTCCGGTTTAAAAGCTGGCGCTCAGACGATGCCATATAGCCCCGCAAAGTCGGTTCAACTTCGGGAGGAATTAGCCTGTGAGCCTCGGTAGCTCGATTTTCAAAAGTTGGCCCCCGCTTCGACTAAGGCGATAGCCCGAAACGGTCGGCTCGGGTAGATTGGCCCGCGAGAGCCTCGGTAGCTCGGTTTTAATTTCAAATTCTTTCGGCCAAGGCGCAGTGGCAGGGGCGGTTTAGCAGCCGAGGGTCCAGCTCCGCGAGGCCTCGGCGACGCAGTTTGAAGGCTCGGCTACCCGAGAAGGCTATATGGTTGCGGGAGCTGAGTTCGGCTCGGGTAGATTACAGCCAGCTTGTGAGCCACTAACGGCTCGGTTTGAGAGCTGACTACTTAGGAAAGGTCATATAGCGCGAGCAGTGCGGCTCGAGGCATATTGGCCGCAGCCGGCATCTCGGTTTTCAAGAGCTTAGCGCTCGAGAGAGCCATATAGGCTGCGAGCGAGTTAGCTGAGCAGTTAGCCGGAGCCTTAGCATTTCCGGTTCGCCATTTGCTGGAAAGGCCGTATTATGGCCATGAGCCGATTCGGCTGAAAAGCATATTAACGCAGAAGCCTCGGTAGCTTAGTTTTCAAAAGCTCAGCCCCCTTTCCGGGAAAAGGCCATATAGCGTGAGCGGTTCAGCAGGCGGATTGAACATTGAGCCTCGACTTTCGGGATTTAAAGGCTCAGCCCCTTTCGGGGAAAGGTGTCCTTATAGTTACGAGATCGGTCGGTTCGACGAGATTAGCCACGGGCAGTAGCTCGGGGAGCCAATAGCGACTTCAGTTCCAGGCGAGGCCCGTATGGCGCAGACTGGCGTAAAACGGTTTGCGACGTAGCACGCTGGCCGAGGCGTGTTGCCATGAAGCTAAGTAGCTCGGGAGCCCGTGCTTTCGGTTCTGAAAGCAACAACTCATGAGCCCCTGTCGCGAAGCCGCGACCTTCCGGTTCTGAGCTTGGCTGGGGGAAAGGCTTTGCGCCTAAGGCCGGCGGCTCGGTTGCGGAGGCTTGTTTGGCTGGGAAAGGCCTCAGCCTTTAGGAGCCCAGTACTCGAGTTGCTGAGGGAGGCTTAGCGACTCAAGGGAGGAGTGCCCGAAGCCCGGCTGCTCGGTTGTGAGGCTTAACTGGCTGGGGAGCCTCGGCGCCCGAGCTTCGCTGCTCGATTTGTGAAACGCCCGGCTCGGGAATGCTTGGCAGAAAGTGAATTTACGGAAAAATGTAATCGTATTCGATTCTGAAATTGTAATTTCGGGTTAAAAATCGAAATTTATTCTCGGATCTCGAATGTGAAAGCGGTTCACCGTTGAATCGATGCAAATTAATCCCAGCTAAGCGTGTCTAATTTGAAGTGGGATCGAACGGTCTGCAGATTTACCGTTCGAGGCATGTGAGTTGGGTCTTGGAAGTGTTAAAGCGTTTTTCGATGCGACGAAGTCACGCCTTAACACGACCTTTCGTGTGCGTAAATTGGCATGCGTGAAAATATGAAAATGGACCCGGTAGAGATAGTCTTAGAATGTGGGAAAAAGAATGGCTGTGGTGGTATTAATGGAATTGTTTAAGTTAGAAAAGAGTAAAAATGAATAGTGTTTGTGCACCTCCAATTAAAACAAGACCCAGCGTGCAGAGACTTCCGATCAGCCAAAATGGTGGGTTTGGTGATGTCCGCAATCTACTCTGAAGATAGGTGGAGGTCAGAGGCCCAGTCGTGGTGTCGGAAGCGAAGAAGGCTGTTTGCTGTGAAGAGACTGAGTGTGAGCATAGGTTGAGGGGAGTTTTGACCAACTGAAGGTAGAAGAGATTCTCCCTCTTGAGTTTTTATTTTTATTTAAGAATCTTTGTTAATGTTTGAGGTTGAATGAGGCGTGAGGGGCACGTTTGATCGATCCTATCTTGGGACCGGGTGATATAATTGTGTTAAAACCTCAAAATGGACGACCGAGTCTGATCCCGCAGATTTGCTGTCTTTGTGTATGTTGAAATTATGTATTAAATGGTGTTTGTGTATAGAGGCGATAATGAGGCGGGTGAAATTCGAGGTTACGCTAGAGTGAGTAGATGATTGATGATTTGTCGGGAATGATAGCGAGGGGGTTTGTGTCCGGAAATAATATTCGCAATAATAATAATTTTTTGTGTGAAATAATGTGTTTAACGGATGAGTAATTCAAATGGATTCTTTCGTGTTTTGATCGATGGCGTATTGAGCTAATTTTGATGGTGATGGTGAAATTACGCGCTTATGTTTGTGTAATTTAAAATTATGTGAACATATATGCGTGATTACTCATTCTGCGTGTGTTTACATAAGTGAAATGAATTGGCATTATTCATTTTGTATCATTTGAAACTATTTAGGGCGATAGGTGAAGTCTGTAGTGAGGTGATCTTGAAGAATGGTTCGGAGGGTTGTCTAAAAATAATGAATTTCTGGAGGGTAGTCCAAATAAACATCAATCGTCTGAGTCTGCCCACCTGATATACATCTGAGGGTAGTCCACACAATATCAATCGGCCTGAGTCTACCAATCTGATATATACTCCAGGGTTGTCCACAAATAAAAATTAAGGTTCTACTAATGCGGGCTTAGGTTAAGTGAGGTGCCTGGGAGACTCTGATATGAGATGACTGGGCTAGACATTCAAGTAGGATCATGCATTTGCTTGAATGTGTGTTTATTTGAGCACGTGATACGCACTCAGCAGAAGAGAATTCACTTAGTGGTGATTTCACCATCAGCATTAGCTCACCTCGTCTAAGGATACTATTTTACGCGTGACAAGTGAAATGCAGAGACATCATTCCTAGACAGCTTGAAGAAGTTCTAACGCGACTACTGGCCTATATGTATTGGGGAATTGTTTTAATTTTAATATATTGTCAGATAAGAAGAAACAATCGAACTCCTAAACGACGTGGAGATAATGATATATATATTGATGAGTAGTGTGTCAGACAGCCCAAGGGCCAGGTGTGTACTCATGATATTGATGTCGTGGCTGTGTTATATATGCGCTTTATTCGTAATAGAGCTCCCCGTGATGCGAGACTCACCGATGCCATAAAATGCCGCCAACTGAGATTCATGAGTATTTCGCGGCCGACGGGTAGTCAACTGACCGGGTTTCGGCACAATACTGTATCGAGCTAGGCATACGAATTACCAGTACTGCGTGATCCATCACCACTGTATGGGTTTGATGTGTATATGTATATAAACCCAGAGATCGAGGATTCGGGCTTCAGGCCATATGAGTAAGAACATAAACCACTCGCTGTGGCTCTCTGACGCTCCACAGTGAACGAGATTATTCAGAAATACTGGTATTGTAAAACCAGTGATCGCATGCACGCTGGTTGTGTTTTGTGTGATTGATAAAATCGCTTTTGTGAATTGGTGAATTGTAAAATATGCTCGTCGATACAGGATGAAGTTGTGAAATTTTAGGAGTTTTACAAAGTGTAAACTGGAAGAAAATAAGAAATAAATTTTAAAATTTATTGGTTTATCGGATAATGAAATAAACTTTTAATAAATTTTATTTGATAAAGGTGAGAACAAGAGGTTTTGAGGATTTTGGATAAAATGTCCGTAATTAAAGGAAAAAAAAATAATAATGAAAAAAAGGTGCTTGGATCGAAATGGCCACCAAATCAGGTTTCGCACCAAGGGGCTAGGCAACGAGCGCTAGCGCTACGGGCAGCGGCGCTCGGGCGCCGCAGCGGCAGCGAAGGCGCAGGGCGCTGCTGGCACGCGGGTGTCACACCCTTCTCCGAACCACCCGATCAAGGAAGTCCGAACCGATCCGAAGCGATATCGGGACCAGATGCCCCCAGATTGGGCTTTGCATCGCGAACTATGACCATTAACTGTGATCACAACTGTTTTATATCTCACATAAAGGATACAAAATACAGCATACAGTTTCTAATATTTAATAGTGTTCAATGATTTAAGCATTGTTTTCAAAAAGAAACAAAAAAGACTTATACAATATACCAAAATCTTCCAATGGACCCCCTATTGATGTGTTGACCTCACCGCGCCGATGACGTGGATCACCCGCATCGCTTCCTCTTCTCCGACCTACACGATTGAACACCGTATGTTTCACGCATTGGGAACATAAGCATGGACAACCACCAATGGCGACCGTCACAAGCTTATACATATGCATTTTATATATCTAAACATGTTTCTATAACTTTAATTTCTAATATCTTATATTCCTATCGATGTAAATCTTTTCTATTACATTTTCTATGCTGCATCTCCTTTTATTTATACTTTTTCTCGTATTCCTATTTCTCAAAGATTTCCTTGCGATATTCCTACTTGTCATGTGTTAATCTTTCACGTTTGTTATAAAGTCTTTTCAATGTTTCTATTCTTGTCGTTACATAGCATGTCTCTAGTCTATGTCTTTTTTCATCTTTCTGCTCTATGATTTACCGTGATTCTTTCACTTCATACTATACTATTGTATACTTTATGTACTTTTCTGTGTTTATATACTTATTTTCATATCAAGTTATATTGTACTTTGCTCTTTGTAACTGCTCTCAGATTATCGTACAAAGAAGGCTATGCTTCTCATATCATATCATATTATATACTTTCCATATACATTTCCTTTCAAGGTGATACTTTCCTTTTTCTTTTATATTCATGTCCGCAAATACCTTAGAGTTTTATCTCAGAAATAACCGGGTGTACCAGAGGTACTATCACCGCATTTGGCATGTACGATCTCTCTCTCGCACTTCGACGTATCATCAATCGCACGAGACAAAGGACCTATGTCATATGCTATCCAGACTGGCTAGTACCATCACCGCACGGTGCGCGCTGATTTCTATCTATCGGGCGGTGACCTGCGGCCACCGATCCAAACGTGGATCTATGTCATCGACCCAAACGGGGGCCTCATATCCGTCATGAATACGCCGGGCAAAGAATCAGATCTCCCCATAGCATGCCTATCTATCCCCCTACTGCGCTCTGGGTTATATTAACCGCCTTATTCCCGTTTCTATACATATCTCATAAGCATGAATAACTATTGTTATCATAATTACTTATGGTTGGCAGTACTATCATTACTTTACTCAGATTAGTTCTCATATCCTGTAGTTTCTCATATTACGCTCTCATATTTATATATTACATATTTTCTATTATTTAGTTTGTCTATCATATTATGAATGCATCTATGCATTCTCGTATTTATATATTCATATATAGCTTTCTATATCACATTCTTTTATATCATTTATACATTTCTATCATGATTTATCTATTCTTGTACTTTCTATATTCCTATCATGTCGGCTTTCACTCATTCACATTTTCATATATGTACCTATCATTTATGTCAATGTTCTCATTCCTATGCTTTGTCATTCGCTTACCCCATCGTTATTATCATTTACGCTCTTCCTATCATGTGTTCATAACACGTTCCATCTTTTATTCCTTATAATGTCTATATACCCATATCATTTACGTATTCCTATCGTTTGTTCTACATGTTCTATCTATTCATTTAAGAGATATCTATCATATAATCCTCTATATTCATATCCTATTCATGTTTTTCGTCTATTACATATGACACTTCATATACTTGTAAGTATGGATATCTATGAAATCACACCTCATTCATATATTCTTAGTCATCTATAAATCTATTTTACTTAGGAATCAATTAATCCAATCTATCATCCAAACTAAAGCTATATGATTTTCATGCCAAACTCATTAATTCTACCGATTTTAATGCGATAGTTTGTATTACTTATTTTCCGGTCTTAACTTCCATTGATACTATCTTCAGACTTCTTTAAAGCTACAACACATGTCGTTCCAACCTGGACCACCTAATTCGGAAAGATCAGATTTCGTTATGTCCGAAACAACCCGACCATCGGCGATCAAATCAAAACTGCACTTACTGGCATACTACCACTGTTAATTTTCGCCACTTAGAATCGTAATTTGGACGACGCTATTTCTTTACGTTTCGTTCTCTCGTGTTTCATTTTGCTACTTCACTGAATCACTCAAACGGATAAGAAACGAAAGCAAGTTATGGCCAAAATATAAAAACTGGTCAAACTCGAAACTGTAATTGCGCGTACTCAAGATAATTCTCTAATGCGCACTCTAAGACACATTCCGCTTGATGGGTGTACCTGAGACACATTCGAGGTGTACCGGTACACATGACCAAAATGTCTGTAATGTGTATTTTCTCCCTTTTTCCATATCTTTGATACCCAATTCAACTCTATACTTCATCTACCCTTCAAGACCATTTCAAATTCATCTTATAATCTCTTTCTACTCAATTTCTCTTTCAATACTTATCTTCTTTCAACAATTTCTCATGAATTACTCAAACCCACTAATATATGGGTCCGAACCCATACATAACCCTAACATAGACTAGTTAGGCTTCTTATTCTAAACCCTAACTTAATTACTTTCCTTTGAACTATGAATCCATCCTCAAAGAGAGGATTTCATGTGCTTCTTGTACTATTTAAGGTTTTACCAAGTTTATTTTTAAGAATTTTAGGGTTAGGAAGAAATCCTAACAAAACCCTAGGTTCGTAATAAAACTAATGACTATACAAACATGGAGAACCATTCAAAGCATTAAAAGTCCATGTAGTTCCATACCTCTTGATTCGTCATAATCTCCTTCTTTCCTCTTCCTCTCTTCTTCTTCTTCTCTCCTTCTCTTCTCCTCCTTTTCTTCTCCACGGTTTCCTCTCCCAAATTGAGACCAATTTGGTCTTAAATCCATTTTTAAGTTAAGGCCATATTTGGCCAAGTCAAAAACTCATTTTTGTTTTAAGTTTTCATAATTGCATCTTGGTCCCCCCATTTCTCTCTTATCTCTATTCCATCTTTTATCTATTTGCCTTTAATCCCATCTCTTATTAATTTTCTATTTCGCATCCCATCTTTTAATCTTACGACAATTAAGTCCCTGGCTGCAAATTACATATTTACCTCGCTTATTATTAATTCCGGCCTCTAATTTTATTCGAAAATTTCCATTTAGCTTTTAATATACCAAACAAGTCCGAAACTCGTTAGGGTATATTTCGCTGCTACACGCGGCGCGGTAAGAGGCGGCACCCGCACGGGCGTGTGGGCACGGGCGCGGCCCGCGCGGCCCAGGCGCAGTCAGCGGTCACAGCCGGGCCGTATTGGGCCACAAGGCTCATGCACCCGACCACTTTGACTCGCTGACTCGTGATCGTTTCGAAATACTAAATGAACATCAGCTCATCACTCAATTTTTTTCGGAAAAAAAAAATTAAATAAAATTTTTGAAAATCAAATAAAATTAGACAAAATTTTTCGAAAATAAAATTTTAAAAATGAAATTTTTGTTGATAAAATTGATTTATTATGTGGATAGCTAGATCTTCGTACGCTTATAAATGCAGGACTTGATATATATACACCGATTTTGTGTATGATTAGTGTCTCTGTGGCCGGTTTATGCCTTCAAGATACCGCATTGTATTTAACCGCCATTTTAATCAGATAGACGGCTAGTCGAGACGAGAGGACGGAGGGCGTCCAAGAGCAGACCGGGTCGACACCACCAATGTTTGATCAACAAAGCCATTGAGGCCGAGGTATCAAGGGCGACCGGCTATAGCCACAGCCGGTATAAGAGTGCAATAAAAGTGAGGCCCTAATAACCTCAAGAAGCTTTAGACGATCATCCTCCGACATTCATGAGAGTGAGATCCTACACACCATCGTTCATGTAGATCGAGAAGGTGTTAGAGGCTATGGAGGATACCTCCGACCTTTACCAGATTAGACTAGCTGTGTTCCAATGAGAGCGAGGCCCAAATATGGTGGAAAATGGCAAGAACCCCAGAGAACCTAGAGAAGTCTTTGTAATGCGAGTTCTCCCGTGATTGCGGCGAGAATATGGACGATATGCCGCGGGTCAGCGAGTCGAGATCTCGGACCTACCACACCGACCTGGCGACCGCTGATACGCCGTAGTCACGTCATCCCATTAACTGACGCAACACGCCTTACGTGGTCATGCATCGACAGAGTGTAAGGGTTACCGCCATACGCATGACGGTACTCGTATGGTATTTCAGGGGACAAGATGTGGCATTTGCCCCGGCATAAAAAGATACGAGTCCGTGTCGTGACGCTACCGGGTTGGCCAGAGAGCTCACCAGGACCTATGAGAGACCACTTCAGATCTACCCGATGGATGTTTTTCCTGCATTTAGCCACCGACTAATCCTCGCAGAGGGTCAGAGACTCTGCATCAAGTTACACCCTGGTACTTCACCATCTCTATGACTCGCGACAGATGGTACTCAGCCGAGCTGGCAGGACCTCGTACCTAGCCATGTGTTTCATCGGACAGTGGGTTCACAAATCAGCACTTCACCGCTCGGGCGCTCCCGCTCGCTTTTTCATGGGCTAGAAGGCGACAAGACCCTTCGACCGTGCATTGATTACGCATTAATCGAACAAAGGTTATTTATCAAGAATCATACCCATTACCGAGGATCGATGACTTTTGTTCGATCACAGAGTGAGCAGTCTCATTCTGCAAAGATAGACCAAGACCTGCTACCATCAAATTTATAAGAAGGCGGCACACAAATATCCTTAAGACGCATTTTGGGACGCCAAGCATGGCACTTCGAAGCCACGTGACGCCTTTCTGGATCACGAACGCAAAGAACATTCATGTATCTCATGCATGCGATATTCCAACCTTATATGGGGACGCTTGTCGCGGGTCTTCGTATCGGATATCTCGATCTTACCCTGGGCAATCGAGCGAGTAATGCAGTGATTACTGGTGATCTTTGCGCTTGTCGGTGAGACCATCGCCAGACGCTGCTCCGCGAAGCGCGAAGTTCCTGCCATCGAGGTGATTTTCGACACGTGGTGTCGCGATCGTGAGTGTCACGACCTGCAGCGCCAAGGTCGTGGATGAGTCAGGAGAGACCAAGTCGCCTTCTGTGATACGAGTTTCGATCGGGCCGGGTACCATAGCATCTCGAGAACGAAATGCTTGTCCATTCTCGGGAGGTGGATTGTGGTGAGACTCTTCACCCAGACACGGATCTACGGCCTGACTCGCCCGACCACAGAGACCGAGTATTGCCCTAACACCTGGGACACGGTGCTGGTAAAGAAGAGGGAGGATCAACCTTCTTAGCCTGAAAGAGTGCAGGGCATTTCGCTTCACACGAAGCTTCAGACCAGCCGTGACGTAAGAGCGAGACTTTGATCGCCCCTGAGACAGGATCCTGGGCACTTCTGGGACAAAGACAAATTCCAATTAGCCGTAACAAGAGAATATACATCTATTCCTCCACACCCTAAGACGGTCGAGGAACCAGCCGCTGGTGTTATACAAGCATCTCCAAGAACACAAATAAGCCAGAGGGGCCGAGGTAGTCGGTTAGTGTGGACGTGATCGAGTCACAAGCAAATGGCCGTGAAGGCCCAGTGGCGATAGACATATCAATGGTTGATACAGTTTGACACGGATGAGTCAGACAAACATCGTCAGCAGATCGAGACCTTAGCCTGGTTATCATACCCGACACCGATCTCGATCTGGGCTTAGAGGTTAAGGCCTTTGTATAGCTTTCAATATGTTCTTCCCTGTGATGTAAAGTAGAAACAAATCTCGATAGGCCTGATTATGATGGAGATCCCAGGATTCGCTTGCGAGACCCCGGATCGGGTGTCACAAGACGGCATTATCGTCTCGAGCGCACAAGAACATCATCGAGCCAAAGGCACAGATCAGATGGGGTCATTCACCACTCTCGTGGAGCGTTGGTCGAGTTTGTTTTTGACTACGTCCAATGAAGACCTCATAGTTTGATCTCAGAAACAAGAGGCTCCGGCGTGTCGAAGAGTTATGTTGACCAGACGAAAACACACTACTGTTATCACGTAGACTTCAGCCAAGCTCGACAGGAAATGGAGCGACTTGTAGATTTTAATACCCTTGAATTTGCAACAGGTCAGCCGAGCTCACAACAAGATACTGGATGTCATACATGACATAATTAAAAATGGACAAATCACCTGATCATCAACATTGCACCTTGGGAAGGCCGGCCACACACACCGCAAGTAGCGGTCAGGTAGTGGTTACACGTCATGCGAATCAGATATTGTAAGCTATGACACGTCGCGAAAGACGCTGGGCTCTCAGGGCCATAAGTAAGAGAAGCACCGCCTCAATGAATTCGCCTACAAATAATAGTTATCAAGGGGTATACAAATTTACACTATACGAGACAGATGGAGGGGCCACGTAAATATCGTTACGTTGAACGAGATAAGATAGCCCATCATGCGGCCCAATCATTGTAGAGTACTGAGAATGCGAGTTGATACGATAACGCCTTCACTACCGTACCCTGGCAGGGAATACGCATATACCACGCCGACCCTGTAGCCCGAGGTCGTGATCATGTATTTTTGGAAGCGTGATGCCTAAAGAGATGAAATGCACACGTGCTCTAAGTAGTCACGAAGCTATCGCCAAGGTTGTTTATTTGACTCTTTTAAATACTGGCAGGTGAGATCATCAGCAGATCGGCATTGCTAATACCAAAGACGATAGTGTTCACGAGGTATTTTATGTCTCCATGCTCCTAAGTATACCCGATCTAACTCATGCTGGATCGTGGGACAAATTGAGGTTGACACCGGATGCCAGACCTTCGAGGACCAAAGGTGCATTTTGATAATCGCGACGTTTTAAGTGACGCAAGACCGTGAGGCTAGTAAGAGTGCTAAGTGGCGTACTCATGGAGTGGAGGAGCCAACGCAGAACGCGAGGGACATCGACGCGCCACCTATCCTTCGCTTAGGACGGCGTACGCTGGCTACTGCTTAACATTTAATGGATTAGTTTATATGCATGGTAGAAATGCACGTTGCATATGCATGTTATAATGTGGATTGTCATGAATTTCCTGGATCTAAATTCCTTTAAGGAGTGGAGAACGTAGCACTTAAATTCCAATTTAAAATTAAGAAATCGTAATTCTCTTGCCATAAAATCAGACTCTGCTAAAAATCCGAAATTTATTCTCCGGATCTCGATGATCTAAACAGATTTACCGCTGGAATCGTCTCACAAATCTAACTAAAGACGCTCCACTTCGTCGAATTCCAGACACTTAAATTTACACGATTTTCAGCATCGCTGCCCCAAAAGCCGTGAAAACGATTTTCGATGCGACGAAAAGTCACATATAACACTTACCTCACGCGCCATTGGGGGCGACGCGCAAAGCATTTAAAACGACTACCGGTGATAAGCGCCACGTCAAATCGAGTTAATGACATAATTGGTATTAATGGAATTGCTTTAAGTTAGAAAAAAAGCCAAAAATAGCTATCAGCTGCTTGTCTTCCAATTAAACAAGACCAAAAACGCAAGGAATTTCCAAGAAATGCGCATGTGGCTTTAAATGTAGAACGCCCACCATCTCTGTGACCTGAAGATCCGACCGCTTCAAGTAGCTTGTCGAGTAGCATGAAATGCGCTTCACGTGGCAGACCTACGTAAGGCAATTATTCATTTGAGGAGTTTCGACAACTCCGAGAGGTAAAGCCCTACTGGTTTTATTTTTTTATTTAAGATTGCTTAAATGCTTTGAGTCACCGAGGCCGGAGAACAGCTGACGGCCCCAAATTCCTTGGACCGAATTGTTATAATTACAAACTCAAATGGAGAACACGGGCGCCCACCCGACCGCTGCGGGCCGTATGTTGAAATTATGTATTAAATTATGCTTGTATGTATAGTATTTCCAGAATGGTTTGAAATTCGTTCACTATTTAACCGACGACGATTCATCGAATAAGAATCGAGGGTTTCACTATTCCTCGAGAATGTTCACAATAATAATAATTTCAAGGAAATAACGTGTTTGGATGAGTAATTCAAATCGAGTTGTTTAGGAGCTCGATCACAAATTCTGGCTACCAGCTAACGCGCCGATTTAAATCGATGGTGAAATTACATGACACGTTTCATAAGAATTTTAAATTACGCGAATATATGCATGATTATATATTCGCATGCGTTATGAATTGAAATGGAATCGCATCATGCATTCTCATATGCACCAAAGCACTTCTGCGACGACAGTAGATGGAGCTTACGAGGCACTCCCGAGAGAATTGCCTCTATGTCAGTTTCAAAAATACGAATACTCCGAGGATAAATTCAAATAAAACATCAATCGTCTGGAAATGCACCCAATTGATATACACTCCGAGGGTAGTCCACACATAATATCAATGGCCTGAGCCGACCCAATCGATATATATATCTATATTGTCCACAAATAAAAACTAAGTGCTCTATACGCACAGTAAGCCATGGTGAGTCTTATGACCGGAGCATAGATGACGCTGTATTATCCGCAGATCATGCATTTACTCGAACGCATTTCAGAAGACAGAGATAAAGATTCAGGCGAGAAAGAGCCTCAAGACTCAGTGTTATTCTAACATCGAAGATTACCACCCTATCGGCGGATACTATTTTACGCACAGTGAGCTGCGAGGAGACTGGGTCATCTCTGTAGATCGAGTTTTAAAGAGAGTCAGAACGCCGCCACATTGTGATAATGACAATCATAATTTTTAATATAATGCCGTGATAAGAAAGAAAACACCGAACTCTAAACTATCGGATATAATGATATATATATATCGATTTGAGTAGAACAGACGGGTCTGGCAAAGCGCACTCACGATATTTGATGTCAGACATGCTATATACAGGGCCAGATCAAGAAAGCCCTCCCCAGACAAAAGGAGACTCCCACCCGATTGCGGAAAAATGCCTGCCATCTGACATTCACTAAAAGATTTCGGCGGTCGGGACGTGTAACAACTGACCCCTGCTCTCGACAAGCAGCTGCCTCATCGCCAGAGCTCAAGAACAGCAGAGCCAATGTACCGTAGAAGGCCCTCAAGGCCCAGGAGCCCAGCCATTCAAGTCAGCAGAGCCTTTAATAACAGCGCCCTCAAGACCCAGAGCCTAAAGAACTCAATATAGGGGATGTTAACAAATTAGCAGCGTCTCAGCCGCCAGTGAAAATTAAAGAAATTACCAGAACTTAACACCAAGTTAAGGCCAAATACTATGAGCCCCACTGTTCATAGAAATTAACACTCAAAGTGCCTCGCCAAGAGCCAAGTAGCTTAGTTCAAGCAAATGTACCCCTGTGACAAATAACCTAGTTCAAAAGAGCATAAATGTACTGAGGGGCAGCCCAGAGCCAAGTAGCTCTCAGCCTCATACGCAATGTTCCCAAGAGTTTAATAAACAGCCAAAAGATTATAAATCAAATAGGGGAGCTAGACAGCCTTGAGCCCAAGTAGCCTGGGCCAAAGATAGAAGCAGCCTACGAACTACGTAGCCAAGAGCTACAGAAATTTCGCTTTAAGAGCCTCGCAGCCACTCTCAAGGGAGCGACAAATTTCACTCAAAAGAGTATTTCCAAAAGAATAGCCCAGAGCCATAAATTCGGGCCTAAGGCTTAATATCTGTGAAACGTAGCTCAAATCGAAAGACAATAAAAAGAACCATAAAAACCAATCAAATCCTTCCTAAGTAGCCACGTGGATATCATGCTTTGATTCGAGAAGCGACATACCTTACCACGCTCTGGGCCAAAGGTCGGGGGATGCAAGAACCGATGCATGAAATAATAAAGGCCAAGAGTTCAAGACGCAGTCCCAAACTGATTAAAAACTAGAGCCCAAGATTTAATAAAGCTCAATATTATCCCCCAAATATAAGCCCAAAACAAGAGCTCCATATCCCGTAAACTCAAACCAAATCTCACCATCAAGCAAGAGAGGATAATTCTCAATAACCGCTTATCCCAGAAATCAAACAAAATCTCATCAATAAAGCTGGCGAGGGATGAATTCCTCTAATAACTACTTATCTTCTAAATCAAACCAACTACTTGGTTGTAAAGAAGGATAATTCATAATAATCGTCTCCAATTATCCCCTTATCATCCGACAAACGATAAGGAAAGAAATCCCTTATCTAATAAGAGAAAATCCTTATCACCATAAAACTTAAAACATATACTATAAATACCGCCACCCCATCTACAGCCAGATGCATTTATTTGACCACAATACTTCATTCCCGTTAGCCGATATCTTCCACAGAAAGTGAACTGATTTAGTGATTTGAGGTTAAAGAACTGGCTAGTCTCGCCGATCCTCTTCTTCTTTATTTCTTTGTTCATGCAGAGTCCAACGCCCAAAGTGAGCGTGATCGGCCCCAACAAATAGCCTGGGGCCGAGCCTGGGCCATTCCGACACGCTCCAACCCGGGGCCCGGCCAAAAGATCACCAACTTCATTTAAAAGTAGTTAATTACTTGTTTTTGTAAAAACAAGATCCATTTAGAGCCCCATTAGCCTTTGACTCGCTCAAGCAGAGCTGGCACGGCTTACACTAGATCCCATACTCGAGTCTCTATGAATAGTAGTAAAAAAAAATAATTTGTAGCTCTAACAATGCAAGGTGCTTTTTATGGTTAAAGGTATATAAATGTCCCCGATGCTTGATTATATGTCCAATCTAGTCCTTAATATTTTTGCAGCCTAATTATGCCCCAACATTTTTGCTACGACATACTTAAACCCATGCCTTTAACGGAATTCATAGATAGGCAACCGGGGTACTAACGTTGTTGATGTGGCACCGCCTCACGTGCATTTTTATCTCGATGTGATGGCTTTAGATGCTGATGATTAGTCCCAAATTATTTTGACAAAAATCGCCTATTCCCAACCTCCCGACCCTCGATACCCCCCCCCTCTCTCCCTAGACTCAATCTAATTTTTGTTTTTCTCTTTCCCTCTTAATCCATATTCAAAACCTAAGATTCAAAGCAACTTCTTTTGATCCCTTAACGACAACGAAATAGAGAAACCGTAAACTTGACTAACTTCAACCCCTCCATTATTTTTCCTCTTCCATAGTTTCTAATAGCCAAACAGAGAGCCAAAAAACACACACCTAAATGAAAACTTCATCTTTAATGTAGTACAATCAAAACGAAACAATATTAATTAGAAAACAAAAAACAAAATACCGATTTCATGAAACAAAGAAGCAAATGTAATTGGTGAATTGTCTCTTACAACTGGTTGACATTCATAGTTGCTTGTTTTTTGTCTCTCAAGTTGTCCCTGTTTTAGATAAACTCAACGAACAATTTTTAGATTTTAATTATTCTACAACATGGCAGTAATTTATATGAAAAGCTTCAAAACACCAAAAAGTAATTTTATTATCCTAAAAGC
Source organism: Tetrastigma voinierianum (assembly GCA_016808115.1). Taxonomy (NCBI): domain Eukaryota; kingdom Viridiplantae; phylum Streptophyta; class Magnoliopsida; order Vitales; family Vitaceae; genus Tetrastigma; species Tetrastigma voinierianum. The sequence continues at coordinate 575,591 of JAEQBH010001577.1, forward strand.
TATGAAATTGACTCGCTCAACTAATTCTATAATGCTAACAAATTGCTTTGATTTCTAAATTTAGCTATTCGACTTTACAAACTGTGGTTTCAATTCTATACATTCAACCCTAAATAGGGGATGAAACTATATGAAAATAAGGAAAGAGGATGAAACAGAAATTGGGAAGAAATTAGGGTTTCAATTTGTAACTAGGATTAGGGGTTTTAAGAGGTAGAATTTGAGGGGTGAGAGCCAGGGTTTGGGGGATCAAAGAGAGGGGAATGTGGGGGATTTGGGAGGGTTAGAGATAAAGGTATTTTATCAAAATAATTTTCGGGGTTTAATGAATCATGTGTAAAGCTATCATATCAATAATGTTAACACTGTTTGTCTATATGTGGATTCTATTAACGAAAAGGGGTATGTTGTCACAACAAAACGCGGGTATGGTTGGACCTAAAAACGTTAGCGCCAAATCAACATATGTTCAAACATGAAAGTACTATGCCACCATTTCCGCCTTTATTGTAACAAAAAAATTGTTAGAATAAAATGTGAGATAAATGGCCTTGTTGCTCTGGTTATCCTAGCGGCCCGTGAAGATGAATGAATTTTGGGGCCTTTTTCTTTGTATAACCTAAAGAAATTTTGGGCAAACCGTTGACTGGTTCATGCATTGTACATTATACTGGACCGGAATGCTGTCAACTGTCTAGAAATATTTCTGAGAAGAATGGTGATGTATATATAGGTGGAGAGTGGAGAGTGGAGAGATGTTAGTCGGGAATGGAAGCCCCATCAGAGAAAGCGCGATAAAAGCCCCATAATTAGCGTTAATTAGCGTTACGGATTTCATCTCCTATCTTTAACTTCAAAGAGCTAGACTATACTTCTTCTCTCCATGGCTAGGCAACCTCAAGGTCCCCTTTTATATATATATATATATATATATATATATATATAAGGCGTATATATATATACTTGATTCATGTCTTCTTCCCCCCATCAATTTTCTCATGTCATAAGTTGGTTTCGTATTCTTTTCCATTTATTTTAAAAGTAATTTTTTTAAATTAGTATTGCTAATAGGGGGTTCTTAAATGCTAGGCCCTTCCGTCAGTCCAATCCAAAGAAATGAGCCCTCTCAGCCTAGGCCGTGTCAAGTCAATAGTCTCACTGGCTAGGCCTGGCTAGGCTTGCATTTTCTAGAGGCTTGTGGCCTAGTTCATGGGCCTTCTAATAGGTGATATGGATGGCCTAGGATGGCAAAGGCTTTATCGGCCTAGTACAGTTCAAGCACTAAACCAATTTTATTTTTTAGTTTTTTATTTTGACCCCCTTCCTCTAGGATAAAAAACTTAATACACCAATTAAATTGAACTTTATATGACTTTATAATAAACTTAACAAAATAAATATATTATAAGTAGAGTTATATTATGGATAGAGGGCTTACAGTTTAGCTTATGGCGCTAGCCTATCGAGCTTCCAGCGCCTAACATGAAGTTCGTAGTCTCGACCCTTCTAGAAATGGGTCTTCGAGCCGCTTGAGCTTTTTGGAGACCTCTAATTGCTAAATCCCTTATTTTCCTAAACTGATTGAATATTTTATTTGTTGACGGTCGTTTTTATGATGTAGATTTGGCAACAATTTTATCTTTTCCCATAATGCCGGTACAAATGTTTTGCGAAATACCAATACGAGAATGTTCCTCCATTTTCCATGGACAATATAGCTTTGCAAATCTCCATTTTGCAAACATTTATATATTTCATAGTAGTTATAGTTTATGATATCCTTGATCACGATGCAACCTAACCATCAAAATAGAAGATGGAAAATTATGTGTTTATTTCGGGGTCACATTAGATTCTCGCAGGGAACACTAGTTGCAAATTGTTTGATTCAGATCCTCATGCCATATTTTTGATGGTTACTTTTATCATAAGGACTATGTTTTTAGTGAAGCCAATATTACTACTGGATAAAACCATTTTTACAACTTTCACATATTCCAAAATCAAACAACAACATCAATGTAAGGAAAGAAAGCATAAGAGTATAATCATCCTTAGTTTAAAAAGGAAAACTATATTTTATACCCGTAAGAGTAGGAGAATGAACTCCTCCATCTTTGATGTAATCCTAATATCTCTCAATCATCTTAAGTGGGTAACCGTATTCATCTTCAAATGCCTCTGGGAACAAGGGTTAAACAAAGCAATGCAATATGTGGCTTCTACTTCCATGTCCTTCTCCTTTATAGCTCTGATGTGGAATATCGAATCTAGGAAAAAATTTTTCTCTGATCTCTTTAGAATAGAATTTCGCAGCCTTATTATCACAATTTATCTTTAACGGCCTATCGATGCCATCAACAATACTCAATTCAGTTGATAAACTCGCAAACTACCGCTTTGGTTTGATTCATAACAAGCTATAAATTTTGCTTCCATAGGGAAGAAATTATGAGTGATCGCTTAACACTCTTCGATGAGAGACAAATCCCTCCAAGAAACATAAAAATATAACAAGAGGGATCTTCGCTATCAAGGCAACCAAAGAAAGCCGGAGCCTTAATACCCCATGATTTCCAAAATGATCATATCTTCGATATGTGAGCATAAAATCTTTGCTCTTTGTAGGATACCTCATAACCTATTTTGCTCGCTTCCAACAAACTATCTCGGTTACTTACATCCGCCAAGCATACCAACTATGTATGCAATGTCTGGATGCTGCATAAACTCGAGCATACATGAGACTCTCACCGGTGACGCATAAGGATATTCCTGCATTTCTTCGCTTCAATTTCATTCCTCAATCGAGCAAACTAAACTTATCACCCTTAGCGTGGTGTATCTCCTAGTACAACTTCATGCCAAATCTATAAAGCACTTTTTTATCAAGATATGCCTTTTGTGATAAGCCAAGAATACCATGAGAACAATCTCGATAAATCTGCATGCCCAACACAAAAGATGCATTACCAAGATCTTTCATTTCAAAATTCTTTGAAAGAAATATCCTAGTCTCCATAATAGCTCATATCTTTGTTTCATAGCTATAATATCATCGGTTATTATAACAATCAAAAGAATAAATTTGCTCCCATTGATCTCGTGGATAAATACATTGGATTCGCAATGCTTCTTAAACCAAAAGCAGAATCACTTAATCAAACTTCCAAGACCATTGACTCGATGCTTGCTTTAAACCATAAATGAACTTCTTTAATTTGCATACTAAATGTGGTCATGAAATTCGCCTTAACACGTGAACACGGTTGTCGCAATCTGGTCACGCTTTTTAAGTGTGCCTGCTGAGTATAACGCATTAGTCATATTCATGTCAATTCATTTAACATAAAGCGACAATGTGTATTATATTCAGAGTGACTGCTCTAAATTCCATTTAACTGTAAATTGATCCGCTAATTATTATATTAATTAATTAAACCTATTTAATAAGTTACTTGTGTTTAAAATGAATGATTAATTATAATTCCTATTAATTTAAATACCACAAAATTAATTAACATGCTACATTTTATAAAGTTATTTGTGTTAAATATGCATGGATAATTAATTATAATTTTATTATTTTAAATAATCAAATTAAATGGGTCATATTTGTGTCGACCCCGCCTAACACGAATAATAAATGAAGAGCTCGTTACGAATACTGACACGCTTATTATTCGTGGCTCGGTTTGAGTCGCGAACGCCGACACGATCCGCATATCGACACGACACTAATACGCAATTCCATTAACACGAATTGCCACCCCTAACCAAATGTTTTGATTCTTTAAATTCAAAATTTCCGTTGCATCATGTAAATATTTTCTTCAATGTCACCATCAGAAACGTAAGTCTTTATATCCATTTGATGTAACTCCAAATCATACTGACATAAGTGGCATAATGATTTTTCAAAAGAGTCTTTCGATGAAACCTGAGAGATAGTCTCTTTATAATCAATGTCTTTCTCTCCGAGTAAAATCCCTCGCTTACTGTATTTGCTTTATATCTTCGACATTGCCTTTGAATCCTTTTAGTTTTAAAATCCATTTACAACCAATTGGTTTCATTCTTTAGAAATTCAATAAGATCCTAAAATGTCATTGTTTTCCATTGATTTCATCTCATCTTCATGGAATCTATCCACCGTGAGTTTCATAATGCTTGACTTTGACTGAAAGATATTGATCATCTTCTCGTAACACCCCAAATTGACAATTTTATAACACGTTGCATAATAAAAGTAAATGTATATTTTTTCTAATAAAATAATGTGCTAAAAAGAAAATTCCCCCAAACCCTGAATTTATTTAAAGACAAGGGTAAATTGGTCATTCACTAATTTAGGGACCCAAGGGTCATAATTCTTAAGAAGATTAGAGGTCAAAGTGGAATAAACATATATCAGATTGCAAATAATTGAGTGATGGAGGGCTAAAAGTGCAAATAAAGGAGAAATTAACTATAAATAGGAGTGCGAGAAGTAAAAATATCTCATCTTTTTGGTCTCATTTTTGGAGAGTAAATGTGAAGAGGAAGAGAAGAAGAGAAGTGAAAGAGAAGGTAAGAGGGAGCGGAGCAAGAAAGGTAAGGATTTATATGCATTTTGTATGGAAGTCTAGTTTTTGTATGGAATTAGTATGGTTTGGGTATGAAACTAAGAGTTTTTGTATGGGTCAGATGGATTCCAAGATGGAATTTGTCTAAAATGTATGGATACATGTTTGGGTTGTATGGATTCTTGTAGAAACCCAACCCTAACCCCTTCTTTGATGAATTTTGGGTTTAATGAAACCCCACTGGTAGAAGATATGTGAAGATAGGTATGGATGTTCTTTCAGTGGTTTTGAGGGAAACCAATTCCTACCCTAGAATTGCCGTGTTCTAAGTTCGGGGGAAACCTCGCGGATTTGTTTAAGATATGTATCAAGGAAGTCCCTTGAGCTGCTGATTATAGTCCATAGTTATGTTTAGAGAATTTTAGGAGTGAGTTTCGGGATTTCTAATGAAAACGCAAGTAAAAGCCGGGAAAATGTCCCGCACGCCTAGGCGTGGGTACTGCTCACCCGGAGCGCATTTTTCTGCTTTTGTCTACAACTCGGATGGCCATAACTTTTCTGGCCCTGCCCGATTCAGCTGCTCTTAGACTCTACGGAAAACCCTTTGAGTCTAGAATCCATCCATATGTTTCTCCTTGACAATATCGAGCTTATAATAAGTCCGAAAATGACAAAACCAGTGGCTGCCGCTATTGCCGCAAAGTGCCGAAGTTGCTGATTTTCTTCACAGCCTGTAACTTGCATAACCCCTTCATTGACTTGCTGGGGGTATTCTTGGGGACGGCTGAAGCCCTCAGCTTATAATCTATCCATATATAGATTGATATAATATTGAGCTTATAGTACAATCTGAAAATGACAAAAGATAGGGTTATCGGCCGCCGCTTCAGTGCTACAAGTTGTCGATTTTCTTCACTTATTGTAACTTGTATAACCTTTGTTGACTTTGTTATGGGTATTCTCGACTCTATGGAAATCCTCGAGTCTAGAATCTATCCATATAGATTGGATATAATATTGAGCTTCTATAGTACAACTAAAATGACAAAAGACAGCAATGATTCCGCCGTCGCCGCAGTTGTCGATTCTTCTTCACGCTGCAACTCGTATAACTTCTTTGTTGTGACTTTGTTAAGTAGTATTCTCGACCCCTATGGAAACTCTTTGAGTCTAGAATATATCCATATATAGATTGATATAACATTGAGCTTTATAGTACACCCAAAATGACAAAAAGACAAGCATCGCCGGTGTCACGCTGCCGGTGCCGTAGTTGTCGATTTTCTTCACGGCTTGCAACTTGCATAACTCCTTCGTTAGACTTCAGCATGGGTATTCTCGACTCCTATGGAAAGCCTCGAGTCTAGAATCTATCCATATATAGATTGATATAATATCGTTCTTACAGTACAACTGAAACGTATAAAAAAGATAATTACTGATCAAGTCAAGTAAAGCCGTAAGTTGTTGATTTTCTTCACTGGCCATAACTTGCATATAACTCCTGCATGCGGGCCTTCTGACTCTACAAAGCCATTCGAGCCTAGGGACCATCCATATACGTGATATCGATATAATATCGATCTTATAAGAGACCCAAAAACGATAAAAATACAAATCTACCGTTGTTGTTGCCGCAGTGCTACAAGTGTCCGATTTTCTTCACGGTCAAGAATCCTCGGTATAACTCCTCTCGCTAGACCAAGTATTAGTATTTCGATTCTATAGAAATCTCATCGAATTTGTGACCCAACCACATACGCTATTTAATGGTATTTTGGTGCCCACATCTCGTCTCAAATTGAATTGTTGTACCAAGTGTATTAATCATTGCCAGCATCAATACATGGTAAGAAAGGATGTAGATATGAACAAGAAATACATTATATGTAGATTTGATATGTAAAGGAGTATATAGATAAGAAAGTACCTCAAGTATAAAAGGAAGAGTCTTTGTTCCGCACTCATACTGAGATAGGACATCTCTGACAAAGTACAAGAAAAACGTACAAGTATAGGAACGTATAAGTATATGTCATAAGATATGATAGTCCGATAAAGTACATGAAGATATAAGTTATCGTAAGATATAAGATGTTACAAGTAGATTATATGATATGAATATATGAGTATATGATATGAATATATGATTGTCATACATAAATCAATGGGATAACACGATAAAAATCACACGCACGTGAGTAAAAGTGCCACATGATAGAAATATAGAAAGTACATGAATAGCTAAATCATGATAGAAACAAAGATAAATGATATGATGCATAAATGATATAAAAGCGGATATGAATAGATAAAGATATATATGAATATATGAATACAAGAATGTATAGATGCATTCATGCATATATGATGATTTACATATGATACGAAGACAAAACTAAACGATAGAAAAAGATATGAATATACGTATCAGAAAGAAATATGAGAACAACAACACGAAGCTAAGAAATATGTGAAGCGAAGGCTTACTCTTAAATAATAATAAGGTATATTCATCAAAGATACATGATAACAATAGTTATTATTCATGTAGATGAGGATATGTACGTAAAATGTAATAAAATTGATTGTCCGCTTATAACCTCGGGTAGAGGAGAGACGGGCATGCCTATTAGTGGAAATACAAGTGTGCAAAGATATCGGGATCAACACCTCGTTTAGGTCATTACAAATACTTCGCCCCTTTATGTATGGTCATCACCCTGCATAATAATAACAAATGCATTCGGCCCTTTATGCACCATTGTTTCGCATACGTTGAGCATAGCCGCCGTGCCCTTATAAGCCTTTATCCACTTCTGGCGCGATGCAGGCATTTAAACATAAAAATGACTAATATGATACGTGAAAAGATATGATATGATTCGAGAAGCACAAGATCGTTTATGTGATAATAAGTTCTAATAGAGATTATACGATCCGACGTGGATATATTAAAATGTATAAGAAATGTAAAATGATCCGAAAAGTTAATATGATAATACAAGATATGAAAAGTACAAGATGATGATATGAAATATTATGACAAGATATAAAAAGTATATAGTACATGAACAAGACATGAATACAATATATGGAAAGTACAAAGTACAAGACACAAAAAGTATATGAACAAGCACAAGACATGAAAGAGAAAGTAATATGAAAAGCATAACAAGAAAATCCAGATATGAAAATAAGACATGAATAAGACATGAAATAGTATATGAAATTAGTACATGAACACAAGACGCGGAAAACAAAGACACAATGACAAAGAGCATGAAAATAGGAACATAATAATGGTATAGTATATAACCATGAAAGTAATATATGTATACGAATATTAGAAAACCCGTGAAAATTTAAAAATTTCAAAATTTTCAGAGATAAAAGGGCAAAACTAGCTAATAATAGTCCAAAGAAAAGCAGAATTTTCTGTATCTCGTACGGGGTGAACGGATTGCGACCATTGAATTGTCTCACTAAATCTACTACCTAATCAATTTCACGAATTCGAGATAGTCTAAATTTCACGATTTCGAGAAACGGTAATGGCGACACATGGCGAAATACGTGATGACACATGGCAAATCATGGGTGACACATGGCAAGCCATGTGTCACACGTATGGAAAAGATGATGTGTGCGACACGGTACGCCATGTCACCGCTGCATGGCCTTTATGAAGGCTATATATATGGTCTCAAATTCAATTGGGGGAGGGCAATACCTTCCATCCAAAAGGGAGCACAAAAGCAAGGAGGAGTGAGGGAAGTGGTGCAAGGAGTAAGGAGTGAGGGAAAGGGAGAATGAGGAAAATGGAGGCAGGAAAGGGGCGAGGAAGTGGAGGAAAGGAGAGGGAAAGGTTAAGAAAAGAGAAGAGGAAAGTTTCTGGAGGAAGAGAGGAAAAAGAAAGAAGAAGAGGAAGGAGTACAGGCGGAGGCATCTCGTGACAACAAAGAACCCTAATCGCGCTACAAGAGGTAGGTTTCCTCCTACTCGTTATTTTACACCTCAGGGGCCGGTAATGGCCTACTGTTTCATCCGCTCGAGCGACTGATGTTGTGTGGTTTGTTTTAGATTTGTGGTGATGGTCAAAGACCGCTTACGGGTTTCTGGATCACCCGAGACCGAACACTCGTGGTTCGGGATGGCAAAAATCCCGAGCGTAACGGGCAAACACATCAATTTCCAAGACACTCAAGTGAATCGGCCGCATCAACTTTGGATTCGCCATAACTTTCGTCCGAATCCGATTCTCTCGCTCTTCGACTCTACTAAAATCTCGTTGAGTCTAATTTACTAAAAATACCCCTCACCCAAAATATGGGGCCGAAGATTTGGCCGGGTCACTGATAGTTTTGAGGAATAGTTCGCTTTGGTTTCCTAACTCGCTGTAACCGATTTGTAATCGAAAATGCTTCGGGACCGCATATGGTCTCGAAAGGCAAGGAATTGTAGTGTCGGATGCTTTGCGGTGGTATTCATAAAATCGACCGACTAAATCCAGACATTCCTTTGCGCTGCTACGGCTCGATTTATGGCCGTGAATTACATCGCTGCTATATCGCACAATTCAACGACATACCGAAGATGAAATTATGTGATAAAGATGGGAAATAATTATATGCATCGGGTTGTATGATCGATTAGCTACCATGTCTCATTTCAAGAACATGAATTGGTGGCATTACTCATTTCAAGTAACGGTTGGAATTATTTTAATACATGCTTGAATGATGTGTTAACATGAATGAACCGACGATGAAAAGATGTAGCATGCTTATGTGATGTATCGAGTTGAATATGTGGAATATTAACATGACCGCATGTATGTTAAATATATGAAATGTCAGGGCATTAGACATGAGTGTTCATAAAGACACACATAGTGTATGATGGGAATGTCCGGGCGAGGTCTTCATACATCGTCATGGGTTTGAGGCAAAGGCACAAATTGCATCAGGTGATTGCGTGCTGGAATAATTCACATTACATGAAAGCTGTTCACAGATCGATTTGGCACCGCGCTAAGGTTGAATCGTATGGCTTCGGGAATGGGACGAAGTCCAATCGAAGTTCCACAAAGGTTAAACGAAATGGAAAATGAAATGTGCTCGCGTAGGCAAGTGTGATAGATACCTCAAAGAAAAAGCCCAAAACCCGTTAGACAGATCCACCTGGGTGGGAAGCCCGAAAAATGCTCTGAGGGGTGGTGACCCGCGGTGAGACCCTTAAAAGTTCCACGCCTAAAAAGACACGAAACGATTAAATAAACATCACATAGACATTTACAAGTAGATGAGCCTGACTACTTGGTATTGATCAACAGCACTTGTATCGGGTGGCAGGGATCGAGGTCGACTCAGATTGGGTACGCAGAAATGGCCGCCTCATACATGGCATGTAGATTTTTCCACGATAAACAAATATGTATGCACCTGATTGGTTATCGGGTTTGACTGGTGAAAATGATCATCAGACGCGCACTCAGTAGTAATAAATAATGAGGATTTATCTCTACTCGCTAGCTCACCCCGCCGTACTCCCTTTCGTGTACAGGATGTGTATAGGGCAAACGACGCTCCCAGAGGCCGGACATGGTCACGGATCATGCACTGATTCTTTGCTACGTGATATATATTAGAACTAAATCAAAGGAATATATATACGTATTAAGAGTGATGTAATAACTCTCGATCTATTAAAACAAATACCTGTAACCGTATGGAATAGCATGGACGATGGTCTGCATTTGGTCATTTTACTCAAGTAATGAGTCTCGGGCGATATGAGATTAACACAGTTTCAGGTCGACGGGCGGTCAACCTGACCCTGTGTCGGGGTGTGTCACACCAGACGAGCGTAGGTACACGGAAAGTACCTAGGCTTTAGGACTCGGGCCAGCCATGGTTATTAAGGTATAAGTACATCACAAATTGGTATAGCTTTAGTGCTCGAGTCAGTTTAGAATCATCTCAGTTGGCTCTGAAATTGATATTCCGGGATGATGTTTATAACAAGGTCTATGTGATTTTGTGAGAGTCCACGCACGTGATTTGTATATTAATCACGTTACGCACCGTGTTTTCTCGTTTATGCTTTGATTGCATGTTGATCGCTATGTAAATTACTTGAATTATATACGCATAGATGTATATGGTGGAAACGTGAACACTAGGTTGAGAAACGAACCTTAGGAGTTCGAAAACGAACTGATGGTTCCGATATTAAGTCTATTATTAGCCTGCATGTGTGCTGAAACAAATGACACCTAAAAATGATTCTAAACTGGCCGCTTGACTCAGGTAGACGGCAAGTAAGAGGACTCGGGGCGAGGTCGCCCACGGGTGATGGCCTACCACCACCGCTTTTGATCAATGTGCCTCATAGAGGTGCTATGGCGCCAGACAGCCATTGAGACAGACAAAGTTAATGCAAATAGAGGTCGTGGAGGTGCGGTAAGTAACCTTCTAGAGGTTCAAGGCACACCATCCCTCACGCTCACGTGGCAGGTGATTCCATGGTGTTTCACCTGTCTCTGGCCAGATCGGGAGATTCCTCGAAGCACAGATCACCCTCCGATGCTATTTTAATATTTCGGCTTCATTCCGTACCAGGGTGAGTCCCAGATCCGCGGAGGCGACGACTTCCAGTGACTGAGATACTTACTACTCACTGCACTACTCATTTGGGAAAAGTACTTTCTTGGCCCGCTTAGACACGAAGGCCCGAGAAGGTTCGAGTTGAGACAGGAGCAAATGACTGCACTGAGTGAGCCGATTCACGAGCTCAGACGTGCCAGTGGATGATTCACGGGCCACCGACGTAGCCAAGGTCGTAGTTCCTGAGGCGGCCGCTATCCATCCGGGGCAAGATCAGAAAGACATAACCTACAAGATATGGACTCGATGATCTGCAAGATGCCGATCATCGAGCGAGAGGTAAATGACGCCGGAATCCCGGATGCGAGTGCTAGTGATAAGGCAGGGTGGAGCCAAGCTTCTTCTTCAGTTCCTGGTTATGAGGACTTCCTGCTCCATGAGGGTTTCAGTGGGCGGGCGGCGCACAACAGGCTGGCTAGCCAGTCCGTTAACATCAGCCGATGTATGACATGTTTCCACCGCCATCACCCGGACACACAAGTTTTAACTATCCGCAGATACGGTTCAGGATCAAGGGACACCCGCGTCCCGATCACTACCGACACTTGAAAGCAACCCAAGATGTTCCTCCCACCCCGCATGGGCCGGGGGAATGTATCACCGGTGGTGCGACACCTATACTGGGAGTGTTTCCACGTACAGCCAAAGTGGGCTGTGAGTATGGGTCGAGGTCGAGGTCGAGGTGCGTAGAGTGTACAGTCGGACTCTGGCTCGTGGGCGTGTTCACGCATTCCTCGCCAGACCGAGGCAAAGCAGAGCGCCGCTGATTCAGTGGTACGCTTCTACTCTTCACCTATGGGCAAGGGTAAGTGCCTGACCTGGCATCGTGATTCCTTTATCACGTGATCTTATGTGAGAGTATTTGGGCTTGTGAGGTCGAGACCTTAGACGAAGCATCGTGACAGAGTTCTCCCTTGTGGACTAAGGCAAGAATCACCGACGTGATATGTCGTGATGTGGAGTTAGAGATCTCCGGATTCTACCTCACGGACCTTCGAGTCACGGACATGTCGTAGTTCGAGGTCATCCCCTGATGGACTGGCCGATTTCGCACATCGAGTTGTCGCAGATTGTGACCAATGAGAAGTTGTACCGCCACACACCAAATGTACTGTGGTGTGTTTCAGGAATAGTACGATGTTTCCCCCATACTGCGGTAATGATTCACGATGGTACTGCAGCTGATGTGTTAGTTAGCTAGCCTTTGCGGTCTCCCGAGAATACTCCAGGTAAGACAGATGAGTCTACCTCGAGTGGTCTGCGAAGCACGAGGATGTTTTTCCTCCAATCAGCCACGGATTACCCCATCGAGGGATGTAGACTTCCCATCGAAGTCATCCCTGACGTCCCATTTAAGTGACAAGACAGATGCGGCGCCGGCTGAGCTCGGCAGGTTCGCGCCCAGATACGTGAGTTAATGGGCAAGTGGGTTTCATTAGACCAAGCACTTCACCATGGGATGTCTCTATTTATTTGATAAGAAAAGGATAAGATCGACATGTGACAATAACATGGTTACAATCAAGAATTCCAAGATCCATTACGAGGATTGATGACTTCATTTAATCAATCGAGAGGCGCGAGTCTACTCCAAGATAGACATTCGTGACCGGTTAACATCGCCTGAGAGTTAGTGGAGGCGCATATCCCTAAGATACCGCTCAGACGCAAAGATGGGCACTATGAGTTTACGTGACGCCCTCGATCGACAAATGCACCAAATGCATTCACGGGTTCTTATGAATGTGGTGTTCCAACCAGATTAGGGATTAATTTAGGTGGTCTTTAGAGTTGATGACATCCCATCTACTCCCACCTGTGAGGTGGTGGAGCATGAGGACTACTCGAATCGTATTTCATGTACTGAGGGATCACTGGCCAGCGCCAAGTCTGGCAAGTGCGAAGCCTTGTCACGAGGTGGGTTTCTCGGGACACGCACACCTTCAGCGCGGTCACTGACCCGGAAGGTCGAGGCTTGATGAGTCGAGAGACCAAGTCGGGCCGCCGAGATACATAGCTCGATCGCGTGGTAATAAGGTGAGGTTTGCGAGGATTTCTCCGGCTAGCAAATGTTTATGATAATATCGACCTAAGGAGGTCAAGTGTATGGGATGACTCACGTGAGTGTGAGCGTTTAGGAATCAAGAGGGAGGCTTACTCGCCATTCTAATAGTCCCTTTAAAGGGGATGTAGGTACACGCGTACCAGATGCTTCGGGCTGGATGGACCTGGGGTGTGTTCCCCATGTAGCCGAAGGTTGGTGGCTTATTGGCTCTCAAGAATGAAGAATCACGGAAGGCACTTACTCCCACGCATGACATGGAGTTGGTCAGGCCGTGAGTCTTCGCCTCGAAGATTTGGCGCCACTACTTATATGGCGAAAGGGGGCCGAGGTGTTTTCGCACCACAAAAGTCCGAAATACATCTTCACGCAAATGAGACCTCAACTACGAGGCAAAAGATAGTGGATGAAGTTTTTTGAAGATTACGATCACTTCAGAGTATTACCATCCCTGAAGGCAAATGGTGGCCGATGCGCTTAGCCGAAAGTCACAGGAGTATTGGCGGTGTAGCTTCCCTGAGTGGCTGATGCTCGACAAGCAAGGTCAGATCGCAGCATTTACGAGCGTGCTCGGGGTACCTTTGGGAAGTATGATGAGCTACGCCGGCTCCACTCGAGCAGAGTGATGCAGTCCTGTGCAGATCGTTAACTAGTATCCACTGCCCGAAAGTACAATCGGGGTAATATGACGAAGGTCGGGCCATCCACACATGGTAGTCTTCAGATAGGATCGTTTTCGTCCCCACGAATTTCCGGATTGGTGGTGAGATCCCTCGGTGGAGTTCCATCGCTTCCCGATTCACCGTGCATCCAGTGGCACGAAGATGTATCATGACCTTCGCCGCCGCAGACATCGAGCGACGGCGAGGCATGTCTGGACGGTCCCGACGCGTGTCTCACGCGCCAACAGTCAAGGCCGAGCACCAGTAGGCCAAAGAAGGCTACTCCACCATCGGAGATAGCGAGCGGAAGCTGAGCATGACGATGACTGCACCCACTCTGCCACCCGACATCGCGAAACATGATGCACATTGGAAAGAGGCGGACCGACTACCAAGTTTCCAAGACATTTTCCGCCGTGCTGATAACCTTCACACCGGAGGACTCCGCAGTCAGACATACCCGGAGATACCCGCTTGCATGGAGTTCCGGGGCCCATAGTACTCCGGACGGATCCCCGCTTACGCCCGCCTCAAGAGTTTCTGCATCACGGGGACACAAATGCCTTCGATGAGTACCGCCATCCTCGACCTGACGGTCAATCGATTGACTATCTGTGATTTTAGAGGACATGCCGCGAGTTACGCATCCCGGGATCCTTGCGGGTAGTCGGGAGCGAGCACTTGCCCTGATAGTTCGGGCCACACAACGCTTATCAAGCAAGGTTCGATGGCGCCCTATGAGGCCCTCTACGGAGGCCAGCGTCGATCACCGATATGTCGGGATGCAGGCAGAGTCCACCTGGCCCAGATTTGATTAGGAGACACCCCTGACAAGGTAGGTAGGAGATCCTACGTCCTTTACTACCTCAGCCTAAGCAGAAGAGTTACGCGGATGTATGACGACGACCTCTAGAGTCCAAGGCCAGCGACCATGCCCTCAAGGTGATGCCTACAGGATGATTGATCTCGTGAAAAGAGGTTGTCGCCGAGGTACACTTAATCCCTTCGAGGTACCGAGAGTAGGCGCTTGCTGGCGCATCTACTGACATCACGGGCCGGTGCCTATCGTACCGCCCATTTATGATTCCTCCACGCCTCCATGCTCTAAGTATAACACCCTGCATCCAACTCATACATAGTTGGATCGGGGGCTGAGCTTGTTATCGATGCATTTTGACCTTCGATGAGGGACCAAGGCGTATCATCGGAGGCCAGAGAAGAGGTTATGAATTTCGCACGAAATTCTTTAAGAGTAGGAGAGCTAAAGAAAACCTGAAAATTTTAAATTTAAAATTTTACAAAAGGGGCAAACTAGTTTACTCTTAATAGTCCAAACAAAAAGTTGGATTTGCTTGTGATTCTGATCATTAAACGACCAGACTGGCTGAATCGTCTTATGAAATCTGAATCTACCCAAATAATTTCGTTGAATTCGAGATAGTAGAATTTCATCAGATTTTTAAAATCCAAGGTTTGAAGCACATTACTGAAGGAAATATGGATGATATTACTGGTAACTGATATGGTGACACATTAAGCAAGCCATGTGTCAACGCATGGCAAAGGCATGCATGTGTGTGATACATGCATGCCATGTGTCATCATGCATGGCCTTTTATGAAGGCTATATATATGGGTCTCAAATTCGCTTGGGGGAGGGGCAAGAAATTTCGCTCCGTGGGAGCAAGCAAGGAGGAGGAGAAGGGAAAAGGAGAAGGAGGGATAAAGGAGAAGAGAAAGGGGAGGAAAGTAAGGAGGAAGGGGAGGAAAGGAGTAGTGTGGAAAGGAAAGAAGAAAGAGAAGAGGAAATGGGAGGAAGAGAGGAAAGAAGAGGAAGAGGAAGGAGTGCTTGCGCAAAGGAGCGCATCCCGACAAGAAAGAACCCTAATCGCGCTACAAGACGAGGTTTCTCATACTTCCTGCTATTTTTACACCTAAGGGCCGTGGTAATGGCCTACCTGGTCCTATTTTCCAATCGACCTGATGTTGTGTGGTTTGTTCGTGATCGTGTGATGGTCAAAGTCCGCTTAATGTGGTTTCCTGGACTGTCCGAAATCGAACACCGTGGTTTTTGGGATGGCAAAATCCCGAGCACGGCAAAACGTGAGGCAGCCCAAATTTCAGCACACTCCTGTGAACTCCAGCCGCCACAATCCCTAATCTTCGCCATAACTTTCGTCCGAACTCCGATCAGCGCGGCTCTCGACTCTACGTAAAGCTCTTCCGCCAGTCTAGAATTTAATAAAATAAAGTTCTCAGCCAAAATATAGGCTGAACATCGGGCTGGGTCACGGATAGTTGAGGAATAGTCTGCTTTGCTCTAACTTCGCTTCAACCGCTTTGTAATCGAAATGCTTCGACCGCATACGGCCCGAGCAAGGAATTTTGTGTTGGATGTTTTGTGTGTGGTATTTACAAAATCGACTTTCTCGACTAAGTCCGTATTATTCCTAGTGCCAAGCATGGCCGCATTTATGGCCGTGTGAATGGCTAATGTGTGTTATTGCCATGAATTCAATGACATGTCGAACATGTGAAATTATGTGGATAAAGATGGAAATAATTATATGCATCGGGTCAGATGACTCGACATACTATGTCTCGCCCAAGAACATGAATTATGGCACATTTCCGCTCAAGTAATGGTTGGATTTATTTTAATACATGCTTGAATGATGTGTCGACATGAATGAACCTAATGATAGAAAAGATGCAGTGCATGCTTATGTGATGTATCGAGTTGAATATGTGGAATATTAATAATGACTTACGTATGTGTTAAATATATGAAATGTCAGGTGCATTGGGGCACACGAAAATTGCTCATAAAGACACACATAACAGATGACGTAATGTCCATGCAGGTCTTCATACATCGGGTCATATTTATGCAAAGGGCACAAATTGCATCAGATTGGTGTGCGGTAACACCACATTACATGAAAGTGTGTTCATGGTACTGGATGGCAATCGCGCTTAGTGTTGAATCTGGCTCGGGAATGGGACGGTCCAATCGAGTTCCACAAAGGTTAAACGAAATGGAATGAAATGTGTCTAGCGTAGCAAAGTAAGGGATGATACCCCCCGTGTGAAAAGCTCCGAAAACTGTTAGACAAATGTGATTCACTCAGTGAAAGCCCTAAAATGCCTGAGGTAGTAGACCCGCTGGTGAGGGACTTTAAAAGTTCTCTATTGCCTAAAAAGACACGGTAAACATTAAATAAATATCATGTATCACGGTTGTGAGATGGGAGTCAAATCGACTTGGTATTGATTTCCCAATGGCACTTGCATCGCGGTGGATCGAGGTCGACTTACCGTGGGCATGCAGAGTGTCGCTCATACATGCATGTAGATTTTTCCACGATAGGACAAACATGATGCAATTCGACGTTATCGGGTTCGACTGCGGAAATGATCACTCTGCACGTGCACCTAGGCAGTGGAATAGCCATTGTAGGATTTATCTCTACCGGGCGTTAGCTCACCCCGCTGTGGACCCCTTTCGTGCAATAAAAGACGTATGTGCAAACGACGCTCCTAGAGGCTCCGGATTATGAACGCCCTGACCGTGGCCTCGATTCTCCTTGTTTTATGTATATATTAGAACGAACTAGTTTTAATAGATGTTTTCAGGATAAGAGCGACGTGAATAAATCCTCGATCTATGTAAATGTACGGTCGCGGTAAATCGTATGGACGAGTATGGACGAGGGCCCTATTTGGTCAATTTACTTATAATGGTCTCATGATATGAGACAATGTGCTCTCGTGAGGTCGACTAAGTGGTCAACTTGTGACCCTCGAGTTTCGGGTGTCACAAATATGATACTTATTACACAGATACAATACGAACCATTGTAAAGATATCAGATCAAACGATAAGTATCAATAAGAAATAAATGATATGAAAGGTTATATGTCAAACATCACATGATATGAAGTGTATGTTATATGAAAATGATAAGATAAGTGTATTTGTCGAGACGATCACGCTTATCGTCTTCTCTCAGATATGTTTCCCACTGCCGCAAAGCTTAGCACGAGTTTTTAACCGTAGGTACGTATGCAATATCAAATGATGGCGACACGATATCTCATCGCCACAGAAAGAGCAATTTCAAAGATAGGCGCTTCACCGCACGCTTCCATAAATTTTATTTTTGGAATAAGTGTTTTGTATATCGAGAAGCAACGGGACTTAGTGTATAGAACATGAATACCACTACTATGGTACTTATAATGCAAATGTAAATGTTTTTTTTTTTTTTTTTTTTTATTTGTGAAAAAGGCAAAGTACAAGCAAAGAGTCTCGCTCAACACAGCGGTCACAGACTCCATCACGCCCAAAGTGGGGTGGGGCATGACACCTCTGATCCCATATCAAACTCCATGTTCTCGAGATATACGATATAGTCATTTGAAATCAAGTGATCTCCTCCTCCCTCAATGGATCTCCTAATGGCGCTCCAATTGAGGCTGTTGTTGCTCCTCTACATGAAGTATGAGCTAAGTTCTTCAATATGAATAGGAGGTAACTCAAGGGTGTCTTGATTTTCAGATTTGCATCATAAACAATGTCGTAATTACCCGATCATTTTCAGTCAGAACTATAGGAATAAATGTATATATTCTTCTTCAAAGACACTTTTCCCGAGTTCCTCGAACTCCCACCATATTTAACATCCCTTAATAAATTTTGCATTTCCCCGCTTTAAAAGGATCTACTGAGGGATCATAAAACCTCAACCCCTTTAATCTCTCGTGTAGTACCCAACAAAATAGAAGCTTTTATTGTTCTGAGTCCAATTTTTTTTTCATTAGTCCCGTATGGCCTAGCCTCACCTAAACAACCCCAAACATGAAGATGCCTTATGCCAGCTTCTAGTCTAAAGGTCATACGGGTTTTAGCTACTACTTTACTTGAACTCGATTGAGGATATAAGTCATAGCCTTTAAGGCTTCCTAAAGTACTATGGTAAAGCACGACTTATCATACTTCTAACCATGTCCTTTTAAGGTCCGGTTTTGTCTCTTAGCTACACCATTTTAACTTGGAGTTCCCTAAGATGGTGTATCGAGAAACAATGCTACATTCTCGCAAGGATTCCCGCAAAAAGGCCCTAGACGCTCACTTGATCCATCATATCTTACCATATAGTACTTAATTCCCTACTCAAATTTAATGGCTTTAATTTTCTTTCCAAGTTGATTTTCAACTTCAACTTTATAAAATTTGAAAACGTCCAATGATTGAGACTTCTCATGAATTAAGTATGCGCATCAAAATATTCGAAATGATATATTCCACTGATTTTACTTTAACATCTAAAATATGTGTGAATATTTCCATGATATTTTCAATTAAATATCTAAAGGATATTTTGACTAAAAGTCGTATAATGGAAAATTGACAAAAATATTTAAATTCATATAGGAAATTACTTTTTGTTTAATTATAAAAATGCATAAATAAGCAAATATACACTTGTCAAGATGATATTCATTATAATTTATCGAGAAATTACATCACAATAGTCATTTAAAACCAAACGTTAATCGATGCTCCATTACATTATTCGGGACTAAGGGGATTCCATCTTGACGAAGACAAAAGATTCATACCAAGACATGGTGTTGCAATAATATTGATTGTAACTTCGAACATGTTTGCAACATTATATAACTAAAATAACTATTAAGTAAATAAATAATATAATTAATTAACTAAAAAAATTATAGTATCAAAATGAAACTAAAATAAAACTATGGGTGATAAAAATAAGATTATAATATAAAAACGTTTGCAGAACATTATATAAATTCAAATAACTATTAAGTAAATAAATAATATAATTAATTAACTAAAATTATAGTATCAAATGAAACTAAAATAAAACCATAGTATAAAATAAGATTATAATATAAAATAAAATGCAACATTATATAACTAAGATAACGATTAAGTAAATAAATAATATAATTAATTAACTAAAAATTATAGTATCAAAATGAAAACTAAAATAAACTATAGTATAAAAAATAAGATTATAATATAAAAATGTTTGCAGCATTATATAACTAAGATAACGACATAAATAAATAATATAATTATTAATTAACTAAAATTATAATATCAAATGAAACTAAAATAAAACTATAGTATAAATAAGATTATAATATAAAAATGTTGGCAACATTATATAACTAAAATACCTATTAAGTAAATAAATAATATAATTAATTAACTAAAATTATAGTATCAAATGAAACTAAAATAAAACTATAGTATAAAAATAAGATTATAATATAAAATGTTTGCAACATTATATAACTACATAACGATGGCAAATAAATAATATAATTAATTAACTAAAAAATTATAAAAATAAATGAGTTTGTAATGAAAGTGTTTGATTTTAGGGGTATTTATAGAATTTTTGGAGTCAAAATAGCCATTGGATTGTCAAAACCGCTAGATTTATTTCTAACCGTTGATTTGATTTTTGGTTCAAATCATCACTGATCATCATATATCCATTAGAAATCAATCTAGACCGTTAGATCAAGCTTCAGATTTAAAATCAACTGCTGGATAAAAAAATATACCGCTGGATTTTTCAAAAGCCACGTAAACTGGACCGCCATCAAAAATCGAAAAATATCCAAGGGGCCGCAAACTCGAAAAACGCCAAAAAGCAGTAAAAACGTCGATATTTGAATCTTTATCGCCGGAGCAACCTGGGCGATAATATCTACCCGCGCACGCGCCTCCGCCTCGTGTACGCGACTACCGACAGGCCGGGTGTAATCGGCCCTTTTCCGAAAAATCGGCGAAAAATCGCCGATTTATCCCGATTTTGTTCCGATTTTTTGCCATTCGATTTTTCCACTGCAAAATCTTTTCCAGGCCTGCCGATATCCGATTTTTCTCCGAAAAATCGGCCAATTTCGGCGATTTTTTTGTCCCGAGTATAGGTACCCATAACAAGAATAATCGCTTATTAAACTAATAAAATATTGTTGACAATTCCAAGAAGTCGTAGGGAAATGGACCACAAATATATGTATGAATTAATTCCAAGACACTTGAACTCGTTAACAACAACTTTCTTTATATTTGTTTGCTTTCCCTTAATGCAATCAATACACATTTTAAAATTTGCAAAATCAAGGGAATCAAGAATTCCTTATGACACAAGTCTTTACATCCTTTGTTTATAAATGTGTCCTAAACACTTGTGCCATAACATGGAAGAATTCCTTACCGCTTAATTTACACTTTGTAGCCACACATTGCATGCAAGGATTCATTAATATGTGAGACATTAATATCTAATTTATATAGATTATCAAATTAAAAACCTGTTACAAGCAATCATATTTGAATATTGAAAAATACTAACTTTTCTATTTCCAAATGAATAAGAATAACCAGATTTGTCCAACAAGAAACAAATATCAAATTCCGTCTAAATGATGATACATAAAAAGTCTCATCCAAATCCAAATAACAACTAGATTCTAAATGTAATCTAAATAAAACCAATTGGCGCTAACAAGAGCTTTGTCACATTTCCTATATAGATGAATAACATTTCAGCATCAATTAGCACTCGACTTCTGCATAACCCGTACCGCCACACTTATGTGAGTAGTTGCACTTCAGATCTATCCACCAAGTGTGATTTTGTATTAAAGCTAAGTTAACTCCAAATAAAAAGCCGTGGAAGTTTACCCTCTTTTAACGAGCCATTTTGCATACTTAGGACACCTCTTCTTCTTCACATGTCCACCTTTTCTTGTAAAAGAAACAAGCGATGACTCATCCTCGCTTCTCGTTGCCCCCTTAGGTTGTGAGGTCCTACTGCTTGCAACTCATTTTCCTTTATCATGCGACGCCCCAAAAAACCCAGAGGTCCGTTGACTCACCCACAACCTCGCTGGAATACTCGTGGATCGGGCTGGGCAACCCGACACCACTCACGAAACCCGGCGCCTCCTTGTATGGGGAGCTCTACCCAAAGTACATAACCCGTCCTAATAATCAACAATGACCACACATGGTCCACATGCGAGTAAAATAATGGTCACTGGGCTCGTGATCAATTCTCAAGGCCAAAATATCCTAACCAACCAAATGTATTACATGGTTCAAGAGTTTTTTTTTTTACATTATTTAATTCAACATATATTAAAATTTATAATTCCAATACATGTTATACAAAAATCAATACCCAAAGCCAACCCATTCCTTTTATACGTGGCCCTAGTGAGTGTCGCCTCAACCCTGCACCGAAATTCCGCGATCTCGACACACAAAGAAAAACCCGCAGAGATAGTTTCCTACATGGGTTAATCCCCACATAAGTGCACATGGCTGGCAAAACAAACACATCTACAATTACATGGAACCTACTAGAATGTCTACATGGGATCGACCCTCGTGTCCCGAGCCTCACTCAACTCCTCGCACATGCCTAAGCCAATATGCGAGTAAAATACACCGCTTTCAAAACAAAAGCTTTTTGTTCTTGAAAACACACTATCGAAGTTTCAAGAAATATTGGACAACCCTCCGAGGCGCGAACCGTTGGATAACACTCCGAAACAATTCATGGGCTCCCTCCCGACGTGAATTGTCAACAATCTCCCAACACAATTCCTCCTGAAAATCTTTCGTTGAAATTTCTTTCTACAAACATTTTCATTTTTGTTTCATTCTCATGTCACGCTCACACCTAATATTATAGTTACCCCGCAGCATATGTAATGCATGATGTCAATTCCAATACATTCACATGCATATATATATACAATATAATTAATCACATAAATATGTTATGCAAATTCACATCAATAACACCTCAAAATTAGCTCATGGCTAATTAGCAAACACAAGCAATTCATTTTAAAATCACTCAACATCATAAAAATTCACACAAAATACCCATTGTTCATTCACTAACAACAAACCCCTGCCATCGCTCACGCAGCGACACAACAAAGAATTTTCTCCACTTCTGGGCTCAAAGCTTTGAAACCGAGTTTACGCTAAAACAAGCCTTAGAATGTGTTTCTAACCATTTACATGGCTCTTATCCAAAGAATAAAACCACGTAGGAAAAGATCTCTACCTCTTGGAGTTGCTCTGAACTCCACCAAATCTAAGGCCTGCCGCAGCCCCGTCACGTAGAACAACTTTCCTTCTTGTCTCGCAAAACCGACGATCCTGACAATGGACCCCAGAGAGCAAAGTGCTCTTCTCTAAAAACCTCAAATCCCAGCCACTCGTGATCTCCCCTTCAAGATCGCACGCTTTTGGTCTCTTTCAATTGGGAAGATGAACACTATTTGTTATTTTGTCTTTTCCTCATTAAACATTCTCATAATTCCCTCTATGTCCCTTAAGTCTTGGATTTTTGACACTTGGCACTATCTCGCCTTATCCATTCATCCTCTCTACTCATGTAACTTGTTTCACATGGCATGTTATGCTTTACTTCACATATCACATGTCTTTACTTCAGCACTGTGATACTGCCTCTAGTAAACGTGAAAATTCCGAAGCACCGTCTCTAATTCACTTTAAATTCAAAGTGGTTAGATTTTTGCGAGACGATTCCAATCTGAAGTCCGGCTTCATCATCCGAGACTAAAAAAATTTCGATTTTTACCAAATTACCATTTGCTATTTTTCGTAAAATCGAATTTTCTGCCTTACATTTATTGTTATTATTCCTTTCTTTCTTTGCTGCGATTGCCACGGGACGGCGAAGCAAATGAGCACTCAATCCTTTCTGTTTCAATCTCTCTCTCGCATACATTGAGCAATGAGCTCATAAGTGTCCACTTTTCCTTTGAGTATTATAACTTCATCTTAAAAGGACTAAATTGTTCAAGAAGAGATATCAAAAGTAAGTGCACGAGAATGTCATTAGACAATTCCAACCAAGTGCCCTTAGTCTAGTAATAATAAGATTAGACATTTCATTATAAATACCCAATGTTCCCATTGAAATGAGCTTAGTAAGAATAGAAAAAGCTCAAGCCACCTTTTCGCATCCAATGAATAGGTATGTTATTCTGATTAAAGAAACCCTAGGCATTTTCTCCTCGTGCATTGTACCTCTTATGGCATTTGGAATGGGGAAAAGGCTTCATGATCATAAGACTCATGCGCTGGTAAAGTCCCACTTTTCTAAGTTAGCCCTTTGTTCCATGGTAATCAGCCATCAAGAAGGGCGGGAGGTCGTCTCAAATCCGATTGCATAGTCTAGATCCATTACACTCCAAGCAAATAGTAATATGCTCTTTTTTCCATTTCCGAAATTAGTGCCATTAAACTGTATGTTATTAATGTTGGGCATATATAATCTAAGCGTTAATCGTATCCAAAATAAAATAATAAAGTTCTCACAATAAACAATAAGGGTTCATTTCCTTAAAGCATGTAAGATATAATTTAAAAATTAACTTATTGCATGCATGGATAACATCAAATATCACATATTTACCACTACAAGTGTCTAAGATTTGGCCAAAAATAACCTTCCTTTGGGCCGATTATTTTATGCATAGATTTAGATACTTCTACACAATTCTTTAATAAAATCCACATATTTTGAGATAAATCGTCATAATAGAGGTCACTTTAAGATGATAATTTCAATTTAATTCATATTGAAATAATGTACCAATAGGATTGGTCAAATGGATCAATCAAAGATCCAATTGGGTTGGTCAAACAAATCAATCAGTCATCTTAAGGAAGGGTCAAACCTTAACCTTGGGCCTTACCCAACCCATCACTTGACCCAATAACCCAAACCTTTATCAAAAAGCCCAAACTTTGACTTAATTATTAAATGACTTAGACTCAACATCTAAATAACCCAATAGATTAAATGACTCCAGGGCCCAACTGGTTAAAGATAAGAAATTGAATAATTTCTTATACAACATGATAACGGCAACAAAAAAAGGTCATTAACTCCACTGTAAGTCTCCCATTCCCTAATTATTCTCAAAATATTTATATTTTTCTTGGATATTATGTTAAAAAGAAATTTGGAGAAAAACCTATTTCCAAGATAAAATTTGAGAATTTTTCTGATAAATAATTTATGAAAAATTATTAAAAAACTAGGAAAAAAATACCTTTCCTTACAACCAAACACACAAATTACAATGTGGAGGTTCAGAATGGAAATCACAAACCAAAGAATCCAAGAACCCCTTTAATTAAATAAATATAATCTCTCTAATCCTTATCGAGCAACACGAGTGTCTCCTGAGCGCCACGCGTGGTTGGAGAAAAATTACAAACAACATACAAATAATAAACTGTATTCTTTCATCTAGATAGATTATTATTTTATCCATATATCTATTCTAGATGATAAACATGCCGTATCTACAGGTTAAAAACGATTAGAAAATAAAAGAAACTATAAGACATACTGTGCACTTTCAATCTTTTCTGTTTCGCCTCTTCCTTTTGCACACATTAAGCAATGAGCTTCCATTATGTCAATTTTTCCTCTTGAGTATTATAACTTATCTAAAGGACTAAACAGCAGAAAGAGAGATCAAAAACTAAGTGCACAGAATGTCATCGTTCAATTCCAAATCCTTTAGTGCCCCCGCCTAGTAACAAGATTAGACATTTCCATTATGTACTTCGTTATGTTCCTCGCTTTGTACCATTGAAACAAGCATAAGAAGAATAGTGCTTATTTCGACCTTTCAGATCCACTACTATTCGGGTTTTAGGAAACTCTTAGCATTTTCCTCCTCATGGAAAATTTATGGCATTTGGAATAGAGTGCTTCATGATCATAAGACTCATGTGGTTACAACGCTCCCACTTTTCTAAGTTAGCCATTTGTTCCACAAAGATTGTCACCAGTAGCGCGGTGGAGGTCGTCTAATCCGGACGCATACTAGATCCGCATTAATGCCCATTCTTCGCTTTTAGGTTTTGTCTTCCATGCCTGAAACAAGAGCCTTTTTTTTCTTCAAAACTCAATCACCAATGGGATAGAATGAGGTGCCATTTTTTTTCTCTTTGTTTAAACCGGACCTCATAACCTTTTATAATTCTTATCAATTTATTTTATTTATTACTCATCATTAATAAATAAAATAACTAGTCTCTATGCATTGCAAAGTCCATACTATATTTATAAGAGATGTATTTAAAAGCCCAAAATTAACTCAATTAATCATATATTTAATTAGGCTTAATAAAAAAAATAGATAGATTAATGTATAATGTTAATCTTTAGCCCAAATTTACTAAAATACCCAACAAGATTCACATGTTACAAATGGCCATCTTTTCATTATTTGCCTTTATTATGCTATTGTTATCTTTTAATCATTTTCTTTCCTTTTTTGAAATTTTAATTTTTAAAAAGTGGGTTAAAGGGTATTTTTGCCTCTTAACTATTGCCTATGTCAATTTAGCCTCTCTTAACTATTTTTTTGTCTTTATATATGTCCTTCAACTATGAGGAGCAAAATTGCCTTTTAACCCTTTAAAAGTTCTATAAATTTACACATTATAATTGGTGATAACGAATACTGAACAAGGAAAATGAAGGGATTTACAATGATTAAACATCAAAATCCACATCCAAAATGGTGGGAAGCCTAGCCTCTACGAGAAACTTTTATATGGTTTTCTTCATCTGTAAATGGAAATGTTAGAATGGAGATGGATTAAAAAACTGGTAGTGACGCACCATTATATCCGGTTCAATCTTATAGAGTTTGGTTCTTATGACGCTAAAAATCTGGTTTCAAGGAGTCATAGCCTCCCCTTTGTTTTGTTAAAAGGAAAGCAAACAATATAAGTAGCTCTCACTTTATTGCAAGAGCTACTTTTTCACAAACTAACCTTTGGTTTTGGCTTGAGGCTCCTCATTTTCGTGTAGCCTCTTGTCTCTTATTGTTTTTCTGCCTGCTTTAATATATCTTCCTTTAAAAAAATAAAATAAAAATTCCACACAAGTTAGAAGGATAAGTGAGGTAAATCCAACTTGGGAGGGTTCTTTTAAGAACTAGACAATTACCATTTACATTGCAAGAATCGCTTCACGATTCAAACTCGTGACCCCTCCCCATGTAATTGTGTTTTCAATAAACGAACGTTTTTATACCATTTTTGGGCTATATATGATGGGCTTGAGAGGTTCTCATATTATTATCATGGTTATTTTTTTAATAATATTTCCTTTTAGTACTTTATTTTATTTTTCATAAGTTCAATGCTACTTAGTTAATGATACGGAATATTA
This sequence comes from Tetrastigma voinierianum, assembly GCA_016808115.1. NCBI lineage: Eukaryota > Viridiplantae > Streptophyta > Magnoliopsida > Vitales > Vitaceae > Tetrastigma > Tetrastigma voinierianum. The sequence goes on from JAEQBH010001577.1 coordinate 602,852, forward strand.
AACTAGGCGGAATAAAATAAGGAAATCTTAAAATGTAAGGTTAGATGAGTTGAAGGAAAGGGTCCACTTTAGACAAGATGCAAAGGAGCAAACATTTTAGGTATTGTAGTTCAAATTTTGATTAAGTTTTCTTTTAACTCAAATCCAAGTTATTATATGTAATGATATTTAATATATATATAGTTATATATATATATATATATATATATATATATATGAGTGAATTATTATTACTATTATTGTTTTTATTTTTATCATCATTATTATTTGATTTACAACTTTCTAATAAAATTATTTAAAATTTTAAGTTTTTTAAACCTGTTTATTAACAATAATAGGAAAAAATTCTCAAGCCTTACTATACCCTAAAATTCTTTTTCTCTCAACTTTTCTACTAACCTCTTTTCTTTTAAGCAATAAGGAGATTTTTTGCTATTCTTAATTCAAATCATCCATTTACATCTCTTTCATATTTTTCTTTCTCAATAAAGCTCGATTTATCCATACAAATCTAAAGTGTTTGTTTTTTTCGCGATTAGTCAAGCCACCTTCAGAGCTCAGGCATTGTCGTCACTCCTTCGCGGCGCCAAGTGGTGGTCGCCATAGTCTCGTGGCGCCTATTTGTGTTTCCTGGACGATTTAAACAAGAAAGATATATTATCGTGAGACAAGATATCAAATCAATAATCGCCGAGATATTGTAAAACTAGAATTGGTGTAGGTATTCTATCATAATAATATCAAAATGCCAGAATTAACCATCAAACGATAAGCTTGGTACCGCTTTAATACGATAAGGAATCCTATATTGCTTTTTCATCATTTGTGACTTTTAACATTTTGATTATATATTTTTATTTATATATTTTTAATTTAATTAATAAAATTTGTTTTTTCTTTAAAAAACAATAAGAAAGAGTATCGTATAAATTCCAATTAAAGAATTTTTGAGCGTATTATAGGTTTTTTAATTCATCTTGAATGGTCAAAGTGCTGCTTATTCATAAAGTTAGTCTAGTCTATGCAATTAATCTTGGTAGCTCGGGGTTCTGAATTTGAAAACCATGCTTACTATCTTTGATAGGTTTAGGGTTCCGATTTTGAAAACCCTAAAGTAATCTTTGATAGGTTTGATCCATATTTAAAGCAAAACTAATCAACATTTTCAAATCATACGTGATAAAAATACATTTAAAAATTGTATTAATTTTCTCTGATCTCGCAGCGAAAGATTTTTAAAAATCTTGTTGAAGCCTAATAAAAAGTAATCTGACAATATTTCAATTCTAGCATAATAATAAGGAGGAAATTCATCACTGAAAATACTAATAATGTCATAATGTCAATATTACCAACTCTAATAATATTTTAAACACCATAACTATTAATTATTTAATTAATAGCTTTCAAAAACTTTTATAAAAGCTTCTAATTCCTTCCGAATATGATTTCAAATATTTATTTATTTTATATTTTAATTAATTCTACTCTACTAAAATAAGTTTTTACTCGCTTATATCATAGTATCCCTTAATATTTATCTTGACTACAATTATTATTTAACTAAATTCTCAATTCATAGCAAATATCTTACTTGCCAAAAATATATCCCTCAATTAATATCAAATACATATATTTATAAAATTTTAGCTTCCAAACTTGTCATATTTGTTTATTATTATTCCCAAGAATTTATTATCAAATATTTACCTTTTTTGTTTTTTTTCTAAAATAATTGAAATATCAAATTTTTTTTTTCCAATATCTATCATTACCCAAACTTTAAGTTTTCTAGTTTATTTGTAAAATACTTTAGATATAATTTCTTTAATATTAAATGATATTAATCATACCAATATGTCCATTTTGGCTTTTTAATTAAATGTCCTTTAGTTTTTTGTTTTTTAAGTTCCTTTAACCAAAAATTCCCTTTGACTTTTTAAGTTGTCATAATACATACTTATTCATTTCTACACTCTCACTTTTTTTCTACATTGATTCATAATTTCAAAGTATGTTGTTCGATATTATATATATATATATATACTCCCTAGTTCGGTGCTCCCTTACTACTTTCTTTTTTTTTCTTTTCACACACTCAAGGTATATGGTGGTCCCTCCCTACCACATTTATTATTATTATTTTTTTTATTCTCATTCTCAAAGTCATTCAGTACAATACCACTCACTCAAGATTTTAGTTTATTTTTAAAAGAAATGAAAGTGAAATCTAAATCTAATTTTTTAGGGTTGATATAAAACTTAAAAGAAAATTAAATAATCTATACCAAAATCTAGGAAAATAAGGCGAGGTATTATCTTACTCAAATCTAAGATTTAGGAAAAATCTTTACATTTCAAAGCTTTTCTTCAAAACCCTAATATATAGAGTTCTTCGAAGGAGAGAAACTGTGTACAAAGTGGTGATTGGGTAAACACTCCGAAATGCTCCCTCTTCACTTTTCAACAAATATAATAGCTAGACTTTTAAAATAAAACAAACATTTCAAAAACCAAATTGCTCTAACTCCCTCCTCTCCTTCTCCCTTCGGACCTCTCTCCCCTTGTCTTCCCTTGACAACAAGACCTATTTTTCATGTCTTTTCAATCTCTATTCAGCATAAAGGCAAAAAAGAAGAAAGAAGAAACCTCATTTTCCTCTCTCAATCCTAAAGTTAAAAAGAAAAGAAAACCTAACTCCTTTGTCTTCTCGGGTCCATCTTGCACCGTTGAAAGGTACTCAAGCAAATGACCATTTCCCTTCCATTTTAACCTAAATCCACGACATATTTGCCCCTTATTTGTGGTGTGTTCATCCTATGCAACTATATCACACTTACATCATTAGACTTTTATATTTTTCCATTTAATAATGTTCTTCAGAAAAATAAATAATATTTCAAGTTTCGAAATTAGAATCGACAATTTTGTTAAAGCGACTTTTGTAAAAGATTAATAATTTGAAAAGAATTTAGAAAATGAAAATTTGAGATTTTGCAAATTAAGATTGAAAGAATGAAATTAGAAAAAGAAGATAAATATAAATTTAAAATTTGTAAAGAGATTTTTGAATTTGAAAATTCATTTTTAAAGGTGTTAAATCTGCATTATAAGTAAAAAGAGTAAGAAGATATCACAAGTTGGCGCATTGGTACCATGCCATTAGAAAATTTGCTTATTTGATCTTATTTTGTGCTGCAGGAAGCCCTAGACGAGATAACAAGAATACGAAAATGGAACCTAGCTGAGGCGGGTCGCAGATGACAGCTGGTCTAAATGTGCCCACACATGATATAATGAGCCGACCTGCCAGAGCGAATAACTCTAACGGTTTCAGTTTTAATGAGCTATCGATTTTATAATTAATTGAGTTTGGTTGGTGAGTCTCTAATGAGATAGAGGTAAAGGGGCCGAATGGATTTATAAGTAAAAGTATTGGGTGAATTGGGTTCCTAGTTAAATATAATTAATTAAGTAAAAGGAATAGTAAAATAAGAAAGAATAAAACAATATATATATAATATTTACCAAAAATACAAGAATATATATAAGAAGAATTAATATAAAATATAAAATATGAGGATGATATAAAAGGAATAGTAAAAGTAAGTAATAGTAAAACAATACATAAATATAAAAATATTTAAATAAAAAATACAAGAATATTGTATACAAGAAGAATTAATAAAATATAAAAAATGAGGATGATATAAAAGAGATGAGAGAATAGATGGGTTTGGATTTGGAATATTTACTAATCATGAAATTTCCTAAAACTTTAAATAATAAAGAAAATAAAAAAGAAACCAAAAGTCATGAAACAGTCGTCAAGGAGGCGCTAAATTCCACAGAAGCAAAACAAACAAATCCCACGAAGCACCATCAAGGTGCTGTCCAGAAGTCGTAGCCGCGGGGATGCGATGCGGCCACTCATGCCTCATCCCCTTACGTATGGGTACTCGTCAAAATGGGAGAGACTTGGTTGCGAATCTACTTGCTTGCAGCCACCAAAACCTTATTACGTGAGGTTACTTTCAACATAGCACCATTGATCATTCAATGAAACTGACGCCGGACATCTGAATTTCTCCCTTCTTCGTCCTCCTTCAGTATAAATAGTTATATACCCACTTCTTTGGAATATTCTTAAATAGCTTAATCTTCCTCTCTCTTTCTCTAGATCTCTATGATAGCACAGCTACAGCATGAAATGCCTTTATGGTTGATCGCATTCTCCCCCCTCCCCCCCATCATTTTCCATTTTGTTGCTTCATCTCCATTTTACTTATCTTTTTTTTCTTTTAACTTTACTCGACATATTGTTTAGTTCAACACACTCTTCTTCTTTTTAAAATGATATAATCATAGTCATTCCCTACAATAAGGATAGAATCACACACAAGCATTAGACTAGTGCCTTATTTTCATAAATCTAGCTCATTCAATTTTGGATTAATTAATTTATTTATTTATTCATCAATCGTTTTTTTTATGACAAGAAATTAGTATAAACTTTCATCTCTACCCATATCGACATTATGGTTCCAATTGTCCTTGGGATGTATGACTAAGATAAGCACATCTCCAAATATTCCGATACAATATGTAAAGCATGCTGAATCTACTGGTTTAGCAAGATTTATAATATCCACGATTTATCACATGAATCTTACTCACGACGAATCATCGATATCGCGAATCTACTTGTTTGCAACATTTATAATATCTCGGGGCCGATATTTTATCGCATTTTAAACTTATCCTCACGATATAATCAATATCACTATTGAAGGCGAAAAATATGTCCTCATCCTTACGATTTTGGAAAGACCTTATATTCTCGGCGGAAGACTAAGTAGGGGGCTTTGTTTGTTTCCAAATCTTGACAACTACATTTCCTGAGGCTCTTCTTACCATTCGATCTCGTTTCTATTGAAGATAGGTCATATTGGGATCAACCAGTTTTTGATTTTGACATGTTCAAATATCATCAAAACAACACCAACAATATGGAAGAAGAATAAGAGGAGCAGCTACCTCTGGTTTAAACTTAGTTTTAATCTTTGTGATATCTATTTCCTTCTTATATTTGAGAAAAATATTTTCTTGAGCATTGTTTTGTTATCTTTTGTATTTAGGGAATGTAATCTGTTGATTGTTGTAATTTTGATTAAAGGTAATGTGTTTACGTAGCATTATTTTAGTCGTTGACATTTATTAGATGTTGTTGATTATATAATAACACTTATTTATATCAAAGAGTTATTACATAAGAACAGAATTAAAAAATAAAGAATGTTCACTGGGAACCAAAGTGAGGGTTTGTTTGTTTAAAGAATGTGTTCACTGGGAACCAAAGTGAGGGGGCTTGTTTGTTTAATGTTTTTTATAAGAGTCTTTTACTCTAAAGGACAAAAAGAATAACAAGAAAAACAAGATTGGCGTTTTTTGTTCCTGATCTTAAGAATAGAAACAAACTGTTCTCAAAATGATATCTTTTAGTTGTTTTATGGTAGTTTCATTGAAATGTTTTATTTTTTCAAATGACAGTTTTCCCTTTTTTTTTGGATATATGATAAAGTGATTATATTGAAAACACCCACTTTGGTTGCTTGTCTAGAGTTGTCCTGCGAAGCTTTCTGAGTCATATAGAATTAGAGCAAGCTTCCTGTAACAAAGAATAGTGCTACTTGATCAGGTTGACTGCAAAAAGGTCTAAAGAAAAAGACTCTTTGGAATATTCTTTGAATAAATATACATACATGATACATGCATGTTTTTTTGTTTTTTTTTATTTTACAGAATAAGAGATGAGTGATAATTAACGAGAAATTTATTTCCATTGGAAAGAAGACTAACTCTATCCTCAAGTGATTCACTTTGAGCATTTTTCTGTAACTCAAGCTATTTTTCTGTATTTGTTTATATTTCCCTTTTATATTGGTTCAAGTGTTTTTCTCCCCTTACCAAATTGTTGAAATTATGGTTTAAGTTGTTACGCGGTAGTTGCATGAGTAATTTATAAGTTCTCTATTCTTTCTATTTTTATTTACAGGTTAATTATAAAGAAAATGATTTGTCCAAAGAAGAGAAGTCAAATAGCTAGTAGAGAAGATTATATTAATAAAGTCATGTGGAGGCAGCACAATGTTTTTGTAAAATGCATACGTTAATAGTTGTTTCATTAATATTATTATCTTTTTGTATATGAATTATATATTGTTGTTGAAATATTTTGACATAATTAGTAGACTTGTTATGCTGATTGTTTAAACTGGTTATTTGTACATCAATATTCGGCTGTTATTTTAATTAGTAAAATTTGATTTAATTTTTAGGGGCTTATTTTTCTTGTTTAATTATTTAGAAAATTCATTATTTTAATAGAAAAATATAAATATTACTTTTAATATAAAATGTGGATCTCATTCGAGACTCTTTCGATCCCTCAAAAGTCTCGACCGGAGGCGAGGGCGATGAAAAAATCAATTTTATTTTTTTGAAAGATTGAAGTTACAAATCACTAAAAATTATAAATAATGAAATAATATATGTTAATAACCTAATACGTAGTATAAAACTTTATAAATTTTGATAATATAATAATTGTAATATTTTACGACTCCATTTCTTTTAATATATTAATTATTATTCTCATATAAATAAAGCATTCTTATTTAAATAAAACGTAATAAAAATACTATGTTGTAACAAACATCTTAAGCAATGAAAAAACAAGAAAATAAGATAAGATTTTAAATATTTGTGGAAGATTTAAATGATGTGGCCCTCCTTCAAAGACTCAACCCATCCCGCCCAATAGCTACTTAGTAGTGAAGAAATGCTTTTCTATTTTTATTACCTAAAGTAAGTCATCGGTTGAATGGCAGGTTTGGACAGTGGGGGCTAGGACTAGGGGTTTTGATTTAGAGTGCACCAACTACTCATACTCTTAACCGTAAAATATGAAAATTATAAATAAAAATTAATATATAATATTTTACGCCCATCATACATAATGATGCCATAAATAAATTTCAACGCTTCAAAATGAAAAGCATGCTGAAGGGAGAGTTTCAAGTTCGAAGTCATAAGGGAGAGTTTCAAGTTCCAAATACAATGGGTACATCATTACACAAGTACACTCTTAAATTTGATTTCAATAAACAAAAGATCAACCTGATTTCATTAAATACACTTTAAACCTCGATCATGGATGACATGAGCTAAAGGGCAAGAAAAAAAAAAAACAAAAGAGAACAATAAACAAAAAACAAATTTGATTTCAATTAAATTTTCCTTTCAACCTTTCTCCAATTTCATCCCCTTCCTTTCTTAAATCAAGAATTTGAAATCGATAACTTTAAAACAATTTCTATTTCATCTCATTTTCTTATATTTTCCAAAAAAACATTAGGCAAGAGAATTCCTACTCTAGCTTCTTTCTTTCCCAAAGTATTTCCAAATTACACAAAACTGAAGAAAATTAAGGTGGCCAAAAGAACATGCAATCCTCTAATCTTCTGTTTCATTTTGCTTATCTTCCAAACAATTACTAAAATTCACATCCACCAAATCCTCAAACTATTGTATCAACCTCAATTCAACGAGATTTTTATTTTATCTTTAAAGTTCACATGCTCCCACAATTGAAAACCCAACATTCCAAACCAACCGACAGCCAAGCTCATTGCATCCACGATCATTCTGGGTTCACTATAAGATCTTTTGTATTCTCCGCTTCAAAAATATGCAAGAGTGCACCAAACAAAGAGTGAAATCGAAAGAGCAATCTGCTTAGTAAATCATCTCGTGAAGATCGGGCGACGCCTCGAGCAAGAGGAGTGAATTGAAGATGTGGTGAGATTGACCACGCTACGAGCACGATCTTTTCACTGCTTAGAGCATCTCCAACTCCATCAGATAACAAATAAGAAACGAAATAACCGCTAAAACGGAATCCTTAACCCGCTTCAAGATACCTCCAACGGATTCCATTTCGCTATCAAAATGAACCCCAAAATTTGAGGTTCCAAATTTCAGAACCCGCTGGTAGCCAAAATTCGATTTAAAAATCGTTAATAGCCGCTGCACTTTCCCAACTATTATTTTATATTAAAAATATAATAAAATATTAAAAATAGATACTCATTCGGTATCACAATGAGCGATACATAATCTGCTCCATTCTCGGTTCCAAAATGTTTGATGGCTCCATTTATAACTTTGGAACCCCAAACGGAGCTTTACCCATTGGAGATGCTCTAGAACACTCGAGAATCGGAATCCATTGTGACGATCGTGAGTGTCAGCTGGAGCGAGTACTTTGTGAAACTCTCTCAAAGACCCCGTCTGTGGACGAGATATTCAACCCCCGCCGACGTGACTCCCTGGATCAAGTTTCCAAGACCAAAATCCACACTATGACAAAAACTTATCTCAACAGCAAACAAAAGGAAAACCCAACGCTTTATGATCAAGTATTCGATGCGACATGACACTCGGTATCTTCCTCACGGTCTTGCTCATCAGGCATTCTAATGTCACCGTCAGAGCCAAAACCCTATAATCAAGAGAAAATGAGGATTAGGACTACTAGAGAGAGGGTGAATATATGATTTCTAAAGTAAATATGAGAGATGGAAGCTAGATTTGGAAAAAACTTTGAGCACGGGGCTTCATTCTCACCGAATCGAGCCGAGTGTTTGAATCGAAGGAAGTCCGTCACTGGACATGGTTCAAATCTCTACCGATTCGAAAGTACGACTTCTACGAGTCAGATCCGCCTCGGCAAGGTAGCCGCACCGACACCGATATTAACATACACATAAACTCCCCAGACCAACCTTAAAAATCTCGTGAGGAGTTAACTCGACCAAAGGAAAAACAGGATCTTAATGACCACGATATTTTCTTTTAACATCGCAACAACAGAATAAAAAATTTCAGAGCAATCAGAGATTCTTCTTCAAAAGAAGAGAAAAATAAAAAAATTTCCTGACCTTGTGACTGAGTTCTCTAACCATACGCAGTTTCCCAACAGTGAAATGTGAATCAAAAAAATTTCATGGTGACGCAACTCATGGTGAATGGGTTGTGCGTGAGGATGAAGCAAAAAGAATTTCATGGTGAATGGGCTGTGCGTGAGGATGAAGCAAAAAGGAGGGAGGAAGGGAAGGGAAGGGAAGGGCTGCGGAGGATGCAGCGAGAAAGGAGGGGAAGGGGGATGAATTGAGAAAGGAGGGGAAGGGGAAGGGGTGAGGAAGATGAAGCGAGAAAGTGGGGACGGGTAGGTTATTTTGATAAATTTGTATGATTAAATAATTCATAAATTATTTGTAATTATAATATTTATTAAAAAATATAAATTATGTTTAGCCATTGTATAAACTATGGGTAGGTGAAGGATAGCCACGGGACAAAGAGGTGCCTGCTCCATCTAGTTATATATTCAAAATGGAAAGGCAAAGCTGAAGATAACAAGTGACTTCTATCTTCTTCGCTGGATGTCACGTAACAAAACTTTCACGTTACGAAGTGACGAAGTGACTTCGAGATTCTTCGGTCGAAGCCTCGAATGTTCTAGGCCTCACTCTTGGTCCTCCCTCTTGGTCGTTATAAAATAGTCAGGTAGCAACTCTTCCTCCATCACCTCTTGTCTCTCCATATGGCATCGCGAGTGAGACATGCACTGTATCAGTTAGAGCCCGGCCTTGGTTTTTTTTTTACTTTCTCTCTCCCTCACAGGCATTTTCCATTTTCCATTTTCTATTTTGTTACTCTCTTCTACTTCATCTCCATTTTGCTATTAGACTCGAGCCTTATTTTCGCTAATTCAATTTTTGATTCATTTATTTATTTATTGTTTTTTTGTCTGTTATGACACGAAATTAACAAAAAATTTATCTGCACCCATATGATTTTGGCCCACCTGTCCTTGAAAATATGAGAGCACGATGATATCTCTCCCACTGTCTCGATGCAATATAGTTCGCGACCTACTTGTTTGCACATTTCTAATGTCAAGATATTTATCGCTTATGAAATTTTAATACTTCACTTGATGTAATCGTCGCGATATTGGAAGATGAAAACGATGTCCTCGTTCTTATGATTTTGGAACACGTTATATTCTTAAGTGGAACATTAGCAAAAACTTGTTTGTTTCAAATCCTGACGCCATATTTTGGAGGATTTCTTTCGTGGCGATTCGATTTTGTTCCTAGCCAAGATAAGATGTTATCGTGATCATTCAATCCTTTGATTTTGATATGTTCAAATATCATCAAAACAACACCAACGATATGGAAGAAGAAAAACCACAAGTGTGGCGACTTCCGGTTTAAACTTGGATTTAATTTTTGTAATATCTATTTCAATGTTATTTTTTAGTCCTGTTTCGTTATCTTTTGTATTTAGGGAATGCTATACGTTGAGTGTTATAATTTTGATTAAAGGTAATGTGTTTACATAGCATTATTTTAGTGGTTGATTTATTAGATATTGTTGATTATATAATAACAATTTAATTATATCTAGTATTATTACACTAAATCCAAATCATGGCGCTTATAGATCGTGTTGTTTCGCTTTTGAAATCTTTGAAGAATCAACCCTAACTTTGCCTCGCCTTCTTCTCTCCCCTCTTCTTCCCAAAGAGTTTTCTTTTAGCGATTTAGATCGATTTTACTCCTTCTTTCTTTTCCCTTCCCCCAAAAGGTTTTCGCCATGTCATCACCGTCTGTGAAGAGAGCTAATGAGTTGGAAATCACATAATGACACCCACTGTGCGGTGATGGATAAATTATCAACCCCTCCTCTACCCTCATTTCAGATATTCTCGCTTTGCTTTCGCCAGGATTAATCGAGGTTAGATTTACAAATTTTAGCTCAGATGGTTCAAAGGTGTGTTTGGGGTTTTATTTTCCGTTTTTATTTTTCTCAGGCTATGGTTTTAGGTGGCTTGGCTTGTTTCCTTGTTCTCTTTCTACTCTTCCAGAGTTTCCATTTCAAGGCTCTTCCGATCAGATTCTATTTCTACTCCGCTTCCGCACTCTTCAAATTTCGATATAAATTGTCAGCACACAAGCTGTGGTGAACCTAAGCCTAAACTCGATGACGAGCCAAGTTTGTTTTGTCTCGTTTCTAAATGCACGGACACGAACCCGCGAGAGATATGATGTCGATGGCGTCTCAAACAAGCTCTGCTTACGCTGGCTGCTGCTTCTCGTCTTCCCGCCCTAAGTTCCTTCTCAGGTTCGTTGAAAACGCTGCCCGCACATCGCTCACGAATCGATCCGGCCTCTGCGGGGGCCGGCGCTTGAACCATGGCCGTTCATGAGCTCAAACTGCTGTTCTATGCCTGTTCGGTCGAGGAGCCTCAATAGAAACCCAAAGACACTCCAGTTTCTTCCTTCTTCATCGCCAGATTCAGGCACCTGCATCGCATATGGCCGATTACAAACCGCGTCCCATACGCTGATGCGTATGTGTTTGCAAAAAGATGGCTGATAAGGCGGCAATGAGGTCATTGATCAAACCGGTTGGTAAATATGGGCTGTAACATGGCAATTATACATCACCAAATCGAATACTAAGCTCCCAAAAAAATAATAGAAGATTAGATATTCTAGCAATCTTAATACCCTCAAGTCGATACCGGAGATCACAAATGCCCAACTTGCCAAGTAGATACATAAACTTGCGCCGCATATCTTGGTGAAGATTTCGCAGCTGATCTCTCAAGAGACATATGAGACGAGAAACAATACCGTCACGAATGGCATCACGCATTACAATGACAATCAACTTCAATATGCTCTTGCAGACGCCTGTACGAAGATTTAATTTCGGAAAGCAATGTAGATCGCCAACCGACTATCACAAGATAAGCGCATGGCTCGCGAATGTACACTCAAACTCATACAAAGCTGAGCCATTTAAACTCCGGCGACGCATCATGGAACGATAATTTCGCTTCAGCCAGGGGATCGATATCAGATGTTGCTTCTTTGCCCCAAGAAATCTGAGAAGATCCAAGAAACACTATCCAACCAAGAAGAGACCGCTCTTAATAAAGGACACGTGAGCTCCAACTGAATCACCAAATCTGGTCAGATAAATTCAATCGTGGCGAAGAAGAATGCTTTAATTCGACACTTTTAAGTAGCGAACCGTACGGCGCCATCCCAATGATCCTTACGAGGTGTCGTGACAACCGAGCCAAGATATGAACGTATAAACCAAGTCGACGTGAGGTTAAGTAAATGACGACTCCACAAGTCGCCTATACCTTCAGGACGGCAGCAAAGGCCTGGGCGAGCCAATGCGATTCCGCCCACGGAAAGCTCTTCAACGACGCACCCCAATAAGCCGCCTGGAAGAATAATATCAAGAGCGTATTTTCGCGACAAGAAGATGCCCCGACCACGGTGAGCAACCTCAATACTAAGAAAATACTCAAGGCACCCAAATCTTTCATATAAACACTCTGCGGCAAATAGGCTCCCTTGAAATGGTCAACAAATTCTAAGCATCATTACTTAAATAATGAGATCATCAACATACACAAGAACATTAAGTCAGATCGATCCCTGATGTAGTAAATAGAGAATAATCCAATAAGACTCCGAAGGAAACCATAAGTCTTCAAAGAAGCAGCTAATCAGCATACCAAAGACTGGGCGAGCCTGGTCAGACCATACAAAGACTTCGAGACGACACACTAAACCAGAGTGCGACCTGAAGCCAGAGGAAGTTTCATAAATCCTTCATCAAGATCACCATGAAGAAACGTATTGGCAAAACATCCATCCGATGCAAAACCCAACTCTTGACCGTGAATCGTGCTAAGAAGGCACGAATAAGACCATTTTTCGTAATCGAGCAAAAAAGTTTCATTATAATCAACCCTCAACTTGACGATTGCCAAAATAACCGACGAAAGCCTTAAGACGCCTACCGCCCATTCGCATGATATTTGATTTTGTATGTCTTACTTGTAACCAAGAGCCTTTTTTATGAGGAGGTAAACCGCTATGTCCCAAAGCCATTAGCTTCTAAAGCACTTCTTTGTATAGCCTCGCCAACCTTCATCTCGCATAGCTTTAAAAGAACGAGGTTCAATGCCTCTGCGATCGGGCCGCAAGAAAAACACTTGTCGCTGGAGAAAACTTATTACACCACATAACGTGCTATAGGATAAGGAGCACCGAGGAGCTAGTAGAAGACGATGAACACCTCGCATGGACTCGAAGATTGTACAAAGGTGGGTATCAAAGTCACGGGGGTTAATCTGAGTGGACGCTTTATCCCCAACCCGCGCCTAAGTCACTCCGCGGAGGCGGAGGAGATGTATGCAGGGGCACAGGAGGTGGCGATGGGATTCAAAGACAATTCAGCCCCACTGCGGTGGGCCGGTGATGATCATCCACCAGCAGACTCCAAGTCTTCCAAAATCAACATCAATCCTCGCATTAGAATCATACTTGGTGAATGTCGCACTTTGAGAAGTAGAAATAAATCTCAGAAGGAAATTCATTTTCATGAAACTTTACATCTCCTCGGAAACAAAGATGTCACCTCGTCTCGAAGGTCATATAATCTCCACCCTTTTTTCCCATGTGGATAACTAATAAAGACACACTTCCTACTTCGAGGAGCAAATTTGATACTTTGGCCTTTGATTGTGGGCAAAAGCCAAACAACCAAACCTTAAGTTCACATCATACCGTGCCCCGCCAAAGAGAATTTCAAAGGAGTTGTATTGTGGAGCAAACTGTATGAGTTCTCACGAGATACACTACACCAAGCACACATTCTCCCAAAAAGTAATAGGAAGATTGTCTTGAAACATCAAAGACGACTCACATTAAGAATATAAGTTGATGTTTTCTCCACACCTAATTCATTTCGCTGAGGAGTCCCAACACAAGAGGTTTGAAAATAATGCCATGTGTATCAAAATAATCCAACATACATTTAAACTCCGTACCATTATCAATTCGCATCATTTTGACATGTGTTTCAAACTAGCCGGGCAACTATAGCAAAAATGAACAAAACTTGATAAACTCGTTTTTGAACGCAAATAAATAAACTCCATAATAGCCTCTTTGAAAAATCATCCACCAAAGTCAAAAAAATAATGTGCTCCACACCGAAGAGGGTATCTTGGTCAACTCTATAAATCACAATGAATGTAAAACAAAAGATCTCGACTATTAGCTTTACTATCACCTGACAGAAAACTATCACGCTTTTGCTTTGCTCGAGGACAAACTTCGCATGCTTTATTCAATTTCTTTCTTGGCATCGAAGAAATAAATGAACTAACTTGACGAATTCTTATCCGATTTGATGCCCAGACGACGATGCTACAACTCGTAACTGGGGCTGGAACTGCTATCGCACACACCGTAGGAATCCGCCGAAAATAATAAATCCATCCTTACGCTCACCGGCCATCTAATCAGACTCGGCGTAGGGTCCCAGATAGCAATATAATGAATCGCTGAATTGTAAAAGACATTTAGAATCATCAATTAATCAGACACCCAGATTAAGCTGCAACAACTATGGTACAAATAAAATATGTTTAAGTATCAACTACCAGCCAACAAAACGCCGGCCAAATTCTTTGCAGAAGAATGGCATGAGCACTCTAAAAACCCAACCGAACATCGCGAATGTGACGAGTGTCCGTCAAACATGATTCAGTTGCTGCAGAATACGGTGAGAAGCAATTTATCAATAATCCAAGAAAAGGGAGAGAACGCACTCCATCATCCAACAAGGCCGGGCGATTATTTATCATATTCAATAAATTGAATCCGCCCGCTTTAAGTCGCAAAGAAACGCCGTGAAACCCATGAGAGGAGTGGGGCCACCGACCTAGCCTCCCACCCCAATAACATCGCGTGCCACGACCGCGGCGTACCCACGCGCTTGGGCCGACCACGAGGAGCGCTGGAGGAGTCAGGAGGTGGTCAGGCATCGGGCCGCACGCCTCGGGGACTCCACTCTGCCCGATCTTCCCACCAATCCGATATCCATGCTTTGAAACAAGTATTGTCATCAAGGACCATCGCTACAAACAGAATAATACAATTTTCGATTTATCGGACGTAACACGAGCCTCGGGTCGCGGCGCTTTGTGTAGAGCAAACGCATGGATTTCCTCCCGCTCCCGCTCTATCTCGAGCAATACCCCGAGACTTTCTCTTCCCAAGACATGCTTTTTGATACACACGACGAGATCGTGCAAAGGAGAAGTGGACAACAAATTAGAACGCATCAAGGCATATAACTCATCGCGCACGCCAATGAGAAATTTGGCAGTTTCTCCTCCTCCCGATCCGTAGCAAGTCGACCAAAGAACATCACAAGTACAATTACCACAGTACGCATGGAGAGGCTCGAGACGAATCAATCCAGCATCATACAATCCCATCAAACTGCATATAATAATCATTAACAGAGTTCTAAGTTTGCTTACGCTTGTAATATCGCCCTCACCCGTTGAAGGCGAGGACCATCGCCACGCAAAACCGCTCTCAAGATAATCCCAAAGTCGCTTCGCTTCCATCATGAAAAGGAAACGGAGGCTACCAATTTCGATCAAGAGTCCGTGGTGATCCATGAGACAAGCACAGAATTGACAAAGAAGTCCTAATCGAGTCGCTTTTCTTCTCCGTTGGTTTGGTGAATGTCCCATCAACAAACACAAACTTTCTAAGTGAGCTTCAAAAAAGACAACTTAATCGTGACGTGCCCAAGGAAATATAATCGTTATTAAAGGATCGGTGATCATATTCTGCCGATCTCACTCCAAGATAATAAGGAGAATGGGGATCTACTTTCCCATCGCCTACCATAATGAGAAGAATCAAGAGAGAGGTCACGATGACGGCCAAGAAATCGTAGAAAGAAAATAAATAAAAGCTCTTGTTAGCTCGCTAGGCTCCTGGCTACTCATGAAAGAATTGGCTCTTCCTTCATTCTATTGATTCACCCATAGGTCATATATATAATATTACAAACTAAAAGTCCGCTACGCTTATGCGCATAAGCTATAAATATGGCTATAATATGACAATTATACCATTGGACTAAATCAAGCTATAAATATGAAGGCATATTGCAATTATACCATTGACCAAACTGCTTATAAATATAATTATAATATGACAATTATGTTTCATCGACCAAATCGAATATACATATTCTAAAATAGAAGATTAGATATTCTAAGATAATCTTACTTCCCACCTCCAACGTGGATCCAATTCGCATTTGAAGTCCTCTCACATTTTCCGTACATTTCAATGAGATTCGGCCATGGAAAGGTAGAAAAACCCATGAGAACGAGTGGTATGACCTACACGACCACATATGCCTTAGCGCCGTCGCCGTATTTAGTGGAATGTAACTGTTGAGTGTTATAATTTCTGGACAAAGGTAATGTGTTTACATAGCATTATTTTTTAGCTTTGTTGACATTTATTAGATATTGTTGATTATATATAACACTTATTTATATCAAGTGTCATTATATTAATCTAAATCATGGCGCTTTATAGGATCGTATTTTTATTTATTTTTCTTTCTTGGAATCTTTGAAGAATCACTCTAATCTCGCCTTGCCCGCCTTCCTTCTCCTCTCTTCCCAATGGGTTTTCTTTAAAGCAATTTTAATTCCTTCTTCTCTTCCCTCCCCCAAAAGCGTTTTCTATCGGGATGTCATCACCAGTCCGTGAAGAGAGCTATCGAGTCGAAAATCACATACGACTCTCCTCGGTGCGTATACCCTCCTCTACCTCTTAAATGGCTTTTTTTAGCTCTTGGTTTGTTTCTCGTTTCTTTCTACTTTCCAGCCTAATTTCGCGCTTCCGAATACATTATATTTCTTACTTATTAAAAAAAGTAGATTTATAAATTTGGGGCCATTTGAGGTTTCTTAACCAACATTTCAATTCCAAACAGTGAGTTATTAACTTGATTTAGCTCGCATAGCGAATTATACCAACGCATCCCCGCTATCCTATTTCCTGGTTAATTTTCCTAGTATCGGGAGGCTCCTTTTATTTATGCTTTCTATTCGAGATTTTGAATCACTACAGGTGTTTGGTCAAGGAAACCGTAGGGAAAATAATATTATGAAGTCAATGGCTACTGGAGAGGTCCCGCTTTATCGCCTAGTGCTCCACACGTAATAGATTAGCAAGGGGTTGATCAATATATTTTGCTCGAAAGGTGTAGGCTCGGGGTCAAATACTAGGTACCGGACGCATAAACACAGAAATTTTACTTATTGGTTGCTGAAATGTTGTTTTTGCCAATTTCTTAAAATCACAGTAATGATTGTGAGCTTAGGCAAACAACTCGGTTTCCCTTTGCCTTGCCATGGCCCTCAATAATATTTCTCTTTCTGCCTTTTCTTCAATTTAGTATATTATTCTAAAGATTACGCAGATAAGAGATGATTCAAGGTTTTTGTAATGTTCATGTATCTGGTTGTTGCATGCAACCTGCTCTCGACACATTGCGAGAACAGAAACTTTAAATAATGGTGTTTTGGGCGGAGGGAAATAAGAGACTTGAATGGACAAATAACTCGAGGTAGCTCGCTTGGTTTAAGGTATTGGGTTTAACTCTAATGGTCTTCGGGCTTGCTTCCCCTCGGGCCAATGGTGGATGTTTACCTAACCCCTTAACTTCAAGGCCCTGATATTAGCTCGAGGTGTATGCACTCGTCCATTGTCGTGAGAAAAATAAAAAATAAAATAAGATTTGGGAAAATGTCAACGATTGTATATCTATAGTTTGAGTAAATGAGCTTGTTTTTATAACTAGGTGTAGGAGAAGAATTGAGTGTGGGTCTATATCCATCATTTCGCATGGGATATTGAGATTTAATGAAACCCCATGCAATACCGCAAATCCGAGATTATCCTCGCCGGAGAATCTTGCTCACATCTTCCCAAGTGGATTACGCCTCTTCAACACACCTTGTTGGAATTTACTCGCCTTCGCCATTGCATCGTACACAACATTCCCTTCCCTGTGAACGAGAATTAAACTACAGAGAATTGAGTAGTGGGGTTCCTATCCATTTTGCATGGGGGATATTGAGATTTAATGAAACACACAAGGGTGGATTCAAATTCGAAGAGATATAACCTGAAAGGGTCATGATGCCAAAAGAACAGAATGAAAAAAATAAAGAAAAAAATGTGTTCACTGGGAACCAAAGTAAGTGAGGGCTTGTTTGTTTAGTGTTTTTTATAAGAGTTTTTACTTATAGGACAAAAAAAGAATAACAAGGAAAACAAGATTGGTTTTCCCTAATCTTAAGAGAATAGAAAAACAAACTGTTCTCAAATGATGTCTTTTAGTTGTTTTATGGTATCTTCATTGGGATGTTTTATTTTTCAAGTGACACAGTTTTCCCCTTTTTGGATATATGATAAAGATTATATTGAAAAACACCCACTTTGGTTGCTTGTCTGGAGTTGTCCAGTGAAGCTATTTGAGTCATGTAGTATTAGAGGGAAGCCCTCCCAAATAAAGAGCAGTGCTACTTTGACTCAGGTTGACTGCAAAAGGTCTAAAGAAAAAAGACACTCTTGGAATATTCTTTGAATATATATACATACATGCATGTCTTTTTTTATATTTTTATTTTACGAATAAAAAGATTGAGTGATAATTAAATGGAAAATTTTTATCTATTGGAAAGAAGAAGACTAAAAAATTATTGAAACAAATACCTCGTCAAAATTCTCACCTATCATGACTTTCATGTATCGTTCTATTCTTGTAACTTTTAGTGTTATGTCATATTTTGAACATATTAGTATTGAAGAAATATAATATTACACTCTTTAATGATAAAGCGTTATTTAATTAAGCAAAGTTCTTTTTATTCTGTTAGTGAAAGACATCTTATCCTCAAGTGATTCATTTTGAGTATTTTTCTGTAACTCTTGTTTATTTTTCTGTATTTGTCTATATTTCCTTTTTTATATTGTCTGCGTTTTCCTACCAAATTGTTATGAAATTATGGTTTCAGTTGTTATCATTAGTAGTTGCATGAGTACTTTACAAGTTCTCTATTCTTTCTATTTTTATTTACAGGTTAATTATAAAGAAAAATGATTTATCAAAAGAAGAGAAGTCATTAGCTAGTAGAGAAGATTATATTAATAAAGTCATGAGGAGGCCGCACAATGTTCTTGTAAAATGCATACGTTAATAGTTGTTTCATTAATATTATTATCTGTGATAACACTACTAAAAATAACCAGATTATCGACCTAAAAATCCATTCTGTACCACTCGACCAAATCACGACCATTTAGACTAAAAGGGGTTTGGTCGAAAAGAAAATTTCCGACCAAATTTCCGACCAAAGACCGAATTATTTACCGATCAATAATTTTACGAAATTGGTCTCAGAATTAAGGAATTAGCGCCAAAAAATTAATACCAATTATCAATTAAATTAAATCTACCAAAAAATAAATTACCACGCATGAAAATGGTCGGTAAATAGGGCGATCAGGGATGCACCTGGTAATTACCACCAAAATTTGGCCTAGAATTACTGTTAAAAATCACCCTCGACACGAGATCTCGAAAAAAACAAATCACCGCTTCATCTTTTCTTTCCTTCCTTCCACCGCCGTCAAGACCACCTCACAACACTTCGGCGTACGGCAGAATATTCCTCTCGTTTAACCTCCAAGTCTTGGCCGCCCATGTGTTTTTCCCTTTTTTTCTTTCTATTTTCTTCACATTTTTTCTTCTACTCCGGGTAAATTCTCCTATATGAATATTCCTGCCAACTCCTCCAAACTTCTCGCCAAGAATGTTTTTCTTTTTTCTTTTTTTTTTCATTTCGACGAATTCTGATATTCGACGCGAAAAAAATCATCTCCTTGTTCATCCAAAGCATAAATTCCCGAAATTTGTCACATTTTCATAAATTTCTAATTCCTGAAATATCTTAGATTTTATTTCTTCCTGACCTCTGCCTCTAAACACCTCTAGCTTCTCATCTTTCACCGTGACATGGTTTCGGTAGACTCCAGAAGGCTTCTTTATTTTGCCGATCAGGAGTAAAGATTAACATAAAGCCGTGATGAGCTTATTTTTCGGGGAATTTCAGACAAAACGACCGACGGCTATCCCCAAGGTGAGCTCCTCCGAATGTACCGGCTTTGCTTTCATCCTCCGTAAAATTAAGTCAGAAACATGTCACTCTGTAAATTAGATTCTAGTCAGGTCGATTCCCTCGCAGTTTTTCTAAGTCTTTCCCCGTCTAAAATGAAATACCGAAGGTAAATAGTTAGTCTAACAAATGTGCTATATATATGTATGTCTCTCGTGGTGTGTGTGTGAGATCAAGTAGATCTAGGAAATGTGGTATAGAAAGAAACATTTACATTCCTGGGCTATGCTCCAAATTTTCACAGGGGTATAGAAAGGATTCTGTGGGTATCTTTAAATCAAACAAACTACATAAAATGTGGTCCCGACGTATATGAATTGGAGCACATACTAGGATATGCTAGAAAATTTCCACTGTGTTATCTCGTGTCTAATTTTCACTGCTTATGTTTATATTACATTCAATGAAGACTTAGCAAAATCTAGGCTACTAGTAATATGAATCGAAACAAATATAAAATATTGATGTTTGTAAAATTTCAGTTTGAACAAGTCAAGTTACTTGTATGATATGGTCGGGCCTCAAACTATCGCCAAAAGAGTTAAGAAATCGAAAGCCTTCAAGCAATGGGCCAGGAATGTAGTTGGTATTATCGGTTATCATTTCTCATAAGAAATTAAGGAACGTAAAGTCGGGTTAACAACTTGAAATGATGAAAGTTCTCCCGATGCTCGGGATCGAAGTTCCTAGTAAAGAGAATGTTAAGATTATGCGTTCCTCATTATTCAAAAGCTTATAATAATGTATGCCGAAAAGGCTCAAATGATGAAATCAAGTAGCCGCCGCATCACGCAAGTTGCCTTATTTTCTTAGATCAGAACTTGCATAACTCCTTCAAGTAGGACTCGTTATAGGTGTTCTTAGACTCTATAGAAAGCCTTGAGTCTAGAATCCAATCTACAGGGCTTTGATAAAAATGAGGTCATATCCTATCAAAATGAAGAAAATCGCGGCCCTACTGCTGTAATTACTGCAGTGTGCTGGATTTTCTTCATGATTTGAAACATGCATAACTCCTTCCATTAGAACTTTCTGATTTGAGTGTTCTTAGACTCTACAAAGCCCTTTGAGTCTGTAATCCACCCATATATAGCTTGATAAAAATTGAGGTCATATCCTATCCGAAAATGAAGAAAATTAGTGGCCCGCTGCTGCAATTACTGCAGTGCTGATTTTCTTCATGATTTGAAACATGCATAACTCCCTTCATTAGAACTTGATTTTATGTGTTCTGGGACTCATGGAAAGCCCTTTCGAGTCTAATCCACCCATATATAAATTTCTCGATCGTAAATTAACTCATATTGTATTCAAACGACGAAAAATATGTTGCTTCGCTGTCGCCACATCAAGCAAGTTGCTCATTTTCTTTGTGGATTGCAACTCTGCATAACTCCTTCGCAGACTCATATAGCGTTTTAACTCTATAAAGTTCTATCAGCTTAGGACCGACTTACATATGCTATTTAATAGTACTGGTACCCATATATTTATGAAATTTAGATTAGAGTACCAAGTGTACTAATCACTTGAATGAAATTTATGGAATATATGAGTTGGATTACATGATATAGTATGAATTTATGAATGATATGGATAGCAAGAACATGTGATAGATTAAATTGAAGAAATCGCTTAATATATATAAACTAAAATTTTTTTAATTATACGACGAAATCAACGCATTCTCTTAGCAACGATTTGAGTCGCGTCATCGAAACGACAAAGTTGTCGCTTTGATGATATATAGTTAGCCTGTAGAATACATCCGTCCAAAGGTATTACAAACGGTTTGAATACACTGATTGTCCTAAAGGGACGCTTTACAAAAGGACGCACTAAATGATCATGATTTAAATTTAAATTGCATATATTATGTAAGTCATTTGTGCCTCTGCTTTGGTTTGTTCTCCGGTGTGTATATATTAGATATATAAATAGTAATGCAATTTGCTGAAATCCCTGGCGATTATGCATTATTATTTATATATCTTATTTAGTGTACTGGAGAACCACGTCTAGAGGTCGAAATGCATACATAATGAACATGCAATCGTGATTTTTTTTAACGTAACTTTTGTGAAATGGATTAGACCAAACCTATTGAAGAGAAAGTTAAACCGTTGGACAAAGTGATATGGGAGGTGAGGGTAGTAGGTCGTACATCACACGCGTAAAAAATAACTCTTTTATCTAACCACAATAAATGGTTAATGAACATAAAATAATTGAGGACAATCGCGCTTGTTTACTAAATTGATTTTTTTTTGTGACTAGTTATGGAAGACGATCGTGAATGGATGTACGAGGGCTCTAATAGTGAATGGAATGTTCTCTAAATGAATGGACAAAGTTGATGAATCTTGTCGAAGTTCGCTTCCTGAGACATCCCGAAAGTGTGTGAATGGTGGCATAGCTATAAGGTGTCCTTGCACTTTAGTTAAATGTCGAATAAGAAGTTTTAATGTCGAGACTGTGGAAGGTGCATTTGTATAAAAATGGTTTCAGGCTCTGATTACTTATGTTTGGATATACCATGGTGAGAAGCAAGTCCACCGCAGGTGTCTGCTCCGCACGGTGTCGGGTGAAGTGAAACCTGACCGATGGTCTGCGATAATATGAATCACACTACATACCATAGAATGGTTTTAGATGTCGCTGGTCCTGAATTCAACTTGACGAGGAACCTAATGCCGAGGCAAGGAATTTCGGTGACATGATTCGAAATGAGACAAACCCGGATATGAGGGAAATTCTGAGCATACCAACTATCTCGGCAATGTGAGGATGTTAGGAAATAAATGCTTGCATACTCCGTGTTCGCAGTATGGCTCATTGATATGTCTAATTTCATTCAAGAACTCGCGCACAAGATAACTGATGCCATTGATTTCTACAAGACGAAGAAGTTAGTTAGAGGGTCAGATTACCCGTGACAGTCATTCATTACGCCGTGGTGAACAACTCGTATGATATACCGGAGTGATGACAAAGGACCTTAATAAAGTATAAAATGTGTGGGCTTGCCTTGCATAAGTAAAATGTTGCGGGTTCCGAAATAGATTGTATATACCTTAAGTCAAGGTGCCGTATAAGGTAGTTGATGCACTATTTTCCAATAACACCTAGGTTGCGTAGATCAGATGCATCAACCGCAATGTTTAATGAAATGAGGGTGGCATTCAGAGCACTATATGGAGGATCTGCAAGATGTGTCACCCTTCCGATGCCTCCGCTTGGAAACATTTTGACGGGTGTTTCCTCGATTTTCTATCCGAAGTTCGAAATGTTAGGGCCGGGTTTATTTGGCGATGGTTTTCACTGCTTCGTCAACTGACAAAGAATATTCTTTGTGGCCTCGCGCGGACGCCAGATAACTTGCCTCCAAACTGGCGGTATTTGCCGAGGAATTTATGTTTTTTCACCGTGTTAATGGGCCTACTAATCCAAAGGGGAAGATAGATGTTTTCTTGCACCATTGATAATGAGAGTTGAAAAGTCCGTGGGGTGTCAGGTTCAAACTTATGATATTTCCAAACGGCAAAATTTTCTTAGATGCGTCACGCCTCCCTCATGGACCATAAATGCACTTCAAACAGATTCTATGATGTCCGGGTGGAGTACTCAGCCGGTATGTTGGCATGTCCGTGATCAGATGGAAGACTATGATGCTTTTAGATTAATTAAGAAATGGAAATAGTCGTGGTTCGACAACCATCTGAAGCTACCATGAATCATCCGTGACGACGTAACACCAAAGACTTCATTAAGAATAGAAAGGTTAATAAACAATTCCCCGGGTTAGATCCGGGATGAAATTCTCGCAGATTTGAATAACAGAGGGTCGAGGAAGGTGATATGCCGATGCCGAGGTTAGAATGCAAACTATATCTACACTCAGGGGTGGAATAAGAGAAGTATTTTCGGGATTCGCTCTACTCGGCGTGAACACTTACTCAGCACACCATGTTATGCATATCGAGAAGAATGTGTTCGACAATATTTTCAATACGCGGTTTAACATTCCAAGTGGGAAAACTAAGGACATGTACAAGTCAAGAGATGAGTTGAATAAATATTGTCGTCAGCCCTCACTCCAGACAAAATTCATCACCAAGAAATACCTCGATGTGCCATTTGTTCGAATAAATCACGAAGAAGGATGTGTTTGGATGGGTGTAACCGAGATTTCCGATGGTTATGCTTCTAACTGGGAGATGTGTGGATGCGAACAAACTTGCGATGTTTGGTATGAAGAGTCATGATTGTCATGTATTCATGCAAAGGTTGTTACCTAATTGCTCTTGAGAATTCTCGCCAAATAGGAATACGGGAGCCATAACCTAGATTTCTTTATTCTTCAAGCAACCGACTCTTCCTTCTCGACCGATGAGGAGTCGAGGGAACTGGATGAACAAATTCTGTTATCTTATGCAATTCGAGAAGATCTTCCTTCCAAGTTTTTCACTCAATGGAATATCTTCCGAAGGCACTTGGCTTACGGCTGATTGCCGGGTCTAGTCCATTATCGCCGATGTATCCTCCGTAAAGGTAATATTAATTCTCTCAACCAATTCTTTTCCTATACACACATACATTTATTTGTAATATATATATATATATATATAAATATATACAATAATATTACATGACTTGTAAATATCTAATAATCGTCTCTCAGAGATACTGAGGAAAATAAAGCATAAAATCATGAATAAGGCTCGTAGAGGGTTCTATATCAATCGGGTATATTATGGATTTAGGTCAAATCTGCAGATCATTCTATTTCAAAGAAGGGGATCCAACTCTTCCACTTAAGGAAAAGCGGAATGAGGTTTATCTTACGACATTGTGATTTATTTATTATGTTTGAAATTTCTGCCTCCGTAAAGCAATCTGCGTCGAAGGGAAACCCGTGATTCAGCGTGATAAATGAATATATCGCAAATTCATCTATATGTCCTAATGAATTGTCCAAGAGGTTCAAATCCATTCATAGAGTAAGTAGTTGCTAAAAGTCAAATGAGATCTATTTAGCATGTTAATTTAGCTATTTCCTCTCAATGTATCCATTTTCTAATTTCATTTCTATTTTTAGTGTATTCGCTAAAGAAAAACGTAAAATGGGGCTTCCAAAACTTGAATGACGGCCGTCATGTCATGATCTGCTGCAAGAACTTCCATCATGGTTTGAAAAATACGTATGTTTACTAAACATGAAAACACAAAACAATTGTAATGTTCTCGATACAAATTTATAATTGTAATCTCAATACACCGATTCGATTATAAAGTTCATAATCGTGCAAATAAAATTTCCAATCATTATCTTCGAACTATAAAGACGAGGTCCCTAAGAGAGGTTAGAACTCAAGCAACTGCCATCGTGGTGAATGGTTTTAAATTTCCCCACCGAATCGTATGGGAGTTAATGCAAATGCATAACACGGGGTATGCATTAAAGGATCCGTGATACAATGAAACCGAATCCGACTCATTACTGACTCGGGTCAAGTGACCGAGTTAAATCTGAAGCCCTCCCAAGCAAAAGAACCTGTTATTCAAATGTGAATGGTCTCGACCTAACACCACATGCCTGGTGATAGTTGTCCATCCTCGATATAAACTTGTCGATGTGCACGAGATGTTCATTCAACAAGTATGAACCTTGCCTTGGGGCTAAGACAAGCATCACAGTTTATTATCGGAATATCCCGGTTGGACCTACCCTAGAGCGATTGGAAAGCCGGTGCACGATCAAAGCTAGGGCTCAAATTGACATCCCCGCATCACCGCATCGATGTCATAATCCACCATTTCCAAATGATGGATAATGATGTGTTATAATCGGAGCCGGTATGGGACGAAGACGCCCTTTAGTTGCATCTTCCGAGATGGATACAAGTGGGGATGTAGGATGTTGATGAACATTTAATTGATCATGAGGAAGAAACGAAAGTGATGAAGAGGAGTTTGAAAATGATGTTGGCCATATCCTCAAGAAGAAGACGTAACCAGATGATGACTCTGATGAGAATGGAGAAGAAGCGAGTTTTAGTTATTTCAATCGTTAATCATGTTTGTTTATTTTCATTGTCTTATGTATTTTACTCGATGTTTACTAATCAATAATGTGTCGTGATTATTTTAATGTATATGGCACGTGGACGAGGTAGAGGCAAAGACGCTGCTGTGTCGCACGCCCGTGAGGCAAGAAGGCCTCGTGTGCATGCCCGATCCTCGGTAGGGTCAGCGGATTTGTGACCCCACAGCCAGACAGATGAGGTTGGCGAATGTACCGCAAACAGCTGAAGACGGGGGCCAGATCGATCCACATCACGGTCCCGAGATCAGGATTTAATGATCAAGAGACGCCGAGGAGAGCATGGAGATGTCGAGAGTCTTCTCGTGAGCACCCTACGCACGAGACTCTCCCTATCGGCTTCGCTTTGATCCGACAATTGATAATCCGTAAGATATCAAACTTAATTCACGATTTATCAATTTCTTAATTTATTTCTTACTCGCTATGAAATTTTAAGCCACGTGACGGTTATTGCCTCGTTCACTTCTAGTGTCTCCGTGGACAATTTTTCGAAGTCCTTTAAACCTCATGGACATAATTAAAGTCATTGACGTATAGAGACCAAATGGATGATTTGGAGAGAATTTAAGGTATATATTACTACTTAAACATTTTTACATCTTTATTTATTCTTTGTTCACTGATGAAATATTTTTAAATTATAATCGCAGAAGTTATAAAGGGACACAAATTCCAAGGAGGCTACCAAAAGGGTGTCTTACAAACATGCTGCCGCCTGCATAAAGACACCGTGTACAAGGTCAAAGATAAATGGCTGAAGAAGAAAGAAGCAAGATTCGAGTGTCCTGATCATGTTTTCCAGGAGCGGCGAGAAGATGGGAAGATCCTGGACATGTGAAGAGGTGTGAGAAACAGAGCTAAGCAATCGCCGCCGAGCGGCCGGAGAGGTAGTGGCATGTCTACACACACCATGATCTCGCTTCCATGCGTGAGTTACCGAACGAGCATTGGTATTATTTCTAATTTATACTTTTATGTTTATTACTTTTGTGAATCGCGGTTCAATTATGCTTATTTTTCATTTTTCGGCGATTTTTCAATTTAATTAACGTATGTATCGCTTGTAATTAAAGACACGCGCTAGCGAGGTAAGAAGCCCAATGTTCCTCGCTTATTCGTATACACGACACGTAAGGGGTCACAGATGATCGCACTTTGTTGATCAAAGATCTCTGAAGAAATGTAGTTTCATTAAAATAAAATTAATTTTTTTTTGAAGATAAAATTAAAATACTTATTTTTACTCATTTTATCCGTATGAGGGACCCTGGCTCTGCGGTGAAATGTCAGGACAGTTGCCATGTTATCGGGACATGTTGTATTTTGCAGAGCTCCCGTACAAAGGAGACTCCTCGCCCGATTCAAGTAAATCCCTAGTCTCGATAAAGGAATCACGAAGTGGTGTCGTTACCCGACATCCACGAATATTCATGAAGGATTCGGGTCATTAACCGACCCTGGGAAACGGTATGTCACAAAGAACCTCTCCTACACCATTTGCTAGAAGCCAACCTATGGAAGTAAGACACAATTATGAGGAAAATTACCTGCACTACAAGCACATTATGAAAATACCCGGTGCCAAACCAATCATATGACGAATCTATAGACATGTAAACCCAAAGGAGTCTCACCCAATAGAAAAACCCTATAAGTTCTGGGCAGTCGCTCTTAGCCAAATACTTCAAATATAACATTTCACGATCCAATTATAATAGTGTATTAGATGTAAGAATATATCCAATACTAAGATATCGTCCGGAAAATACCCCCACAAAATGCACCGAAACTACAGCATGTTATTTTCTGTAAACCTTATAAAGTGCAGGCATTATGGGAATCATACAAGACAAACCCATTAAGAAAAAGTCATCACGTATTTTGTAAAAAAATATATTTACACCACAAACATGGAATCAGTTAAAAACAAAAAAGAAAAAGAAATATGAAACTATATAAGAAATATAATAAAAGATATTTCCTTAAAAAGATCTACTAGAAGAAAACCTTATTTAGATCCCTTTCCAAATGCATACTTAAAAAATATAATCCAAAGATTTGGTTCATACTTCTTTATTTTCCAAGATCAATTAAAATACTTATTTTACATGTTTATTAGACAAGATATGAGGAATGTTAGCCGCAACTCGGTTTTATTCCCCGCTTGTCAGATCACAGTTTAATATATGTTTGGAATTATTACCGCATTTATTAACACTTGAATCATGTAATATATATAGTTGATTGATATATTTTTTGTGAGTAGTGATGTATGGGCTTCAAGTGGCCATTTTTACTATTTTTATCCGCATGTGACCCAAAGTAGTCAAGTGAAATGTCGGGACAGTTGCCATGTTATCGGGACATGTTGTATTTTGGTAGAGCCCCGTGATAAAGAAGGTTCCGCCCCGATTTTCGTTAAATCCCGAGTCTCGAGATAGGGGACTCAATGAAGTGGTGTCTGGGTTACCCGACATCCATGAATAGTCTCTACGAGCTGACGTAGTCGTCATCCACCCCGAGAAACATGTAAAAACATAAATCCAAAGATTTGGTTTATACTATCTCTTTATTTTTTTTG
The DNA here is from genome assembly GCA_016808115.1 of Tetrastigma voinierianum. NCBI lineage: Eukaryota > Viridiplantae > Streptophyta > Magnoliopsida > Vitales > Vitaceae > Tetrastigma > Tetrastigma voinierianum. The sequence continues at coordinate 631,772 of JAEQBH010001577.1, forward strand.
AAGATAAATTAAAATACTTATTTTACATGTTTATTAGGCGAGATATGATAAATGTTAGTCGGCGACTCGCCGTATTCCTACCTACTCTTCAGTTCATGTGTGATGGTGCAACAGGTTCTCATTCATCACCCACCGGCTGATACGAACCGACGCAGGTATGAGGTCACACATGGCAAGGAGAAGATGCCCGCCTATGGCGTTTGGCTCGTCGACACATCATCATTCTACTCACATGACGCACTGCATTATGAAGCCCTTCCATCTTCGGACCATTTTCGAATTTGTTCGATGATGAAGGACTTCGTGACGCGATGCGGTAAATGCGATACAAGATCGGGCCGTCGATACGAGCGACGATGATCGACTATGAGGATGATAGTGGATGAGCTGCGCTCATAGCTGGACCGGCTTATAAAGAAGTGTCGTGAAGGTGGGATCATAGCTCAACCCCGATGATCTACCCTGATTGCTCGACGTGAATGCCCGCAAATTTACAACATCTACTCCAAGATTTGATAAAGAAGACTCGCAGCGAATCGCATCGATTAGCAAAGCAGCTTATATGCTCTACCTCCTAGTACCCGGCTAATCTCACCATATGGACTAAAAGATACATCTCAAAGATCACGAATGCATTTATTAATTAGGTTGGATGATTGAGTGTATTACACACTTTTTTTATGTCTATACTTGGATTTGGGAATTCATGTTTTTATTTTCTCTTGACTTATTTTTACTATATATATGCAAAGATATATATTAGTTCGCTTTGTTTTAAAATATTTTTTACTCTCTCTTTATATAATATGTATGCACTATTGTAATTTTCTTTGTTTCAGAATTCCATTATATATATATATATATATATATATATATAAAAGCAA